>OY101450.1:69375468-69517968 GCA_956483635.1 Panzeria rudis | reverse complement strand
TCTTTTTTAATAAAACCTTATTTCAGCTTTATCAAATATTATTTATTTCATATATTCAATATTTCGACCACCGTCGCTGCTCTTCTTCAGGAAAGAACTAAAATGTTTAAAAAACAAAAATATACAAAAATAAAAATATATTAACACCAATTTGATGTAAACACAATTTAAATTAAAAACAACAATAAACAATTTTTTATGTATTTTTTAAAATTAATATATAAATTATTATTGCCTTACTTTGAGTAAAGCTGTCCACTTTCTTAAAGAATATAAAGCTCACTAAAGGCCATGTCAGATAAAACTTTTGCTTTGCGTTGCGTTACAGATTCGCTTTGACATCTAAGATGAAATGTACATACTTATACGAAACATGCTACATAAAGCACTTTTAACGCAGCGTGAAGCGAAAAGTTCGGCAACTCTCATCTTTTTGCTTGCTTTGACAATCAGCTGAAATAATTTTCTTTTATTATATTGCCAAACGAAACATATGCGTTTGATTCTGTTTTAATAAGAGGTAAATATGTATGTGCCATTTATTTATTTATAATAAATCGTAAAATAACATAATAAATATCAAAATTATCAACTACTTTTTTTGGTAAACGAGCAATGCGCGAGTATTGTCAAAGTTTTCATTGTGTCATACACCTTTTGCTTTACACTTTTCTATCAAAGTTAGAAACGTCACGCAAAGCGACAAAGTTGTATCTGACACGGCCTTAAAGTTCTTTTGTTTGTCTGTATCAAGGCGAATTCAGTACCAGGTAAACTCGTCATTAAAACAAGTACAACAATACAAAACAACATGCATTTCGGCCATTTTGAACAAACCTAATCTGTCAAAAATAGCAGGCCAAAACAGGGATGGGAAAGTTGGTACAATTGACCATTTTTGGTACACTTCGAATCTTAAAAGTACAATGGTACACCAATGGCTTATTTAGTACAATTAATAATTTTCCTATTTTGAATATTGAAAATGAGCCAATAAGGCCTAAAATTCTTCATGTAAATAAAACAAAATATTTTATTTCATTTTTCCCGACGTTTCGTCAATTATTTGTTGACTTTGCCAAGGGTTGGGAAATCTATTTAATTGTTTAAAAACCTTTAATTAATATAAATAGCTTTAATTTCACTTTGACTATAAAAACTTACATTAATATTCTAATTGTTTACAAGTTTAGAACATTCTAAGACGATTTTGTCCATAAGTATTTTACATAAAAAATTTTTTTATATAAAAAAACAAAAATTAAATAAAATAAATAACACACCTTAAACCACTATGTATAATATCACAGTTTTATTTAATTGCCACTTTGTAATTTGCGCTAATGTTGTCTGTGTCTTCTTTTAAATTCATCGGCCTTTCCCTCTTTTGCTGTATTCGTGTACCTTTTCTTCTCAATATTCTCTTTGTCTAAGATTTTGACGCTTTCAACATCAGCTGTGTGACCAGTTTCCAGTATGTGTTGTGATAAAGCTGTCGAGTGTTTGTTTTTATCAATGTCATTTTTATGTTCTTTTATTCTTGTTTCTAGATTGCACTTTGTTGTACCAATATAGAGCTTATCACAGTTGTTGTTATCGTTGCCATTACACCGTATTTTCCTACTTTTTTTAGAAAACCTCATTATTGCAGTTTATTTATTGTGATAAAATATTTTATCCTTTTCGTCCGTTCGTACATATGCCACTTTTATCTGAATTGAATATCAATTTTGCGAAGTATTGAAACCAAACTTCGGCTAAAAAGTGCTCAAATAAGGCTAGCTCACAAAATGTCTCTATAATAGGTCCGTTTGTTTACTTTTACAGTAAAATGCAGTAAATGAGTAATTACTGAGTAAACTGAAAAATTTACTCTAAAAAATGATATTGCCGAAAAAAAGTACGCGAGGGGAAAAATAGTGAAAATTCGTAAGATGAAGGAAATATCTGATGGCAAATAAATATAGTGCTGAAAAACATTTACAGTTTTTTGACTACTCAACTTTCTTTCTTATTGGTAATCGATACAATACTACTTACAACACACAAATTTTAAGAAAATAGCAAAAGAAAGCGCAAAATGCATCACTGAAATGCAGTAAAGTTTATTAAAAAATTGGAAAAACTTTTAGGGAACTCGACAAAGTGTGCAAACAAACAAAACTTTTCGCAAACGTTTCATCCGAAGACACAAACTCTTAAAGTATTTTTAATCGTTTCGTACACGAGCAAAAGCAAAAGAAATACTTTTGCAATGACAAAGATTGCAAACAATACAATTGGCTATTCACTCATTCAATTTAATATCCCGTTTCAAGCGTACAACTGCAAACGAAACAAAATCAGAAATTTATTTCGTTGAATGGTTCATTGTATTTAGCATAAATAAGCTAACACATTCTCTACTATGATGAACAAATCAATCGGGAAACGTTTGCAAATGTATTTTCTTAAAACTATTCAATTTTGTTCTCATTCTTTACTTTTCTAGCTGCGTACATTTAAGTTAATGTACATTAGTGTACACAAGCACAAATATTTTATCCTTTTCGACAATGAGAGAAAATGCAGATAGAACTAAAGAAATATATGAAAAAATCACTAAAAACTGAAAGTGTGATTTTTTTTCTACCCCGTTTGCTTCTCTACCCCGTTCACCATCATACTCCAAAAATCATGTTTTAAAAAAATCATCATATGAATTGCGGGTATCATTCGCGTTGTTTTTGTTTTACACATTGAAAAATAAAACGAAAGCAAACGTTTCATTTAGTTTATTTTCCTACTCTGGTACTCGAACGGACATAATGTGAGCTATTTTAGATAAGAAATTCGCCACAGATATATGTACAGAAAAGTGATGCATTTTCTGTATTAAGCAATTTTTCTGATTTCAAATATCTGTTTTGGTACAATTATGCTCAAAAAAGTACAACTTTAGAGAACAATTGGTACAATTTTAAAATCTCATTTACCACCCCTGGACCAAAATACAAAGGAAAAAGATGGCGCTCAATAAAATGTAAGCAAACAATAGAAAAAAACAAATAGATTTTGACAGATTGGGTGTAAGCAGCCCAATTCGCCTACGAACAGCTGATGATCATATGCGCTGATGAGTTCACCTGGTATTAATTCGCCTTGGTCTGTATGTATGTGCACAGTTTTCAGTGTCTGTTTTATAATTCATCCGTATATTGGCGGGAGTATTAATAATATGTAACATCTCTATTGTGTACCTCTTCTTGTAATGATTTTCTTGTTGCAGTATTGTTGTTCCAGTGATATTGGGAGAGTGACCCGTTTTCGTACAGTGGGCTGCCAATGCTGTTTTTTGGTCTGTTGCTCCTTTTCGTGTTTTATAATCTGACCTGTGTGCAGCTAGTCTTGTTCTTAATTTCGACTTAGTCGTTCCAACATATACATTGTTGCATACGTTAGACCCGTCTCCGTTGCAAGGAATTTTGTATATTAGATTTGAGTTATCTAACATATCTATTTTCGATTTTGTGTTTGAAAATAGCATATTCAAAGTATTGTCAGTTTTTAGTGCGATATTAACGTTTTGTTTGTCAAATATGTTAGAAAAAGTAATTCTCTCGGAAAACCCAGGGACATGTGTCATAGACTTGAATATTTTTTCCGGTCTTGGTAGAGGAATTTTATTAAGATTTTTTATGGCATTTCTAATGATGTTTTTTGCCGCGATATATGGAAAGCTGTTCTTTTGCAATATATTCCGAATTTTTTTCATATTTTCTTTATATTCTTTAAGAAAGTGGACAGCTTTACTCAAAGTAAGGCAATAATAATTTATATATTAGTTTTAAAAAATACATAAATAATTGTTTATTGTTCTTTTCAATTTAAATTGTGTTTACATCAAATTGGTGTTAATATATATTTGTTTTTGTATTTTTTTGTTTTTTAAACATTTTAGTTTTTTCCTGAAGAAAAGCACCGGCGGTGGTCGAAATATTGAATATATGAAACAAATAATATTTGATAAAGCTGAAATAAGAGTTTTATTAAAAAAGAAAGTGTGACCTAGAGCCCAAAAATATTAAATGTTCAACTTATACAGTGTAAGGTCGAATTAAATAACAAATACGTAATTGAATTTCGGAGGGCACGCCGAAAAGCATCATCATGAAGCTATATGAAAGTCTACGTCAAAATTGTAATCATAATATTAACAAAACTATACGAAAATACACAAAAACAAATAAAACAGGGGCAAAACTTAAAACCACATTAACATTTCTTATAAAATGCAGGAAAGTTGGTTTAATACCAAACTTTATTACCAACTCTACGAAGAACGTTGAACTACTTTTTAACCTTAATAATAATCTGCAACATGAAACAAATTCAAAATAAAAAGTCTTGTTAGAAAATATGTCGAAAATTTCCATAAAAAAATTCTCAACTTAATAATCAAACATAAACATGAAGAGTTTAAGACAAACCAAAATAATTTGGAAACAAATAAAACATACATACAACAAAACATTACGGAAGAAGATTATAGGCTGTTGTGCTTGAGTGAAAATATAATATATAAAAGTGTAATGAGAAAAAGTCAAGAAACACAAATAAAGAAATTTAAAGAGCTAAAGAAGATACAAAATAGCAAAACAAACATAAAACACAACAAAGATTGGTTCATAAACAAGACTAGCACAGAATTCCGAAATAATGTTGAAAAATTATTATCGTTAGACCCAAAGTTTGCGTTGCCTATAGACAAACAACATTTTCCTATGTTGAAATGCATTGCCGACGGTGAAGATATTATACATACAAATAAAGAAAAAGAAAAACACGAGATCGCAAGAACTCAATTTGTAATGACGATGGACAACTATCTCAACAAAAGATCACTAACAAACAGAGAAAGAGAACTGATTAAAACAGTGAATGAAACTAAAAAGTTATTAAAAACCAAGCTAAAAAGGGAAATAGTAATTGGTACGAGTATAAGATGTCCAGCTATTGTTGTAAATAGTACTATCCATGAGGGTTGTGATGTTATTCTATGACGTGTGTATGTATTTAAAATATCGATGGTGTTCTGTAAAAAGGGCCATGGTGTTACAAGAGAAGGAATAAATATACTAATTTATGTAATTGGCCTTTAATATTTTCTTAACTATATCGCAATTTTAGATCGGGAAATTCTGATTTTTTGTAGTAATTATGTGTGTTGGTCAAATACATCAGAATTTACTAAAAAGTCGACTAGAGTTTTTTGTTAGCTAGTTAGTGCTTTTTGCGTTTTATTTAACAATCTTGTCTGTCATGAGTTTCACATCCGTGTGAAAGTGAATCTTTTCCGAATGTTTTGCTGTCCTGACATTCACTTCCGAAAATTTTTTTTCGTTTTACTTCCGAACGCATAAAGCTAGTGAAAGCAAATAGAATTTGCTTTTTTCCCATAAAAAATACATATAATTAAAAAAATTCTCTTTGGTATTTCTCATTTTACAAAATTTTACCCAAAAGATACGCTATCGAACCTAATAATTAAAAAAAAAAATTCATACATATATGTAGATTAGACCACATACTTATATGTGCAAGTATAATTTTTTCCATTCCCCGAAATACGAAGTAAACAAAAAATAATTTTCTAAAGTATAGACCGACCCAAAAATACACTAAAAAGGCATACAGTTTAACTTACCTATAAGTCTTAAACTAAAAGTTTTTACCAATTAAGTTAAATAAACTTTTTCCTGGTTGTAAAATGAGAAACATTTTCTTCATATAAGTTTTTAGCCGACGATTGACCGTTAGCAGTTTTTGACGGATAAATTTTGAACTCCTAAATGCAAACGGACTGCTTTTAGACTTCAGTAGCTTATTTTTTGTGCACTTCATATTTTTGACCGAAGAGCGGAAAAATAAAAATTTTGGACATGCCACTACAGTTTTTCACAGGATTTCCCGGGAATTCCGCAAAAATTTCAATCCTAATTTCCTGGAATATTAGTGCGGGAATTCCCGAGAATTTTCACCTTAATATATTGAACCTAAACAAACAGGATTTACAAAAAATATAATTCTGAGAAGTTGTTGTCTCTGAATTTTCAAACATCCTTTATCTTACCCACTTTTTTAAATCTCATATATAACAAAATAAACAGCAACATCGAAATAACACATAGCAATTAATATTTCAAAAAGCTTACACTAATTTACAAGTTTTGATAAATTTTGTCGTTCCCTAGAACTGAAAGTTGTTTTTGCTGTTCCCGTAATTTTGTGTTTAGTGGGATTAATTTTTGGTTACTCTCATTTTACAAAATTTTACCCAAAAGATACGCTGTCGAACTTAATAATTAAAAAAACAAAAACTATCGTCAACTATCGATAGTATTGAAAGCTATCGATAGTCATTCGATAGTCAAAAACTATCGATAGTACCATCGATTGTTTCAGACCACTATTTCGATGTTCTTAACGATGGTAGCGGAAACTCGGAGTTTCACGACGGGGCTTCGGGTATAGACCGTGGAATTTTCTCGATTTATCTTAAGAGATATCGATGATTCTGTCACTAAATTTTCAGGTGAAGAACCAATAGATGTAGAGACGTGGATAAACGAATTTGAAGAGCGTGCGCAGGTGCTGAGTTGGGACAATCTGCTGAGATATATATACGCCAAGCAATAGTTAACTGGCGCGGCCAAAACGTTCATCCGAAGCCAAACCGGTGTGAAAGATTGGGGCGCATTGGAAACAACGCTACGCAAAGAATTTGGGATTAAAGTGTGCTCGATATCCGTTCACAAAGAAAGTTGAAGAGTCCTTCCGACAATATTTGTATTCTCTGATGGAGATAAGTAGTCCCATCAAAATAGATGATGGTAGTATAATAGAATACTTTATAGAAGGTATTCCGGGCAACATAACCAATAAGCCAATATTGTATCAGGCCAAAACCTTAGAAGAGTTGAATGAAAAGATTGTCGTATATAAGAAAATAGCCTCAGCGGAGAAGTCGTCAAACTTCAAAACTGTAAGGCCGGTATTCGACAAAACTGCTTGGGTTTCGCTGGTCTACAATAGGAAGTGCTACAAGTGCGGAGCAGAAGGTCACATCTCTAGAAATTGTAAAAGGGTCGATGTTAAATGCTTAAGTGTCAGCAACCTGGACACAGGTCCTTTGAATGCCCTACCATTAAAAAAGAAAAGGTGGTCGGAGAAGTTAGAGGAAATATACATACCTTAAGTTATGTATTAGTTATATATTTTATGTTCTAGTTATACTTTTTATGTTTATCCATTTCATTATACTTTAATACAGTACTTTTATATGTATCTTCTTTATAAAATATAAAAAAAATATTATTATATATATATTCTGTTTGTTGTCAATCATATTTTTTTCATTAATTATTATTAAGTTGTCTTGTGAATAACATTCAATATATTTTCTTTATTTTAAAAATAACTTTTACAAAATTATAAAAAAATCAATATTAAAAAACTTAATATATATTTATTTTGTTAAGCAAAAACATTAATAATTGTTTCCAAACAATTAATTGGCGCAGTCGGGTATGCGAACCACAAACAGCAAAAACATAGTTTTTCCTAGCCAAACAGTCATTCAATCAAAATTTCAGGACGTACGTTTCAAACTTCAAAATATTTTCGTACAAAATCTAGGGATGTGCGATTAATCGATTAATCAAATTTTTTATTAACCAAAATTATGATTAATCAATTAATCGACTAATCACGAGTCCAGATTAATAAAAATGCTGATTAATCAAATAATTTTAAATTTGATTATTCAAAATGAGGATTATTTGATTAATCATGATTTTGAATAATTTATATTTTGAACAAATGAATAATTTGTGTTTTTAATTTTTGTCAGGTTTTTTTTATTTTATGCTTTTTTTAGTTTTTTGTATTTCTTTCGTTTTTTATGTGTTAAATTCATTTTGTTTGAAATATTGTGTTTTTATTATTTTTAATAAAATTATTCAAATTTGAATAATCAAAATTTATATTATTTGATTAATCAGCATTTTGATTAATCAGGATTCTTGATTAATCAATTAATTGATTAATCAGAATTATGATTAATCAAAAAATTTAATCGCACATCCCTAACAAAATATCTTGAGCTATAGCAAAAATAGCGAAAATTCGATAATAATTTCGATAAAAAAATTTTTGTATATATATATATATATATATATATATATATATATATATATATATATATATATATATATATATATATATATATATATATATATATATATATATATATATATATATATATATATATATATATATATATATATATATATATATATATATATATATATATATATATATATATATATATATATATATATATATATATATATATATATATATATATATATATATATATATATATATATATATATATATATATATATATATATATATATACGTTACAAAATGGTGGTCTTATTGAAAAGTCAAAGTGCAATAAAAGATCGCAACACCATCTACCACTACTACTTTTGAAAGTTTCAACAAAAAGATTAGTAAAAATCCAAAACAAACAGAAAAAAGAAGTTAAAATGTCGACAACAACAATGATTCCTTTCCAATTACTAGCTGATATTCCTAAATTTTGTGGAAAACCAGAAGAGTTGGAAATATTCATAATGAATATTGAAGGAGAGCGAAAATATGTAGAAGCTACATATATTAAACTATTTGATCTGAGAATACGCATCAAAATTGTAGAAGCCGCAAACATCAAATTGATTAACAACGACAATCCAACAAAGTGGGAAGAAGTTAAGGTAATTTTAAGAATAAATTTTAGTATAACAGATAGTGTAGAGCACTACAGATAGTGCCCAAAAGTTTCTTATGGAAGAGCAAACACCAATACATTTAAAGAAAAACTAATTTTTATTCAATAGTTTTTGTTGTAAAAACCAATGCATACAAAGAAAAAAATATTTCATATATTTATTTGTTGTTGCTTTGCACTTGCTTGTATACAGTGAAGAACGACAAAAAAACTTATAAGACAAAGTTGGGTGTGTATTTCGTATTGCTAGTGCTGAGTGCTGTATGTGTGTATTAAAACATACAGCCAAACAAACGTATTCCTAGTGCTGTGTGTGTATTAAAACACACAGCCTATAGCTAAGTGCTTTTACAAAAACAAATGAGCACCAAGCGCATAGTACTTGGGCAACGCTGGTGTAGAGAGTATAATTAATAAAATTAAGACAGCTGAATTAAAAACTTCTGTGAACCAATTCTGTGACTATGTAGAAACTTTAAAAACTAAACTTAATTTAAAAACTAGTGTTGATAAAAACAATGAACAATGGAAGTGGAAACATTAGTAATGGAATTGCAAATAGAAGTATGTCAAACAATAGTAATGTACATTCTCGATCACGTTTGAATAGAGCTACTCCAATGGATGTAGATTCTGTTGCAGTGTAAAATTTTCTATTACAGACCGAAAAAATTTACCCTGCATAGTATTTAAAAAAATCAACTCCTATAAAATTACTAATAGATGTATGTTCAGATACTAGTCATCATTCCATACTCGTATTACACTGTGGAACAAATTCAAGTAAGCAAAAGTTAGGTCGATTCTGAGAGTGAGGGCTGAAAATAGAGGTTAAATTAGAAGACCCGTATCGCGGCGTTTGTTTATGTTAGTTCGAATTTTTTTTTAATCGACCTTCGAACTTTGCAGTCAAATGCCGATTTTCAGCATATTGTTTATATGGTTTTTTAGCTATAACTCGTCGACTAATTGATATTTTTTAAATCTGTCAAAGCCAAGTTATTACTAGAGACCTGTGCAACAATTAAAATATTTTAAAAAATTGATTTAGAAAATTTTTGTGGTGCTTATGAAGCAAAATGTTGGAAAAATTATTATTTTTCATGCTTTTTGAAAATATTTTCCACAAAACTAAGTATTTTTTGCTTTCTGATTGATCTGCAATATGCTTCTCATTTTCTTAAATAAATTTCATTTGAAAAGAAAACAATCATAATACAAAATTTGCGTTTTCCAGCTTAATATTAATTTACTTCTCATTTTTTATGTACCAATATTGTTCAGTGTTGGTTTTGAAGAAACATTGAAAAAGAAATTATAAAAATATGGAAAAAATATAATTTCGAAATGTTAGGAAAAGTTTTAAGTAAAAAAATTAAATAAATTAAATTAATGATTTGGCCAATTGCCGTTTAGCAGGCGGCTGTGGATCAACATCACTGCACTCTCTAATATCTTGTTCATCGTCATCATCATCAGAAAGGTCGATAATTTCTTCCTCTTTTTCGTCGTCTTCCTCTTATTCAAAGGTGTTTTTATACCACCAACCAATTTCAGCGAGTATTGCATGTTGAGATTTATTTCCTCTGTACCTGAAACGAAAATAGTTTTCAAACGTTAACATGTTTAATGCTAGGAGCACAACTGGGTCGAACGACGAATTTTTTGTCGCGAATATTCGTCGCCAAAAATAAAACACATTTGTGTATATGAAAATACACACAATAACGGCGTCGGACGAAATTCGTCATACGCGGCGAATTCTGAATAGATTTATTTCTATTTCTTACGCCGGCGAACGACGAACATATCAGTACCAAGTGACCATGTTTGGTTTTAGTTTTGAAGTGTTTTAGAAAATAATGTTAATTTTTGCTATAATTATATTTTTTTATTTTATAGCATTTGAAGTAAATATAGATAATAATTAAATATAGAAAATGCTTAAACTCCAGCAAATAAATTTCATTTAAGATAATAATTAACTTGGGTATTTGTTATTTTATTCGACCTTACACTGTACAAGTTTAATATTTTTGGGCTCTAGGTCACACTTTCTTTTTTAATAAAACTCTTATTTCAGCTTGTATCAAATATTATTTCTTTCATATATTCAATATTTCGACCACCGTCGGCGCTCTTCTTCATGAAAAAACAAAAATGTATAAAAAACAAAAAAATACAAAAACAAAAATATTAACACGTTTCGTCAATTATTTGTTGACTTTATCAAGGGTTGGGAAATCTATTTAATTGTTTAAAAATCTTTTATTAATATAAATAGCTTTAATTTCACTTTGACTATAAAAACTTACATTAATATTCTAATTTTCATTTACAAGTTTAGAACATTCTAAGACGATTTTGTCCATAAGTATTTTACATAAAAAATTTTTTTATATAAAAAAACAAAAATTAAATAAAATAAAAAACACAACTTAAACCACTATGTATAATATCACAGTTTTATTTAATTGCCACTTTGTAATTTGCGCTAATGTTGTCTGTGTCTTCTTTTAAATTCATCGTCCTTTCCCTCTTTTGCTGTATTCGTGTACCTTTTCTTCTCAATATTCTCTTTGTCTAAGTTTCCATTATATATTGTGATAAAGCTGTCGAGTGTTTGTTTTTATCAATGTCATTTTTATGTTCTTTTATTCTTGTTTCTAGATTGCGCTTTGTTGTACCAATGTAGAGTTTATCACAGTTGTTGTTATCGTTGCCATTACACCTTATTTTCCTACTTTTTTAGAAAACCTCATTATTGCAGTTTATTTATTGTGATAAAATATTTTATCATTTTCGCCCGTTCGTACATATGCCACTTTTATCTGAATTAAATATCAATTTTGCGAAGTATTGAAACCAAACTTCGGCTAAAAAGTGCTCGAATAAGGCTAGCTCACAAAATGTCTCTATAATAGGTCCGTTTGTTTACTTTTACAGTAAAATGCAGTAAATGAGTAATTACTGAGTAAACTGAAAAATTTACTCTAAAAAATGCTATTGCCGAAAAAAAGTACGCGAACGGAAAAATAGTGAAAATTCGTAAGATGAAGGAAATAGCTGATGGCAAATAAATATAGTGCTGAAAAACATTTACAGTTTTTTGACTACCCAACTTTCTTTCTTATTGGTAATCGATACAATACTACTTACAACACGCACATTTTAAGAAAATAGCAAAAGAAAGCGCAAAATGCATCACTGAAATGCAGTAAAGTTTATTAAAAAATTGGAAAAACTTTTAGGGAACTCGACAGAGTGTGCAAAACAAAACTTTTCGCAAACGTTTCATCCGATCGATTTTTAATCGTTTCGTACACGAACAAAACCAAAAGAAATACTTTTGCAATGACAAAGATTGCAAAAAATACAATTGGCTTTTCACTCATTCAATTTAATATCCCGTTTCAAGCGTACAACTGCAAACGAAACAAAATCAGAAATGTATTTTGTTGAATGGTTCATTGTATTTAGCATAAATAAGCTAACACATTCTCTACTATGATGAACAAATCAATCGGGAAACGTTTGCAAATGTATTTTCTTAAAACTATTCAATTTTGTTCTCATTCTTTACTATTCTAGCTGCGTACATTTAAGTTAATGTACATTAGTGTACACAAGCACAAATATTTTATCATTTTCGACAATGAGAGAAAATGCAGATAGAACTAAAGAAATTTAAGAAAAAATTACTAAAAACTGAAAATGTGATTTTTTTTTACCCCGTTTGCTTCTCTACCCCGTTCACCATCATACTCCAAAAATCATGTTTTAAAAAAATCATCATATGAATTGCGGGTATCATTCGCGTTGTTTTTGTTTTACACATTGAAAAATAAAACGAAAGCAAACGTTTCATTTGGTTTATTTTCCTACTCTGGTACTCGAACGGACATAATGTGAGCTATTTTAGATAAGAAATTCGCCACAGATATATGTACAGAAAAGTGATGCATTTTCTGTATTAAGCAATTTTTCTGATTTCAAATATCTGTTTTGGTACAATTATGCTCAAAAAAGTACAAGCATACAAGTACAAGATAACTCGAATCTAATATACAAAATTCCTTGCAACGGAGACGGGTCTAACGTATGTAACAATGTATATGTTGGAACGACTAAGTCGAAATTAAGAACAAGACTAGCTGCACACAAGTCAGATTAAAAAACACGAAAAAGAGCAACAGACCAAAAAACAGCATTGGCAGCCCACTGTGGGAAAACCGGTCACTCTCCCAATATCACTGGAACAACAATACTGCAACAGCAAAATCATTACAAGAAGAGATACACAATAGAGATAATATGTAATATTAATACTCCCGCCAATATACGGATGAATTATAAAACAGACACTGAAAACTGTGCACATATACATACAGACAGTTATTATCAAAATATAAACAAAAGAACTTTTAGTGAGCTTTATATTCTTTAAGAAAGTGGACAGCTTTACTCAAAGTAAGGCAATAATAATTTATATATTAGTTTTAAAAAATACATAAATAATTGCTTATTGTTGTTTTTAATTTAAATTGTGTTTACATCAAATTGGTGTTAATATATATTTGTTTTTGTATATTTTTGTGTTTTAAACATTTTAGTTTTTTCCTGAAGAAGAGCACCGACGGTGGTCGAAATATTGAATATATGAAATAAGTAATATTTGATAAAGCTGAAATAAGAGTTTTATTAAAAAATAAAGTGTGACCTAGAGCCCAAAAATATTAAATATTGAACTTATACAGTGTAAGGTCGAATAAAATAATAAATACCTAATTGAATTTCGGAGGGCACGCCTAAAAGCATCATCATGAAGCTGTAGGAAAATCTACGTCAAAATTATAATCATAATATTAACAAAACTATACGAAAATACACAAAAACAAATAAAACAGCAGCTAAACTTAAAACCACATTAACATTTCTTATAAAATGCAGGAAAGTTGGTTTAATACCAAACTTTATTACCAACTCTACGAAGAACGTTGAACTACTTTTTAACCTTAATAATAATTTGCAACATGAAACAACATTCAAAATAAAAAGTCTTGTTAGAAAATATGTCGAAAATTTCCATAAAAAAATTCTCAACTTAATAATCAAACATAAACATGAAGAGTTTAAGACAAACCAAAATAATTTGGAAACAAATAAAACATACATACAACAAAACATTACGGAAGAAGATTACAGGCTTTTGTGCTTGAGTGAAAATATAATATATAAAAGTGTAATGAGAAAAAGTCAAGAAACACAAATAAAGAAATTTAAAGAGCTAAAGAAGATACAAAATACCAAAACATACATAAAATACAACAAAGATTGGTTCATAAGCAAGACTAGCACAGAATTCCCAAATAATATTGAAAAATTATTATCGTTAGACCCAAAGTTTGCGTTGCCTATAGACAAACAACATTTTCCTATGTTTAAATGCATTGCCGACGGTGAAGATATTATGTATACAAATAAAGAAAAACAGGAGATCGCAAGAACTCAATTTGTAATGACGACGGACAACTATCTCAACAAAAGATCACTAACAAACAGAGAAAGAGAACTGATTAATGCAGTGAATGAAACTAAAAAGTTTTTGAACAAAAATAAAAACATATTAATATTAAAAGCGGATAAGGGTAGGATTGTCATCCGTCCTCTTTTTCCCGTACACTGTCCTCTTTTTGTGGTCTCTGTCCGGGGAAAAAATGTGCGTCCGGGAAAGTCCTACTTTTTACCGACTTAAAAAGGGAGGTTATATTCACGTAAAGTACTTGCTTTACATTTATATATGTTGTCGCTTTTATATTGCTTGAAAATTGAATTTATTAAAAACCAAGCTAAAAAAGGAAATAGTAATTGGTACGAGTATTAGATGTCCAGCTTATGTTGTAAATAATACTATCCATGAGGGTTGTGATGTTATTCTATGACGTGTGTATGTATTTAAAATATCGATGGTGTTCTGTAAAAAAGGCCATGGTGTTACAAGAGAAGCAATAAATATACTAATTTATGTAATTGGCCTTTAATATTTTCTTAATTATATCGCAATTTTAGATCGGGAAAGTCTGATTTTTTGTAGCAATTATGTGTGTTGGTCAAATACATCAGAATTTACTAAAAAGCCGACTAGTTTTTTGTTAGCTAGTTAGTGCTTTTTGCGTTTTATTTAACAATCGTGTCTGTCATGAGTTTCACATCCGTATGAAAGTGAATCTTTTCCGAATGTTTTGCTGTCCTGACATTCACTTCCGAAAATTTTTTTTCGTTTTACTTCCGAACGCACAAAGCTAGTGAAAGCAAATAGAATTAGCTTTTTCCCCATAAAAAATACATGTAATTAAAAAAATTTCTCTTTGGTATAAGTTTGATATCTTATATAACTAATTTGAAATTTTAAAAAAATATTTATTTAAAATTAATATAGGGAAACTGAGATATAAAAAGCGATTCAGTGGTTTGGAAAGCACTTTTTAAATATATTTTATGCATGGGAAATAAAACTAACAGTAGGATGTTAATATGAAACTATATTTTTCGAAAAATATAAAAATATTTGGTTTGGTGACACCACCTGAGATTCGAAAATTTTCACTCTAATTGAATTAGTTCGGAAGTCATGACAGATACGAATATGTATAGCATAAACTTCGATTTATACAAATATGTATCCTCAAATGTGCATGTATACACTTACATATGTACAACTTAATGGAAACACATCGATAGTGTTGCGTAAAACGCGCCAATCTGCCATGTAAAATGTTGCGAGATTTTCCCTTTTTGCGCAACACCATCGATATGTATTGGAAAAAATTAAGTTCGTGTTATTTTTAAGTCCTACTTTTTAAAGCAAATGTCCGGGATTTTTTCCTCTGCTGTCCTCTTTTTATAAATTAAGCGATGACAACCCTATATAAGGGCAGCACTACTGTAGCGATTGAAAAATCAGAGTATGTAACAAAAATGAGTAATATTGTACAAGATATGTGCACATACAAACGATTGAAAACATACCCGATAACAATGTTACAAACACGTAATAACACATTGGTAGAAAAACTATTTAATCTGAATGTAATTGATACGATGGAAAAGTACAAGTTAATAAACAATGTAGCTACCGCAATATATGAAATAAATAATATTTGGTAAAGCTGAAATAAAAGTTTTATTAAAAAAGAAAGTGTGACCTAGAGCCCAAAATATTAAATATTAAACTGATAATAATTAACTATAAAAATTGGTGTTAGTTGTGTTTTTGCTTATATTTAATTGTTCAAGTATGTATTATTTTTTTAATACGGTCACACTTTGCACAAACAGTAAACAGCTTTTTCAATTGTAACAGCTGTTGCGTTTTCGTCGCTATTGTGCTTCACACGACGAATTTACACAGCGAATTTTTGTCGACGAATTCGTAGTGTTGGATGAAATTCGTCGTTCGTCAAAGTTGTGTTCCTAGCATAAATTGTGCACTCTGACAAAGATATTAGAAAAATCTAGGATCTCAAAGTATGCACACTCTATAGTTACCTTATTTCAAATGGAAGCGCAGTTTGGTGATAACGTTCGCCTTGCTCATCAGATTCAGTTGGCCACTGTTGAGCGAGTTGAACAAGATGCTGATGCAAGAGATGAATTTTGTACGACATATTACCCCAATTTCATCGAAAGCTGCCAACATGTTTACAACAGATTGCCTGTAGTTGTCTTTGCGTTCTTTACCCAAAAGTCCTTTAATGACTGCTTTCAATGCGAGCCATGCATTTAATTCTCGGTCTGTCAGAAATTGGTCAAAATCTTGACGACTCATTAGTTTCCGTATGTCGGGACCATTAACTACCCGTTCCGGAATTTCGGCGTTACTTAGGCCCTAATTGTGTAAATCACATCACCGAAGTGAAGTTTATATTAAAACAAAAACAACTTTGAAAAAATGGTAAGAATTTGTTTTTGTTTTTTATACAAATTCTTCACCAAACAAACGCATATAAATTCAAGCGTTGCTTTGCCTGTCAAAAATTTTTAAATTTGTATGAAAAATAAAGCAAATTTATAAAATATTTGAAATTTTGTTTTTGTTCTCTACATAAATTTCACTTTGGTGACCTGATTTACACAATTAGGCCCTTAGTCATGGGAAAATGTCTTTTAAGCGGTTGAATACTGCTGGTATTTTTGCGACACATTTCAAAAAAAATTAGCAATGCCAAGTTTAATGTGGAGCAACGGCAACAAAATTTTCATTTCAGAAACAAGACTTTTGTATAGCCTATTGTCTTTAGGCCATTTCCGTCCAATGCGACTATTCCAGTTATGCTGTTCGTACTGGTTTCTTTCTTTAATATCTTCTCCGTATCGTGAATCCCAATCGCACAAAAAACACGGATATTTTGGACGCCCAGATGCTGTTAAGCCTGTAATCAATTAAACTATTTTGAGGTCGCAGCAAATGCGCCACTGGTGTTCGTTATATTTGACTACTTCCAGAATGTGTTTCAAATTATCGAAATTTTCGCTAGTGTCAGTGCTATACGCAATCGGAACAGAAGGCATTCTATTTGTCTTGTTCAAAAGCACAACTTTTAAGCTGATTAGTGAAATATCGATGAATAAACGCCAATCATCTTTTTTATAGGTTAACCCTATCGTCTCCATTAACTTTTCAATATCGTTGTAATAAGCGAAATTTTTTGCATCATTCACATCGAAGAACTTTTCTAACTCTTTTTGGCGTTTTCGATATGCTGTTACTTTGGTACCTCTCGCCAGCAAATTATTTCCTTTCAAAAATGATTTTTCTGAGTCAAACAAAAATTTGCAACAATTCCATCCAATTGGTTTTGTGTCACTAGGATTGGGCCCTTTGATGTTTCATAGGATATACCTTCACCAGGGTCGGATTCTGAGAAGAAATCCATGGATCTAGCAGCGGCGGTTGTAGTACAGATATCTGTTTGAAGATCAATACTTCGGTATGTTAGTACTGGAACGAATTCTGAGTGCGGTAATTGGAATTGGACACTTGGCACTGCTACATAAGTTTTTTTCTTTGCTTTCCTTCTATTCAAAGTTTTACATAGTTGATACATCCACAGAAATTTTCTTCTTGATGCGGGCTGTTGTCTAACCACATCATTGGTATACCAAAAGGCATAGCCTTCTTTTTTCCACTTTTCCATTGCATAAGATTTGAATAGCAATTAAAGCAAACTTTTTTAGGGGCATAGCTTACGTCAGTGATAAACTCTTGCGAGAAATATTGTTTATAGCAGGGATGATAAAGTTGGTACAATTGTACTTTTTTTGGTACTATTGAAACCAAAAAAGTACGATGGTACCCTCGTGACTCATTTGGTACTATTAGCAAATTTTCCCAACTTGTTGCGTGGTATCCATTGATTATTCAATAATAATTTATCTATACCTTGGCCCTTAACTTAATTCACTCTTAAGTCTACTCAGGCGGTTATTTCGTGAGTGGATATGTGTACCTATTTAAAGAGAATACATAACAGGTGGTCTTGAGAGAACAGCTTATAATATTTGCTTGTTAGTGTTCAAGGCCAAATATCAACAGCGATGTTGATGGAGTAGCTTAATGTGAAACTCCATATTCTATAAACAGATCATTGGTTTTCTTGAATAAAGGCATATGTCTTAAAAATTATTTTTCCAGTAGAGCAAAAACAAAATATTTCTGAAATTGTGTCCATGGTATGAACATCTTTAATTTTTTTAAACACTTGGGGTATATTTGCCAAAATAACTTTGTGTAAACATTTCAGACAAAAATATCGTAAGGATGCATAAAACCGCATATGTCGACATAAATAACATTTACTAATGGCGTAAAAAAATGTTACATTTTTTTTTGAATAGAAAACGCCATAAGTAAAATATAAATATTTAAAAAGATTTCAAAATGTGTTTAGATAATAACATCGTATCTCTGCTTGTGTGTTTAAATAATCCATCATACAGGAATACTTAAGTCGTTATTGCTGAAAATTTATGGAATAAATATAGAAATCAGGTTGTTGTGCATGAAAAATATCGAGACTAGTCCATGATATTCCGAAAAGTTTTACTCTCATGGAAAGAGCGCTTAAAATAGAGCTACTTCGCATTAATAACTTAAAATATACATAAGTCGACTTGCGCATTTATTCAAGAAAACCACAGCAGAATTGAAGTTTCATTGAGATAAATTGAAATTTAAGTTGTTTGATTTTTGGCACAATTATTTGAAAAAGAATTTATAAAAATATTTTTAGAAAACAAAGCCATATTTGATCTTTGATACAATGAGCACATAAAATCAATCAAATTCGTTTGGCTTACTTGGTTACAATTCAGAAATATTTTAGTACTATTTGAGACGAAAAGAATTTTTTCATTATCATCCCTGGTTTATAAGCTTCCAAAAAAAAATCACGCGCATTGCCACATTTTTCATCGCTTGCTATGAAACGTCCACAAACATTACAAAAATGGTCCATTTTATATTTTGGTTCCGACATTTTTAATACAATATATATTATACAATGTTTTTTTTTTTTTGTTATTTTTATGAAACCGATGCACTTAACATTTTTAATACAATATATATTATACAATGTTTTTTTTGTTATTTTTATGAAACCGATGCACTTAACTTAAATCACTCACAAAATGAAATAAGTTCCAAAAAAATTAATAGTGAATTTTATCACGACCGAGCGAAAATTAAAAGACATCAGCTTCGGCTGAGTTCCGAGTCTTAACTGAATCTTTATTTTTGAAATTAGTTCGCTTGTACGAAAAAGAGGAAGAAGGGAAAGACAAAGAAGAAACTGAGAAGCATATTATAGATCAAACAGAAAGCAAAAAAGACTTACTTTTGTGGAAAATATTTTCAAAAAGCATGAAAAAAAATAATTTTTCCAACATTTTGCTTCATAAGCACCACAAAAATTTTCTAAATCAATTTTTTTCAAATTTTTAATTGTTGCACAGGTTTTTACCAGTAATTTGGCTTTTACAGATTTAAGAAATATCAATTAGTCGACGAGTTATAGCCAAAAAACCATATAAACAATATGCTGAAAATCGGCATTTGACTGCAAAGTTTAAAGGTCGATTTAAAAAAAATTCGAACTAACTTAAACAAAAGCCGCGATACGGGTCTTCTAATTTAGCCTCTATTTTCACCCCTCACTCTCAGAATCGACCTAACTTTTGCTAACTTGAATTTGTTCCACAGTGTTATAGGTTGTAATATTCTGGAACCAATAGGTGGGAAAATCGATTTGAAAGAAAATGTATTGATAACTGGTAGTGCGAAAATTCCCTTAGTATTTGAAAATGTTACTGATCCATACGATTGGAACGATGTTGCATATTTTAATAATATAATTATGGATATAAATTTTATTAAGCCGCGAATGGACTATATTATTGACAAATTGAAAACAGAACAATTGAATGATGAAGAAATAAAAGGGCTGACAAAATGAATTAAAGAATTTAACACTGTATTTTATGTTTAGGATGAACATTAGCTTCAGTTTGTAAATACAAATACAGAATACCCACAATAAATGATATTCCAGGCTACTGTAGAACGTACCGTTTTCGGGAAACTCATTAAGCTGAGGTCGAAAAACAAGTGAGTGAAATGTTAAATTCAGGTATTATAACTAAATCTTGTAGTCCATATAATGCTCCCATTTGGGCTGTGCCTAAGAAACTTGACAATTCTGGCAAACAAAAATGGAGAGTTGTAGTGGAGAGTTGTAAAATAATGACAACTCTCTTTACCCATATGGATATTGTGAATTCAACAAAAATGAGAGAACACCATTTTTGCATTTCAACACACTTGAGAGACTATCATTTTTCCACTTGAAAATGCACTATATCGTAACTTTTTTTCCACGCACAAACACTTTTTAGTTTTATTTAATTTTTTAATTTGTTTTATTATAAATTTTATATTTCTTCTTGCTGTAATTTTAAAATATTTGTTTAATTTTGTTGACATTTGTGTGTTGAAATTGATCAAAGTTTTCAACCCTATTTTTCATTGAACAGAACTGTATTTTTGTTCCTTTTTGATATAAAAATTTTTGGTACCAAATAGTAAAATTGAAAAAAAATGTTTAGCAAATCAATATTTTTTGAGCTCGAATGTATTAAAAAGCATTATAAATTCATATTTTTATTAATTAATACAACAATAATTGCATAAACTTCTAAAAATTCATGTATAAAAAATATAAATAGTTTAGAGTACTTTTTGTTACAACCAAGTGCGGTTTTAGTGCTGTGGGGAAATTTTTATTTTAAACCAATACTAATACAAAATGTTCTACTAATACATCCTTAGACCTAGGTTTTTGACAGCACACTTAGGTTTTTGAAGTTTCTGTTTGGCCTCTATATACGCTATGCTTTATGATTTTATAAATAACATTTGTGTTGTGTATTTGGATGATATTTTGGTATTTTCTACGTCACTTCAAGAACATATTGATTCTTTAAAGAAAATATCTAAAAGATTATTAGAATATAATCTTAAAGTACAAGTTGACAAGTGCAACTTCTTTAAACGTGAATCAGAGCATTTAGGGCATATAATAACACCGAATGGTATCGGTCCGAATCCTGAGAAAATAAAGGCAATTCAAAAGATTCCATTACCGAAAACAATAAAAGAAATCAGATCATTTATAGGTTTAACTGGTTTCTATCAGAAATTTATCAAGGATTATAGCCGAGTAGCTCTTCCTTTGATTTCGAATTTAAAAAAGGTGAACTACATTGATGCATTTAACAAATTAAAGAAAATTTTGTGCAATAGTCCAGTCTTAGCGTATCCCAGGTTTGATAAATTATATATCTTAACAACAGATGCTAGCAATGGAGCCTTAGGAGCAGTGCTTTCTCAAAACGGTCATTCTGTTTCGTATACATCACGAACATTAAATAAAAATGGGCTGAATTACAGCGCAATTGAAAAGGAACTACTAGCAATTGTTTGGCCAGTTAAATACTTCAGACAATATCTTTTTGGTAGCAAGCTTAAAATACAAGCAGACCATCGACCACTTATAAGGTTGAACTACCTTACTCTACGTCTCCACCTAACTTGAAATGCTGTTGTAACTTGAAGTTATGACTGCGTTGTTAAAACAATTGCACTAACAACTATGTTATAGCCTGAAAAAAGTATTAACTTCAGCGGTCTACACTTAACATTAATTTGAAGTTAATGTTAAGTTAAGTTAGGTGTTGACTGCAAATTAATAGTATGTTTCCACGGGCTTGATTTCGACAAATCATGGTGATTTGAGCAAATCATGTTGATTTATATATGATTTACCACATATTTTGCATACGAGCAAATTACCTCAAAGTAGTTGATTTATTTTAAATTATATCGAAAATACTATATTTCGAACTATATTTATCTATACAACCCTGCGTTGCTTTTAAAATTACAAACTCCATCCCTGGTTCATCCATCAATTGTGATTGACAATTTCGAAAAAATTACATTAAAGAATATTTAATTAAATTACTTATTAATTTGTTGACGTTTTTATTATAAATGTTGAAATTTTCTTTTGGCTTGAGGTCCTTTTTATTTTATTTTTTTAAATAAATCAAAAAAAATTTATTTTGGTTTATTTATTAATAAATTCTTTATTTATCCGATATTTCGGCCAACTTTGTTGGTCATCTTCAGGGATATATGTATATTAACTAAAAAACAATTGTTATACTAGTAATAAATATAAATTTTTAAGAAACCATAACAAACAAATGTATTTACATATTTATATAGTGCAGTGTTGTCCGGTGTTGATGTTTTTATTATTTGTCACTGACTGGTTTGTTTTTATTTATCGTGTTTATGTTTATTAATTGTATGTCGATAGATGTGTGCGCTGTTGTCTGTGTCTGTTTTGTAGTTTATGCTAGGAACACAACTGGGACGAACGACGAATTTCGTCCAACACGACGAATTTGTCGATAAAAATTCGCTATGTAAATTCGTCGTATGAAACACAATAGCGACGAAAACGTAACAGCTGTTATAATGGAGAAAGTTGTTTACTGTGTGTGCAAAGTGTGACCATATTAAAAAAATAATACATACTTGAAAAATTTAACATTAACAAAAACACAACTAACAGCAATTATTATAGTTTATTATTATCTATATTTATTTAAAATGCTATAAAATAAAAATAAAACAGTAATTAAAGTAAAAAGTAACTTTATTTACTAAAAAACCTGAAAACTAAAACCAAACATGGTCACTTGGTACTGATTTGTTCGTCGTTCGCCGGCGTAAGAAATAGAAATAAATCTATTCAGAGTTCGCCGCGTATGACGAATTTCGTCCGACGCCGTTATTGTGTGTATTTTCATATACACAAACATGTTTTATTTTTAGAGACGAATATTCGTGGACGAAAATTCGTCGTTCGTCCCAGTTGTGTTCCTAGCATTATTCTTTTTTCTGCTGGAATATTAATTATATGTAGCATCTCTTGCATGTATCTCTTCGAAGTGTTGTTCTCTCTCACAAGTATTCTCACATTTTCGAAACTCGGTTTATGTCCAGTTACTGCACAGTGGGCCGCAAGTGCTGTTTTTTGACTTAAGGGTTTGCTAGTTATATTTAAATCAGATTTGTGCGATGATAATCTTGTCTTTAGTTTTGTTCTTGTTGTTCCAACATAAACTTTTTTACAAGAGTTAGTGTCGTCACCATTACATTTTATCTCGTATACTAGATCAGACTTGTCAAGTTTGTCTAATTTAGATTTCATGTTTGAGAATAGTTTATTTGTCGTGTTATTTGTTTTCATCCCTATTATGTATTTTTCCTTGTCATATATATCTGAATTTTTTATCCTTTCAGACAGCCCCGGGATATAATTTACTGATTTATAGATTTTGTCTGATTGCTTTGTTTCTCTGTTTGGAACATTTTGTCTCTTCTATTGTGTGTTTAATTAATTTGTTTATTAAGCTAACTGGAAAATCATTTTTGACTAGAATGTTTTTAATTTTATTTTTATTTTCGTTGTGGAATTTTATATTGCTCGTATCTAATACTCTTCTGATGAAATTTGTTGCTGTATTTATTATTATATTCCTTGGATGTTTTGAATGAAAATTTATGAGTCTGCCAGATGCCATAGATTTTTGATACCAGTTAAGTTTGATTGTATTTCCTTCTCGGATAATTAGTGCATCTAAATATGGTAGTGTGTTGTAAGTTTCTTTTCCAGTGTAAATTGTATTTGTTTATTAAATGAATTTAGTGCGTTTAACGTTCTGTCAACTTGGTAAATTTTCAATATTCCGAATAGGTCGTCCACATATTTCGTTATCATTCTCGGTTTAATTTCTATGTTGTTTAAAACTGTATTCAATAGTTCTTCCATCACTATATCTGCGTTCCTTTGTTTTGTAGGCATTCCTTTGTTTTGTTCGTAATAATAGTTATTATATTGGAAGTATCTGCAGTCTCTAATACAAAACTGTACTATTTCCATAAATAGCGTTTTGTATGATTCTTCAATATTTCCCACTTGTTTTCAATTGTCCTTATTGCCAAATTTACCGGAATACTGGGAAACAAGGATATAACGTCAAATGATATTAAAATTTCGTCATCTTCTACACGTGTATTGTCTATTCTAGACTTAAATTCTTTAGCATCTCTTACATTATATAATGAGCTAACCGTCAAGTGTTTTAAAATAGTTACTATATACTTGCTGAGTCGATATGAGGGGGAGTTAATCGATGAGCAGATAGGGCGTAATGGCATGTTTTCCTTATGGATTTTAGGTAAGCCATATATTCTTGGTGGAACTGCAATCCTTGTGGTAAGCTTATTTTTCTCAAATTGATTTATGAGATTTAGATTATATAATTTGTCAACTATCATATGATTCTTGTTTTGTAGACTTGTAGTAGGATCTCTCTTTAGTCGTCTGTATGTGCACATATCCCCGATAATGTTTTTCATTTTGATATCATAATCCTTTTTGAGCATTGCGACGGTTTTGTTGCCCTTGTCTGAGTTCATTATAATCATATCCTTGTTTTCTTTCAAATATTTTTCCGTTTGAGCCACTGTCTTTAGTATAAATGTATCCCTCATATCTCTCTTGGCTTTTCTCTTGTGATCTTCTAACAGTTCCACGAACTTCATTCTTGTTGTTTCTTGTTGTTCTTTCTCTTTAATTGTCTGTATACATTGTTCTCCATCTGTAATGCATTGGAACAAGGGGAGTGTTTGATTAAATGGCAACGCAAATATTGGGCCGAGTGATAATAGCCATTGTACATTTGGCGGCATAGTCTTGTCGGTTTTGTTTACAAACCATTCTTTGTTAAATTTCATGTTAACCTTCTTTGCTTGTTTCTGTCTCAACTTTTCTAATTTTTGATTTAGTCTCAAACTGTTGTTGTTTTTTATGGTTTCATAAATTGTCTTTTCACTTAACATTAGTGTCTTGCTATCATGTTCTCTTAACTTGTTATGTATAATGTCTCTTAATTTATCTATTGTATTTTGATTTTTGTGTATTTGTTTGTGTTTTTGTTGTATTAATAATCTTGTGCAGTAACTGGACATAAACCGAATTTCGAAAATGTGAGAATACTTGTGAGAGAGAACAACACTTCGAAGAGATACATGCAAGATATGCTACATATCATTAACATTCCAGCAGAAAAAAGAATAAACTACAAAACAGACACGGACAACTGCGCACACATCCATCGACATACAATTAATAAACATAAACACGATAAATAAAACAAACCAGTCAGTGACAAATAATAAATATATCAACACCGGACAACACTGCACTATATAAATATGTAAATACATTTGTTTGTTTTGGTTTTTTTAAAAATTTATATTTATTACTAGTATAACAATTGTTTTTTATTTAATATACATATATACCTGAAGATGCCCAACAAAGTTGGCCGAAATCTCGGATAAATAAAGAATTTGTTAATAAATAAACCAAAATAAAACTTTTTTGATTTATTTAAAAAAAATAAAAATATTTAATTAATATTAAATGTCAAACTATATATGGAAAAAATTCAATTACAGCTGCTGCGCACACCTTATAAAGTAAGTGCATCATTTGACTACGAAAGTTCTAACACCAAATCGCTCACAAGCTCGGTGGAAACACTTCGAATTAATTTACCTAAATCTACGTAATTTAAAGTTGGTGGAAACTTACTATAAAGAACCTAACATAGAGTTACAGAGATGGAAAATAAAACTTATGAATACGATTTTGAAATAGAGTACATCAAGCGTAAAACTAATAAAGTAGCAGATTATCTTAGTCGCCTAGAAATTAATGTTTTACAAGAAGAAGAACATAGTCCCAGCTCAAATTTAGCAACAATTCAAAGTGGACAAAAAATTTAAATGATCGTATTTTTATTTCTAAAGCACCTATCAATATATACAAGAACCAAATTAAAATTAACTTAGGTAATACTTATAAACACGAAATTGAAACATTACATAACAGGAATAATATAGTACGTTTATACGCACGACTTATTCGCAAATAAATATATTGCAAATAGAAAATTTTGCCGTATAAACGGCAAATTAATTTCTTATTTGCAAATATATAACTCACGAAAACAATTCCTGATTAACGACACTATTTGCAAATAAATATTAAACGTTGCCACTCGTTTTAACGTTTTTAGTTTTGCCATCGATGTGGCACCCCTATTACCATATGTCATAAAAATAAAAAACACTTAAAAATTGCGCGAAAAATTAAAAATTATTAAAATAAAAACTGAAAGTGGCCGCTACAGCTGGAGCAGAAGGGAAACCAAGGAACTTCTTGCATTAATGAAAGAAAATCAAATAATGGAGCAGCTCGATGGCAAAACTCGCCGCAATAAAAATGTATATGTGCACCTTGCGAGTGAATTGGCCAACAAAGGCAAGCTAACACCACAAATTACATATCCACATTAATAAGTACATATTAACCAATTAAAACCACCTTAAGGTTTTAGTAAAAGCAGTGAACAAATTAAATTAAAATTCCGCACACTTAAAAAAGATTTTTATAAAATAAAACGGGGCAACAGCAAAAGTGGTGCTGGACGCCGAACTATGGAACACTTTGATGAGTTCAATGAGCTGCTAGGTGATCGTCCTGTGTCATCTGTAGTGGGATTAGACACTACTTTAATCGAAACCATGTTTATTGAAGACAACTATTTTCCAGTGGCAGAGATGACAAGAGTTTTTGGATGAAAGTTGCACTGAAACTGATGAGAAGAGTAAATCTAATGTAATGACTTCTAGTCAACAAAATAAAGAAAAAGCCGCAAAAAAAGAGAAGGTCATATATTATCAAGTCTTATCAAAAATTTTAACGAAAATATAACAATATTTTAGGAAGCGCTATTTAGATCACTTTGCTTGATATTGCTGCAGATATTAAAGAGTCCCAGCAGTCTGTTTTGAATCTAATAAAAGAAGAAAACAAATCGTTTATTGAAGAGAAACGTCGCCAATACGAAGAACACGTAACAGAAATGAAGCAAATGATGGCAGAAGAACGAAAAGCAACTAGAGAAATGTTGCTAGCAACACTTAAAATGTAAGTAATAAATAAGCATTTGGAAACAAATCAAACTTTTAACCTTAACTTTTTCATTTGAGGTAAATTTTATCATATATCGTTTATCATATACGTACATACATATATGTATGTATATGCAACTTTTTTTTAGTTACACATGTTATCATCACTATCTTTAAAATAAGCAGTAAATGTTTTTTAGATTATCTCGTAAACTATAAGGAATGTGAAAATAGTGTCCATAGGTTTTTTAGATAACATTTTATCCACAAGTCTTTCAAAAACATATTTGTTTTAAATTGTGCTATAAATTAAAAGTTATGGAGTAAAACATTGAAAATTTAGAGGTTTTCCTCTTAAAAGCGTAATAAAACTATTGTTATTGATTTTATTGAAAAATATATAGAAAAACTTTCTAACAAAAATTTATTACATACATACTATATATGTCCATGGATTTTTTCTTCCCTTAACCCTTTCGGGACGAAGTTTTATTTTGAAAACCAAAATACTTATGGATGAAATTTTTTCACATTCTAAAAGATAAGGCAAAAAAATATGTTCTGCATACTCAGAAATCCTGAAATCGTCCTTCTATCGTGGGACATATAATCCCAATAAGTATTTTCCGTGGGACATAAAATCCCAATAAGTTTTCTTCGTGGGATATAAAATCCCAGTAAGTATTTTTGGTGGGTGGTGATTCGAATTTAAAAAATATATAAAATATAAGAAGTTTAGTAGATTTCAATGAAAACACACGTTTATTTGTCTTATTTATTGTTTAATAACATTGTGCTAATGTAATTATGGTTTTAATTTGTGGAAGGGACCAAAACACTTGTAACACAAAGCGTTGTTGCAGCCTGAGCGTATCATCTTTGTGCGCTTTTCGATACGAAGTGAAGTACAGCGAACGCAGCGACAACGTTTCTCTTGCTCTACTGGCAAGTCATCTCCAATAGTCAGGCTATCAGTTTTTGGACGTTTGGGCGTTCTTCCCCTTGGCGTCGTGGCATTGTAGCTCGTCTTGCATTTCCTTCGGAAAACATACCTTCAGCAAGAGGGACCAGAAAATCTTTCAATATAATTTTTGTTTCTTACGTTCGGTGTACACAATCCATGAGTTTACTACGCTAGCCATCATCAGTTTGAAGAATACTTTCTTCCACCATTTTTGGGACTTTCGGTTAAAATCATAACCGGTCGTCTTCTGGTCGGCTAAATCGATTCCTCCCACAATTCTATTGTAATCTCTGATACTTTCAGGGCATTTGATTTTCTTCTTCGAGCCGTCCTTTTGCTTCCTATCAATGTCTACAAGCGATGGCGTATGACAATTAGAAGCTAAAAGGACTTCTTTTGAATCCATCCAACGAGCTGCCAAAATACCGCCAGAGTTAGTTTGAAGTTGGCTTTCTCCTCTGTTCAGCTTTCCAAAAAATTTTGGTGTATTTTTTCGGTTTTGCATATATGTTCCAAGTGCGGGATATGCGATTGTTTCCAATAAATTTATTGAAGTAAAGAAGCGGTCAAAAGCCAAACATACATCTTTCTTACGAATCGAAGAAACCAATTTTGATACTTCTTTTTCTCCAAGATTAGCGACCTTGGATTCTGCAGCATATTCTTCCTTTCCAGTATAAACATTGAAGTCGTATGTGTATCCTATCTTTGAGTCACATCGCATCCAAATTTTTATTCCACGTTTTACTGGTCTCATGGGCATGTATTGCTTCATGCTTGACCTGCCTTTGAATTTGACCGTACACTCATCAATAGACTGAAAAGAACTCTGACTACGAGCAGCTGCAAATGTGTATTTTAGACAGCGAACAACGTCAGAGATGTAATAGTCTTTGCAAACGTCTGTTGGCTTTTCACAATCATTGAAATATAGCTTTGATGCCAATAATAAAAACCGATCTCGCGATATACAGTTTTTCATAACTGAATTGCCCATTGATGGATTTTTGCTCCAATAGTCCTTTAGAGACGGCAACTTGTTATAATGCATAATCAATGAAATGCCCAGAAATACAAGGATTTCATTAGGATCAGTTAAATTTCGCTTTGACTGCGCACGACGATGCAAAGCTATCAAACGCTGATTAGTGCATTCAGCAATTCGAATGCACAAACTGTAGGGAAATATCTTGGAAAACACTTTATACTCATTGCAATCGTCAGTAAGATCAAGAAGGATTTCACAGTCCCGTTCAGTCGGGAATTCGTACTTAGGCTGGAAGTCCTGGCAGCAATTGGGGGCAACATTTACCCAATGGACAACTGACTGTGATTCGTCATTTTTTCCATCGATATCACTGGGCACATTTAAATTATCGTCGATTTCACTGGGCATATTATCATCAATTTCTGAGGCAGATTCGGTCTCATGGGAACCCTCAGTCGAATATTCACTTCCTGAGTCCTCAAAATCGCCATCTGAGTCTGACTCTTCGCATACAATACGCTGAAGATCTGCAAGAGTAAGCTTCCTTTTTGGCATCTAAAATGTGGATTGGGACAATTAATCCCACGTAAAAAACGTATTGGGACTATATATCCCAATTTTATCAAATCTGCTATAATTCACCTTTTATTATCACAAAACACCACCAACCAATTTAATTTAATAAATCGAACACTTATAAAAATCAACACAATTTTAGTAAATACCGCTGCTTTTACAACAGCTTTCAGCAACTTATCGATCCAAACTGCCTAAATTTCAACGATGTTGTGATATTCATTGTCAAGTAAAATGAATATGCTCACATGTACCGTTATGTTTTTATTTACATTTCATAATTAACACTTAAATCAGTTTTTGGGACTATTAAGATAAGAACTTATATTGAAAATAAAGAAAACACGAAAGTTTTAAAATTTGTGGGACGTATTATCCCAGTAGTCCCGAAAGGGTTAAAGCTTGTTTTATATAAAAAGCTATGTATGTTCATGGATTTCTTCTTCCCTTAAAGTGTTTTAAAGCCTAAAAACCAGCAACAATATGCATGTTTGTATATGCATATTGTCTTCTGTTAAAAAAAGGTTGGTGCTTTTGACGTTTTTGCCGTTTTTAATGTACAAATATCTATAAAATTGTTTACTTTTAGGCTCTACGACATCTAGACATATTGTATAAGTATACATATGTATATAAATTTTTTTCGCTGAAATCAATAACAAATAAGGCCTCTTAAAAGAAAAATCTCAAAGTTTTCAAAATGGTCATCCATAATTTATTAATTATACAATATGTAACAAAAATGTGTTTGAAAGAGTTGTAGATAATCTGGTATGTGATGGAAATCGATCGATTTAAAATCACGTCGATTTCAAAAAACAAAACCTCCTGAAAGATGAATTTTTGATGTTTTTTTTTTGTTTTCGAGGAGTAGAATATTTTATTCGATCTTAAATTCGATTTCACTGTATCGTGCGATTTACATAAAACATATTTGCCTATTATCAGTTCTATGAAATCGTGCGATTTGAAATCGATCGCTATTCAACACATACCAGAATATTATTTAAAACCCTCTGAACAAAATGTTCATATCCTTATAGTTTACAATATAATCTAAGTAAACTACACATTCCCTTACTTTCAAGATAGCGGGCGGTCCTTACCACACCCAAAAACACAAAACTACATAACGATCACATGTGTAACTAAACGCAAAAAATTGCATCCTACATATCGCACTGCTTCCTTTCACACAAAGGGAACAACTCAAAAAACTTGTTATTTTTCGATAATCGCTGAAACAGATTTTTGTCTCTACTGAAAATTTCTAAATTTTGAGTCGACGCTCTTTAGAAGAAGCAGTGTGATATGTATGTATGTATGTATGTATGTGCAATACAAGATGAAGTGTTTATTTTATTGGACTCAAGGCTGTAGTCATTAATGGCTTTTTTATACAAATTAATGTGCCTGATTTGTTTTTTAGTCTTAAGAAATGAAGTTTTATTACAATATATAAAATTAGTTTAACTCTTTATTATTAATTTGCCTTTTTAAATGAATTAAATTTTATGTTGAATTTAAAATGGTTTATTTTCTTTTATTTATTCAATAAAGTAATACAAATACGAGATTTAGACGAGACTTAATTTGCTACGGATAATAATTTATGGTTATAAAATAATGTTAAATCAACTGATTTTTTCATGACAGTCTACGTTCTCAACTTTGACCTAAATTAAGGACTCTTACTTGACCACAATCAGGGATAATTCAAAATACTTCTCCTGTAAAATGCATGTTTTGGTGGTAAAACTGTTGTTTTACTGGCTTGGTTTTGAAAAGAACATGCAGCTTTATACATTTCTTCCTATGTAGCACTACATGTTTTATTCAAGCCAAGTGGAAAAATAGTATAAAGCTTATTTTGCGGTTATGGCTCGATATTTGTTTATTAGTTAATGTAATTAAATTTTTATGAAGTGTATACAAATAAATATGTCAAGTTATATATCAGACTTTTTTTTTAATTTGGGACATTTTTGCATATGTATTTGGATATAAGTATGTTCCGTATTCAAAACCATATTTGGCAAATATGTACATTAGGGGATGACTATTTTTTGGCGACATCCTCCAGCTCCAAAATCGTGTAGGGCACGGAAAAATAGTAAGAACTGCGATCTCAATTTTTCGCGATTGTGCAAATACATTGCAATTTTGTATAAAAAAATTTTTTATTGAAAAAGTTATATTTTACTCGAAACAACTCAATTTTTGTGTTTTTTTATATTTTGAGTAAAAAAATAACTTTGAAATATGTCTTCTTTAATAAAAATAAAGGAATATACAAAACTTCAATGCATTTGATGCGTAAACTTTTTCACAGTCGCGAAAAAATGTGATCGCAGTTCTTACTATTTTTCCGTGGCCTACACGATTTTGGAACTGGAGCTTGCATATTTCCCAAAAATGCAAAAAGGAATCCCCTAATGTACATTAGAGTGGTCCTCAAAAATTAAAACTTGGATTTCACCAAGTATCGTACCCAAATCGATGGGTATTAAAAAAAAGCTAGTCGATCAGTTAAGACTAGGGCGTGTCGCACGCCCACCAAGGCTTGAGAAAATGCAAATTTTATGGGCTTTCTTCGATATTGCTGTTTATTTTGTTAACTATGCGATTGGGATAAAAGTTGGTGAGGCAAGGGCGGTTGGGAACTTTACAGACAACTTTTCATAGGAATTTTTTTTTGTAAATGCTACATGTATTAAGTTATGAGACATAAAAGAAAAAGTACATTTGCTTAAACTTTGGTGGGCGCGCGACACGCCGTAATGTTAACTGATTGACCTGAACATTTTCTGAGTAGTTTTGTTATAAACACCCATCGATTTTGGGTATAAGACTTGAAGAGATTTAATTTTAAATTTTAACGACCACTCTAACGTACATATTGCCAAATACATATCGAGCCTTTGCTGCAATAGAGTCATAACTCAAAAAAAACTTATTTTATATAAAATAAGCCTAAAGTATTGAATTTAGTAACAAGTTTATAGAAAAAGAAAATTTTATTCATCTTTCAAGAGTTGAGTATACAAGGAATTTTTATGAAATTTTTGCACATATGAAGAACGATATGATGTTTAATTCTACATTAAAATCTCCAAAGTTAAGTTTTTTGAGCTATAGCTCTATTGCAGCAAATGCTCGAAACGTGAAAACATATTTAACTAGGGACATTTATCTCCACCCACCTTATTTTTATTCAAGATAACTTTTAAAATCTTCTGCTTTCGCGTAGAGGATAATTATTTTCCAAATAACTTTTTATGTTTTCTCTTACTTGTTTTGGATCGAAATGTTCGCCAGGAATAACTGTTGTTGATGTCATGATATTCGGCTGCGGATATAGACTATTGATTTCCTCGTTTTCATTCCATGCGCTGTAATAATTCTCTTTTTGTTTTTCACTAAAGTTGTGTAGTATTGCGCAAGCTACAACTACTTTAGGAACAATGGAGATCGATATATCCGCCCGCTTCGAAAGACAGCGCCACCTTCCTTTTAATCGACTAAAGGCGTTTTCAATACACACACGTGCGGAACTTAAATGGCAGTTGAAAGATTCCTCAGAGCGTCTTAGTGTACCAGTATATGGCTTTAATAGCCAGTACAACAAAGGGTATGCTGGATCACCCACTAGCATGAGCGGAACGATTCCTTTATTTATCGAAGTGGTGTATGGCGGAATTAGATTAGTTGCATAAATAAAAACTCCTGATTCCTTAAATGCTGTTGCATCGTGAGTGCTTCCGGGAAATTTAATACTTACATTTCTGAAACTAGAATAAACAAATAGCGACTGATTTTATTTAATCTTATTCCTATACACAATTTCTTTACATACATATATCTGTCATCAACAATACCTTGCATTACCATCGATGGCCATCACTTGCGGTTAATAAAATCTAAGTATCCTTTTGAAGGTGGAAAAACAGGGATGTGAGTACCTTTCGAAAAAAAATACAATTCTACGTTTAAATCCTTTTGGCTACTGAAAAAGTCGTACTCACCATCAATTGACCCAATTAGATTTGGTATGCCGGAAATTTTTTCAAATCATTTGGCGATTTGAAGACATTCTTCAAAGTTTGGGAATTTTACGAAATCCTTCAGTCCTAGTTTCAAAATACAATATAGAAGTATTTATGAACAGTGGACTTATGGACGCCAAAAACATCGCCCACCACTCTATATTCTGCGCATGAAGCCAATTTGTATAAACAAATGGCAATTTGTTTTTCTGGTGCAATAGGTACGGTCAAAAAAAGTTTTTGCTTAACAAGATGGGGCTTAATCAAATCGCACAATATGAGAAAATAAGTTTTTTTCATCCGCATTGATTCAAAGTATAGCTCTTCGTTTTGTGGCTCCAATGTGGAACCAATGTCCAATAATGGTCATTTCTAGGGCGCGCTTTATATCGTTTTTCCTGCGTTCCTTTAAAACAGCTTCTACAATAGATATCAAATAGTCACTTTTAAATGTTTCCAGGACTATTTGGAGTCTACGCTGTCTTCGTTCACACGCAATTACAAAATTTAAATGCCTCTTGTTAAGGCGTTTTTGTAATATTTCACTGCGTTTTTGCATTAATTGTATTGCAAGACAAATAATAATTTTTGAGTTTTTCATCGTTGCAATTTTAGGAACCATTTTTTATCACATAAAAATAAGAATTTTCCGTAACCAAAGTGACATATAAGCCGTGAGTTATTTAATTGCAAATAATTTTTATTTGCGAATAGGCTACGCATAAACGTAGTAATAGACACACAATTACATTAAAGAATTATTTTGAGTAGTGTAATGTGACTGATTATGGCCTCTAGGGTAGGTTCTTCATAAAGAATGAATAAATGAAATGAAAATGAAAAAGTAATAGATTATTTAAAAAAGATTTTTCCTATAAAAGGAACAGTGGGAATTTTTTGTGGTAATTTTGATATATATAAAAAATTTCAGAAAACTTTAATACATTATTTTTGCAATGAGCCAGGAATGAAATTCGTTCGATGCACTAAATTCATAAAAGATGTTTGTGATAGAAAAAATCTCTTAACAATACTAGAGAAATATCACAATGACAAAAACCACAGAGGTATTGAAGAAACATTCCTGGAATTACAAAATATTCAGGGCTTTTCGGGAAGTCACTTTCACCACAAATACTCGCTTCTTTCACTTTTTGCTATTCTAAAATAAGTTAGAGATGGGAATCCTAGAAAACATATGTTTTCTTTAACTTTGTATGTATTCTAAAATACTTGTTGCCCAGCCTTCAATGTCATTTTCGTTCGACGCCAATTTAGCCAAAATGAGCTAAAATTTTTTAAATACTATTTAATCTTGAGACATATATGCTTCGCTAGCAGGTTCTATCAACAAAATGTGTTACCAAAATTCTTCTTCACCGATATAAATTCATAAAACACTTCCAATCCAATTTCTATAAAATTCGCCCGAAGGTATAAATATGTTTTTAAACAAAATACCACATGTGTACAGTAATCACAATAGTCCAAATATATTACTTATATATAATATTATTCATTCATTTAACTCTCACTATTTAGTTTTATTTTAATATATTTGTTCAAATCCTCTTTAGCTTTTAGGTTTTTCCATGATATAATAAATAGAAGGTAGTTTCATTCTCTCTTTGTTTATTTTAATAAGGAATTTTGAAGTGTGTTTTTAAAGTAAAATATAAAAAGGAGTTGCCATATAGTAGAAAAGGCATCTCAACTCCTGGAGTTATTTTGAACAAATGTGTAATTGTATAAAGAGGAAAGTAAGAAAAATTGTGCAATTCATAAGCCCCGCTTATATCGTTTATCTTAAGATTTTATTGAAATGCTGTTTTGTTTTATTAGTTGTGAGGAATTTTAATTGTATCGATTATATTTATTATATTTTATCGATTATATTTATGGTTGAATTCGAAAGCATCAAAAAATGTTAATTGTAATGATCTGGTTTTGTTACAACATAAGAATTAAACAACAAAAACATTTACAACGCTTTGCAATATCCGTGATATTGGCAATTTTCTTTTTACGATCTATATGATTTCCTGAAATTTTGTTGTCTTCATATTTGTTTTACTTCATTTTGACATACATACTTCATTGATTTCATCAATACATATATTTAAAAATTTTTCGCGAACTTGTAAGTTTTTCGCGATTTTTTATTTGTTTTATTTTTACAGTTTTAGTGGTTTCTAATCAATTTTAGGACTTGTTTCCGATTTTTGAGTTTTTGGCGAATTTTCGCAATGTTCGCGATAAAAGCGTTTTTTTACAAGCTGTCAACATCTTTGCAGTTTTCACGCTTTTTAAGCTATATTAGGCGTTTATATCAAGTAGCTGTTGACAAGTTTTTGCCAATTTCTGACATTTTCGCGAGTTTTACCGAATTTTCGGCATTCCTTAAAGTTTTAGCTAGTTTTACCGAATTTTTGGCATTCCTTAAAGTTTTAGCGAGTTTTGATCAAAATTATGGCTTGCTCAAAATTTTGCAATATTTCGCAACTTTTCGCGAAGGCCGTAATTGTTATAAAGCTTTTGGAATTTTGATCAATATCACGCTTTGTAATCTTTAAAATTTTAGCAAATTTTTGAAGAATTTTTCCGAGTTCTTGACATTAAAGTTACAGTTTTTGCAGTTTTAATTAGTTTTTGCGAATTTTCGCAATATTAGTACTCATTCCTCTTAAAAACTTTGCGAGTGTTCAATATTTTTACGGTAGAAGTGAGTTTGGCCTTTGTATGCATGGACTACTTTATTAACATATTTTGCGGCGTGTAACATTGTTAAAGTTTGCATGGTTGCGTATAGAAACGCGTATTGCAAATTAGCCTGCTTAAGTTTATATTTTTCATATCATTTTCAACAAATCACAATTTTAAGAAAGAAAAAAAAACAGAAATTGAAGGGACATATAAAACTAGTACGGTAACATGATTTTAACGAAAATGTCACAATCCTTATACTTGTCAGATAGTGAATGTCAAGAAAAATTGAGAGAATGAAACTACCTTCTATTTATTATATCATGGGTTTTTCTATATGTGCCAGCTGTTATTCAATGTTTACACAATTTGCACTTATTTTCTTTTAAAACTTTAAAACTTTATAGCAATTTAATTTATTAAACGAAGAATTCCAATAAATATTTAAAGTTTTTGGTTTATTTTTTCTAATTTAACTATGTATTTATTTTTTCATATATTGCTTTCTCTCTTTCGTTGTCATTCACAACAAATTATTAAAATTTTTATTTTTTGTTCACAAAAACATGATGATTTTTGGTGACTATGGCAACAATTGGAAGAGAGTTATTACAAAAATTAAAAAACGAAATGAAATTAAAATAGATAGAGTCTATTTTCTTTAAAGTTTTAAATTGTAAAATATTCATATAAAAAAAGAAACGCAGCCGCAACCGAAAGGTTGTATTTCTACTCTAAATCAAGAAAATTTCTTATATTGCAAAAACATTACGAAATTATTAAGAAATTACAATAAATTAATATTATTTGTTTAATAAAATATTATTTAGAATAAAATATAGTAGCCAATTTATACCAAATATATTAAAAAATATAGTTTTCTATATCACTGCTATATATATATTTGAGGAAACATATTATATATTTCAGCATATACATATTTTCATATATACCTTAAAAAGGATCTTCAAAGCTTTAATTTGGTGTATAGTTTAAATACCTGATAAGTTTTTGTGAACGAAGTTTCAAAAATAAAATATATATATTATTTCGCTCGAATACTATTTCCGGTATAGGTCAAAATTAAGGAGTTATTTTTAGGGGCGTACCAGATGTACCTAAAGCGGACCTTCTAAGCTTTAATTTGACAAACCAGGTATATTCCACCTAGGTCGACCAAGGCGAATTCAAAATTTGAAGACCGCCCTCTATCAGAGACCTGCGCCGTTACGGCTCACAGTCGGCTGAGCCAAGCCGCCGATAATTTTAGGCAGTCGCGCCGCCGCCGATAATATTAGGCAGTCGCGCCGCCGCCGAAAAAAGTTTGGCTTACTTCGCCTGAAGAATATCCGCCGATTTTCCAACGTAAGAGAAGAAAACAACCTGGCATCACCGGCAACCTTTTTTTGGATGTAATCGAAAAAAGGTTGTTTTCTTCACAATATCTTTTTAGCAACTTTTTTTCCAGGAAACAGAAAAAATGTAAACAAAGATTGAACAAAAATTGGTCAAATTAAAACGTTAATTACAACATGATTTTTAATTAAATTTTAAATAAATAAATCGTTATGTGTAACAACCAACAAAAGCCCTAGAACCTAATTATATGAATGTCACTAAAATATTACAGCGATATTTTGCAAAGGCCATACTAGATAATAATTATGGCTTTTCCTTAATAACTCAGGAACTAGACTTCGTGCGAACACGGGGATACCCGCAATTGAAAGGGGACAAACAATTACGGCAAAAATAGATGTTGTCATAACTCGGGTAACTTTTTTAACAAAGTTATAGGCGCAGCAAAAGTTATAGGTGCTAAAAAAAGTTTTCTATTAATAACTCAAAAACTAGACTTCGTGCACACATGGCGCTACCCGCAATCGAAAGAGGACAAAAAACTTAAGAGATAATGGGTGTCATCATAGACCGGGTCACTTTTGTGACCAAGTTATAGGCACAGCAACCTTTTTAAAAATTAAAAAGCGGTAACAAAATTCAATTTTAGTTTTCTACTGATAGCTCCGAAACTAGACTCCGTGCACACATGGCATTACCCGCAATCGAAAGAGGACAAAAAACTAAAGAGATAACGGGTGTCATCATAGACCGGGTCACTTTTGTGACCAAGTTATAGGCCCAGCAACCTTTTTGAAAATTAAAAAGTGGCAAAAAAAATCAATTTTAGTTTTCTACTGATATCTTGGAAACTAGACTTCGTGCACACATGGCACTAGACGCAATCGAAAGAGGACAAAAAACTAAAAAGCTAATGGGTGTCATCATAGACCGGGTCACTTTTGTGACCAAGTTATAGGCACAGCAACCTTTTTGAAAATTAAAAAGTAAAAAATTCAATTTTAGTTTTCTACTGATATCTTCGAAACTAGACTTCGTGCACACATGGCGCTACCCGCAATCGAAAGAGGACAAAAAGCTTAAGAGATAATGGGTGTCATCATAGAGCGGGTCACTTTTGTGACCAAGTTATAGGCACAGCAACCTTTTTGAAAATTAAAAAGTGGTAAAAAATTCAATTTTAGTTTTCTACTGATATCTCCGAAACTAGACTTCGTGCACACATGGCACTAGCCGCAATCGAAAGAGGACAAAAAACTAAAGAGATAATGGGTGTCATCATATACCGTGTCACTTTTGTGACCAAGTTATAGGCACAGCAACCTTTTTGAAAATTAAAAAGTGGTAAAAAATTCAATTTTAGTTTTCTACTGATATCTGCGAAACTAGACTTCGTGCACACATGGCGCTACCCGCAATCGAAAGAGGACAAAAAACTAAAGAGATAATGGGTTTCATTATAGACCGGGTCACTTTTGTGACCAAGTTATAGGCACAGCAAATTTTTTTAATTTTTAATAAATAGTTTGTTATGCCTATAACTTGGTCACAAAAGTGACCCGGTCTATAATGAAACCCATTATCTCTTTAGTTTTTTGTCCTCTTTCGATTGCGGCTAGTGCCATGTGTGCACGAAGTCTGGTTTCAGAGCTATCAGTAGAAAACTAAAATAGATTTTTTTTGCCACTTTTTAATTTTGAAAAAGTTTGCTGTGGTTATAACTTGGTCACAAAAGTGACCCGGTCTATGGTGACACCCATTATCTCTTTAGTTTTTTGTCCTCTTTCGATTGCGGCTATTGCCATGTGTGCACGAAGTCTAGTTCCTCAGTTATAGGGGAAAAACTATAATTATTGGTCAATCTGGTTTATCAAAATATCGCTGAAATATTTTAGTGACATTCGTTTAATTAGATTCTAGAGCTTTTATTGTTGTACATTCCGCGTTTAATAATTAAAATTTAATTAAAAATCATTTCTAAATTATTGTTTTAATATGACCAGTTTTTATTCAAAACTGATTTCCTTGCGAACCGCCGCCGCCGACAAAATCTCTCGGCGCAGGTCTGTGCCCTCTGTACATGTTTAGTCTTTTTTTTTGCAGACATTATTAAGCTGTTTATTAATTATATTGTTTCTTCTTTTCTTTTCAGGCTAAAAAGTCTGAAGATTGGATTAATAAATTTGGGAAAGTACATTTGAAGTAAGTTGTGTTGAATAAAGTGTATTTTTATTTAATTTTATTAATTAAAGAAACAGGCCGAAATCATTACAGTGCGGTAAATGTTCTAAGGGCGACATAAAACGTAAGTAAACGTTAAAGATTTTGCAGATTTGTCTATGTTCACTAATTTCTTCCTTTAGTTGCATGTTTTAAATCTCTATTTGGAAAAAAAATAGTTAAGGGCTCCTCCAGAGGTAAGTATCAGAGACTTGCGCCGAGACGGCTGAGCCGCGGCTAAGCCGAGCCGCCGACTAATTTCCACAGCCGCCGCCGCCGATTTTTCTTCTAAAACCGGCTTAATGGAAGCCGCCACCGACGACAGAGATACAAGCCAGTCGATTTCGAGCCGACGGCGCGCCGCCGCCGGTTGCTTTTTTGCCTATCGCGCCGCCGCCGATTACATCGGCTCGTAACAGCTCAAAACCAGCCGCCGAGTCCGTTTAAATGTGTTCACGACTGGGTTGTAAATTTGTGTACTTTTTTCGAAACATTTTTTCACTACCTTTTTCCCAAAATATCCGTATATAGGTGAGCCGCCGAAAATTCTGTCAGCGCGCCGCCGCCGACCCAATATGTGCCCAGCCGCCGCCGCCGATAATTTTGCCTCGGCTTGTTTCTCTGACCGACGATCGTTTTTCGGCTCAAAAACGGCTTAAAATAATCCGCCGATAGCTTTTTTTAATTTCCGCTTCTACTTTTTTACGTCTTTTTTTCATAATATTTGTTCAAGCATTATTTTTAGTAATTTGCAGTCTACACCTAACTTAACATTAACTTCAAGTTAATGTTAAGTGTAGATCGCTCAAGCTAATGTTTTTTTTCAGGTTATAACCATGATCCAATAATACAGGGGACCGATTCTATTTTTGTGAAAAAGTGAAAATGAAAAATAAATTATCACTTCATTGGAAATGCGATTCTAATTTCAGCTTTTATGAAAACTATCTGTCAAAATTTTTTCATATGATAACTTTTTTCATCATGAAAAAGTTGGCGAAAACTTAAATGATGCCAACTTCTAATGACTTTTTTTTATTAACTTTTGCTTCAAAAATCATTTTCTATAAAGTAAAAAACGCCACAATGTATTATTTATAATAATTGTTACAACACTGAAATAAACAAGAAGTAAAAATAAAGTAGATCTTTCCCCACTAGCACTTTAATTTATAAGATATTTTTTCTTGTTGTGCCAGATTGCAAACTATAATAAATAAATAAATAAAAATAAATACATAACAGAGTTAAGTTATGTGCTATACATTTTTGTAACAAACACAAAACCATAAAGTTTAAAAAAGTAAACTTAATATTTAAAAACAACCCAATGAATAAAAAAAGATGTTGCAAAGCTTCAGAAGACCAGAAAGTACATAATATGTATTTGCAATAAAATTAGTTTTTGTTTAAATTTGCTTATAATTCAAGAAATGAGCGAAATAAAACAAAAAGCGACAGATGGTTTTCATAACGATTAAATTTTTCATAATTGCAATCAGAATCGCTCTAAATGAAAAATGAAGTGAAAAATTGCTATGAAGTGAAAATGATAAATTTGTTATCACTTCATTTTTATCATAAATTCTGAATCTACCCCAAGGTCTGTGCAGCAGTGCATAAAAACGCCTTCCTCCTGAAATTGTCAAAATAACTATATATAAAAAATACTGTTTATATATTTTTTATATGAAGTTTGACAACCTCGGCATGAAAACAAACGAATAGCTGATCTCTTGCACAGACCTGTATTATTGGATCATGGTTATAACATAGTTGTTAGTGCAATTGTTTTAACAACGCAGTCATAACTTCAAGTTACAACAGCATATCAAGTTAGGTGCACATAATATAGAACAGAATACTCACTTTTGACAGCTAAAAAATGCTGTTATCATGTGTTGTGCAGTTTTACATGCAAAGTGCTCTTACTAAGATAATATGAAGGACATAGTCAAATTAGAAAGCACATTATAAAATAAGGTTTGCGTTCCCTCTCATACAATCTTCGTAATGTTGTATAGTGATGGGTCTATGGTTAGGTGGAGACGTAGAGTAAGATAAAGAAAAATATTTTTGTATGCATTACTCTGCGACCTAGGCTTGCCAGATCCAAATTGTGAAAAAGCTTGATTTCTTCATCCAGTTTTTAAATTAGACCATATTTAGTCACTAGAAATATCTTTGGGAACAAGCTCTTAATCTGTATATAATTTATTATTTTCTATAGACTCGGCGAATTTCCATTAATAGTTCCCAACAACAAGTGTTTTATGTTTGATAAAGGTACGACAGTTTTTTGCAGAAGTGAAAATTACATTTAAATTAATTTCATTGTAACCTTTACCCCAAAGTGTATTAATACCAAGTGGCCTTATTAGTACAACAACAACTGGACTTTACCAATATGTCATGTGAAATGCATGCATAAAAAGTTATTTAGTTTTTTTACATAGAGTTTGACATTTTGGTAAAGTTCATTTTCACTAATAAGGCCACCTGTTATCAATTCGCCTTGCTTTGCACTATGTCTATACCTGATAAATTTTCATCATGACAAATGTCAAACTTTATATTGAAAAATAACCTGCTATATCTTATCTGTTTTTCCTATATAGAATTTGCCATTTATCATGATGAAAATAAATCAGGTATAGACGTTTGTTTCAATATACAAAAATTATAATTTATTATATATCCGAATAATTCGACCATGATTCATGAATTAGATTCCAACGGTAAAATATATAATTGATGTTCATGCATAAAATTGCGAACAGAAGAGAAATAAATTTTAGCTTGAATCTGGAGAAGCCTTAAAAAAGCTTGACAATCAAGCCAAATCAAGGCTGTCTGGCAAGCCTACTGCGACCACACGAGCAACAATTTTTTTTATAAATTTGCTTTATTTTTCATAAAAATTTAAAAAAAAATTTGAGAGGCAAAGCAATGCTTAATTTCTATGCATTTTGTTTGGTGAAAAATTTGTATGAAAAAGAAAAACAAAATGAAAATTTTCACATTTAGTAAATGTTCATGTGCATTCTCAGCCGAATTTGAGCCGCCGCCGCCGATCAAAACCCCTCAGCGCAAGTCTGGTAGGTATATCTAAATAATTTTTATATGTTTTAGGGCCATTATTACAACTTGGCAATAGTTACAAGGCAGAATTTTGTCGGACGTTTAAACAGTTTACTTTTATGTAGCGGCAGATTTGTTGAAAGTAAAATATGAACTGGCAACCTCACAGGTAAAATCAGTCAGCTGTCAGTATTTATAAAGCTGACTAATGAGGTTGTATCGAATGCACAGCTGATGGCTTCGCAGTGGTGGCTCAACAGAGGAAAATTTTTTTTATATTTGTTTATTTTTTAAGAAATTAGTTTTAAGCACGTATGTCAGCACTAAACAAAGAAACATGTATTTGTAAAACTTAATATAGCAGCAAAAACTAATAAAGGCATATTGGCGAGGAATTTTTACTCTGTTTTTTTTTATTTTTATTATATTTAAAACAATACAATTATATCAGCTGTGCGAGTAACACAACCTTTAAATTAAATACACATAGGTACAAATACAAAAAGGGGATTACGTTTTGAAGTTTCAAGAAGTAAAGAACTGCCTCCAACACTACTGTGGTAGAAAAAAAAAATAGAAAAAGGTTTTAATTAAAAATAAAGAAATATAAAAAGAAGGTTTTCTTTGTGGGAGTATAAAGCTCCAATATGCCAAAAATTTATAAAAATTTGCAACCAACCGAAAGTTACTGGTGGTTAGTGGTGAAGCCTGTGAAAGGAAAAGCCTAGATTGTGACCAGTGGAAAGATTCCCCAATAAAGCCTGATTGGGAGGACTTTGAAGACGCTGTGTGCCTATCAACATTAATCCATCCTGTATCATTTGGTTATAGTGGGTCTGGATCACCGAGAACGATTACCGAATTGTACGAAGTATCAACCTGGTTAACTACGGTGCCAGTTTATTCGTTGGTGAGTCCGTTCCATATGTTTTTTTGTTGCAGTTTCTTTGATAGTTTGTATCAAGGAAAAATATTACTTTGAGACCAAAATTTGAAAGCATCTAAAATTATAATTGCAAGGTGTCTGAATTAAAGTGTTTTTTTTTAAGAAAGATAAAATTTAATATTATTTACAAATATTCTATAATTTTGTTTAGAGGCAGTTTGCTAAAATAAAAATTCAAGAGCGGAAATAAAATTGATAGAAGTAATCTTGTGAAAAACATTTATTGTAATAGTTTGTTAAGTGTTATAGTGTTTGAGTTAGGTTAGGTAAGGTTAGTTAAACTTTTGTTAGCCTGAAAATACTGGTCGCGTTTAATCGTTTTCAATTTAACTTAGGGGTGCAAAGAATTTTTAATAGTCGCCAACAATATCGACTTTAGAGAGCTCTCTCAAGTGAGGAAAAATATTTAGTTTATTTTATTAATTTCTTTTGCGTAAATCCTGATTGATTCAAAAGCAGGTTTTGTCAAAGTATTTTTGGGAAAATAGTGTTCATTTGTAATTTTTGTAGTTAAGTGTATGTGTAAGATTTCATTATTTGTAGGTTATTATTTACCAACATAAATTCTTTTTAATCTTTTTACTAAATTTAATTTGAATCAATTTTCAATAATTGTTAGTAATAAGGGAAATACTTTTTCTTTAATAAAATTTTTTATAACGTTTTAAATATTTAAATGTTTTCATTTGGTTGAACGGATGAAAAAAATGTCCGGTTAAATTTGTTTAAAGTGATGTGTTATTGAGTAAGTATGAAGTGACCTATTTCTGAGTTGTGGGGTAACCCATAATAGTCTTTGGTGTTACCATGGTAGGGAGGGCAACTAGTGCGGAGATAAATACCAACTTCCGTCTCCGCTGTCATGCTTTTATAATGGTATGTAGGTGTACAGATATTTGTTTCGTCCGACCGGTTGTTGTCGTTTTGATTTTTTTTGACTTAATGACCGTTTGTTGTCCATTTGAGTTTTTTTTGAGTTAGTATAAATTTTATTGTACAGCCCTGTCCCATAAATGGCTGGTCGTACCCCCTCTGACATCCCTGAGCCGGTCTGGGCAAAACTAAAGCTATTTATGGTTTGGCAAGCAAGGGGTTTCTTGGTAATGTTTCATTAGGCTGGTGCCAATAATGGTTCCAGATAAGAAAACACTAGCAAGCACGGTACATTTATTACAAAATTACTTTAACTGAAACAGCGATAAGTTAAAGGCAAGTTGATCTTACCTGGTTGGTTAAAGTAGATTCAAGGCGAATTCATACTAGGTGGCCGCGAGAGCCCAGCTGTTTACGTAAATGTTTACACATTTGGCCTGTCAGCAGTGTTAATATATCAGCTTTTTGACAGCCCAAATGTAAATTCTCCACTGCGAATTCTCCTGCGACTACCTGGTGTTGATCTACCTTGAGTATATTCTTAATAAAGATAGACTGCTTATTCGTCCGATAAAATCCTGCTTTAGCTATTACTAAGTTGTAATAATGCTCCTTAAGGTGAAGGTACATAGCATGCGTTAAATACGCTAATGCGTAACAGACTTCTGTCAAAAATTTTAAATAGTGTGTTTCCATAAGGCAAGATGCAAAGAAAAGTTTGCGACGCGCGTAACTGGCAAAAAGTTGAACATTCTTCAACTTTCACGCGTCGTATACAAAATGACAGGTAGTGCTGCCAGATTCATATGCTAAAATATTTGTTTAATGGAAATAAATTATTAGAAACTAATTTTTTTATTAAAAAATTGATGAAAACTGCATTAAATATATAAAGAAAAATGAAGCTTAAAGGCAAGACAAAATATAGCCGGCAAAGGCTTGAAATTGTATAAGCAGAAGAGCATCAAAAGCGTGGTGTGTAACTTGCCATTCTTAAAGCGTTAAAAGTTCGAAAAGTAAGAAAAGCGTTGCCGCGTAACGCGTGGTATGTACCTCCACCTTTAGCAAGTAAACCTAGTTTTCACGTCAGACGCGTCTATGCGGCTTACGCTTTGTGCTATGTAACTTGTTCCATATAATTACACTAATTCTACTTTTTTGACAGACGCTTACAACGCGTTAAAGCGTTATATCCATACATTGCTCTTTATTCAACGTAGTGATATCTGAAAAAAATTAAACGCTGCAAAACGCGTTTAAAATTTTAAAAATTTTAGAAAGTATGTGGGCGGTGCTACCTTTTAAATGGTTATAACTTCGGTATAGATGAACATATGTTTCTGAAAATTTTACTACATATAAATACGGTCTTAATAATGATTTTTTCTTAAGTAACTTAAAATTTTGTTTTTTGAGATGACTACGTTGCAATAAAGGAGCGATATATGTTTATTTCCCCTATTGCAATTCAAATGGAAAAAGTAGAATGCAGAACATCAAAAAATTTAGCCTAGTCAATTTAAATGAATTCTACTTAAAAAGATAATGTGGTGTTTAGGCGTATATCCGACGGTGAACGTAATTCAACCAAAGAAATAAAAAACACAAGAATAATTTCAATATAAATTCAAATTCAAGAGAATAAATTCTCCAATTTTATTTAATAAATAATTAAATATTACCTTGTAAAGGAGCGAAGATTTTAAACTCACAAAATGGCACGTAATGCTTCGATAGGATCCAAATAGCGAGTGGTTAAAAATATGTATATATAATTAAAAGTGGCACGAAAATGTTGAAATACCGTTAACGGTTTACTCGTCGAAAACCCCAAAAGGTTTCCAAGGTTGAAACAAAATTTACTTAATACGTTTAATAAAGTTAAAACACAGTAGAATCGCCATTTAATGACTTCGTGCTTAAACATTGCCGGCCACCTGCAACGATGAATAACTTGCAAATAAATAATTATAAAATGTTGAGTCATTAAGGACTCCTGATGAGTATCATTATTGAATTGAGTCATTAAGGACTCTTGTAGACTGTATAAAATAAATAGTTTTCTATTTCAAATATATAAATGGGCCAGGAAGGACCCCTGTGGATTTTATTTAGTTTTTTGAGTCATGAAGGACTCCTGTTGTGGCCAGATATGACCATTATATTAAATTATAAAATTTAATACGGCGACAGCCCCGAAACAACCCATCCGAACATAGTGTATTGTGCAAGCGGAAGCCCCGGACTCGCGTGTATTCGTCCTTTCATTACAATTGGTATGACTTCAGGACCTAAAACTAACGCGATATTCCCCGAATGGTTGAAATTCGGATCCGCCAATTGTAGGCCCTGAAAGGACTCCGAAATTGAGTCTGATACCGATGAAGACGGAGTTTTAATTCCACGCATTTGATGCACTTTGGTCGTGACATATAATCGTTGACCCGGATCATGAATCGATTCCACTTCGATTCGACAGTACTTTTCCTCATTTACTTTATACGTGGGAATCTTGAGCCGGTGGACAAATTCGGAACAGATGTAGCTATTCTGACAACATGCGTCCAGAACGGCACGTATAGGAATTTTTGATTTGTTAAAGCAAAGTGTTAACCGCAACGTTGGGGAAAAGGAAACTGACGAATCGGAACTGGAATCGAAGCAACTTTCGGTTTTGAACGAGGTTTTGATTTCCTTTCGTATTCGTGTAATAACGAGTGGTTATTTGCTTGCAATGCTGGCAAGTTCCGGTGCTTTTGCAATCCTTACCAATGTGATTGGTAGATAAGCAACGGCAACAAACACGATGAACCGCCACCATTCGTAATTTTCGTTCCAAACTCATGTCGCAAAACTTATAGCAGAAACGAATGGGGTGATTTTTTTGCACAAATTGGGCATTTTTTACCTTTTCGTTTAACGGATTTACCGTCCGGAGCGTCCAATTGCATCGTGGATGGGTTATTTGCGGGCACAGTTTCCGTCGTTTCTACGTTATTGATAGTTGTCGCTGAAACCTGAGGAGGCTCTGTCAACAAGTTCGTTTCAGAAACATTTGTTGCACTTGAAAACTGGCCAGCGCAATCGACTGAAGAATTTACAGCGGTAACGCTTATTTCCATCGCTTCCTCATAATCCAAAAGGTCTTCTTCGAAAGATTCTAATAACTGGACTTCAGTATTGGAGTTCATGATTCTAGGAAAAAGGTTGATTAATAATTGTAAATTGAAAATAAAGTGATTTGAAATTAAGACTCATGTAAAACAACAAGTTTAGTAATTGGACGAGTGGTCATCCCGTTTTGTGTGCGAATATCGGCGACCCGAAAATGACCGTCAGTACCTGTATAAATTTTTATCACGATTCCTAACTTCCATGCAGTGGCAGGTAATTGTTCGTTTTTAATAACGACTAAATCGTTCACAGCAACCTCTCTTTGTGGATGTTTCCACTTGTACCGTTTATGTAAATCTACGAGATATTCCTCTTTCCATCTTTTACAAAACAGATGAATTAAGCCTTTAATTTACGGTACCGATTGACGATACTGATTGGGCTATCATAAATTGTTGACTCTGGCGGAGCCAGTATAGCTGACCCAATTAAAAAATGTCCTGGCGTTAGTGCAACGGGCTCGCCAGGATTATCTGGCATTGGACATAAGGGACGAGAATTTAAACACGCCTCGATCCTAGCCAAAATTGTGGAGAGCTCTTCAAACGTGTAACGACAAGATTGCATTTCTTTTCTAAAGTGAAGCTTGAAACTTTTAACACCAGCCTCCCATAGGCCACCCATGTGGGGGGCAGCGGGTGGTATAAATCGCCATGTCAAACCATTATGCCCAAAGGTGGAACACATTCTGGCTTGACATTCTTTTAAAAATGTTTTAAAGTCATTTGCGATATCATTTGACGCGCCAACGAAGTTTGTACCATTATCCGAGAATATGGTTTGAGAACAACCTCTTCTAGAAATGAAGCGATTGAAGGCTGCCAAAAATGTGTCAGTGGATAAATCTGACACTGCTTCTATATGTATGGCCTTTATAGCTAAACAGACAAAAATGCAAACGTAACCTTTCGTTATTTTACATGATCTACTATTATGCGTTTTCACATCGAAAGGTCCAGCAAAATCAACACCAGTGTTCGTAAATGGTCTGTCAATGGTAGTACGTTCAGTAGGAAGGGCGGCCATTATTTGACTGCATAAACGTTGTCTATCAATGATACAACGCTTGCATCGATTAATCACAGTACGCACTAAAACTCTTAGTCGGGGTACCCAATATTCACAGTGATAAATTCTCAACATTAGTTGATTTCCGCCATGAATCGATAGTAAATGTATGAATTCTGCCATCAATTTAGCAAATCGGCAAGAATAAGGAAAAATAATAGGGTACTGTTCACGAATTGATAACGAGGGCGATTTGACGAGTCGCCCGTTTACTCTCATTACGTTGTTTTCATCAAGAAACGGATTCAATGGTAATAACGAGCTTTTCGAAGGCATATATTGTTTATTTAAAAGGCATTTGTACTCTTCAGAGTAAAATGCTTTCTGAGCGACAATCGTTAAACATAATTTGACGACCTTGATTTCCTCACTAAACACGAGAGCAGTTTCATGATTGAAACGTCCTTTATGAGCTCGGTGGGTAGTATGAAAGAATCTAAGTACGTATGCAATTACACGCAAAGGTCTATCGAGTGAAGAAAATCTATCCAAAATATCTTCAAATTTGAAAAAAAAAAATGAAGCATGAAAATTTACCTTTTTACTTTCTATGTCAATATCGAGATTTTCTAGAGTATGTGTATTCCAATTATTTTTGTTTTGGCTCAACCATGAGGGGCCGTGCCACCAGAGCTCACTTTCCGATACAGTGCGCGGGTCTACCCCCCCCCCCCCCCGGCTGCCTAAATCGGCAGGATTATCTTCAGACCGAACGTGAAACCAGTTGTGATTTCCAGAGTTCTCCTGAATGCGGCAAACTCTGTTGGCCACAAAGGTGGTCCAAGAACTTGGGGGCTTTCGGAGCCATGCTAAGACGATGGTAGAATCTGTCCAGCAATATATTTTAGAAATGGGATTTCAATTTCCCTATGTATATTTTTTAACAGTTCCGATGCCAAAACTGCACCACACAACTCCAGACGAGGTAGAGAGACACATTTCATTGGAGCTACTTTCGTTTTACCGGCTAATAAATTAGTGTATATCTCGCCACTGGGGTTTTCAATACGAATAAAAATTACCCCTGCGTATGCCTTTTCGGAGACATCTGAAGAAACATGAAGTTCAACTTTCGAAGATTTGTAGCATTTAACCCATCATGGTATTCTAACCGAATTCACTTCATTAAAAAATTCAACAAATCTTGTCCATTCCTTTTCCGTCGAAGTTGGGAGAAATTCGTCCCAGTCAATATTAACACGCCAAATGCGTTGCATAATACTGGATTAACCCACCCAACAGGGTCAAAAAATTTTGCTATTGTAGAAAGTACTTCTCTCTTCGTATATCTTGATTTGACTTCTAGCGGGCTAACCCTGGAAAAGAAAGAAACTAAAATTCCTAAGGTTTTTGAACAGCTAGATTGCTCAAACTTTAAAAGTTTTGCATCTACTAAATGTTCGTATGGTAATCCCTCTAAAATGGCACTTTTATTCGAAGTCCACTTCCTAAGTTCGAAACCAGCTGATAACAACGCGGCAGTTAATTGATTTCTCGCTGACACAGCAGTGGAAATGTCATGAGCTCCAGATAAAACATCATCAACGTACATTCCTTTCCTCAGAATATTCGCTGCCAGTGGAAACCTGTCTTCACAACCCTCCGCCAGTTGTAATAAGGTACGAATCGCCAAATATGGAGCACAATTTAACCCAAAAGTGACCGTTTGTAGCTCATATTCGTTTATTTGATCGTCCGATGAACTTTGATAAAGAATTCGTTGAAATGGTGTATGCGATGGTTGAACCCAAATTTGCCGATACATTTTTGAGATATCACAATTAAATACGAACTCGAATAATCGCCAACGTAGAATTAAGGAAACTAAGTCTGACTGTAAAGTAGGCCCTACAAAAAGACACTCGTTTAAACTGTGTCCATTTGAAGTCCGATTTGATGCATTAAAGACTACCCTTAGCTTGGTAGTCTTTCTTTCAGGTTTAATTACCGGATGATGTGGTAAATAGCATGAATTAGTGACGGCTTTGTGAGTAGATTTAGCTACAGGTCGCATATGACCCAATTTTAAATAATCTATTATGACATCGTCATACATGCCTTTTACCTCCGGTTTGCGTAAAAGAGAAGATTCAATTCGAAAGAAATGCTTCATAGCACCCGTTTTCGAGATACTTAAACTTAGTTCACGGGGAAATTCTGACTTAAAAGGTAGTGATACAACATATCGACCCGTAGCATCCCGTTTGGTGGTACTTTTGTAAAGTTCCTCACAAAATTGGTCAGAAGGCGACATAATCTTTCCCCTTGGGACTTCTTCCAACTCCCAAAATCTCAAAAGATTTTTTCCAAATTATCTTCTTCGGATGTGACAGTAGTTGTAAAAACATTAACCGATTTGTTCTTTGAAGAATCTAGGGGCCCTGTCAGAATCCTGCCGAAAATTGTTTTCTGACCCATAAGAGATCCTAAAATATTCCGACGAACTTCACCAAGAATAATCTTAGGATATAAATCTGCTCCAAGTAAAATGTCAACAGGTCTACTCTTGTAAAAGGTAACATCAGCTAACTGAAGGCTGCCTAATTCACCTACAATCTTAGAAGGACAAACAAATGAAGGTAAATTTTGAGATATTGAAGGCAATACAAGTGCAGATGTCTCTAAATCGATGTTCTTGTCCAATGGAGAGCCAACTCGAATTGAACAAATTTTTGTAGAGGTTGTAGAAGCATCTTTATCCACGCCAGAAATCTTTACATTCGTAGAATGTGACGGAAGTCTCAATTGATTTCGTAAGCGTTCTGAAAGAAAAGAAGCTTCTGATGCTGGATCAATCAATGCTCTTACAGGATACGTAATATCCGGACAAATTATAGAGACCATAGCAGTTTCTAATAACACAGACGAGTTCTGTGAAATATGGAAAACTTGTCGATTGAAGTTCGTGGGAGCGACTGCTGATGTGGATGGTCTAGTCGTTACCATTTCAGCTGAGCGCGAAATTGGGTTGAAATTCGAATTATTTGAACCCGATATATTTACAGAATTACTAGCAGCGTTGGTATTTAGCTCTTCGCGATGAAGCATAGTATGGTGTTTTTGATTACACTTAAAACAGAGATGATCGCTTGTACAATCTTTGACTACGTGGGATTTCGACAAACAGTTAACGCAGCAATGAAATTTCTTAACAGTCGAAAATCGCTCACTAACAGATAAATTCTTAAATCGACGACAAAATCTTAGTACATGTTTTTGGTTAGGGCATAAAACACAAGTAATAGTGGAGCTCTTAGTCGAGACGTGAGTTTTTACCTTCCGTTCGCCGATTTTTCTTTCATTTTCAGAGCTAGTAAGATCGCGAATACAATTGAGGGTTTGAATACGTTCCGTTAAGAACATGTCTAAATCTTCCCACGAAGACAAAGCAGTTTTAATTTTTATGCTTTGTTCCCAAAGCATAACTGTTTGAGAAGGCAAACGTTGTATTCAAATGAACACAATAATCGGATCCTAATTTGTAGTGTCAATTTCATAAATCGTCATGGCATTCAAGAAACCATTTATACCCCGTTGTAAATTTTTCAGGGCCGAACTGGTTTCTTTTGTGATAGTGTCTACTGAAAAAGACATTTTAATTGATTATTAATCAACATTCGCGGATTTTCATACGTGTCTTTAAAATTTTTCCACGCTATATCGAAACCTTGGTTCGACAACGGGCATTTGGAAACAATTTCTTTTGCCTCCCCACTGGCTTTACGAAGTAAATGACATAGACGTTCAATATTGCTAAGTCTAGAATTCTTCACGTATAAGGCCGAAAATAAATCCCTAAAACTTGGCCATGACAAATAATCCCCACCAAACACATCCACATCACAAGGCGGTAAATTCAAAGTGTGACTTGAAACATCACCGTTGCTCTGATCTGTTGGTAGAGAATTATTTGCTTTTTGCTCTAATTCATACTCTTGGTTTTTCTTTCGTATAAGTCCCAAACAATTTATGTATGACGAATACGCAGCTCGATATTTAGCTGTTACTATGTTCGCATCCGTAGCCTCAGTCTCATCCGCGGTCTCAATGCCTTTCGGAGATTTTAAACTATAAAGGCATTTTTCATATGTCAGTTTTACTTTCTCCCATAAAGGCGTTAATTCATCATCATGAAGCTGTAGAGTAAACACAGTATGTGTGTCCTCTTGAATTTCTTTGAAACAAGCTTCAAACATAATAATAGCATCAGTAGCTCTCACAAATCTCTCTAATGCAGTAGTCATTATTAATTTAATTTATTTTAAACTTAATTAAATATAATTTTAATGAATCTCGTATAATTTTAATTACTTTAAAATTAAAATGAAGCCGTTTGTTTGCAACAAATGAAATCAGTCAAACTGACCGATCGTAGAGTGACAGCAGAAATTTTATGGAAAGAGGAGACAAGCAAACAATGTATGTATGAATGTTTGCACTCGTGTGAATTAAATTTTTTATTGTTTAAAAAATAAAATATTTTACACCGTAATATATTTCGCAATTATATTTATATTATATTGTAAATTAAAAAAAAATATTAAAGCAATAAAGATAAATGTGGTATATGGTAAGTTTTTTTTTTGCACCAATAATTTATAACAATTATTGTTTGATTTATAAATTACTTGCCGAACAATGCGATGATAGGTATGTGTAGTATGTGCACCGAAACTATCACACGCAAATATAACGAACGTTGTTTAAATAAAGCGAAATTAATTAAAAACTCAAGCGCGTAAATTAATATTATAATTAATTTATTATACAAATTGTTCCACAAAATTTTATTATTTTTTTTTTATATGGCCGTCCGTCCGAAAAAACAAACACAGCCTTTAGAAAATTTGTACGATCAAATATTATAATGCAACCAAAAGGTACTTAATATTTGGTACCGGTTATCATATACCACTGTTTAACCTTTATCAATCGCACTGTTTTATCTATATATATTTTCGACCACTTTTGTTTTACATAAAGAACACACATACTATGGATAATTGAATATATGTATGTATGCACTTTTTAATTTAATTTCGTCCATAAATCACTTAGTATTCAAATTACTAACCTGTATTCCTTTTTGGCGATGAACGATGATGAAATATATATGTATGTATATAAAGTTGAATTCCTCTTAAAGGATCAGCTGAATTCTTGATGTAATCTTTTATTTATTCCGGTTCGTGAGGACCAATGTTTCGGCGTATATCCGACGGTGAACGTAATTCAACCCAAGAAATAAAAAACAAGAATAATTTCAATATAAATTCAAATTCAAGAGAATAAATTCTCCTATTTTATTTAATAAATAATTAAATATTACCTTGTAAAGGAGCGAAGATTTTAAACTCACAAAATGGCACGTAATGCTTCGATAGGATCCAAATAGCGAGTGATTAAAAATATGTATATTTAATTAAAAGTGGCACGACAATTTTGAAATACCGTTACCGGTTTACTCGTTGAAAACCCCAAAACGTTTCCAAGGTTGAAACAACATTTACTTAATACGTTTAATAAAGTTAAAACACAGTAGAATCGCGATTTAATGACTTCGTACTTAAACATGTAGAACATGCCTGAATATTTAACTTTATTTGCAGGTTGACATTTTACAGGGCTGGCAAACTTTTCAAAGGCAGCAGCAAACGTAAGTGAACAGATCAGTGTTTGAAAAAGTTTTACAAAATGTACATTAAAAATATTAAAATAAATAAAAGAAATATTTTGTTCATAGTTTATATTATTTTAACTTTTTCATTTTAAATCTAGAGTGCGCTTGAGTGGCCATGGGAGGTAATCGTAAGTTAAATTTAAATGATTTAAAGTCCATACTGTTGAACTACCCTTTTTTAGAGGAGTTGCAGATTCTATCTTCAAAAAATAATGAATTATTTCAAATTATCATAAACTCTTTAAATAATGTGAGCAATAAGAGTAAATATAATATGATTGGAAATAGTTTAAAGAATAAAAGAAGAATCTGTAGTATGGCAAAGTACTTGTTAAAATCAGGCAATGTAAAAAACTGATTTGAGCACATCTGAAGCTAAGGAAAATATTATTTGTAATATAAATAATATTGCTTCAGAAAATGCAATGCTATTTGAATGTGATGAAATTTTGGTTAATAATCAGTTCACATCTTGGTATACATTACTTTGTTTAAATAAACTTGCAGGTATATTAACTACACACAAAAAAATTATAGGTTATATTTCGTAATATTAGGGCATAAATTTAACTAAGCGAAAGGGTAGAATGGCATTTACTAAATTTTTGTTTAAATTACTTAAAACCTTTGGAGAATTGCCTATGAGAACAAAGTAAATTCATGCTTTATATTTTTGGTGAAATAGCTTAGATATTAGTTCGATTAGTAAACATTTTTTGGTAGAATATATTCTTCAAATCGTCGTTATTTATGTAAGCACAAATATTTAGGATTAATTAAAATTTATTTATTTAAAAACGCATGATAACAATAACACAGTATGTATATATACATATATATTTTTAGAATGAAATGCGCCCATTGAAAGATGAAAGGACAACCAGCATCTATTACATTTTTGTTTCAATTAGAAGCAGTTCTGAAAAAGAAGGAAAAATAAAACAATAAGTCTGCATGTATTTAGATTTTTTTGTACAGCACCAAAGGTGCACCAAGAAGAAACAGATTTTAAAAAGATGTGCACATTTTTATAGCAAATATGCTTATTCATCCATGTCACAGAGTTAAATTCTGTTGGGAAAACGGAATTCAATCCACCCCAAGACGGCGATCACCAGCCGGGGCGATCGCCAGCATGTCAGCACCGCGAACAATCTGCGTATTTTGTTTTTTTTTTCATAAACCAGCTGCTACAAAAATAGGGTGGATTGAATTCGTTTTCGAACGGAACTGAACTCTGACATCGTTGATTACATCTGTTTTATACGCGTGTGTGTAGTGGTATGGCGCTGCGGATAACGTGACTATTCCATACACGCATGTAAAGTAAATGTATGGAGAAAACATGGTCGATTTAACATTACGATGTCCTATGACTGGACCATATAACCCAACTTTGCATTACATCGGCGTAGTCTCAACTACACTATGTAACTACTTAATAGAGTACTCAAGCATTCTTGTTTTAACGATTACAATCGTTAAAGCGCGATCACTTGTCGCTTAACTACAAGTTCTTGTTTGTAAATGATACTGTCCATGCCTGCATTTAGGTTATCAGGTCGCTGGTGAAAATTATAAAGAAAGGGTTCCAGCCCACTTGGGTCTAATAATAATGGTCCCTTTGTGATAACAGGGGCCTGCATTACATCGGAGTAGTCTCAAAACTACTCTATGCTACTATTCAATGAAGCACTCAGATATTCGTGTTTTAATGATATCAGTTGCTAAAACGCAAACACTTATCGGTTAACTAGAAGCTCTGGTTTGCAAATGACATGGTCTATGACTGCATTACATAGACTCATGTTGCAACTAGTCCATTTCAGTTAAAATAGACCACGTAGTTCAATAATATCTGCAGGGGCTCAGGCTAGCATTTTATTTTATATATTTAAGTCTTTAAAAAGGCATAAAAACTAATTTTTATATTACAAAAAGATGTACTCACAACGCTTTTCCTGGGCTTTAAAACTATTTTAAGATATTCTTTTCGTTTTAAATTGAGGATCGAGCCAACTTTTTTGCTTTGACTGCAGCACATGCATCGTGAAATAATAGAAAAATTAGTTTAAATACATCGTCATTTATTTATTTATTTAAAAAATTTTTACTTACCTTTCTCCTATAAAAATTTTTCATTTGACAAGAATATAAAAAAACAATATGAAAATCAATTTCGAAAATGTAACTTATTATTAGTAGTTGGTTGAATCAACATGGATTTTAGGTAAAATGTGTTGTACAATTTACCTAGTAGCATAGTTAATAAAACTCAAGTTTTTTATTTTCATATAAAAAATTTTACCTATGCAAGCTTAGTTAATATTGTCTCTTATATATTTTTGTGTGTATACACAAAATTAAAGCTTAAAAGGTCCGCTCTAAGGTAAATGTGGTCCGCTCCCCGAACTATTTCTTAATTGTTATGAATTTGCCTTGGTAGAGTTCAAGGCGAATTCATAACATACTTGAGCGAAATAAAATAATGTTTTTTCTTTTTGAAACTTTGTTCTAAAAAAACGTTCCAGCAATATAAACTATATACCAAATTAAAGGTAACAAGGCCCGCTGCAATCTACATGTGGTTCAGGCTCCGACGAATTCTCTAATTTTGACCTATACCGGAAATAGTACTTCAGCGAAATAAAATTATTATTTTCTTTTTGAAACTTTGTTCTAAAAAAAGCGTTCCAGCAATATAAACTATAAACCAAATTAATGGTAACAAGGCCCGCTTCAATATATATGTAGTCCCGGCTCCGAAGAATTCTCTAATTTTGACCTATACCGGAAATAGTACTTCAGCGAAATAAAATGATTTTTTTTTGGGAACTTTGTTTTACAAAAAGCTGTCCAGCAATATAAACTATATACTGCTTCAATCTGCATGTGGTCCTGGCTCCGAAGAATTCTCGAATTTTGAGCTATACCGGAAATAGTACTTGAGCGAAATAAAACTATTTTTTCTTTTTGAAACTTTGTTTTACAAAAAGCTTTCCAGCAATATAAACTATATACCAAATTAAAAGTGACAAGGCCCGCTTCAATCTACATGTGGTCCTGGCTCCGAAGAATTCTATTTTCGACCTATACCGGAAATAGTACTTGAGCGAAATAAAACTATTTTTTTCTTTTTGAAACTGTGTTTTACAAAAAGCGTTCCAGCAATATAAACTATATACCAAATTAAAGGTAACAAGGAGCGCTTCAATCTACATGTTGTCCCGGCTCCAAGAATTCTCCAATTTTGACCTATACCGGAAATAGTACTGGAGCGAAATAAAACTAATTTTTTCTTTTTGAAACTTTGTTTTACAAAAAGCGTTCCAGCAATATAAACTATATACCAAATTAAAGGTAACAAGGCCCGCTTCAATCTTCATGTGATCCCGGCTCCGAAGAATTCTCGAATCTTTGACCTTTACCGAAATATATAGTAGGAGTGATATAGAAAACTGTTTATGTTACTTAAATAAGACGGGTTTTTAATATATTTGGTATAAAATGACTACCATATTTTATTCTAAATAATGTTCTATTAAACAAAAAATATTAATTTATTGTAATTGCGTATTAATTTTTAAAAATTTAGCTCTGCAAACTGAAAAGAGAGAGCATATATTTCGCTGTCTTCAAAATGACAAAATCCGGTTTACTCTGTTATCTTCACGGAGATAGTCTAGAGTTAGTTCATACCATGGTGAAATAAGTATACAGGTGACCGCATAAGGGAAACAAATACAACAATACAACAGAAAAATAGATGATGCTTGTCAAAAATATATACATGCTGGATGTAGATTATGCACAAAACTAGCAGAGCAAGAAATAATCAGCTGACGTTATGCTGCCACCTGTATACTTATTTCACCATGGTTCATACCATTGATAAACATAGATAGCAAGCTCTCGCACTGTTAATAAAATAATGACAACTCTCTTTACACGTATAGATATTGTGAATTCAACAAAAATGAGGGGACACCATTTTTGCATTTCAACACACTTGAGAGACTATCATTTTTCCACTTGAAAATTCACTAAATCGTAACTTTTTTTCCACACACAAACACTTTTTAGTTTTATTTAATTTTTTTTATTTGTTTTGATATAAATTTTATATTTCTTCTTGCTGTAATTTGAAAATATTTGTTTAATTTTGTTGACATTTGTGTGTTGAAATTTATCAAAGTTTTCAACCCTATTTTTCATTGAACAGTATTGTATTTTTGTTCCTATTTGGGATAAAAGTTTTTGGTACCAAATAGAAAAATTGCAAAAAAATGTTTAGCAAATCAATATTTTTTGAGCTCGAATGTGTTAAAAAGCATTCTAAATTCATATTTCCATTAATTAATACAAAAATAATTGCATAAACTTCTAAAAATTCATGTATAAAAATTATAAATAGTTTAGAATACTTTTTGTTACAACCAAGTGCGGTTTTACTGCTGTGGGGAAATTTTTATTTTAAACCAATACTAATACAAAATGTTCTACTAATACATCATTAGACTTAGGTTTTTGGACAGCACACATAGGTTTTTGAAGTTTCTGTTTGGCCTCTATGTACCCTATGGTTCATACTATCAATCAAAAACCATTACACAGCGTCTTCACGAGACATTAACTTTGAGATAACATGAGAGAATACAAATAAAAAGAAATCAAAGACAAAATATTCACTTTTTTAAATTAATTTTTCGTAGACTTCGACTTTTATGATTTTCTTGCTGTAATCGGTGCTTTCAACATGCCATAATGCAAACGATTCTCCGTATAATTCTACAAACTTTGTCCAGAACATATTTTCTGCACTATTTTTTGTTTTTAACTCTTCAAAAATCGCGACACAACTGAGCGTTTGCAACGTACACTACACAAGTTCACTGTACAGTTTTACAAACTTGAGCAACTATCAAAATAGTTTTGATTTTTACTCAGTTCACTGCGTAAATAGCACAACCACCGCCATACACTACACAAGCGCACTGTACAGTGCCAGACTTGTGCAGTGAACTTGTGTAGTGTATGGCCGGCATTACATATTATGTTACGTGTAGACAGTGTTGCCAGAAAAGTTTTGCCTCATGTCCCCAATTTTAAAAATGTTGTCCTCAAAATCCCTATTTCAAAAGTAAAAATTCCCAATTTCGTCCCCAAAAAGTATTTTTTATAATAAGCACTATTATTCAATAAAAATAAAATTTTTAAGTCCTCTGTGTATTTTTTTACGTCTAAAAGTATAATTTTTATTTAGTCATATATGAAGCTAATGTTTACATAACATGTATATTATGCATGTGCACTTCTAATTAAAGCAAATTGTCAGTATTTTATTCCACTGTATAGTAAAACAACTTTTAATACTTTGAGAACTGTTATATATATGGCCTTTTCACAATGTTCGATTAAACGTTAACGTGGTCTTTAACGGGAAGTTTTGTATGCCGAACTTGAGTAAAAGTGTATGTTAAATTTTAATCATACATTGTCAAAAGGGCCATGAATATAACAATTCACTTTCTCTCTAGGATAAGGAAACAATTTTTTTAAAGTAATAATACAATTTCTGAGAAATAAAATAAAATAAATGCTTTCCTTTTTTCTGCCACAAAGTTTTAAGAAACCGTGACAGTTTTGTGATTCTGGAAAACAGAAAAACTGTTTTGTTTGTTATATTTTCTGGTTTTTGATGTGTAAACATCTATACGCTAGGGGGTAAAAATCTTTTTCACAATACAATCACAAATTTTGATTAAGATTAATCTTAAGATTAATATTACAATTGTAATAACGCGGTGTGAGCTGTGTATGAGTGTATTAGTGTAATCATACGGACAATAAGAAGTACAGAGAAACTTAAATAATACTATTATTTATGTCTGCGGGGAAGGGGAAGGGCGATATGCCTGGTGGGAGTGAGTCAGAGGTGTCTGATGCGAAGCTTATCGATTTGATCGATTTGTCGGAAGGTACGAGGGTGAAAAGGAAGCGGATGAAGCCCGGTTCGCCGAAGTTGAAACGGGTGAATGATGAGAAGAATGTTTCGGTAGAAGGTGAAATGTTGCATTACTAGATGTTTACACATCTCCCCTGTGATCGGACTCACATTATTTTTTTTTTGCAGCCCAGATGTGTGCTGAAGCAGATTAAGGCTACGGTAAAGCCAATTATTCCGCTCGTTGATAGATTACATACTTGTCTTGGAGTCATCAGTATTCCTCCAAGGGCAGCCGGGTAATTGCGCAGGTTCCGGGATATCTTCTTCAGTTTCTCAGTGTTGGCAATAACAAATTGTTGTCGTCTGAGACTACTGTTTCCGGCTAGTGGTCTGAGGTCATTTTTGTTCGTTAATAATAAATGGCAAGCAAACACCATCTAATCTCAGGAACTATTCTTCTCTTTGACGTATCCACGTGAGATGCCAAAGAACGGTTCCGGCCCAATTAATCTATGTTGGGATCCTCTGCTGGTTACACAGTCAGTCCACTGTTTCCAGCATTGCCAGGCACGCAGCATAACGTCAGTTTATTATGAAAGTCAAGTTCATTAAGATATCGTAGGTCATACGTTGACAACACGAAACTTATTTCTACAACTTTTCAGTTGGAGAAATTAAATTATAATTGAAAAGCAGAGAAGCAAAGGGCTACAAGTGCAAAACTAAAAAATTAAGTTAGATGCAGGAATCAACACTTATGTGTTGATTCCTGTATGTATTACAAAGCCAAAAATTAAGTATGAAATGCATATTAGCAAAAAAAATTTTAAGCTTAATTACTCTGTTTTGCACTTCCACACCTTTGCTTCTCAGCCCCTTAATTAGACTGAAAGCGTTACCAACATCGATATAAAATAATTGAAAATTAATTGGTATATAATCAGGTATGAATGTGTTTGCTATAGTCGTTTTGTCCATAATTTTCAAATTTGTTTTTAATAGTTTTCTCAATCTTTTTTATTAAATTTCTTTTCACAGTTCTATTATGTTGATTATATTTCATCTTCTCGTGCACTTTTGAAAAGTCAATAGTTTGAGTTTGGCCCGAAACTAATTGTCAAAATCGGTCGGAATTCTAAACTCATCTCACCTTTTCAAAACGATCGTATTGAAATCATTTTGAAAACGATCGTTTTCCATCATCTAGCTGAGTGTTAATAATTTCAGTTTCTGTCCCCAAATAGAAGTTGAAATCCCCAATTTGGGGACAGATCCCCACAACTGGCTACACTGCGTGAAGACCTCAAGTTATGGCCGCTGACTGTCACTCAACTGCAAAATTTTTTGCGGTTGAATGTTGAATGATGAAAATTTGCATCTACACTATCAAGCAAGCCAAAATTTGAGCAAAAGTGTCACGCAAATTTGCAATTATGGCCTCTACTTAAAACCAAGGCGAATTAATTTTACAAGGTGGTGTCATAGGCGAATTCAATTCGCCTTCATGGGATTTTGTTTTTGTATTCGAAGCTCGTTACGTCAAAAGCAAGGCGAAACAACATGAGAAATTGTTGTTAGTGTAACCGTTGAAAATATTCAAAAGGTGGCAGAAATAGCGAGTTTTGTAGAAAAAAGTGCCACCAAAGAGATTTTTTTCAAACAAAGGGGAAAACATTTTTAAAAATGAATTAACTAAACTAAATTATTGCATTTTTATGTATTTCGTATGCATTAACAATATTTGGAACCAAGTTAACCAATTTTGATATTTTTTCTTTCAAAATAAGTTAAAATGATTTGTTGTGGTTAGCTAATCTATATGCCGACATATATTTGGTTGCTAATGTTATCTCATCAATAGATCTTGAAAAAACGGTTGCATATATTATTCTCCTCCAATAGAGGAACTATCAAATGCTAAGCCGGTGAACCACATTTGAAAAGTTTTATCTTTCTAAAAATTGCAGCACTAACGAAGTACATCATAAATTACTTAAGGCGCTTTCGCATTGTAATACAAGCTGTGAGATTTTTATAAGACTTTGTACGACGAAAATCAAATCGAAATCAGTTTGACTATCAAAAAATTTTAAAGAAAATCTTATTACATTTTGTTTCTACACTATCACATTCCAAATAAAACTTAACATAAATAATTTGCAATAAAGCAAATTTTTTCGTTCTTCTTTTTCCTTAATTATGCCGGAAAACAAATGCACAACTGTTTTCGTTATTCCCATGTTTTTTGTGCAAAAGAAAAATAAAAATGTAATTATTTAGAAAATTTCTGAAAAATGACGAAAACCATAACACATACTGTCAAATTTCTTTACGTATTATTTGATAGAACATAAAAATTTGCTTTCACACTTGGATTTTTACTTAGATTTGAGTTTTTGACAAGTATTAATACCAAATCTATTAGTCTGAAGGCCGCTTTAAAATCAATGGCACATAAATTGTAATATGAGGGGTGTAAAAGCAAACACTGCTATCTCCTCATTTTTATTAAATATGTCTGACAATGCTATCTGGTTGTGTTTGATGAATGATTGTGACCAGTGAAAGCAAAAATTCAAAATATGTTTTCATCCATTCTCTTGAACAGAAAAACGAACAGTTAATAGATATGTGTATCATTACATGTAGAGGTTTTTTCTATTTATTAAGCAACTATAAAAGTACAGATAGAAGTGTTTGCTTCTATACCCTTCATATATGAACAATTCATAGACAAATATATACAGGTGGACAAAAAGTACATCAAATATTGGAACCAATATAGATAGGTGTGTTTCCTTTTATATAAAATAAATATTTTGCAAATCAGTCGATAAATGGTGGTGGTCTGAAGGAACACCAATAAAAAATACAAACGAGTTGATAACCTTCTACTTTTAATGACGTGGACTAAAAAGAACACTGTACAACAAAATCGAAATTTTAAAAGTAACAGGCTTCTAGCGAATAATTGTGGTAGAAGATATCAAAAAAGAGATATGTGTCGGTATTTTTAACATTTACGTCTGTCCTTTATGTAAGGGGTATGTCAGATCGTCCCCTTCCTTTTGCACATTGTTATAGTGAATAGGAGTAGGAAATCTTGCAAGCTCTACATTTTGGGAACATTTTAACTATATAACTAACTCTTCGACTTAAACGGCGATGCAGCGCACATTGGGAAAAAAGCCCAACTTAGCGGTGGAAAATCATCCAAACTAATAGTCTGATTCACAAAAAACGTGTGCATGAATTATAGGAAAGGCTGTAGGCTATACAGTTTGTAAAAAATTAGACAGCTATTTTTAACACAGTAGGCACTATATGTTCCTATATATGACCAATTTCAAAAATTCAAAATTCATAAAAAAAATCCAAAGTGCACATCAAATTTCAAAATGCATTGATAATTTATCTTGAAATTGAAAACGCCTACTTTATGGTATTATAATTTAATAACAAGTGGTTTCGGAAGCAAATTACAACAAAATCATATAGAAATACACAAGTAGGAAATTTTGAAAAATGTGTATAGTTACGAAAACCGATATAAAAGTCGCATACGCACAACAATCTTACTCCATAATATCGATATTGATTCCACAAAAATTATATCTATACTTTTTTGTATCTCTATAAAGATTTGGAAAAGTTTTCAAAACAAGATTTTTCTGTATTTACGCTTCTAGTCCTTAACTGAAATAGCAAATATATAGAGTAAAGCCGTTTAAAATAGTTGATATAACACTATGAAAAAAGTTACTTTGTCCGAAATACACTGACTTGTCCGCTTTCATGCTGCGTTAAATTTTTTTCTCCAATTTTCTTACTTTTCCGCCACAATATTGGCTTTTTTCCCTCTGTGCTCTACTATTTATATGTAAGACACCAAAGCTCGAAACTCAACTTAAACACCAGAAATCATATAAAACTTAACATGTGATTTGGTGTTAATTTCGAATTTATTTACATTTTGTACTAAAATATCCTACAAAACCGGCTTTTATAAAGCTAGTTTGTATTAAAAATATGTCTTGCCTAAAATGTCATTATAAGTCAAAATAGAAAAGAAAGCTGTAGATATACGGCTATACATTTTTTAGTATTATCGTACTATAGAAAGCTCTCATAATATTATAAAATACCACTTCACAAAAATTTCGAGGAGCATAATTTATCAAAAGGTGGCAGGTAAATTTACAACGTTTTCTTTTCAACAAAAAAAATTGCGTTGTTTGCACTTTTCATTGAAAATCTGCAATATAATAATTTTTCGAGGAAGTGAATTTTTTAGAAACTTTTGTATCATCCCTTGCAAAGGTAAATTTTAGCTTTAAAGGAATGCTAAATTGCGATTTTTTAATAAAAAGTAAAAAATACTTATTTTAGAAAAGAAAACGCCATTACATAATATAAATATGTGGCAAGCCAGTGGCAAATGCCTACTTTATTCGCACAACGGTCACACTGTTTATTGTTGCTTATAAACAAATTTTGACACGCCGAGCTTCTAAAAAAAAGTAGTCAGCTGTTTTTTTGAAACCACCTTGTAAAGTTAATTCGCCTTGACAAAGCGTATTAATACCAAGTGGCCTTATTAGTGCAACAACAACTGGACTTTACCAATCTGTCATGTTATATGCATACATAAAAAGTTCTTGTTTAGTTTTTTACATAGAGTTTGACACTTTGGTAAAGTCAGCTGATGCTCAGCTGACTGGCATCACCGGCAACCTTTTTTTGTATGTATACGAAAACTAACTTTTTAGGAACTTTTTTTTCCAGGAAACAGAAAAAATGTAAACAAAGATTGAACAAAAATTGAGCAAATTAAAACGTTAATTACAACATGATTTTTAATTAAATTTTAAATAAATAAATCGTTATGTGTAACAACAAAAGCCCTAGAACCTAATTATATGAATGTCACTAAAATATTACAGCGATATTTTGCAAAGCCCATACTAGCCAATAATTATGGTTTTTCCTTAATAACTCAGGAACTAGACTTCGTGCGAACACGGGGCTACCCGCAATTGAAAGGGGACAGCAAATTACAGCAAAAATAGACGTTGTCATAACTCGGGTAACTTTTTCAACAAAGTTATAGGCGCAGCAAACTTTTTTATAAAAATGAAAAGGCGCTAAAAAAGTTTTCTATTAATAACTCAAAAACTAGACTTCGTGCACACATGGCGCTACCCGCAATCGAAAGAGGACAAAAACTAAAGAGATAATGGGTGTCATCATAGACCGGGTCACTTTTGTGACCAAGTTATAGGCACAGCAACCTTTTTAAAAATTAAAAAGTAACAAAATTCAATTTTAGTTTTCTACTGATAGCTCCGAAACTAGACTTCGTGCACACATGGCGCTACCCGCAATCGAAAGAGGACAAAAAACTAAGAGATAATGGGTGTCATCATAGACCGGGTCACTTTTGTGACCAAGCTATATGCACAGCAACCTTTTTAACAATTAAAAAGTGGTGAAAAATTCAATTTTAGTTTTCTACTGATAGCTCCGAAACTAGACTTCGTGCATACATGGCGCTACCCGCAATCGAAAGAAGACAAAAAACTAAAGAGATAATGGGTGTCATCATAGACCGGTTCACTTTTGTGACCAAATTATAGGCACAACAACCTTTTTAAAAATTAAAAAGTGGCAAAAAAATCAATTTTAGTTTTCTACTGATATCTCCGAAACTAGACTTCGTGCACACATGGCACTAGCCGCAATCGAAAGAGGACAAAAAACTAAAGATATAATGGTTGTTGTCATAGGCCGGGTCACTTCTGTGACCAAGTTATAGGCACAGCAACCTTATTGAAAATTAAAGTGGTAAAAAACTCAATTTTAGTTTTCTACTGATATCCGAAACTAGACCTCGTGCACACATGGCGCTACCCGCAATCGAAAAAGGACAAAAAACTGAAGAGATAATGGGTGTCATCATAGACCGGGTCACTTTTGTGACTAAGCTATAGGCACAGCAATCTTTTTAAAAATTAAAATGTGGTAAAAAATTCAGTTTTAGTTTTCTACTGATAGCTCCGAAACTAGAGTTCGTGCACACATGGCGCTACCCGCAATCGAAAGAAGACAAAAAACTAAAAAGATAATGGATATTGTCATAGACCGGGTCACTTTTATGACCAAGTTATAGGCATAGCAAAGTATTTAAAAATTAAAAAGCGCAATAAAAATTTGTCTTCAGTTCTTTTTAATATATTCGCAGTGTATGGTGAAAATATTCGTTTGGAGTCCGTTCTGTTCCTATTAGAATTTGTTAGTGCTTACATCTGGCAGCACAAAACCGAAATATAGAATCAAAGCAAAACATGAATTGGCGGCCAGAGAAACAAGCCGATCGGCTCAAAGTCGGCTAACAGCCGCCGCCGACTTTTTTGAGCAGTCGAGCTGCCACCGACCCGAGCGGGTTGAATTGGCTCACATGCTAACATGGACCGATTTAATCAGATTTTATTTAGTTTTATTTGTATTACATATATAACTTATAACTGCATGCAAGTATTTCAGAAAGTGACAACCCCCATTTCTGAATTGTATTGATGCCCACTATTGATCGCCATTAGCCGTTATTGCTCTCACCGAAGATTTTTCTTTTTATAAGCTAAAACTTTTTTCAGCAATTTTCGCAAATTTTCAAAAAGTTTGCTGGGTATAACTTCTGAATGCAAGTATTTCAGAATGTGACAACCCCCGTTGACAAATTGTATGTTTGTCCTCTATCTATTGTCATTAGTCATTATTGCGCTCACCGAAGATTTTTCTTTTTATAAACGGAACACTTTTTGGTGATTTTTGCCTATTTTCAAAAGTTTTGGTGGCCTTTATTGATCGCCGTTAGCCATTATTACGCTGTGAAAGTTTTTGTTGTTTTTTACAACTTTTAAAATGTGTGCTGGGTGTAAATGTAGAATAATTGTACGAATACGAATGTATAAAACATATGAAATGTTTTTTGCATCTCTGGAAAAAAGTTATTAGTTTCTAAAGTTTGTTTTCTTCTCATGCGTAGATATTTTCTACTCACAATTGACAGACGTCCGTCAAAAAGTGAATACGAAATTATTGGTGTTTATTTACGTATGTGAACAAATCAAACTCCAAAAAACTGTAACAGCTGTTTGTGTCTACATTTTTCCATTGCTTTCTTTTATTTGCTGTGGTGAGTTTTAAAAACAAAACGAAATCATGCAAAGACTTAAGAAACGTACAGTACAATTGTACAGTAAAGCTCGACTATAATAAACACGCCGATAATTTAATATTTACTTGTTATTGATTGATTTCGTTATAATCAAAGTATATAAAATAATGACTGTGCACAAAACAAAGAAATACCAATATACAGCTAAACTAACTGTGTTACACCCAAAAAGTATTTTTGCTGTAAAATCTAAAATAATTCTTGTGCAAGATTAAATCAAAGGCCAAAATCAAGCTTAGGCCAATAGAAAACAAACTGCGTACAGTTTTTGGGTAAAAAATAAAACTATGGAGTGATAATCACCAACAAACTTTTACATTCCGCAAAAAATGCTCAAAAACACCCAAAAAGTATTTTTGCTGTAAAATCTAAAATAATTATTGTGCAAGATTAAGTCAAAAGCCAAAATCAAGCGTAGATCAATAGAAAACAAACTGCGTACAGCTTTTTGGGTAAAAAATAAAACTATAGGGTGATAATCACCAACAAACTTTTCCATTCCGCAAAAAATGCTCAAAAGCACCCAAAAAGTATTTTTGCTGTAAATCTAAAATCATTCCTGTGCAAGATTAAGTCAAAAGCCAAAATCAAGCACAGACCAATAGAAAACAAACTGCGTACAGTTTTTTGGGTAAAAAATAAAACTATGGAGTGATAATCACCAACAAACTTTTACATTCCGCAAAAAATGCCCAAAAACACCCAAAAAGTATTTTTGGTGTAAAATCTAAAATAATTCTTGTGCAAGATTAAAACAAAAGCCAAAATCAAGCTTAGACTAATAAAAAACAAACTGCGTACAGCTTTTTGGGTAAGAAATAAAACTATGGGCTGATAATCACCAACAAACTTTTCCATTCCTCAAAAAATGCTCAAAAACAACCAAAAAGTATTTTTGCTGTAAAATCTAAAATAATTCTTGTGCAAGATTAAATCAAAAGCCAAAACTAAGCATAGACCAATAGAAAACAAACTGCGTACAGTGTTTTGGTAAAAAATTAAACTATGGGGTGATAATCACCAAGAAACTTTTCCATTCCGCAAAAAATGCTCAGAAACACCCAAAAAGTATTTTTGCTGTAAAATCTAAAATAATTCTTGTGCAAGGATTAAAACAAAAGCCACAATCAAGCTTATACTAATAAGAAACAAACTGCGTACAGCTTTTTGGGTAAAAAATAAAACTATGGGGTGATAATCACCAACAAACTTTTCCGTTCCGCAAAAAAATGCTCAAAAACACCAAAAAAGTATTTTTGCTGTAAAATCTAAAATAATTCTTGTGCAAGATTATATGAAAAGCCAAATTCAAGCTTAGACCAATAAAAAACAAACTGTGTACAGCTTTTTGGGTAAAAAATAAAACTATGGGGTGATAATCACCAACAAACTTTTACATTCCGCAAAAAATGCTTAAAAACAACCAAAAAGTATTTTTGCTGTAAAATCTAAAATAATTCTTTTACAAGATTAAAACAAAAGCCACATACTAATAAAAAACAAACTGCGTACAGCTTTTTCGGTAAAAAATAAAACTATGGGGTGATAATCACCAACAAACTTTTACATTCCGCAAAAAATGCTCAAAAACACCCAAAAAGTATTTTTGCTGTAAAATCTAAAATAATTCTTGTGCAAGATTGACACAAAAGCTAAAATTAAGCTTAGACCAATAGAAAACAAACTACGTAAAGCTTTTTGGGTAAAAAATAAAACTATGGGGTGATAATCACCAGCAAACTTTTCCGTTCCGCAAAAAAATGCTCAAAAACACCAAAAAAGTATTTTTGCTGTAAAATCTAAAATAATTCTTGTGCAAGATTAAAACAGAAACCAAAATCAAGCTTAGACTAATAAAAAACAAACTGCGTACAGCTTTTTGGGTAAAAAATAAAACTATGGGCTGATAATCACCAACAAACTTTTACATTCCGTACAGCTTTTTCGGTAAAAAATAAAACTATGGGGTGATAATCACCAGCAAACTTTTCCGTTCCGCAAAAAAATGCTCAAAAACACCAAAAAAGTATTTTTGCTGTAAAATCTAAAATAATTCTTGTGCAAGATTAAAACAGAAACCAAAATCAAGCTTAGACTAATAAAAAACAAACTGCGTACAGCTTTTTGGGTAAAAAATAAAACTATGGGCTGATAATCACCAACAAACTTTTACATTCCGTACAGCTTTTTGGGTAAAAAATAAAACTATGGGGTGATAATCACCAACAAACTTTTCCATTCCGCAAAAAATGCTTAAAAACACCCAAAAAGTATTTTTGCAGTAAAATCTAAAATAATTCTTGTGCAAGATTAAAACAAAAGCCAAATTAAAGCTTAGACCAATAGAACACAAGCTGCGTACAGCTTTTTGGGTAAAAAATAAAACTATGGGGTGATAATCACCAACAAACTTTTACATTCCGCAAAAAATCCTCAAAAACAACCAAAAAGTATTTTTGCTGTAAAATTTAAAATAATTCTTGTGCAAGATTAAAACAAAAGCAAAAAGTAAGCTTAGACCAATAAAAAACAAACTGCATCTGTAAGATCTAAACTAATTCTTGTGCAAGATTGAAGCAAAAGCCAAAATTAAGCTTAGAGCAATAGAAAACAAACTGCGTACAGTTTTGTGGCTAAAAAATAAAACTATGGGGTGATAATCACCAACAAACTTTTACATTCCGCAAAAAATGCTCAAAAACACCCAAAAAGTATTTTTGCTGTAAAATCTAAAATAATTCTTGTGCAAGATTAAATCCAAAGCCAAAATCAAGCTTAGATCAATAAAAAACAAACTGCGTACAGCTTTTTTCGTAAAAAATAAAACTATGGGGTGATAATCACCAACAAACTTTTCCATTCCTCAAAAAATGCTCAAAAACACCCAAAAAGTATTTTTGCTGTAAAATCTAAAATAATTCTTGTGCAAGATTAAAACACAAGCCAAAATTAACCTTAGACTAATAGAAAATAAACTGCGTACAGTTTTTTGGGTAAAAAATAAAACTATGGGGTGATAATCACCAACAAACTTTTACATTCCGAAAAAATGCTCAAAAACACCCAAAAAGTATTTTTGCTGTAAGATCTAAACTAATTCTTGTGCAAGAATGAAACAAAAGCCAAAATTAAGCTTAGAACAATAGTAAACAAACTGCGTACAGCTTTTTGGGTAAAAAATAAAACTATGGGCTGATAATTACCAACAAACTTTTACATTCCGCAAAAAATGCTCAAAAACACCCAAAAAGTATTTTTGCTGTAAAATCTAAAATAATTCTTGTGCAAGATTAAAACAAAGCCAAAATAAAGCTTAGACTAAAAAAAAAACAAACTGCGTACAGCTTTTAATCATCACCAACAAACTTTTACATTCCGAAAAAATGCTCAAAAACACCCAAAAAGTATTTTTGCTGTAAAATCTAAAATAATTCTTGTGCAAGATGAAATCAAAAGCCACAATCAAGCTCAGACCAATAGAAAACAAGCTACTTACAGTTTTTTGGGTAAAAAATAAAACTATGGGGTGATAATCACCAACAAACTTTTCCATTCCGCAAAATATCATAAGAAACGCCCAAAAAGTATTTTTGCTGTAAAATCTAAAATAATACTTGTACAAGAATAAAACAAAAGCCCAAATCAAGCTTAGACTAATAAAAAACAAACTGCGTACAGCTTTTTGGGTAAAAAATAAAACTATGGGGTGATAATCACCAACAAACTTTTCCATTCTGCAAAAAATGCTCAAAAACACCCAAAAAGTATTTTTGCAGTAAAATCTAAAATAATTCTTGTGCAAGATTAAACCAAAAGCCAAATTAAAGCTTAGACCAATGGAACACAAACTGCGTACAGCTTTTTGGGTAAAAATAAAACTATGGGGTGATAATCACCAACAAACTTTTACATTCCGCAAAAAATCCTCAAAACACCCAAAAAGTATTTTTGCTGTAAAATTTAAAATAATTCTTGTGCAAGATTAAAACAAAAGCAAAAAGTAAGCTTAGACCAATAAAAAACAAACTGAATCTGTAAGATCTAAACTAATTCTTGTGCAAGATTGAAGCAAAAGCCAAAATTAAGCTTAGAGCAATAGAAAACAAACTGCGTACAGTTTTGTGGCTAAAAAATAAAACTATGGGGTGATAATCACCAGCAAACTTTTACATTCCGCAAAAAATGCTCAAAAACACCCAAAAAGTATTTTTGCTGTAATATCTAAAATAATTCTCTTGCAAGATTAAAACACAAGCCAAAATTAACCTTAGCCTAATAGAAAATAAACTGCGTACAGTTTTTTTGGGTAAAAAATAAAACTATGGGGTGGTAATCACCAACAAACTTTTACATTCCGAAAAAATGCTCAAAAACACCCAAAAAGTATTTTTGCTGTAAAATCTAAAATAATTCTTGTGCAAGATTAAAACAAAGCCAAAATAAAGCTTAGACTAAAAAAAAAACAAACTGCGTACAGCTTTTAATCATCACCAACAAACTTTTACATTCCGAAAAAATGCTCAAAAACACCCAAAAAGTATTTTTGCTGTAAAATCTAAAATAATTCTTGTGCAAGATGAAATCAAAAGCCACAATCAAGCTCAGACCAATAGAAAACAAGCTACTTACAGTTTTTTGGGTAAAAAATAAAACTATGGGGTGATAATCACCAACAAACTTTTCCATTCCGCAAAATATCATAAGAAACGCCCAAAAAGTATTTTTGCTGTAAAATCTAAAATAATACTTGTACAAGAATAAAACAAAAGCCCAAATCAAGCTTAGACTAATAAAAAACAAACTGCGTACAGCTTTTTGGGTAAAAAATAAAACTATGGGGTGATAATCACCAACAAACTTTTACATTCCGCAAAAAATGCTCAAAAACACCCAAAAAGTATTTTTGCTGTAAGATCTAAACTAATTCTTGTGCAAGATTGAAACAAAACCCAAAATTAAACTTAGACCAATAGAAAACAAACTGCGTACAGTTTTTTGGGAAAAAGATAAAACTATGGGGTGATAATCACCAACAAACTTTTACATTCCGAAAAAATGCTTAAAAGCACCCAAAAAGTATTTTTGCTGTAAAATCTAAAATAATTCTTGTGCAAGATCAAAACAAAAGCCAAATTGAAGCTTATTTCAATAGATAACAAAGTGCGTACAGCTTTTTGGGTAAAAAATAAAACTATGGGGTGATAATCTGTACCGTGCTTGCTAGTGTTTTCTTATCTGGAACCATTATTGGCACCAGCCTAATGAAACATTACCAAGAAACCCCTTGCTTGACAAACCATAAATAGCTTTAGTTTTGCCCAGACCGGCTCAGGGATGTCAGAGGGGTTACGACCAGCCATTTATGGGACAGGGCTGTACAATAAAATGTATACTAACTCAAAAAAATCAAAAAAACTCAAATCGACAACAAACGGTCATTAACTCAAAAAATATCAAAACGACAACAACCGGTCGGACGAAACAAATATCTGTACACCTACATACCATTATAAAAGCATGACAGCGGAGACGAAAGTCAAGCTTAGACCAATAGAAAACAAACTGTGTACAGTTTTTTGGGTAAAAAATAAAACTATGGGGTGATAATCACCAACAAACTTTTACATTCCGCAAAAAATGCTCAAAAACACCCAAAAAGTATTTTTGCTGTAAAATCTAAAATAATTCTTGTGCAAGATTGACACAAAAGCTAAAATTAAGCTTAGACCAATAGAAAACAAACTACGTAAAGCTTTTTGGGTAAAAAATAAAACTATGGGGTGATAATCACCAGCAAACTTTTCCGTTCCGCAAAAAAATGCTCAAAAACACCAAAAAAGTATTTTTGCTGTAAAATCTAAAATAATTCTTGTGCAAGATTGAAACAAAAGCCAAAATTAAGCTTAGACCAATAGAAAACAAACTACGTAAAGCTTTTTGGGTAAAAAATAAAACTATGGGGTGATAATCACCAACAAACTTTTCCATTCCGCAAAAAATGCTTAAAAACACCCAAAAAGTATTTTTGCTGTAAAATCTAAAAAAATTCTTGTACAAGACTAAATCAAAAGCCAAAATTAAGCTCAGACCAATAGAAAATAAACTGCGTACAGTTTTTTGGGTAAAAAATAAAACTATGGGGTGATAATCACCAACAAACTTTTCCATTCCGCAAAAAATGCTCAAAAACACCCAAAAAGTATTTTTGCTGTAAAATCTAAAATAATTCTTGTGCAAGATTAAAACAGAAACCAAAATCAAGCTTAGACTAATAAAAAACAAACTGCGTACAGCTTTTCGGGTAAAATATAAAACTACGGGCTGATAATCACCAACAAACTTTTACATTCCGGAAAAATGCTCAAAAACACCCAAAAAGTATTTTTGCTGTAAAATCTAAAATAATTCTTGTGCAAGATGAAATCAAAAGCCACAATCAAGCTCAGACCAATAGAAAACAAGCTACTTACAGTTTTTTGGGTAAAAAATAAAACTATGGGGTGATAATCACCAACAAACTTTTCCATTCCGCAAAATATCATAAGAAACGCCCAAAAAGTATTTTTGCTGTAAAATCTAAAATAATTCTTGTACAAGAATAAAACAAAAGCCCAAATCAAGCTTAGACTAATAAAAAACAAACTGCGTACAGCTTTTTGGGTAAAAAATAAAACTATGGGGTGATAATCACCAACAAACTTTTCCATTCTGCAAAAAATGCTCAAAAACACCCAAAAAGTATTTTTGCAGTAAAATCTAAAATAATTCTTGTGCAAGATTAAACCAAAAGCCAAATTAAAGCTTAGACCAATGGAACACAAACTGCGTACAGCTTTTTGTGTAAAAATAAAACTATGGGGTGATAATCACCAACAAACTTTTACATTCCGCAAAAAATCCTCAAAACACCCAAAAAGTATTTTTGCTGTAAAATTTAAAATAATTCTTGTGCAAGATTAAAACAAAAGCAAAAAGTAAGCTTAGACCAATAAAAAACAAACTGAATCTGTAAGATCTAAACTAATTCTTGTGCAAGATTGAAGCAAAAGCCAAAATTAAGCTTAGAGCAATAGAAAACAAACTGCGTACAGTTTTGTGGCTAAAAAATAAAACTATGGGATGATAATCACCAACAAACTTTTACATTCCGCAAAAAATGCTCAAAAACACCCAAAAAGTATTTTTGCTGTAAAATCTAAAATAATTCTTGTGCAAGATTAAATCCAAAGCCAAAATCAAGCTTAGATCAATAAAAAACAAACTGCGTACAGCTTTTTGGGTAAAAAATAAAACTATGGGGTGATAATCACCAACAAACTTTTACATTCCGCAAAAAATGCTCAAAAACACCCAAAAAGTATTTTTGCTGTAAGATCTAAACTAATTCTTGTGCAAGATTGAAACAAAACCCAAAATTAAACTTAGACCAATAGAAAACAAACTGCGTACAGTTTTTTGGGAAAAAGATAAAACTATGGGGTGATAATCACCAACAAACTTTTACATTCCGAAAAAATGCTTAAAAGCACCCAAAAAGTATTTTTGCTGTAAAATCTAAAATAATTCTTGTGCAAGATCAAAACAAAAGCCAAATTGAAGCTTAGATCAATAGATAACAAAGTGCGTGCAGCTTTTTGGGTAAAAAATAAAACTATGGGGTGATAATCTGTACCGTGCTTGCTAGTGTTTTCTTATCTGGAACCATTATTGGCACCAGCCTAATGAAACATTACCAAGAAACCCCTTGCTTGCCAAACCATAAATAGCTTTAGTTTTGCCCAGACCGGCTCAGGGATGTCAGAGGGGTTACGACCAGCCATTTATGGGACAGGGCTGTACAATAAAATTTATACTAACTCAAAAAAATCAAAAAAACTCAAATCGACAACAAACGGTCATTAACTCAAGAAATATCAAAACGACAACAACCGGTCGGACGAAACAAATATCTGTACACCTACATACCATTATAAAAGCATGACAGCGGAGACGAAAGTCAAGCTTAGACCAATAGAAAACAAACTGTGTACAGCTTTTTGGGTAAAAAATAAAACTATGGGGTGATAATCACCAACAAACTTTTACATTCCGCAAAAAATGCTCAAAAACACCCAAAAAGTATTTTTGCTGTAAAATCTAAAATAATTCTTGTACAAGATTAAAACAAACGCCACAATCAAGCTTAGACCAATAGAAAATAAACTGCGTACAGTTTTTTGGGTAAAAAATAAAACTATGGGGTGATAATCACCAACAAACTTTTCCATTCCGCAAAAAATGCTCAAAAACACCCAAAAAGTATTTTTGCTGTAAAATCTAAAATAATTCTTGAGCAAGATTAAAACAGAAACCAAAATCAAGCTTAGACTAATAAAAAACAAACTGCGTACAGCTTTTTGGGTAAAATATAAAACTACGGGCTGATAATCACCAACAAACTTTTACATTCCGAAAAAATGCTCAAAAACACCCAAAAAGTATTTTTGCTGTAAAATCTAAAATAATTCTTGTGCAAGATGAAATCAAAAGCCACAATCAAGCTCAGACCAATAGAAAACAAAGTACTTACAGTTTTTTGGGTAAAAAATAAAACTATGGGGTGATAATCACCAACAAACTTTTCCATTCCGCAAAATATCATAAGAAACGCCCAAAAAGTATTTTTGCTGTAAAATCTAAAATAATTCTTGTGCAAGATTGAAACAAAAGCCAAAATTAAGCTTAGACCAATAGAAAACAAACTACGTAAAGCTTTTTGGGTAAAAAATAAAACTATGGGGTGATAATCACCAACAAACTTTTCCATTCCGCAAAAAATGCTCAAAAACACCCAAAAAGTATTTTTGCAGTAAAATCTAAAATAATTCTTGTGCAAGATTAAAACAAAAGCCAAATTAAAGCTTAGACCAATAGAACACAAACTGCGTACAGCTTTTTGGGTAAAAATTAAAACTATGGGGTGATAATCACCAACAAACTTTTACATTCCGCAAAAAATCCTCAAAACACCCAAAAAGTATTTTTCCTGTAAAATTTAAAATAATTCTTGTGCAAGATTAAAACAAAAGCAAAAAGTAAGCTTAGACCAATAAAAAACAAACTGCATCTGTAAGATCTAAACTAATTCTTGTGCAAGATTGAAGCAAAAGCCAAAATTAAGCTTAGAGCAATAGAAAACAAACTGCGTACACTTTTGTGGCTAAAAAATAAAACTATGGGGTGATAATCACCAACAAACTTTTACATTCCGCAAAAAATGCTCAAAAACACCCAAAAAGTACTTTTGCTGTAAAATCTAAAATAATTCTTGTGCAAGATTAAATCCAAAGCCAAAATCAAGCTTAGATCAATAAAAAACAAACTGCGTACAGCTTTTTGGGTAAAAAATAAAACTATGGGGTGATAATCACCAACAAACTTTTCCATTCCGCAAAAAATGCTCAAAAACACCCAAAAAGTATTTTTGCTGTAAAATCTAAAATAATTCTTATGCAAGATTAAAACACAAGCCACAATCAAGCTTAGACTAATAGAAAACAAACTGCGTACAGCTTTTTGGGTAAAAAATAAAACTATGGGGTGATAATCACCAACAAACTTTTCCTTTCCGCAAAAAAATGCTCAAAAACACCAAAAAAGTATTTTTGCTGTAAAATCTAAAATAATTCTTGTGCAAGATTAAATGAAAAGCCAAATTCAAGCTTAGACCAATAGAAAACAAACTGTGTACAGCTTTTTGGGTAAAAAATAAAACTATGGGGTGATAATCACCAACAAACTTTTACATTCCGCAAAAAATGCTCAAAAACACCCAAAAAGTATTTTTGCTGTAAAATCTAAAATAATTCTTGTGCAAGATTGAAACACAAGCTAAAATTAAGCTTAGACCAATAGAAAACAAACTACGTAAAGCGTTTTGGGTAAAAAATAAAACTATGGGGTGATAATCACCTGCAAACTTTTCCGTTCCGCAAAAAAATGCTCAAAAACACCAAAAAAGTATTTTTGCTGTAAAATCTAAAATAATTCTTGTGCAAGATTAAAACAGAAACCAAAATCAAGCTTAGACTAATAAAAAACAAACTGCGTACAGCTTTTTGGGTAAAAAATAAAACTATGGGCTGATAATCACCAACAAACTTTTACATTCCGTACAGTTTTTTGGGTAAAAAATAAAACTATGGGGTGATAATCACCAACAAACTTTTCCATTCCGCAAAAAATGCTTAAAAACACCCAAAAAGTATTTTTGCAGTAAAATATAAAATAATTCTTGTGCAAGATTAAAACAAAAGCCAAATTAAAGCTTAGACCAATAGAACATAAACTGCGTACAGCTTTTTGGGTAAAAAATAAAACTATGGGGTGATAATCACCAACAAACTTTTACATTCCGCAAAAAATCCTCAAAAACAACCAAAAAGTATTTTTGCTGTAAAATTTAAAATAATTCTTGTGCAAGATTAAAACAAAAGCAAAAAGTAAGCTTAGACCAATAAAAAACAAACTGCATCTGTAAGATCTAAACTAATTCTTGTGCAAGATTGAAGCAAAACCCAAAATTAAGCTTAGAGCAATAGAAAACAAACTGCGTACAGCTTTTTTCGTAAAAAATAAAACTATGGGGTGATAATCACCAACAAACTTTTACATTCCGAAAAAATGCTCAAAAACACCGAAAAAGTATTTTTGCTGGAAGATCTAAACTAATTCTTGTGCAAGATTGAAACAAAAGCCAAAATTAAGCTTAGAACAATAGTAAACAAACTGCGTACAGTTTATTGGGTAAAAATAAAACTATGGGCTGATAATTACGAACAAACTTTTACATTCCGCAAAAAATGCTCAAAAACACCCAAAAAGTATTTTTGCTGTAAAATCTAAAATAATTCTTGTGCAAAAAGCCAAAATAAAGCTTAGACTAATAAAAAACAAACTGCGTACAGCTTTTAATCATCACCAAAAAACTTTTACATTCCGAAAAAATGCTCAAAAACACCCAAAAAGTATTATTGCTGTAAAATCTAAAATAATTCTTGTGCAAGATGAAATCAAAAGCCACAATCAAGCTCAGACCAATAGAAAACAAAGTACTTACAGTTTTTTGGGTAAAAAATAAAACTATGGGGTGATAATCACCAACAAACTTTTACATTCCGCAAAATATCATAAGAAACGCCCAAAAAGTATTTTTGCTGTAAAATCTAAAATAATTCTTGTACAAGATTAAAACAAAAGCCCAAATCAAGCTTAGACTAGTACAAAACAAACTGCGTACAGCTTTTTGGGTAAAAAATAAAACTATGGGGTGATAATCACCAACAAACTTTTCCATTCCGCAAAAAATGCTCAAAAACACCCAAAAAGTATTTTTGCAGTAAAATCTAAAATAATTCTTGTGCAAGATTAAAACAAAAGCCAAATTAAAGCTTAGACCAGTAGAACATAAACTGCGTACAGCTTTTTGGGTAAAAATTAAAAGTATGGGGTGATAATCACCAACAAACTTTTACATTCCGCAAAAAATCCTCAAAAACACCCAAAAAGTATTTTTGCTGTAAAATTTAAAATAATTCTTGTGCAAGATTAAAACAAAAGCAAAAGGTAAGCTTAGACCAATAAAAAACAAACTGCATCTGTAAGATCTAAACTAATTCTTGTGCAAGATTGAAGCAAAAGCCAAAATTAAGCTTAGAGCAATAGAAAACAAACTGCGTACAGTTTTGTGGCTAAACAATAAAACTATGGGGTGATAATCACCAACAAACTTTTACATTCCGCAAAAAATGCTCAAAAACACCCAAAAAGTACTTTTGCTGTAAAATCTAAAATAATTCTTGTGCAAGATTAAATCCAAAGCCAAAATCAAGCTTAGATCAATAAAAAACAAACTGCGTACAGCTTTTTTCGTAAAAAATAAAACTATGGGGTGATAATCACCAACAAACTTTTCCATTCCTCAAAAAATGCTCAAAAACACCCAAAAAGTATTTTTGCTGTAAAATCTAAAATAATTCTTGTGCAAGATTAAAACACAAGCCAAAATTAACCTTAGACTAATAGAAAATAAACTGCGTACAGTTTTTTGGGTAAAAAATAAAACTATGGGGTGATAATCACCAACAAACTTTTACATTCCGAAAAAATGCTCAAAAACACCCAAAAAGTATTTTTGCTGTAAGATCTAAACTATTCTTGTGCAAGATTGAAACAAAAGCCAAAATTAAGCTTAGAACAATAGTAAACAAGCTGCGTACAGCTTTTTGGGTAAAAAATAAAACTATGGGCTGATAATTACCAACAAACTTTTACATTCCGCAAAAAATGCTCAAAAACACCCAAAAAGTATTTTTGCTGTAAAATCTAAAATAATTCTTGTGCAAGATTAAAACAAAGCCAAAATAAAGCTTAGACTAATAAAAAACAAACTGCGTACAGCTTTTAATCATCACCAACAAACTTTTACATTCCGAAAAAATGCTCAAAAACACCCAAAAAGTATTTTTGCTGTAAAATCTAAAATAATTCTTGTGCAAGATGAAATCAAAAGCCATAATCAAGCTCAGACCAATAGAAAACAAGCTACTTACAGTTTTTTGGGTAAAAAATAAAACTATGGGGTGATAATCACCAACAAACTTTTCCATTCCGCAAAATATCATAAGAAACGCCCAAAAAGTATTTTTGCTGTAAAATCTAAAATAATTCTTGTACAAGAATAAAACAAAAGCCCAAATCAAGCTTAGACTAATAAAAAACAAACTGCGTACAGCTTTTTGGGTAAAAAATAAAACTATGGGGTGATAATCACCAACAAACTTTTCCATTCTGCAAAAAATGCTCAAAAACACCCAAAAAGTATTTTTGCAGTAAAATCTAAAATAATTCTTGTGCAAGATTAAACCAAAAGCCAAATTAAAGCTTAGACCAATGGAACACAAACTGCGTACAGCTTTTTGGGTAAAAATAAAACTATGGGGTGATAATCACCAACAAACTTTTACATTCCGCAAAAAATCCTCAAAACACCCAAAAAGTATTTTTGCTGTAAAATTTAAAAAATTCTTGTGCAAGATTAAAACAAAAGCAAAAAGTAAGCTTAGACCAATAAAAAACAAACTGAATCTGTAAGATCTAAACTAATTCTTGTGCAAGATTGAAGCAAAAGCCAAAATTAAGCTTAGAGCAATAGAAAACAAACTGCGTACAGTTTTGTGGCTAAAAAATAAAACTATGGGATGATAATCACCAACAAACTTTTACATTCCGCAAAAAATGCTCAAAAACACCCAAAAAGTATTTTTGCTGTAAAATCTAAAATAATTCTTGTGCAAGATTAAATCCAAAGCCAAAATCAAGCTTAGATCAATAAAAAACAAACTGCGTACAGCTTTTTGGGTAAAAAATAAAACTATGGGGTGATAATCACCAACAAACTTTTCCATTCCGCAAAAAATGCTCAAAAACAACCAAAAAGTATTTTTGCTGTAAAATCTAAAATAATTCTTGTGCAAGATTAAAACACAAGCCAAAATTAACCTTAGACTAATAGAAAATAAACTGCGTACAGTTTTTTGAGTAAAAATAAAACTATGGGGTGATAATCACCAACAAACTTTTACATTCCGAAAAAATGCTCAAAAACACCCAAAAAGTATTTTTGCTGTAAGATCTAAACTAATTCTTGTGCAAGATTGAAACAAAAGCCAAAATTAAGCTTAGAACAATAGTAAACAAACTGCGTACAGCTTTTTGGGTAAAAAATAAAACTATGGGCTGATAATTACCAACAAACTTTTACATTCCGCAAAAAATGCTCAAAAACACCCAAAAAGTATTTTTGCTGTAAAATCTAAAATAAATCTTGTGCAAGATTAAAACAAAAGCCAAAATAAAGCTTAGACTAATAAAAAACAAACTGCGTACAGCGTTTAGGGTATAAAGTAAAACTATGGGGTGATAATCACCAACAAACTTTTACATTCCGAAAAAATGCTAAAAACACCCAAAAAGTATTTTTGCTGTAAGATCGAAACTAATTCTTGTGCAAGATTGAAGCAAAAACCAAAATTAAGCTTAGACCAATAGAAAACAAACTGCGTACAGTTTTTTGGGTAAAAAATAAAATTATGGGGTGATAATTACCAACAAAATTTTCCATTCCGCAAAAAATGCTCAAAAACACCCAAAAAGTATTTTTGCTGTAAGATCTAAACTAATTCTTGTGCAAGATTGAAACAAACCCAAAATTAAACTTAGACCAATAGAAAACAAACTGCGTACAGTTTTTTGGGAAAAAGATAAAACTATGGGGTGATAATCACCAACAAACTTTTACATTCCGAAAAAATGCTCAAAAGCACCCAAAAAGTAGTTTTGCTGTACAATCTAAAATAATTCTTGTGCAAGATCAAAACAAAAGCCAAATTGAAGCTTAGATCAATAGATAACAAAGTGCGTACAGTTTTTGGGTAAAAAATAAAACTATGGGGTGATAATCTGTACCGTGCTTGCTAGTGTTTTCTCATCTGGAACCATTATTGGCACCAGCCTAATGAAACATTACCAAGAAACCCCTTGCTTGCCAAACCATAAATAGCTTTAGTTTTGCCCAGACCGGCTCAGGGATGTCAGAGGGGGTACGACCAGCCATTTATGGGACAGGGCTGTACAATAAAATTTATACTAACTCAAAAAAATCAAAAAAACTCAAATCGACAACAAACGGTCATTAACTCAAAAAAAATCAAAACGACAACAACCGGTCGGACGAAACAAATATCTGTACACCTACATACCATTATAAAAGCATGACAGCGGAGACGGAAGTTGGTATTTATCTCCGCACTAGTTGCCCTCCCTACCATGGTAACACCAAAGACTATTATGGGTTACCCCACAACTCAGAAATAGGTCACTTCATACTTACTCAATAACAGATCACTTTAAACAAATTTAACCGGACATTTTTTTCATCCGTTCAACCAAATGAAAACATTTAAATATTTAAAACGTTATAAAAAATTTTATTAAAGAAAAAGTATTTCCCTAATTACTAACACTTATTGAAAATTGATTCAAATTAAATTTAGTAAAAAGATTAAAAAGAATTTATGTTGGTAAATAATAACCTACAAATAATGAAATCTTACACATACACTTAACTACAAAAATTACAAATGAACACTATTTTCCCAAAAATACTTTGACAAAACCTGCTTTTGAATCAATCAGGATTTACGCAAAAGAAATCAATAAAATAAACTAAATATTTTTCCTCACTTGAGAGAGCTCTCTAAAGTCGATATTGTTGGCGACTATTAAAAATTCTTTGCACCCCTAAGTTAAATTGAAAACGATTAAACGCGACCAGTATTTTCAGGCTAACAAAAGTTTAACTAACCTTACCTAGCCTAACTCAAACACTATAACACTTAGGGCCATTATTACAACTCAGCAGTAAAGTGGAAAATAGTTACTGGCATGATAAGCAGAAGTGACCGGTAAACTGACCTGCAACAATTTTTCATTATTACAACTTGCCTGTAAAATAAAAATTATCTTTTTCAAAGTATGGCTATACCAGAGCACAAGTGGCAACGTCATACATATGTATTTACAATGGCACAGATAACAGGTACACACAAGTCTACAACAAGTATAAATTTGTTGTAGAAACTATACTACAATTGTCAAAAAGTGTTGAAAGATGGATGGAATTATCAGCGCAGGTAGCTCTATAATGAAATGTCCAATACCTTAAAGAAGGGAAGCTCCATATTGTGACGAAATTGTGATAATTTCATCATTCCACTAAGTTTGCCGGAGTAAGGTCATGTGTTCTAGTGAGTTCACCTGTTAGATACGTCTTGGTGTTTACTTGATAAAGAAGCAAGTATGGCAGCCTATGAAAATGTGTGCCGATAAAAGTTAGCGGAAGAATGAACTTCCCTGTAAGTTATCCCACACTTTTAGGTTAAATTAAAGTTGTAATAATGAAAACCTGTTTATCCGTCCGATAAAATGCTAATTATAAATAAAGCCGAGTTGTAATAATGGCCCTTAACAAACTATTACAATAAATGTTTTTCACAAGATTACTTCTATCAATTTTATTTCCGCTCTTGAATTTTTATTTTAGCAAACTGCCTCTAAACAAAATTATAGAATATTTGTAAATAATATTAAATTTTATCTTTCTTAAAAAAAAAAAAACACTTTAATTCAGACACCTTGCAATTATAATTTTAGATGCTTTCAAATTTTGGTCTCAAAGTAATATTTTTCCTTGATACAAACTATCAAAGAAACTGCAACAAAAAAACATATGGAACGGACTCACCAACGAATAAACTGGCACCGTAGTTAACCAGGTTGATACTTCATACAATTCGGTAATCGTTCTCGGTGATCCAGACCCACTATAACCAAATGATACAGGATGGATTAATGCTGATAGGCACACAGCGTCTTCAAAGTCCTCCCAATCAGGCTTTATTGGGGAATCTTTCCACTGGTCACAATCTAGGCTTTTCCTTTCACAGGCTTCACTACTAACCACCAGTAACTTTCGGTTGCTTGCAAATTTTTATAAATTTTTGGCAAATTGGAGCTTTATACTCCCACAAAGAAAACCTTCCTTTTTATATATTTTTATTTTTAATTAAAACTTTCTATATTTTCTTTTATACCGCAGTAGTATTGGAGGCAGTTCTTTTCTTCTTGAAACTTCAAAACGTAATCTCTTTTCATTTTCTTCAAAATGTTCACCTAGTGCGATACAATTTTTTTTGGAACTCCGAAAATTCTATCTCTATCTTTATCTTACTACTCTTAGTACAGGCTCATGACCCCAATATCTCTTTTACACCCTAGGTAAGTGCAACGGCTAGCAACAATGTCGCTCGAGTTTAAGCGGTTTATATTTACCTACAAGTCACTGACCGGATTTTATTTATTTTACGTAAATAAATAATTTACAAAATTAAAATATACAGAAATATCTGGAATATTAGTGTCACTGACCCTTACCATGATGGCCTTGACCATAATGATATTTTGGCCATCTTTATTGCCTGTAAAATAGAGGTTTATAATGAAGAGGTATCAGGTCGTCAGCAAAGTAGCAAGCATCATTCATATAAAAAATTTACGATAACTTGTTTTTGTTTCTTTGTATATTCATTATTTATTTTTCTTCCCGCTTTCCCTTTTTGTATTTGTACCTATGTGTATTTAATTTAAAGGTTGTGTTACTCGCACAGCTGATATAATTCTATGGTTTTACATATAAAAAACAAACAACAGAGTAAAAATTCCTCGCCAATATGCCTTTATTAGTTTTTGCTGCTATATTAAGTTTTACAAATACATGTTTCTTTGTTTAGTGCTGACATACGTGCTTAAAACTGACAATTTCTTAAAAAAAACAAATATAAAAAAAATCTTCCTCTGTTGAGCCACCACTGCGAAGCCATCAGCTGTGCATTCGATACAACCTCATTAATCAGCTTTATAAATACTGACAGCTGACTGATTTTACCTGTGAGGTTGCCAGTTCATATTTTACTTTCAACAAATCTGCCGCTACAAATCTTTCGATTTTCTACGCTTGTCGGCCGAAAACTGAAAGAGCGGTATATACTTGCTATTTACGCCCAACGTAGGCAAACGCCCACACCCTGAGATCAGTCTTGCATGTTTTCAATTTGGTTGTATATATGTTCAGACATAAAAATATTTTCTATCACGTGTAGATGTTGGGTCAAAACTCATGCTCTACCAACACAGCCGGGCAAACGCATGAAAATCGCTAAAATAAAATATTATGTTCTGGCAACTCTTACTTACTATTACTTTATTTTACCTATGTGGCATCTCCTCTTCATTTGTCACAATCTATACACGCGGTAACTGGGCTTATATTACAGATTTTGTTAAAATATTTAGGGAATTGTGTGCAGAATAGCAAAATAAACATCGGGAAATAATAGTTTAATAAGAGGCACACCCCATAAACTAGACTTTAAAATATAAATATTTCAAATGCGCTAATTGAAGTGAGTAGTAAAGTAGCAAGAAATAAAAGTAACGAAGTGAAGGTGTCTATAAAGAAATACTAAAATAAAAATTGTGTTTATTTTGCCGTCGTTGGTCTTGCATTGCTGTTGCTACAACTACTCAAGTATTGTGTTTGTATTTAAGAGCCTACGTGAGCTGCAGTGGTATATTTGACAATGGCCCAACTTATTTCGTCAGCAGGGACAAGTCGCGAAACCTTGTATGACAGATGTCTTTGTTGTTTTGTGACCAAACTGAATTACAATCAACAAACCCTGATCAATGTCCAGCAATTACGTTACCTGCCTCCTGGAGTACTCATCGATATTTATGTTCTCGTAAGTACAAAGTAGTTTGATCTCATTTGAAGTGTGAATTATCAAACAATAATATACTTGTTTAGGTTTATAACTAGCTGTGGTAGACATTTGGGCCCGCCTGTTTAACGCCGGCGATTGGCCGTCATTCATCCCAATGTAGTTGAGATCGCATGAAGTAATTAATCCCACACAAAGTCTAATTATACAACGCTATCACCCCTGAGAAACAGTAAGTACATTTTTAGTTATACTTATCTTACTTTCCTTTACTGAGGTTTATCGCTGCCTGAACATTGCGATTGGAGCATACAAACTTTCTGGAAAGGTTACTCATAACAAAACCATCACGCCACTCAATTCTCAGCCTTGATTTACGGGAAGTAAAATTTATTTTCTCCTAGAATATGGTACTTTGTTTAAAAATTACTCCACTATTTTCAGGTACAAATGGCTTACAGACTATGGAGGATATATCACAGATGTATTCAAAGTTATGGGAATCTATCTTCAAGGAATCGTCAATAAAGACAGCACTAACAGGTAAAATGTATAATCAAATAATCCGTCAATAATTAAAGTTAAAACGGGACATCACTAACACGTAAATTTTTTAAAATAAATAATTACGAAAATATATTGCAGTCCCCTTAAAACTAACATATCACAGATCATTGCTTAATATCCTTGGCGTGAAAGATGCCAAGGTTTTTCCCCTGTAGTGTTTCCATTTCATACATACTATTTCCGATAACTTTAATTATTCTGCATTTTCTGAATTTTGGTGCAAATTTTGCATTGAAGTTTTTCTTGAAATCGCTTTGCACAAAATTTCTCAGATATACCTCCTGCCCACTGCAAATCGAATGTCTCTGCTTCTTTTGTCGTATTGTTTTTTGTTTCTTTCATATGCTCTATGTATGTTTCCTTTTATAGTTTCCCTAGCAATTTGTAAATGGTCTTTTCTTTCTAAAGTTTCAAATTCACTTTCTCCTAAAGACTTTAATTTTCTAGCCAAGGCATAATCAGTGCCATATAAAAACATTTGCTGTCCAAATATTGCCCTATAAGGACTTGTACCAATGGACTCGTGTACAGCAGATCGTATGGCATATTCTATTTCGGATATGTGGATATCCCAGTCCCTGTGGTCGTCCTTTAAATATGCCCTAATGCCGGCTAAAAGAGACTGATTCACTCTTTCTGAAGAGTTTGATTGGGGAGCATATGAAGCTGTCCTAATGTGTTTGATTTTATAAGTTTCTGCTAAATTTTTAAATTCTTGTGACACAAACTGCTTACCATTATCAGAATGGATTATCTCGGGCGTACCAAATGTGTGAAAAATTTTATTAATTAAATAATCTATAACAAGTTTCGAGGTTGCTTTTCTCATAGGTTTCAAAAAACAAATTTGGAGAAGTGGTCGATTACAACAAAAACGTAGGCATTGCCTCGTTTTGAACGGGGGTATTTCCCCATGAAATCAATATAAATTTTTTAAAATGGGCGATATGTTTGTACTTCCTCACCCATTTTTGGCCGCATCTCGTAATTAGGTGGTTTTATTTGTTGACATGTTATACAATTTTTGACATAATTTTTTACTTGTAAAGCCAATTTTGGCCAATAATAAAACTGCCGTAACCGATGCAAAGTTTTTGCTACGCCCCCATGCGAAGCTGTTTCGTCATCATGGGCTCTGGATATTAGGGTAGTAACCAAATTTTCTGGAACCCAAAGCTTCCACTCCGTACCACTATCATCTTTTGAAAAGTTTGTTTTTTTGAAAATCATTCCCTCGTCAATTTTCAGATCAGGCAATCTGTCGTTGTTCTCAGATACTGTTTTTAGTAATTCCTGATATTCTGGCGACTCGAATTCGGTTGTTTCAAAGCCTAATAAATCTATTTCCTCTTCCCCACACTCGTCTACAGACCTGGAAAGCATATCGGCCACCACATTTTCCGATCCCTTTCGATGCTCGATTTTAAAATTAAATGCTTGGAGCTGCAGCGACCAACGAGCTAAACGACCACTCAAATCCTTAAGGGACATTAACCATTTTAGGCTCGAGTGGTCAGTGATAATGGTAAACTCCATTAACTCCACATAGGGCCTAAAACGTTTAACAGCCAGCACAGCAGCCAGACACTCTTTTTCAGTGACGGTGTAATTTATTTGTGCCCCATTCAATTTTTGCGAAAAGAATGCGATGGGGCGGTCGTTGTTCTCGTCATCCTTCTGGAACAGCACGGCACCGATTCCAACGTGTGACGCATCGCATTGAATGTAGAACGGTCTTTTAAAATCTGGATGGACTAAGACGGGCGATGTGGTTAAGGAACTTTTTAGGTCCAGAAAGGCTTTGGTGGCTAAATCTGATATAGTGAACCTTTTTCCCTTTTTCAAAGTATCACTCAGGGGCGCGGCTATAACTGCAAAATCTTTGATAAAGCGCCTATACCAGCCCGCTGTGCCTAAAAAGCTCCTAACCTGCCTCGACGTTTTCGGTAACGGAATTTGTTCAATGGCCTTTATCTTTTCCGGGTCAGTTCTTAGTTTTCCATCGCCTATTACAAAACCCAAATATTTTAATTCCTTGAAACAAAAGACGCTTTTCTTCATGCCAATGGTAAGGTTAGCCTCCGCAAGACATTTTGCTAATTCCCTCAAAAGTCTCAAATGAGTCTCAAAATCTTTCGAGATGACCAGCAAATCATCTAGATATATAAATATGTTGTTTTTGAGTCTTTGAGGTATAACCTTATCCATAAGGCGACAAAGGCGTTGGGCCGCATTACACAGGCCGAATGGCATTATCCTATATTGGTAATGTGGCCGGCCAGGAATGGTAAAGGCAGTGTACTCGCGACATTTTGGCTCTAGTTCAATTTGCCAGAATGCACATTTAAGGTCAACACTGCTAATGAAAACCGTATCGTCTATTCTGCTCAGTATGCCTTCAATATTCTGGATGGGATATGCATCCTTTATTGTAAGCTCGTTTAATTTTCTAGCATCTAAGCACAGACGATTTTCCCCCGGTTTTCTTACCAGTGTTACCCGATTGTTGAACGGACTTTCGCTCTCTTCAATAACGCCTAATTCTAACATTTGATCCACCTCTTTGTATAATAGTTCTTGCACATTTGGTGACACCGGATAATGTCGTTCTTTAAACGGGACGTAATTAGGTACTAATTGTATACTATGTTTTTCTATTTCTGTTTTCCCTAATCCATCTTTCTCAAAAGTTTTAAATAATCCTTTTACTTCTTCTAGACGTTCTTTCTGCTCCTCAGTTAATTTATGGTGCTCAGGATTCTGTTTAGGTATTGGCTCTAAGCCTATTTCTTCCACATCAATGACATCGGGAGCTAAATGGAATTGCCGAAAAAAATCAATTCCCAAGTATAAATTTTGTTCCAGGGATGGACAAAGATAAAAGTTTATATTCTTGATCTCATCCTTATACTTTACGGGAAGAGTGATTTGGCCACAAATTTTGTGGGCCTGGCCCGAAGCTGTTCTAACATTAGAAAAGTACCTATGGGGTATGACGCCTAATTCCTCCAAAGACTCCCTACATCCTTTGCCTAGTACACTTACCGAAGCACCGGAATCTAATAAGCCTTTGATTACTCTATTTTTCAAGTAAACGTCTACAAAAACTCTTGGATCACCACTCGCAATTGCTTCCACAGAGGCCATGACTTTTTGCCTCATAATTTTTCTATTTTGGTAGCGTTTTCTGGCTGACATGACTTTCATCCTAAGTGCTGTATTTGGTTTATTATCTTGGTCAAAAATACGATTCCTAACCTTGATATAATTTAGTAATCTCACCTCGTATGATTGCTTACATTTGGAATTAGTACTAGGAGAATTTTGTGAAGCACAGTCATCTACGATATTAGAAACTGGGTTTTCTATTATGGCACTTGGAATACCTATTTTTAGGGAGATGCGGAATTTTCGTTGGAGCGTGACACTCCCGCCTTCATCATGCTCCTTATTCGGTTTCCCGGCTTACTACAGTTTAGGCATTTGGGCGTGATAGTATTTTCCAACCCGCACTTAAAACAAAAAACGTTTTGAACATCAGAATCACAATCCATGTAAGTATGTCCGGCACATTTACAGTTCCAACAAATAATTTCTCTTCTTTTTCCTTCAGAAACTTCTTCTACTGCTAACGAGTTTTGATCAGCATAAAATTTGGCTTGTTCATCCTCTTCATAAATTTCGTTGACTCTGGGGCGTGGCGAGTAGCGCGTAGGGTTCGTATTTTGCATGTTAAATTTGATCTCTCGTCGGGGAAATCTCTTTTCAATTTCTTTACACTCCTCTCTCAATTGTTCAATATTATATATCGCCATGGGATAGACTAATCTGGCTAAGTGGTCTTTTACATTACGTTTTAGCACCTTTATCATCTCATATTCAGGAATAGGAGACCGAAGTTGAGCCCTAAGTGACGACATTGCATGAAAGTAATCATCCAATGATTCGTTCGGCGGTTGACGCCTCTCGACTAATTCCTGCATGATCTCAAAATCACTGCGGTTTGACTGAAATTGATTTAGGAGGCTATAAAGTAATGTAGGCCAATGTATTATACCATTTTGCGTTTTTAAATGCAGCCAGAACCACTCTTTTGCCTGTCCTTTCAGAAGTCTATGAAAATCTCTTAGAACTTCATCCCATGGTATTGCATAACTAGCCTGCAGTAATTCTATTCGGAATACAAAATCATTAATAGACATTACTCGGCCACCGCCCTCAAATACTATGTCCCACTTATCTATACGAATCTGTCCTTCTACAGGACGCACATTCAAGTTTCTTTTGTAAGAATTATGATTCGGAGCACTGGACAAAATATTCGAGAATCTAGAACCTGCACAGTGTACCCTGTTACCCTCATCGTGAGTAAATTGCCTCCCCATACGAGCACGATTTGTTTCATTATACTCACAACCTAATTCTTCTGCTCTATCAAGCTCTATATTATTTCTTGTTCTTCTAGGAACTTCTCGTGCCAACGGTGGCTCTGTTGTTTCATTAGATCTTGAATTGCTGTTATTTGAACTATTATTTTTTGAACTCATGACTGGCTTTAGTGCCTTATTTACCTCACTCATTATACCTTATAATCCCTCACTCAGTGATGCTTGTATCATTTCTATCATTTCAGATCTCATAGACCGCTTAAACTCGGACTCATCGACTACTGCCATAGATGCAGCACCTTGGTCAACCAAATCAAGCAAATGGTGCTCCCTACCATCGGCTGTTTCATTTTCAGTTGGGTTGTTTAAATTTTCATTACTCCTATCCTTACGTTTACTTATATCTTTTTGCCTATTTTTACTTATAGTGTCAGACAAATCTTGAAAATTAGGATCTTGAAAAATTGAAGATCGCCGAGGAGAATGCTCTACAGGTCTTGTGAGACCTTGACGATTTAGATCAAACTCCAAAGAACGCCTACTTTTGCTCTTAGGATCATCCATACTTATTTAAATATATTTAAAAATTTTTTATAACAAAACTAAAAAAATATGTTTATTTTTATCTCTTTGAAAATTTATATATCATTAACATTTCGATGTGTTATCAAGCATACGAAGTGACCTCAAAAAAAATTACTAGTTTCCTATTTTGTATTTATCATAACATTAATAATTGTAAACAGTATACAGACATTTGATAACCGAAAATTATCTCAGCCAAAATGAGGCAAAATATGGTCTAATCTTATGGCCATATGCCCTCATTTGGCTTGCACTGATTTTTGTTATTTAATATTTAACAACAAAATGGGCAAATATGCTCTAAATATATTGTCATATGACTCGCATTTTGTTGCTAATAAATATATTTTTATTTGTGCAATTATGATTTTATTATTATTATTAGCCCTGCTATTCTTTCGGGCAGCGGATGCTGATTTATAAATGCATACGGTCTCCGAAAGAATAAAACTCAGAATGTGCAAATATGATCACTTTGTATTGTCATATGACTCCATTCTGTTCAATAATAACATGTATTTGTAAAACAAATACAACTCGGGCTAAATAGAATCATTGATTTTCAATAAAATTTTAATAAATTCTTGACAAAAATCAAAAGCTGTTACTATGTCTGTTAGTAATACCCCCAGTAATTGTGCAATTGGCCTGCCTACGTATCAGCGACCAAGCCACAGGGCTGGGTGTATAACTAAAAGACATTATTGTTTATTTAAAATTGAAATTAATTTTGCTTTTCGTTTCGGTACTATATTTTACCGAAACCTATTAGTCCTAACCTTTTGTATTTTAATGTTTTACTTTCGGCGTCACATTGTACCGTAGCGCAAAACCTACTAACTGATAAATTTTGATTTGTTTTTGCTTTTATATTGTGCGCCATTTTGTACCGTGGCGCTAAACTTATTAACAGATCAGTTTTGATTTCTTTTTGCTTTTACATTGGGCGCCATATTGTACCGTGCTTGCTAATGTTTTCTTATCTGGAACCATTATTGGCACCAGCCTAATGAAACATTACCAAGAAACCCCTTGCTTGCCAAACCATAAATAGCTTTAGTTTTGCCCAGACCGGCTCAGGGATGTCAGAGGGGGTACGACCAGCCATTTATGGGACAGGGCTGTACAATAAAATTTATACTAACTCAAAAAAATCAAAAAAACTCAAATCGACAACAAACGGTCATTAACTCAAACAAAATCAAAACGACAACAACCGGTCGGACGAAACAAATATCTGTACACCTACATACCATTATAAAAGCATGACAGCGGAGACGGAAGTTGGTATTTATCTCCGCACTAGTTGCCCTCCCTACCATGGTAACACCAAAGACTATTATGGGTTACCCCACAACTCAGAAATAGGTCACTTCATACTTACTCAATAACAGATCACTTTAAACAAATTTAACCGGACATTTTTTTCATCCGTTCAACCAAATGAAAACATTTAAATATTTAAAACGTTATAAAAAATTTCATTAAAGAAAAAGTATTTCCCTTATTACTAACAATTATTGAAAATTGATTCAAATTAAATTTAGTAAAAAGATTAAAAAGAATTTATGTTGGTAAATAATAACCTACAAATAATGAAATCTTACACATACACTTAACTACAAAAATTACAAATGAACACTATTTTCCCAAAAATACTTTGACAAAACCTGCTTTTGAATCAATCAGGATTTACGCAAAAGAAATTAATAAAATAAACTAAATATTTTTCCTCACTTGAGAGAGCTCTCTAAAGTCGATATTGTTGGCGACTATTAAAAATTCTTTGCACCCCTAAGTTAAATTGAAAACGATTAAACGCGAGCAGTATTTTCAGGCTAACAAAAGTTTAACTAACCTTACCTAACCTAACTCAAACACTATAACACTTAACAAACTATTACAATAAATGTTTTTCACAAGATTACTTCTATCAATTTTATTTCCGCTCTTGAATTTTTATTTTAGCAAACTGCCTCTAAACAAAATTATAGAATATTTGTAAATAATATTAAATTTTGTCTTTCTTAAAAAAAAAACACTTTAATTCAGCCACCTTGCAATTATAATTTTAGATGCTTTCAAATTTTGGTCTCAAAGTAATATTTTTCTTTGATACAAACTATCAAAGAAACTGCAACAGAAAAAAACTTATGGAACGGACTCACCAACGAATAAACTGGCACCGTAGTTAACCAGGTTGATACTTCGTACAATTCGGTAATCGTTCTCGGTGATCCAGACCCACTATAACCTATCATTTGGTGGATGGATTAATGCTGATAGGCACACAGCGTCTTCAAAGTCCTCCCAATCAGGCTTTATTGGGGAATCTTTCCACTGGTCACAATCTAGGCTTTTCCTTTCACAGGCTTCACCACTAACCACCAGTAACTTTCGGTTGGTTGCAAATTTTTTTAAATTTTTGGCAAATTGGAGCTTAATACTCCCACAAAGAAAACCTTCCTTTTTATATATTTTTATTTTTAATTAAAACTTTTTTCTATATTTTCTTTTATACCGCAGTAGTATTGGAGGCAGTTCTTTTCTTCTTGAAACTTCAAAACGTAATCTCTTTTCATTTTCTTCAAAATGTTCATCTAGTGCGATACAATTTTTTTTATTGGAACTCCGAAGTGCAACGGCTAGCAACAATGTCGCTCGAGTTTAAGCGGTTTATATTTACCTAGAAGTCACTGACCGGATTTTATTTATTTTACGTAAATAAATAATTTACAAAATTAAAATATACAGAAATATCTGGAATATTAGTGTCACTGACCCTTACCATGATGGCCTTGACCATAATGATATTTTGGCCATCTTTATTGCCTGTAAAATAGAGGTTTATAATGAAGAGGTATCAGGTCATCAGCAAACTAGCAAGCATTATTCATATAAAAAATTTACGATAATTTGTTTTTGTTTCTTTGTATATTCATTATTTATTTTTCTTCCCGCTTTCCCATTTTGTATTTGTACCTATGTGTATTTAATTTAAAGGTTGTGTTACTCGCACAGCTGATATAATTGTATGCTTTTACATATAAAAAACAAACAACAGAGTAAAAATTCCTCGCCAATATGCCTTTATTAGTTTTTGCTGCTATATTAAGTTTTACAAATACATGTTTCTTTGTTTAGTGCTGACATACGTGCTTAAAACTGACAATTTCTTAAAAAAAAAACAAATATAAAAAAAATCTTCCTCTGTTGAGCCACCACTGCGAAGCCATCAGCTGTGCATTCGATACAACCTCATTAATTAGCTTTATAAATACTGACAGCTGACTGATTATACCTGTGAGGTTGCCAGTTCATATTTTACTTTCAAAAAATCTGCCGCTACAAATCACAAACAAACTTTTCCATTCTTAGAAAAAATGCTCAAAAACACCCTAAAGTATTTTTTCTTTAAAATATAAAATAATTTTTGTGCAAGATTTAATTAAAAGCCAAAATCAAGCCTAGACTAATAAAAAACAACCTGCTTACAGTTTTTTGGGAAAAAAATAAAGCTATGGGGTGATAATCACCAACAAACTTTTACATTCCGCAAAAAATGCTCAAAAACACCCAAAAAGTATCTTTGCTGTAAAATCTAAAATAATTCCTGTGCAAGATTAAAACACAAGCCAAAAAAAAAGATTAAACTAATAGAAAACAAACTGCGTACAGTTTTTTGGGTAAAAAATAAAACTATGGGGTGATAATCACCAACAAACTTTTCCTTTCCGCAAAAAATTCTCAAAAACACCGAAAAAGTATTTTTGCTTTAAAATCTAAAATAATTCTTGTGCAAGATTGAAACAAAAGCCAAAATTAAGCTTAGACAATTAGAAAACAAACTACGTACAGCTTTTTGGGTAAAAAATAAAACTATGGGGTGATAATCACCAACAAACTCTTCCATTCCGCAAAAAATGCTCAAAAACACCAAAAAAGTATTTTTGCTGTAAAATCTAAAAAAATTCTTGTGCAAGATTACATCAAAAGCCTAAATCAAGCTTAGACCAATAAAAAACAAACTGCGTACAGTTTTTTGGGTAAAAAATAAAACTATAAGGTGATAATCACAAACAAACTTTTAGATTCCGAAAAAATGCTCAAAAACACCCAAAAAGTATTTTTGCTGTAAAATCTAAAAAAATTCTTCTGCAGTATTACATCAAAAGCCAAAATCAAGCTTAGACCAATAGAAAATAAACTGCGTACAGTTTTTTGGGTAAAAAATAAAACTATGGGGTTATAATCACCAACAAACTTTTACATTCCGCAAAAAATGCTCAAAAACACCCAAAAAGTATTTTTGCTGTAAATACTAAAATAATTCCTGTGCAAGATTAAAACAAAAGCCAAATTAAAGCTTAGATCAATAGAAAACAAACGGCTCACAGTTTTTTGGTAAAAAATAAAACTATGAGGTGATAATCACCAACAAACTTTTCCATTCCGCAAAAAATGCTCAAAACACCCAAAAAGTATTTTTTCTGTAAAATCTAAAATAATTCTTGTGCAAGATTAAAACAAAAGCCAAATTAAAGCTTAGAGCAATAGAAAACAAACTGCGTACAGCTTTTTGGGAAAAAAATAAAACTATGGGGTGATAATCACCAACAAACTTTTACATTCCGCAAAAAATCCTCAAAAACACCCAAAAAGTATTTTTGCTGTAAAATTTAAAATAATTCTTGTGCAAGATTAAAACAAAAGCGAAAATTAAGCTGAGACTAATAAAAAACAAACTGCATCCGTAAGATCTAAACTAATTCTTGTGCAAGATTGAAGCAAAAGCCAAAATTAAGCTTAGAGCAATAGAAAACAAACCGCGTACAGTTTTTTTGGCTAAAAATAAAACTATGGGGTGATAATCACCAACAAACTTTTACATTCCGCAAAAAATGCTCAAAACACCCAAAAAGTATTTTTGCTGTAAAATCTAAAATAATTCTTGTGCAAGATTAAATCAAAAGCCAAAATCAAGCTTAGATCAATAAAAAACAAACTGCGTACAGCTTTTTGGATAATAAATAAAACTATGGTGTGATAATCACCAACAAACTTTTACATTCCGAAAAAATGCTCAATAACTCCCAAAAAGTATTTTTGGTGTAAGATCTAAACTAATTCTTGAGCAAGATTGAAAGAAAAGCCAAAATTAAGCTTAGAGCAATAGAAAACAAACTGCGTAAAGCTTTTTGGGTAAAAAATAAAACTATGGGCTGATAATTACCAACAAACTTTTACATTCCGCAAAAAATGCTCAAAAACACCCAAAAAGTATTTTTGCTGTAAGATCTAAACTAATTCTTGTGCAAGATTGACACAAAAGCCAAAATTAAGCATAGACCAATAGAAAACAAACTGCGTACAGTTTTTTGGGAAAAAGGTAAAACTATGGGGTGATAATCACCAACAAACTTTTACATTCCGCAAAAAATGCTCAAAAACACCCAAAAAGTATTTTTGCTATAAATATAAAATAATTCTTGTGCAAGATTTAATTAAAAGCCAAAATCAAGCCTAGACTAATAGAAAACAGCCTGCTTACAGTTTTTTGGAAAAAAAAAATAAAACTATGGGGTGATCATCACCAACAAACTTTTACATTCCGCGAAAAATGCTCAAAAACACCCAAAAAGTATTTTTGCTGTAAAATCTAAAATAATTCCTGTGCAAGATTGAAACAAAAGCCAAAAAAAAGATTAAACTAATAGAAAACAAACTCCGTACAGGTTTTTTGGTAGAAAATAAAACTATGGGGTGATAATCACCAACAAACTTTTACATTCCGAAAAAATGCTCAAAAACACCCAAAAAGTATTTTTGCTGTAAGATCTAAACTAATTCTTGTGCAAGATTGAAACAAAAGCCAAAATTAAGCTTAGAGCAATAGAAAAGAAACTGCGTACAGTATTTGGCTAAAAAATAAAACTATGGGGTGATAATCAGCAACAAACTTTTACATTCCGCAAAAAATGCTCAAAAACACCCAAAAAGTATTTTTGCTTTAAATATAAAATAATTCTTGTGCAAGATTTAATTAAAAGCCAAAATCAAGCCTAGACTAATAGAAAACAGCCTGCTTACAGTTTTTTGGAAAAAAAAAATAAAACTATGGGGTGATCATCACCAACAAACTTTTACATTCCGCAAAAAATCCTCAAAAACACCCAAAAAGTATTTTTGCTGTAAAATTTAAAATAATTCTTGTGCAAGATTAAAACAAAAGCGAAAATTAAGCTGAGACTAATAAAAAACAAACTGCATCCGTAAGATCTAAACTAATTCTTGTGCAAGATTGAAGCAAAAGCCAAAATTAAGCATAGACTAATAAAAAACAAACTGCGTACAGCTTTTTGGATAAAAAATAAAACTATGGTGTGATAATCACCAACAAACTTTTACATTCCGAAAAAATGCTCAATAACTCCCAAAAAGTATTTTTGCTGTAAGATCTAAACTAATTCTTGAGCAAGATTGAAAGAAAAGCCAAAATTAAGCTTAGAGCAATAAAAACAAACTATGGGCTGATAATTACCAACAAACTTTTACATTCCGCAAAAAATGCTCAAAAACACTTAAAAAGTATTTTTGCTGTAAGATCTAAACTAATTTTTGTGCAAGATTGAAACAAAAGCCAAAATTAAGCATAGACCAATAGAAAACAAACTGCGTACAGTTTTTTGGGAAAAAGGTAAAACTATGGGGTGATAATCACCAACAAACTTTTACATTCCGCAAAAAATGCTCAAAAACACCCAAAAAGTATTTTTGCTTTAAATATAAAATAATTCTTGTGCAAGATTTAATTAAAAGCCAAAATCAAGCCTAGACTAATAGAAAACAGCCTGCTTACAGTTTTTTGGAAAAAAAATAAAACTATGGGGTGATCATCACCAACAAACTTTTACATTCCGCAAAAAATGCTCAAAAACACCCAAAAAGTATTTTTGCTGTAAAATCTAAAATAATTCCTGTGCAAGATTGAAACAAAAGCCAAAAAAAAAGATTAAACTAATAGAAAACAAACTGCGTACAGGTTTTTTGGTAAAAAATAAAACTATGGGGTGATAATCACCAACAAACTTTTACATTCCGAAAAAATGCTCAAAAACACCAAAAAAGTATTTTTGCTGTAAGATCTAAACTAATGCTTGTGCAAGATTGAAACAAGAGCCAAAATTAAGCTTAGAGTAATAGAAAAGAAACTGCGTACAGTGTTTTGGCTAAAAAATAAAACTATGGGGTGATAATCACCAACAAACTTTTACATTCCGCAAAAAATGCTCAAAAACACCCAAAAAGTATTTTTGCTGTAAAATATAAAATAATTCTAGTGCAAGATTAAATCAAAAGCCAAAATCAAGCTTAGATCAATAGAAAACAGACTGCGTAATTTTTTTTTTTGGGTAAAAAGTAAAACTATGGGGTGATAATCACCAACAAACTTTTCCATTCCGCAAAAAATGCTTAAAAACACCCAAAAAGTATTTTTGCTGTAAGATCTAAACTAATTCTTGTGCAATATTGAAACAAGAGCCAAAATTAAGCTTAGACCAATAGAAAACAAACTACGTAAAGCTTTTTGGGTAAAAAATAAAACTATGGGGTGATAATCACCAACAAACTTTTCCGTTCCGTTGAGCATTTTTTGCGGAATGGAAAAGTTTGTTGGTGATTGTCACCCCATAGTTTTATTTTTTACCCAAAAAAATGTGCGCAGTTTGTTTTCTATTGGTCTAAGCTTAATTTTGTTTTTTGCTTCAATCTTGCACAAGAATTAGTTTCGATCTTACAGCAAAAATACTTTTTGGGTGTTTTTAGCATTTTTTCGGAATGTAAAAGTTTGTTGGTGATTATCATCCCATAGTTTTACTTTATACGCTAAAAGCTGTACGCAGTTTGTTTTTTATTAGTCTAAGCTTTATTTTGGCTTCTGTTTCAATCTTGCACAAGAATTATTTTAGATTTTACAGCAAAAATACTTTTTGGGTGTTTTTGAGCATTTTTTGCGGAATGGAAAAGTTTGTTGGTGATTATCACTTTTTTTTATTTTTTACCCAAAAAGCTGTACGCAGTTTGTTTTCTATTGATCTAAGCTTGAATTTGGCTTTTGTTTTAATCTTGCACAAGATTTATTTTAGATTTTACAGCAAAAATCCTTTGTGGGTGTTTTTGAGCATTTTTTGCGGAATGTAAAAGTTTGTTGATGATTATCACCCCATAGTTTTATTTTTTACCCAAAAAGCTGTACGCAGTTTGTTTTCGATTGATTTAAGCTTCAAGATGGCTTTTGTTTTAATCTTGCATAAGCATTATTTTATATTTTACAGCAAAAATACTTTTTGGGTGTTTTTGAGCATTTTTTGCGGAATGGAAAAGTTTGTTGGTGATTATCACCCCATAGTTTTATTTTTTACCCAAAAAGCCGCAGTTTGTTTTCTATTGGTCTAAGCTTAATTTTGGCTTTTGTTTCAATCTTGCACAAGAATTATTTTAGATTTTAAAGCAAAATACTTTTTGGGTGTTTTTGAGCATTTTTTGCGGAATGTAAAAGTTTGTTGGTGATTATCACCCCATAGTTTTATTTTTTACCCAAAAACCTGTACGCTGTTTGTTTTCTATTGGTCTAAGCTTGATTTTGTGGTTTGACTGACTCTTGCACAAGAATTATTTTAGATTTTACAGCAAAAATACTTTTTGGGTATTTTTGAGCATTTTTTTCGGAATGTAAAAGTTTGTTGGTGATTATCACCCCATAGTTTTATTTTTTTTTCAAAAAAACTGTACGCACTTTGTTTTCTATTGTTCTAAGCTTAATTTTTACTTTTGTTTCAATCTTGCACAAGAATTATTCTAGATTTTACAGCAAAAATACTTTTTGGGTGTTTTTGAGCATTTTTTCCGGAATGGAAAAGTTTGTTGGTGATTATCACCCCATAGTTTTATTTTTTGCACAAAAAACTGTACGCAGTTTGTTTTCTATTGGTCTAAGCTTTATTTTGGCTTTTGTTTCAATCTTGCGCAGAAATTATTTTAGATTTTACAGAAAAAATACTCTTTGGGTCTTTGTGAGCGTTTTTGATCAAATGAAATTTAAAAGACTTTTACATTCCCCAAAAAAGTATTTTTGTTGTTAAATCTAAACTAATTCTTGGGTACGAAATAAAGAAATGTTTTAATATATCTAAGAGCCTTTTAAATTATTTATTTTATTATATGCATTGCTTACTGTATCTTTACTCATTACTTTACGCATTACTTATCAAATAATACAATAGCAACAAAAGAAAGAACAACGTACAGCTGTTACGGTTTGTTGTGGTGAGTTTGATTTGTTCACGCCGATGTTTAATTTTATATGTTCTTGTATCATTTGAATAAAATGATACAAGAACTTATAATTGTTGTCTCTTTCTAAATAGGAACCCTCAAAATCTGATATGGGCAATTTTCAACTGCCAAAGTTTACATGTCTGGTTGGTCGGTGATTTAGCTTTTAATCGAGAGATACATACATATATATATATATATATATATATATATATATATATATATATATATATATATATATATATATATATATATATATATATATATATATATATATATATATATATATATATATATATATATATATATATATATATATATATATATATATATATATGTATATATGTATATAATCTTACAGTTATAGTTAGAAAACAAAATATTAAGTTAGTTGTTGAAGATATACATAAATAAAATCAACTGAAGCAAATTACGAGTATAAAACTTTTATTTGTAATTGATACATAAGTTAAAGTATCCATAAATGAAGGAAAATACTATCTGTTGGTGAAAGTTTAAAGTATTATTTATGATAAAATGTGACGCCCTTAATTTGTGATAAGTTCTGCGAGTGTAATTTAATAAAGCATACAGACAAAAAACGATTCTACTTGATAATTTAAATTCTTAATGTAACGAAATTCAATGTACACATATATAAAATTGAGACTATTTGATAAAATGTATCAGTTTTCACAAGAAATTATGAGATTTTTTTTCTTATATATATACACAACCTTACGTAGGAATGTAGAATATTGCCATTTTTGTGATAAGGGGAAAATGTACGTCTGTACATAGTTAATGAAAACAGAGCTGTCTTTTTCTGGAGCTTAGTTAAATCTCAAGTGCATGCATGCAGACGATAGACCGTGTAAGTATAACAAATATGGAATATAAATATGTATGTACATAAATACCCAGTATACATGAAGGTTTGATGTATAGAATATGATATGGAATCAAAATTTGTCTCAAATACAGTAAGCTTGCGAGTCTTTTGTAAAGTGGCTGCTAGAAAAGTCAATATCCAGCTTCAATATACATATGTGTTTGTGTGCATTTGTTTACAAAAAATGTATACTCATATACGGAGGGGAAATGTTGAAGAATATCAAAATTAGGGAGGTAACGATACGCCGTTTTGCCGTTCCGATACCGATTTCGATACTTAAAAATAAATATCGCCGATACCGATACCGATACGAATATTGAAATTGAGTTCAAGTTTAGATTAACAAAACTCAAGAAGGGCAATTTTTTTATTATACAAAATTACAGTGTAAGAGATTAATTAACTACATTTTCATTGCTTCCAAAGAATCTATATTAAAAATATGCAGATAATAAGTAGAAAAACAAGTACAAATTTGTAATTCCTTTATAATTTAAAAAAATACTCGCCGTGCTTTTTAAAAAATGGATTTTTAAAGGACATTTATCAACTATTATTCTTCTAAATAACTTAGGGTGGGTTTTTAATGTGAACATTAGAGATTTAGTCATATTTAATCTTTGTTTTCTGTTTCTAAGACGATCATTAACTGCTTTTAATGCCCAGCTTAAGCGGCCAACGTTGGTGGTTTAATCTGTAAAAAATAAGTACGTCAACACACATTCGATTGTACTTTTTTCAATATAAATATTAATAATATGATATAAATTCTTTAGGAATTAGAATCGATGAGCATAAGGCAGATATAAGGAAAAGTAAACAATCAACTGCACTGGCGCAACACTGTATTGAAAGGGGACATACAGCAATATATGACGATGTAAGAGTTTTGGATAAAGAGAAAAAAGTAAATAAAAGATATACCTTGGAGAGTTTAAGAATCCAACAAAAAGGTGAAAAAGCAATAAACACTAAAGATGACATTGACAACATTAATGCTAGCTATACCATAGTTCTAGTATAGTGACGACAATAGTGAGAGGAAATTGGCTGTGATATATTTTTTATTTTTTAGTTTTTTAATTTATACATTTTTAATATACATATTAAGTTTGTGGTTGTCCAGTTTACACAAAACACTGTGATATTTTAAATTATGTAGACATTTTAAAGTTTAAATGTAAGTACAATTAATAAGAAAGGAATAAGACAGATGTTTATTGTTGTTTAATATAAACTTTACTTTTGTTTTTATAAATATGTGGTTGCCAGAATTTAATAAAGAATCATCCCTGAAGAAGTTGGAAAAACACCAACGAAACGTAGGATGGAAAACATAAATATTAAATGAGTAATCTTTTATTTATTTAAATATATAATTTAAAGTGACCTTAAAAGCCTGAATTTTGGAATAAAACCAAAAAACATCAAAATCATGATATAAATTCTGTTTTTATGTTGTAAACGTGCACATAACAATTATTTCTTAAGTTTTTCTATTGTTTCTTTTTAATTTTTTTTTTTTCTTTTTTTTCTATTTTCTGCAATTGCAAAGCCAGCTGATCAGAGATGCCATATTTTATTATTTAGTATGGCAATTTTGAGAGGTTTAAGCTTCCACTTAAAAACGGCAAACAGAACTAGCACTCAATTAAATTTATTCTCAGATTAATTGATTATAGTTTCAAACTAATATTAAAATTTTCACATTAAAAACCCACCCTTAATAGCTTAATTATTAAAAGTCTTCTAAAAGTTTATATTTATTCACTTAAATTTACATGAAAACAGTTTTGTGTTTAAATTCGCATAAAAAGAAACAAGTTCTGAAAATGGCTAATTTTTCATCCTTTTTAAAACACCGAAAAAGATATTTGTCCTAACATCGCTTCCAATTCGGTATTGGTAATCCAAAACGATAACTTCTTGTAATGACAAGCAAATGTGAAACTAATTAGAAATTATACAAATTTGCAATATTTCCGGATCGCGAATTCTACATTTTCATGACTTCTTTGGAGTGTCTTTTTTTGCTGGGAATAAGATTTAAAAAACAACGAATTGAATTTGAGTCAGGGTTGGAAAAAACCCGGCTTTTTAAATAAACCCAGGCCGGGCGGGTTTTATCATGGGTTTTTTTAGGGTTTTATTGGGCTTTTTTGGGTTTTATTGGGTTTAATTGGTTTTTTATGATCTAAGCAATGTTGTCAAATTAGCCCTTTTCCGTATAGATTTATTAAGAAAATCATTAATACAACTATGCGAAAAATGAAGACTTTTGGAAAAACACAAGGACTTGACAGTACAGTTTCGGTTTTACTACCACGGGGTAGTAAAATTTGCGAATTTGGTGACAAATTTTTTTTCAAGGACCTTTAAAATTCCTGAAAATTAGTGGGACCTCAAAAAACGGTGTCATCAGTATTTGGCCAACATCTAATTCAAACTTAATGATACCGCTTAACTGTATATGGCAATAATGTAGCTAAGAGTCCGCTTAACAGTTTTTTTTACCATTTAATGTCAAAAAATTTTTCTTGCACTTTTTGTTAAAAAAATTAAGAAAAAAATTTGTTTTTATTTTTTTCAGAATAACTTACTGGTACTCCTTATTTTTTACAACCAATATTCGGCAAACTTGTAGTTTGGTAGAGCTGAACAAATTTTGTGAACATATCAATACAATTGAACTTGACTAGCCACCCTAATAGCTCACACAAGTCACTTTTTACAATAAAAATTTTGGGTTTTTACTATTTGTTTATGCTAAAACTTTTTTTAAATAGTGTATTCAATTGCATAATTCTCTGTTATGTTATATTGTGTTTCATCAACGTCTTGTCCAAAAAAGTAATTTTTCCGCACTTTTTTTGAAAAATATAGGAAACAATTACATATTTTATTAAGTGAGTGAAGATAAATATGCCGAGTTAAGTATGTTTTGACGTAAACCCTTACGTCATTGCATATTTGGACATATTTACCAAATATGTTTTCGCTTTCCAAATATGTTTTCGCTTTTCAAATATGTTTTCGCTTTTTAAATATGTTTTTGTTCTAAATATGTTTTCGTTTCCCAAATATGTTTTCGCTTTTCAAATATGTTTTCGTTTTCTAAATATGTTTTCGTTTTCCAAATATGTTTTCGCTTTTCATATATGTTTTCGCTTTTCAAATATGTTTTTGTTTCCCAAATATGTTTTTTTTCTATTTTCGGCAACAGCACTGCTTTTGTTTAAATTTTTCATCCACTTAGTACTATTTCTCTAGAGGATTTTCCGAATTGTGGACAAAGTAATGTAGTTGACAGGATGAGATCTACCGCATTTTGAAGGTATTCCATCCTGTTATTTTACTGTTTTAACTAGAATGCGGAGAAATAATTTTACCTATTTTTTGAATTTTTTTAATATTTCTTAAACTTAGTACTATTTCTCTGTAGGATTTTCTGAATTCTGGACAAACTAATGTAGTTGACAGGATGATATATACCGCATTTTGAAGGTATTCAATCCTGTTATTTTACTGTTTTAACCAGAATCCGGAGAAATAATTCTACCTATTTTTTGAATTTGTTTAATATTCCTTAAACTTAGTACTATTTCCTGTAGGATTTTCCGAATTCTGGACAAACTAATGTAGTTGACAGGATGATATATACCGCATTTTGAAGGTATTCAATCCTGTTATTTTACTGTTTTAACCAGAATCCGGAGAAATAATTTTACCTATTTTTTAATTTTTTTAATTTTTCAAAAACTTAGTTCTATTTCTCTGGAGGATTTTCCGAATTCTGGATAAACTAACGTAGTTGACAGGATGAGATATACCGCATTTTGAAGGTATTCCATCCTGTAATTTTATTGTTTTAACCAGAATCCGGAGAACTAATTCTACCTATTTCTTTTAATTTTTTTAATATTTCATAAACTTAGTACTATTTCTCTGGAGGATTTTCCGAATTCTGGACAAACTAATGTAGTTGACAAAATGACATATACCGCATTTTGAAGGTATTCCATCCTGTTGTTTTACTGTTTTAACCAGAATCCGGAGAAATAACTTTACCTATTGTTTTTAATTTTTTTTAATATTTCAAAAACTTAGTACTATTTCTCTGTAGGATTTTCCGAATTCTGGACAAACTAATGTAGTTGACAGGATGAGATATACCGCATTTTGGAGGTATTCGATCCTGTTATTTTACTGTTTTAACCAGAATCCGGAGAAATAATTTTACCTATTTTTAAAATTTTTTTAATATTTCATAAACTTAGTACTACTTCTCTGGAGGATTTTCCGAATTCTGGACAAACTAATGTAGTTGACAGGATGAGATATACCGAATTTTGAAGGTATTCCATCCTGTTATTTTACTGTTTTAACCAGAATCCAGAGAAATAACTTTACCTATTTTTTTAATTTTTTTAATTTTTCAAAAACTTATTACTATTTCTCTGGAGGATTTTCCGAATTCTGGACAAACTAATGTAGTTGACAGGATGAGAAATACCACATTTTGGAGGTATTCGATCCTGTTATTTTACTGTTTTAACCAGAATCCGGAAAATAATTTTACCTATTTTTTAAAATTTTTTTAACATTTCATAAACTTAGTACTATTTCTCTGGAGTATTTTCCGAATTCTGGACAAACTAATGTAGTTGACAGGATGAGATATACCGCATTTTGAAGGTATTCCATCCTGTTATTTTACTGTTTTAACTAGAATCCGGAGAAATAATTTTATCTATTTTTTTTAATTTTTTTAATATTTCTTAAAATTAGTACTATTTCTCTGGAGGATTTTCCGAATTTTGGACAAATTAATGTAGTTGACAGGATGAGATATACCGCATTTTGAAGGTATTCCATCCTGTTATTTTACTGTTTTAACCAGAAACCAGAATTACTGTTTTAAGCAGAAATATTAAAAAATTAAAAACATAGGTAAAATTATTTCTCCGGATTCTGGTGAAAACAGTAAAACAACAGAATGGAATGCCTACAAAATGCGGTATATCTCATCCTGTCAACTATATTAGTTTGTTCAGAATTCGAGAAATCCTCCAGAGAAATAGTACTAAGTTTATGAAATATTAAAAAAATTAAAAAAAAATAGGTAAAATTATTTCTCCGGATTCTGGTTAAAACAGTAAAATAACAGGATGGAATACCTTCAAAATGTGGTATATATCATCCTGTCAACTGCATTAGTTTGTCCAGAATTCGTAAAATCCTCCAGAGAAATAGTACTAAGTTTATGAAAAATTAAAAAAAATAGGTAAAATTATTTCTCCGGATTGTGGTTAAAACAGTAAAATAACAGGATGGAATACCTTCAAAATGCGATACATCTCATCCTGTCAACTACATTAGTTTGTCCAGAATTCGACAAGTCCTCCAGAGAAATAGTACTAAGTTTATGAAATATTAAAAAAATTAAAAAAATAGGTAAAATTATTTCTCCGGATTGTCGTTAAAACAGTAAAATAACAGGATGGAATACCTTCAAAATGCGGTATATCTCATCCTGTCAACTACATTAGTTTGTTCAGAAGTCGTAAAATCCTCCAGAGAAATAGTACTAAGTTTATGAAAAATTAAAAAAAATTAAAAAAATAGGTAAAATTATTTCTCTGGATTCTGGTTAAAACAGTAAAATAACAGGATGGAATACCTTCAAAATGCGGTATATCTCATCCTGTCAACTACATTAGTTTGTCCAAAATTCGGAAAATCCTCCAGAGAAATAGTACTAATTTTATGCAATATTAAAAAAACTAAAAAATAGGTAAAATTATTTCTCCGGATTCTGGTTAAAACAGTAAAATAACAGGATGGAATACCTTCAAAATGCGGTATATCTCATCCTGTCAACTACATTAGTTTGTCCAGAATTCGTAAAATCCTCCAGAGAAATAGTACTAAGTTTATGAAAAATTAAAAAAATTAAAAAAAAATAGGTAAAATTATTTCTCCGGATTCTAGTTAAAACAGTAAAATAACAGGATGGAATACCTTCAAAATGCGGTACATATCATCCTGTCAACTACATTAGTTTGTCCACAATTCGGAAAATCCTCTTGAGAAATAGTACTAAGTGGATGAAAAATTTAAACAAAAGCAGTGCTGTTGCCGAAAATAGAAAAAAAAACATATTTGGGAAACAAAAACATATTTGAAAAGCGAAAACATATATGAAAAGCGAAAACATATTTGGAAAGCGAAAACATATTTAGAAAACGAAAACATATTTGAAAACCGAAAACATATTTGGGAAACGAAAACATATTTAGAACAAAAACATATTTAAAAAGCGAAAACATATTTGAAAAGCGAAAACATATTTGGAAAGCAAAAACATATTTGGTAAATATGTCCAAATATGCAATGACGTAAGGGTTTACGTCAAAACATATTTAACTCGGCTATTTATCTTCACTCACTTTATTTTATTAACGTTTTTCACCATAACTTACAGCGACTCCACATTTTTCACTAACAATATTTGGCAAAACAACAACAAACAACAAAAAAATAGCAAATAATAGAATCAACAACATAAGAAGTGGAACAAAGAAAGCAAAAAAATTCAATAAAAATATATCCTAACCGGTAAAATACTAAAATTTTTAAGGTACAAATTAGTTTTTTGTGCTATTTAGGGTGCCTAGACTGTAATTTGTTGAACAATGCTATACTACTGTCAAAACAGGATTTTGTTAAAAAGCGTGCATTCCAAATATAAGGGCAAAGTAATTACTAAAAAGAGCGAAAAGATAGCAGAAGAATGCGTAAGTCAAAAGCACCCCATTTTTAGTACCCTTTTTTGGCATCTAAAATTAAACATGCAGAACACTTTCCACAAAAAACAACAATGGTTGAAGATATGAAAAGACAAAAATTAATAATGTTTAACTGCAAACTTTTGCGATTATTTCACTTCAGTAATGAATTGCCACCATCAATAGAAAGAATGTTCTCATCTTATGGTTTAATATGGAGTAACCTTTGAAATGGCCTTAGATTGGAAAAAGCATTAGCTCTCTTACGCTCCTTTTTACAATGTGCGATTAAAAGTTAACGTGGACTTTAATGGCAAGTTCGGCATAGAAAAGTTTCTGTTAAAGTCCGCGTTAACTTTTAATAGTACATTATGAAAAGGGCAGTTAAAAGCATTTGAAATCTGAGCCACCAGAGTGGTAACTGATTTAAAATAACTTTTTATGTACGTGTTTTTACTACTATTTTTTATGAATTTTTTAATTATTGTCTTAAATTTGTTTTATATAATATACTATCTTTATTTAAATTAAAAGTACTGAAAAACCCACTAGGGTTAAATGTACATACACACAAATGGGCATATAAATACATGTGTATGAACTTGGGTTATTCATTTATATGAATTTTATAATGATTTTATTTTATTTTTCTGTTAATGAAACTTCAAAACTATCTTCAACTTTGTTTGAATGGATATAACGTAAAAAACCCGCTTGGGTTTTTTTTTTAACAAAATACCAATAAAAACCCGGGTGGGTTTTTTGGATTACCCAGTGGGCAGCCAACCCTGATTTGAGTTCATGGTAAAATTAACAATGAATAAATTATTGTTTTTGCAAAATAACAGCGTAAAATATTATTAATTTTTAAAGTTGATATTGATAAGATTTAAAAAATAACGAAATGAATTTAGTTCTTGGTAGAATTAACAAAAAATAAACAATTTGTCAAAAAAAAACTGAAATTATTTTTCAAAGTATCGTCGCATCGACAGTAAAATATCGCCGATACCGATGTGTCGCCGATATATCGGTATCGATATCGGTATTCGTTACTCCCTAATCAAAATGCTTTTGATTTTCATAACAAACGCACATAAATACATAAATTGAAGCCTACATATTGACTTGTCTAGCAGCCACTTAAACAATCTAGATTCTAGAAATATGTGTACATATGTACATGTGTATGTACTTCGTTCTTTTTTGTCACTTTTAACCGCACGGGTAAAACTGTACAGGTAAAATTACCGGTGTGTGGCCAAAACCCGTCCTTCCTGAACGAGTTAAAAAATATCTGCTGCAACTTGATTTTAGTCGTCCATTTTCAAACGTGTTCTGTTAAAACTGATCGTGTGTGAGATTGCGCAGTTAAAAAGGACGGTTTTTGTCCACGTGATATTAGTAGGCCAGCTGATTATATTTTGCTAAAATTTTTTGTTTGTTTCAACTCATGGTACATGCATTAGCTACAACTCTCGCCAGCTGTGTTTTGTATTTTCGTGTTTGTTTGGGTATACGACGAATTTTTTTGTAGCTTAGTATATAATTTTTTATGAGTCACATAAGCATTCGGCAACTTAGATGAGAAAAATCGTTTAATGCATGTAGCTGTGTTAATGTGCCTTGACTTGAACTGAAGTAAACAACGCCTTGTATGTCAATCTGGTCGTTATTCGTGTTTATCCGTAACATAATATGTAAGATGAGATTGTCAAATTCAATCGCAGAGAGAATTATGTTACGTGTAGACTTCAAATTAGTGTATCTCAATGTTGTAGGAATTTTTATGAGATGAACTGTCAAAAACCACATGTACATAAAAATAAAATTGTGTGCATGTGTGAGTGCTTATTAAAATAAATGAAAAGCGATGTTTTTGATAAAATTTTTGTGTTAAATAAATGAATAAAAGTGTTTAGTTGATTTATAAATTTAAATTTTTGTCAAAAATTAAAAATAAAACAACTAATTATGCAAAAGTGGTACATGTTAACTCGATGAGCATTTGCATAACACAGCGTCTTCACGAGACATTAACTTTGAGATAACATGAGAGATAACGTCGGCAGAATACTAAAACCAAACTGTCGAATTTTCTCTTAATCTCATACTAGGGGAAGACGTAATTTTACTTTTCCGATAACATTTCATTTTATGCAAATGCTCATCGAGTTAACATGTACCACTTTTGCATAATTAGTTGTTTTATTTTTAATTTTTCACACAAATTTAAGTTTATAAATCAACTAAACACATTTATTCATTTATTTAACACAAAATTTTTATCAAAAACATCGCTTTTCATTTATTTAAATAAACACTCACACATGCACACTATTTTATTTTTATGTACATGTGTTTTTTGACAGTTCATCTCATTTGATTGTTGTTATAAGAATTCTACACGTAACATAATTCTCTCTGCGATTGAATTTGACAATCTCATCTTACATATTATGTTACGTGTAGACCTCAAGTAAAATGAAATCTTATCGGAAAAGTAAAATTACGTCTTCCCCTAGTATGAGATTAAGAGAAAATTCGACATTTTGTTTTTAGTATTCTACCGACGTTTTCTCTCATGTTATCTCAAAGTTAATGTCTCGTGAATACGCTGTGTAAAGTATACGCTTAAAACTGCCAAAAAAGAACAAAGTGTATGACTAACTTTACCCGCTCAGTTTTGCCCGTGCGGTTAAAACTGCCAAAAAATCAGATATGTTGGTTCATGTTTAACAATGCTTTTTGTAAATACGTACAGACAAAATTTGTTTTCACTACGTTTATTTGCCTATTTTGTTTCTTCAAGCAGCTGTCATATAACTGCAGGTGCTAACATGGGAAAACATATTATCCCTGTGGTTACACTTAAACAAATATCCGCACAAAAACATAAATGTAAAAATAAGGCCAAGTTCCTATCCAAAAATTTCGGCCGTAAAAAGTACTGAGATCAAAATAAGGACCAAGTTCTTGATAGGTACAATACCATCTGTTTTCTAGGCAACCTCTAAGCTTGGCAACATTTTTCCCATAATTCTTTCCCATATTAGAAAGGCAAAAAATATTGCCAAGCTAACAGGTTGCCTAGAAATCAGATGGTATTGTACCTATCAAGAACTTGGTCCTTATTTTGATCTCAGTACGTTTTACGGCCGAAACTTGGCCTTATTTTCACATTTATGTTTTTGTGCGGATCTCAGTTCTTTTTTTCCAAGCTTTTATTTGATACAATAAGTGCCCCATAATATAAGCTCTAGATGACAAATTTCTGTTAAAAAAAGTACCTTTTTAAAAAAAGTACATTAAAAAAAGTACCTTTTTAAAAAAAGTACCTTTTTAAAAAAAGTACCTTTTTAAAAAAAGTACCTTTTTAAAAAAAGTACCATTTTAAAAAAAGTACCATTTTAAAAAAAGTACCATTTTTAAAAAAGTACCATTTTAAAAAAAGTACCATTTTAAAAAAAGTACCTTTTTAAAAAAAGTACCTTTTTAAAAAAAGTACCTTTTTAAAAAAAGTACCTTTTTAAAAAAAGTACCTTTTTAAAAAAAGTACCTTTTTAAAAAAAGTACCTTTTTAAAAAAAGTACCTTTTTAAAAAAGTACCTTTTTAAAAAAAGTGCCTTTTTAAAAAAAGTACCTTTTTAAAAAAAGTACCGTTTTAAAAAAAAGTTCCTTTTTAAAAAAAGTACCTTTTTAAAAGAAGTACCTTTTTAAAAAAAGTACCTTTTTAAGAAAGTACCTTTTTAAAAAAAATACCTTTTAAAAAAAGTACCCTTTTAAAAAAAGTAGCTTTTAAAAAAAAGTACCTAAAAAAAGTGCCTTTTAAAAAAAAGTACCTTTTTAAAAAAAGTACCTTTTTAAAAAAAGTACCTTTTTAAAAAAAGTACCTTTTTAAAAAAAGTACCTTTTTAAAAAAAGTACCTTTTTAAAAAAAGTACCTTTTTAAAAAAAGTACCTTTTTAAAAAAAGTACCTTTTTAAAAAAAGTACCTTTTTAAAAAAAGTACCTTTTTAAAAAAAGTACCTTTTTAAAAAAAGTACCTTTTTAAAAAAAGTACCTTTTTAAAAAAAGTACCTTTTTAAAAAAAGTACCTTTTTAAAAAAAGTACCTTTTTAAAAAAAGTACCTTTTTAAAAAAAGTACCTTTTTAAAAAAAGTACCTTTTTAAAAAAAGTACCTTTTTAAAAAAAGTACCTTTTTAAAAAAAGTACCTTTTTAAAAAAAGTACCTTTTTAAAAAAAGTACCTTTTTAAAAAAAATACCTTTTTAAAAAAAGTACCTTTTTAAAAAAAGTACCTTTTTAAAAAAAGTACCTTTTTAAAAAAAGTACCTTTTTAAAAAAAGTACCTTTTAAAAAAAAGTACCTTTCTAAAAAAAGTACCTTTTTAAAAAAGGTACCTTTTTAAAAAAAGTACCTTTTTAAAAAAAGTACCTTTTTAAAAAAAGTACCTTTTTAAAAAAAGTACCTTTTTAAAAAAAGTACCTTTTTAAAAAAAGTACCTTTTTAAAAAAAGTACCTTTTTAAAAAAAGTACCTTTTTAAAAAAAGTACCTTTTTAAAAAAAGTACCTTTTTAAAAAAAGTACCTTTTTAAAAAAAGTACCTTTTTAAAAAAAGTACCTTTTTAAAAAAAGTACCTTTTTAAAAAAAGTACCTTTTTAAAAAAAGTACCTTTTTAAAAAAAGTACCTTTTTAAAAAAAGTACCTTTTTAAAAAAAGTACCTTTTTAAAAAAAGTACCTTTTTAAAAAAAAGTACCTTTTTAAAAAAAAGTACCTTTTTAAAAAAAGTACCTTTTTAAAAAAAGTACCTTTTTAAAAAAAGTACCTTTTTAAAAAAAGTACCTTTTTAAAAAAAGTACCTTTTTAAAAAAAGTACCTTTTTAAAAAAAGTACCTTTTTAAAAAAAGTACCTTTTTAAAAAAAGTACCTTTTTAAAAAAAGTACCTTTTTAAAAAAAGTACCTTTTTAAAAAAAGTACCTTTTTAAAAAAAGTACCTTTTTAAAAAAAGTACCTTTTTAAAAAAAGTACCTTTTTAAAAAAAGTACCTTTTTAAAAAAAGTACCTTTTTAAAAAAAGTACCTTTTTAAAAAAAGTACCTTTTTAAAAAAAGTACCTTTTTAAAAAAAGTACCTTTTTAAAAAAAGTACCTTTTTAAAAAAAGTACCTTTTTAAAAAAAGTACCTTTTTAAAAAAAGTACCTTTTTAAAAAAAGTACCTTTTTAAAAAAAGTACCTTTTTAAAAAAAGTACCTTTTTAAAAAAAAGTACCTTTTTAAAAAAAGTACCTTTTTAAAAAAGTACCTTTTTAAAAAAAGTACCTTTTTAAAAAAAGTACCTTTTTAAAAAAAGTGCCTTTTTAAAAAAAGTGCCTTTTTAAAAAAAGTACTTTTTTAAAAAAAGTACCTTTTTAAAAAAAGTACCTTTTTAAAAAAAGTACCTTTTTAAAAAAAGTACCTTTTTAAAAAAAGTACCTTTTTAAAAAAAGTACCTTTTTAAAAAAAGTACCTTTTTAAAAAAAGTACCTTTTTAAAAAAAGTACCTTTTTAAAAAAAGTACCTTTTTAAAAAAAGTACCTTTTTAAAAAAAGTACCTTTTTAAAAAAAGTACCTTTTTAAAAAAATTACCTTTTTAAAAAAAGTACCTTTTTAAAAAAAGTACCTTTTTAAAAAAACCTTTTTAAAAAAGGTACCTTTTTAAAAAAAGTACCTTTTTAAAAAAAGTACCTTTTTAAAAAAAGCAACTTTTTAAAAAATGTACCTTTTTAAAAAAAAGTACCTTTTTAAAAAAAGTACCTTTTTAAAAAAAGTACCTTTTTAAAAAAAGTACCTTTTTAAAAAAAGTACCTTTTTAAAAAAAGTACCTTTTTAAAAAAAGTACCTTTTTAAAAAAAGTACCTTTTTAAAAAAAGTACCTTTTTAAAAAAAGTACCTTTTTAAAAAAAGTACCTTTTTAAAAAAAAGTACCTTTTTAAAAAAAGTACCTTTTTAAAAAAGTACCTTTTTAAAAAAAGTACCTTTTTAAAAAAAGTACCTTTTTAAAAAAAGTACCTTTTTAAAAAAAGTGCCTTTTTAAAAAAAGTGCCTTTTTAAAAAAAGTACCTTTTTAAAAAAAGTACCTTTTTAAAAAAAGTACCTTTTTAAAAAAAGTACCTTTTTAAAAAAAGTACCTTTTTAAAAAAAGTACCTTTTTAAAAAAAGTACCTTTTTAAAAAAAGTACCTTTTTAAAAAAAGTACCTTTTTAAAAAAAGTACCTTTTTATAAAAAGTACCTTTTTAAAAAAAGTACCTTTTTAAAAAAATTACCTTTTTAAAAAAAGTACCTTTTTAAAAAAAACCTTTTTAAAAAAGGTACCTTTTTAAAAAAAAGTACCTTTTTAAAAAAAAGTACCTTTTTAAAAAAAGTACCTTTTTAAAAAAAGCACCTTTTTAAAAAATGTACCTTTTTAAAAAAAGTACCTTTTTAAAAAAAGTACCTTTTAAAAAAAAGTACCTTTTTAAAAAAATGTACCTTTTTAAAAAAAGTACCTTTTTAAAAAAAGTACCTATTTAAAAAAAGTACCTTTTTAAAAAAAGTACCTTTTTTAAAAAAGTACCTTTTTAAAAAAAGTACCTTTTTAAAAAAAAGTACCTTTTTAAAAAAGTACCTTTTTAAAAAAAGTACCTTTTTAAAAAAAGTACCTTTTTAAAAAAAGTACCTTTTTAAAAAAAGTACCTTTTTAAAAAAAGTACCTTTTTAAAAAAAGTACCTTTTTAAAAAAAGTACCTTTTTAAAAAAAGTACCTTTTTAAAAAAAGTACCTTTTTAAAAAAAGTACCTTTTTAAAAAAAGTACCTTTTTAAAAAAGTACCTTTTTAAAAAAAGTACCTTTTTAAAAAAAGTACCTTTTTAAAAAAAGTACCTTTTTAAAAAAAGTACCTTTTTAAAAAAAGTACCTTTTTAAAAAAAGTACCTTTTAAAAAAAAGTACCTTTTTAAAAAAAGTACCTTTTTAAAAAAAGTACCTTTTTAAAAAAAGTACCTTTTTAAAAAAAGTACCTTTTTAAAAAAAGTACCTTTTTAAAAAAAGTACCTTTTTAAAAAAAGTACCTTTTTAAAAAAAGTACCTTTTTAAAAAAAGTACCTTTTTAAAAAAGTACCTTTTTAAAAAAAGTACCTTTTTAAAAAAGTACCTTTTTAAAAAAAGTACCTTTTTAAAAAAAGTACCTTTTTAATAAAAGTACCTTTTTAAAAAAAGTACCTTTTTAAAAAAAGTACCTTTTTAAAAAAAGTACCTTTTTAAAAAAAGTACCTTTTTAAAAAAAGTACCTTTTTAAAAAAAGTACCTTTTTAAAAAAAGTACCTTTTTAAAAAAAGTACCTTTTTAAAAAAGTACCTTTTTAAAAAAAGTACCTTTTTAAGAAAGTACCTTTTTAAAAAAAATACCTTTTAAAAAAAGTACCCTTTTAAAAAAAGTACCTTTTAAAAAAAGTACTTAAAAAAAGTGCCTTTTTAAAAAAAGTACCTTTTTAAAAAAAGTACCTTTTTAAAAAAAGTACCTTTTTAAAAAAAGTACCTTTTTAAAAAAAGTACCTTTTTAAAAAAAGTACCTTTTAAAAAAAGTACCTTTTTAAAAAAAGTACCTTTTTAAAAAAAGTACCTTTTAAAAAAAAGTACCTTTTTAAAAAAAGTACCTTTTTAAAAAAAGTACCTTTTTAAAAAAAGTACCTTTTTAAAAAAAGTACCTTTTTAAAAAAAGTACCTTTTTAAAAAAAAGTACCTTTTTAAAAAAAAGTACCTTTTTAAAAAAAGTACCTTTTTAAAAAAAGTACCTTTTTAAAAAAAGTACCTTTTTAAAAAAAGTACCTTTTTAAAAAAAGTACCTTTTTAAAAAAAGTACCTTTTTAAAAAAAGTACCTTTTTAAAAAAAGTACCTTTTTAAAAAAAGTACCTTTTTAAAAAAAGTACCTTTTTAAAAAAAGTACCTTTTTAAAAAAAGTACCTTTTTAAAAAAAGTACCTTTTTAAAAAAAGTACCTTTTTAAAAAAGTACCTTTTTAAAAAAAGTACCTTTTTAAAAAAAGTACCTTTTTAAAAAAAGTACCTTTTTAAAAAAAGTACCTTTTTAAAAAAAGTACCTTTTTAAAAAAAGTACCTTTTAAAAAAAAGTACCTTTTTAAAAAAAGTACCTTTTTAAAAAAAGTACCTTTTTAAAAAAAGTACCTTTTTAAAAAAAGTACCTTTTTAAAAAAAGTACCTTTTTAAAAAAAGTACCTTTTTAAAAAAAGTACCTTTTTAAAAAAAGTACCTTTTTAAAAAAAGTACCTTTTTAAAAAAGTACCTTTTTAAAAAAAGTACCTTTTTAAAAAAGTACCTTTTTAAAAAAAGTACCTTTTTAAAAAAAGTACCTTTTTAATAAAAGTACCTTTTTAAAAAAAGTACCTTTTTAAAAAAAGTACCTTTTTAAAAAAAGTACCTTTTTAAAAAAAGTACCTTTTTAAAAAAAGTACCTTTTTAAAAAAAGTACCTTTTTAAAAAAAGTACCTTTTTAAAAAAAGTACCTTTTTAAAAAAGTACCTTTTTAAAAAAAGTACCTTTTTAAGAAAGTACCTTTTTAAAAAAAATACCTTTTAAAAAAAGTACCCTTTTAAAAAAAGTACCTTTTAAAAAAAGTACTTAAAAAAAGTGCCTTTTTAAAAAAAGTACCTTTTTAAAAAAAGTACCTTTTTAAAAAAAGTACCTTTTTAAAAAAAGTACCTTTTTAAAAAAAGTACCTTTTTAAAAAAAGTACCTTTTTAAAAAAAGTACCTTTTTAAAAAAAGTACCTTTTTAAAAAAAGTACCTTTTAAAAAAAAGTACCTTTTTAAAAAAAGTACCTTTTTAAAAAAAGTACCTTTTTAAAAAAAGTACCTTTTTAAAAAAAGTACCTTTTTAAAAAAAGTACCTTTTTAAAAAAAGTACCTTTTTAAAAAAAGTACCTTTTTAAAAAAAGTACCTTTTTAAAAAAAGTACCTTTTTAAAAAAAGTACCTTTTTAAAAAAAGTACCTTTTTAAAAAAAGTACCTTTTTAAAAAAGTACCTTTTTAAAAAAGTACCTTTTTAAAAAAAGTACCTTTTTAAAAAAAGTACCTTTTTAAAAAAAGTACCTTTTTAAAAAAAGTACCTTTTTAAAGAAAGTACCTTTTTAAAAAAAGTACCTTTTTAAAAAAAGTACCATTTTAAAAAAAGTACCATTTTAAAAAAAGTACCTTCTTAAAAAAGTACCTTCTTAAAAAAGTACCTTTTTAAAAAAAGGACCTTTTTAAAAAAAGTACCTTTTTAAAAAAAGTACCTTTTTAAGAAAGTACCTTTTTAAAAAAAATACCTTTTAAAAAAAGTACCCTTTTAAAAAAAGTACCTTTTAAAAAAAAGTACCTAAAAAAAGTGCCTTTTTAAAAAAAGTACCTTTTTAAAAAAAGTACCTTTTTAAAAAAAGTACCTTTTTAAAAAAAGTACCTTTTTAAAAAAAGTACCTTTTTAAAAAAAGTACCTTTTTAAAAAAAGTACCTTTTTAAAAAAAGTACCTTTTTAAAAAAAGTACCTTTTTAAAAAAAGTACCTTTTTAAAAAAATTACCTTTTTAAAAAAATTACCTTTTTAAAAAAAGTACCTTTTTAAAAAAAGTACCTTTTTAAAAAAAGTACCTTTTTAAAAAAAGTACCTTTTTAAAAAAAGTACCTTTTTAAAAAAAGTACCTTTTTAAAAAAAGTACCTTTTTAAAAAAAGTACCTTTTTAAAAAAGTACCTTTTTAAAAAAAGTACCTTTTTAAAAAAAGTACCTTTTTAAAAAAAGTACCTTTTTAAAAAAAGTACCTTTTTAAAAAAAGTACCTTTTTAAAAAAAGTACCTTTTTAAAAAAAGTACCTTTTTAAAAAAAGTACCTTTTTAAAAAAAGTACCTTTTTAAAAAAAGTACCTTTTTAAAAAAAGTACCTTTTTAAAAAAAGTACCTTTTTAAAAAAAGTACCTTTTTAAAAAAAGTACCTTTTTAAAAAAAGTACCTTTTTAAAAAAAGTACCTTTTAAAAAAAAGTACCTTTTAAAAAAAAGTACCTTTTAAAAAAAAGTACCTTTCTAAAAAAAGTACCTTTCTAAAAAAAGTACCTTTTTAAAAAAAGTACCTTTTTAAAAAAAGTACCTTTTTAAAAAAGTACCTTTTTAAAAAAAGTACCTTTTTAAAAAAAGTACCTTTTTAAAAAAAGTACCTTTTTAAAAAAAGTACCTTTTTAAAAAAAGTACCTTTTTAAAAAAGTACCTTTTTAAAAAAAGTACCTTTTTAAAAAAAGTACCTTTTTAAAAAAAGTACCTTTTTAAAAAAAGTACCTTTTTAAAAAAAGCACCTTTTTAAAAAATGTACCTTTTTAAAAAAAGTACCTTTTTAAAAAAAGTACCTTTTAAAAAAAAGTACCTTTTTAAAAAAATGTACCTTTTTAAAAAAAGTACCTTTTTAAAAAAAGTACCTTTTTGAAAAAAGTACCTTTTTAAAAAAAGTACCTTTTTAAAAAAAGTACCTTTTTAAAAAAAGTACCTTTTTAAAAAAAAGTACCTTTTTAAAAAAAGTACCTTTTTAAAAAAAGTACCTTTTTAAAAAAAGTACCTTTTTAAAAAAAGTACCTTTTTAAAAAAAGTACCTTTTTAAAAAAAGTACCTTTTTAAAAAAAGTACCTTTTTAAAAAAAGTACCTTTTTAAAAAAAGTACCTTTTTAAAAAAAGTACCTTTTTAAAAAAAGTACCTTTTTAAAAAAAGTACCTTTTTAAAAAAAGTACCTTTTTAAAAAAAGTACCTTTTTAAAAAAAGTACCTTTTTAAAAAAAGTACCTTTTTAAAAAAAGTACCTTTTTAAAAAAAGTACCTTTTTAAAAAAAGTACCTTTTAAAAAAAAGTACCTTTTTAAAAAAAGTACCTTTTTAAAAAAAGTACTTTTTTAAAAAAAGTACCTTTTTAAAAAAAGTACCTTTTTAAAAAAAGTACCTTTTTAAAAAAAGTACCTTTTTAAAAAAAGTACCTTTTTAAAAAAAGTACCTTTTTAAAAAAAGTACCTTTTTAAAAAAAGTACCTTTTTAAAAAAAGTACCTTTTTAAAAAAAGTACCTTTTTAAAAAAAGTACCTTTTTAAAAAAAGTACCTTTTTAAAAAAAGTACCTTTTTAAAAAAAGTGCCTTTTTAAAAAAAGTACCTTTTTAAAAAAAGTACCTTTTTAAAAAAAGTACCATTTTAAAAAAAGTACCTTCTTAAAAAAGTACCTTCTTAAAAAAGTACCTTTTTAAAAAAAGGACCTTTTTAAAAAAAGTACCTTTTTAAGAAAGTACCTTTTTAAAAAAAATACCTTTTAAAAAAAGTACCCTTTTAAAAAAAGTACCTTTTAAAAAAAAGTACCTAAAAAAAGTGCCTTTTTAAAAAAAGTACCTTTTTAAAAAAAGTACCTTTTTAAAAAAAGTACCTTTTTAAAAAAAGTACCTTTTTAAAAAAAGTACCTTTTTAAAAAAAGTACCTTTTTAAAAAAAGTACCTTTTTAAAAAAAGTACCTTTTTAAAAAAAGTACCTTTTTAAAAAAAGTACCTTTTTAAAAAAAAGTACCTTTTTAAAAAAAGTACCTTTTTAAAAAAAGTACCTTTTTAAAAAAAGTACCTTTTTAAAAAAAGTACCTTTTTAAAAAAAGTACCTTTTTAAAAAAAGTACCTTTTTAAAGAAAGTACCTTTTTAAAAAAAGTACCTTTTTAAAAAAAGTACCATTTTAAAAAAAGTACCATTTTAAAAAAAGTACCATTTTAAAAAAAGTACCTTCTTAAAAAAGTACCTTCTTAAAAAAGTACCTTTTTAAAAAAAGGACCTTTTTAAAAAAAAGTACCTTTTTAAAAAAAGTACCTTTTTAAGAAAGTACCTTTTTAAAAAAAATACCTTTTAAAAAAAGTACCCTTTTAAAAAAAGTACCTTTTAAAAAAAGTACCTAAAAAAAGTGCCTTTTTAAAAAAAGTACCTTTTTAAAAAAAGTACCTTTTTAAAAAAAGTACCTTTTTAAAAAAAGTACCTTTTTAAAAAAAGTACCTTGTTAAAAAAAGTATCTTTTTAAAAAAAGTACCTTTTTAAAAAAAGCACCTTTTTAAAAAATGTACCTTTTTAAAAAAAGTACCTTTTTAAAAAAAGTACCTTTTAAAAAAAAGTACCTTTTTAAAAAAATGTACCTTTTTAAAAAAAGTACCTTTTTAAAAAAAGTACCTTTTTGAAAAAAGTACCTTTTTAAAAAAAGTACCTTTTTAAAAAAAGTACCTCTTTAAAAAAAGTACCTTTTTAAAAAAATGTACCTTTTTAAAAAAAGTACCTTTTTAAAAAAAGTACCTTTTTGAAAAAAGTACCTTTTTAAAAAAAGTACCTTTTTAAAAAAAGTACCTTTTTAAAAAAAGTACCTTTTTAAAAAAAAGTACCTTTTTAAAAAAAGTACCTTTTTAAAAAAAGTACCTTTTTAAAAAAAGTACCTTTTTAAAAAAAGTACCTTTTTAAAAAAAGTACCTTTTTAAAAAAAGTACCTTTTTAAAAAAAGTACCTTTTTAAAAAAAGTACCTTTTTAAAAAAAGTACCTTTTTAAAAAAAGTACCTTTTTAAAAAAAGTACCTTTTTAAAAAAAGTACCTTTTTAAAAAAAGTACCTTTTTAAAAAAAGTACCTTTTTAAAAAAAGTACCTTTTTAAAAAAAGTACCTTTTTAAAAAAAGTACCTTTTTAAAAAAAGTACCTTTTTAAAAAAAGTACCTTTTTAAAAAAAGTACCTTTTTAAAAAAAGTACCTTTTTAAAAAAAGTACCTTTTAAAAAAAAGTACCTTTTTAAAAAAAGTACCTTTTTAAAAAAAGTACTTTTTTAAAAAAAGTACCTTTTTAAAAAAAGTACCTTTTTAAAAAAAGTACCTTTTTAAAAAAAGTACCTTTTTAAAAAAAGTACCTTTTTAAAAAAAGTACCTTTTTAAAAAAAGTACCTTTTTAAAAAAAGTACCTTTTTAAAAAAAGTACCTTTTTAAAAAAAGTACCTTTTTAAAAAAAGTACCTTTTAAAAAAAAGTACCTTTTAAAAAAAAGTACCTTTTAAAAAAAAGTACCTTTTAAAAAAAAGTACCTTTCTAAAAAAAGTACCTTTCTAAAAAAAGTACCTTTTTAAAAAAAGTACCTTTTTAAAAAAAGTACCTTTTTAAAAAAGTACCTTTTTAAAAAAAGTACCTTTTTAAAAAAAGTACCTTTTTAAAAAAAGTACCTTTTTAAAAAAAGTACCTTTTTAAAAAAAGTACCTTTTTAAAAAAGTACCTTTTTAAAAAAAGTACCTTTTTAAAAAAAGTACCTTTTTAAAAAAAGTACCTTTTTAAAAAAAGTACCTTTTTAAAAAAAGCACCTTTTTAAAAAATGTACCTTTTTAAAAAAAGTACCTTTTTAAAAAAAGTACCTTTTAAAAAAAAGTACCTTTTTAAAAAAATGTACCTTTTTAAAAAAAGTACCTTTTTAAAAAAAGTACCTTTTTGAAAAAAGTACCTTTTTAAAAAAAGTACCTTTTTAAAAAAAGTACCTTTTTAAAAAAAGTACCTTTTTAAAAAAAAGTACCTTTTTAAAAAAAGTACCTTTTTAAAAAAAGTACCTTTTTAAAAAAAGTACCTTTTTAAAAAAAGTACCTTTTTAAAAAATGTACCTTTTTAAAAAAAGTACCTTTTTAAAAAAAGTACCTTTTTAAAAAAAGTACCTTTTTAAAAAAAGTACCTTTTTAAAAAAAGTACCTTTTTAAAAAAAGTACCTTTTTAAAAAAAGTACCTTTTTAAAAAAAGTACCTTTTTAAAAAAAGTACCTTTTTAAAAAAAGTACCTTTTTAAAAAAAGTACCTTTTTAAAAAAAGTACCTTTTTAAAAAAAGTACCTTTTTAAAAAAAGTACCTTTTTAAAAAAAGTACCTTTTTAAAAAAAGTACCTTTTTAAAAAAAGTACCTTTTTAAAAAAAGTACCTTTTTAAAAAAAGTACCTTTTAAAAAAAAGTACCTTTTTAAAAAAAGTACCTTTTTAAAAAAAGTACTTTTTTAAAAAAAGTACCTTTTTAAAAAAAGTACCTTTTTAAAAAAAGTACCTTTTTAAAAAAAGTACCTTTTTAAAAAAAGTACCTTTTTAAAAAAAGTACCTTTTTAAAAAAAGTACCTTTTTAAAAAAAGTACCTTTTTAAAAAAAGTACCTTTTTAAAAAAAGTACCTTTTTAAAAAAAGTACCTTTTTAAAAAAAGTACCTTTTTAAAAAAAGTACCTTTTTAAAAAAAGTGCCTTTTTAAAAAAAGTACCTTTTTAAAAAAAGTACCTTTTTAAAAAAAGTACCATTTTAAAAAAAGTACCTTCTTAAAAAAGTACCTTCTTAAAAAAGTACCTTTTTAAAAAAAGGACCTTTTTAAAAAAAGTACCTTTTTAAGAAAGTACCTTTTTAAAAAAAATACCTTTTAAAAAAAGTACCCTTTTAAAAAAAGTACCTTTTAAAAAAAAGTACCTAAAAAAAGTGCCTTTTTAAAAAAAGTACCTTTTTAAAAAAAGTACCTTTTTAAAAAAAGTACCTTTTTAAAAAAAGTACCTTTTTAAAAAAAGTACCTTTTTAAAAAAAGTACCTTTTTAAAAAAAGTACCTTTTTAAAAAAAGTACCTTTTTAAAAAAAGTACCTTTTTAAAAAAAGTACCTTTTTAAAAAAAAGTACCTTTTTAAAAAAAGTACCTTTTTAAAAAAAGTACCTTTTTAAAAAAAGTACCTTTTTAAAAAAAGTACCTTTTTAAAAAAAGTACCTTTTTAAAAAAAGTACCTTTTTAAAGAAAGTACCTTTTTAAAAAAAGTACCTTTTTAAAAAAAGTACCATTTTAAAAAAAGTACCATTTTAAAAAAAGTACCATTTTAAAAAAAGTACCTTCTTAAAAAAGTACCTTCTTAAAAAAGTACCTTTTTAAAAAAAGGACCTTTTTAAAAAAAAGTACCTTTTTAAAAAAAGTACCTTTTTAAGAAAGTACCTTTTTAAAAAAAATACCTTTTAAAAAAAGTACCCTTTTAAAAAAAGTACCTTTTAAAAAAAGTACCTAAAAAAAGTGCCTTTTTAAAAAAAGTACCTTTTTAAAAAAAGTACCTTTTTAAAAAAAGTACCTTTTTAAAAAAAGTACCTTTTTAAAAAAAGTACCTTGTTAAAAAAAGTATCTTTTTAAAAAAAGTACCTTTTTAAAAAAAGCACCTTTTTAAAAAATGTACCTTTTTAAAAAAAGTACCTTTTTAAAAAAAGTACCTTTTAAAAAAAAGTACCTTTTTAAAAAAATGTACCTTTTTAAAAAAAGTACCTTTTTAAAAAAAGTACCTTTTTGAAAAAAGTACCTTTTTAAAAAAAGTACCTTTTTAAAAAAAGTACCTCTTTAAAAAAAGTACCTTTTTAAAAAAAAGTACCTTTTTAAAAAAAGTACCTTTTTAAAAAAAGTACCTTTTTAAAAAAAGTACCTTTTTAAAAAAAGTACCTTTTTAAAAAAAGTACCTTTTTAAAAAAAGTACCTTTTTAAAAAAAGTACCTTTTTAAAAAAAGTACCTTTTTAAAAAAAGTACCTTTTTAAAAAAAGTACCTTTTTAAAAAAAGTACCTTTTTAAAAAAAGTACCTTTTTAAAAAAAGTACCTTTTTAAAAAAGTACCTTTTTAAAAAAAGTACCTTTTTAAAAAAAGTACCTTTTTAAAAAAAGTACCTTTTTAAAAAAAGTACCTTTTTAAAAAAAGTACCTTTTTAAAAAAAGTACCTTTTAAAAAAAGTACCTTTTAAAAAAAAGTACCTTTTTAAAAAAAGTACCTTTTTAAAAAAAGTACTTTTTTAAAAAAAGTACCTTTTTAAAAAAAGTACCTTTTTAAAAAAAGTACCTTTTTAAAAAAAGTACCTTTTTAAAAAAAGTACCTTTTTAAAAAAAGTACCTTTTTAAAAAAAGTACCTTTTTAAAAAAAGTACCTTTTTAAAAAAAGTACCTTTTTAAAAAAAGTACCTTTTTAAAAAAAGTACCTTTTTAAAAAAAGTACCTTTTTAAAAAAAGTACCTTTTTAAAAAAAGTACCTTTTTAAAAAAAGTACCTTTTTAAAAAAAGTACCTTTTTAAAAAAAGTACCTTTTTAAAAAAAGTACCTTTTTAAAAAAAGTACCATTTTAAAAAAAGTACCTTCTTAAAAAAGTACCTTCTTAAAAAAGTACCTTTTTAAAAAAAGGACCTTTTTAAAAAAAGTACCTTTTTAAGAAAGTACCTTTTTAAAAAAAATACCTTTTAAAAAAAGTACCCTTTTAAAAAAAGTACCTTTTAAAAAAAAGTACCTAAAAAAAGTGCCTTTTTAAAAAAAGTACCTTTTTAAAAAAAGTACCTTTTTAAAAAAAGTACCTTTTTAAAAAAAGTACCTTTTTAAAAAAAGTACCTTTTTAAAAAAAGTACCTTTTTAAAAAAAGTACCTTTTTAAAAAAAGTACCTTTTTAAAAAAAGTACCTTTTTAAAAAAAGTACCTTTTTAAAAAAAGTACCTTTTTAAAAAAAGTACCTTTTTAAAAAAAGTACCTTTTTAAAAAAAGTACCTTTTTAAAAAAAGTACCTTTTTAAAAAAAGTACCTTTTTAAAAAAAGTACCTTTTTAAAAAAAGTACCTTTTTAAAAAAAGTACCTTTTTAAAAAAAGTACCTTTTTAAAGAAAGTACCTTTTTAAAAAAAGTACCTTTTTAAAAAAAGTACCATTTTAAAAAAAGTACCATTTTAAAAAAAGTACCATTTTAAAAAAAGTACCTTCTTAAAAAAGTACCTTCTTAAAAAAGTACCTTTTTAAAAAAAGGACCTTTTTAAAAAAAGTACCTTTTTAAGAAAGTACCTTTTTAAAAAAAATACCTTTTAAAAAAAGTACCCTTTTAAAAAAAGTACCTTTTAAAAAAAAGTACCTAAAAAAAGTGCCTTTTTAAAAAAAGTACCTTTTTAAAAAAAGTACCTTTTTAAAAAAAGTACCTTTTTAAAAAAAGTACCTTTTTAAAAAAAGTACCTTTTTAAAAAAAGTACCTTTTTAAAAAAAGTACCTTTTTAAAAAAAGTACCTTTTTAAAAAAAGTACCTTTTTAAAAAAAGTACCTTTTTAAAAAAAAGTACCTTTTTAAAAAAAGTACCTTTTTAAAAAAAGTACCTTTTTAAAAAAAGTACCTTTTTAAAAAAAGTACCTTTTTAAAAAAAGTACCTTTTTAAAAAAAGTACCTTTTTAAAGAAAGTACCTTTTTAAAAAAAGTACCTTTTTAAAAAAAGTACCATTTTAAAAAAAGTACCATTTTAAAAAAAGTACCATTTTAAAAAAAGTACCTTCTTAAAAAAGTACCTTCTTAAAAAAGTACCTTTTTAAAAAAAGGACCTTTTTAAAAAAAAGTACCTTTTTAAAAAAAGTACCTTTTTAAGAAAGTACCTTTTTAAAAAAAATACCTTTTAAAAAAAGTACCCTTTTAAAAAAAGTACCTTTTAAAAAAAGTACCTAAAAAAAGTGCCTTTTTAAAAAAAGTACCTTTTTAAAAAAAGTACCTTTTTAAAAAAAGTACCTTTTTAAAAAAAGTACCTTTTTAAAAAAAGTACCTTGTTAAAAAAAGTATCTTTTTAAAAAAAGTACCTTTTTAAAAAAAGCACCTTTTTAAAAAATGTACCTTTTTAAAAAAAGTACCTTTTTAAAAAAAGTACCTTTTAAAAAAAAGTACCTTTTTAAAAAAATGTACCTTTTTAAAAAAAGTACCTTTTTAAAAAAAGTACCTTTTTGAAAAAAGTACCTTTTTAAAAAAAGTACCTTTTTAAAAAAAGTACCTCTTTAAAAAAAGTACCTTTTTAAAAAAAAGTACCTTTTTAAAAAAAGTACCTTTTTAAAAAAAGTACCTTTTTAAAAAAAGTACCTTTTTAAAAAAAGTACCTTTTTAAAAAAAGTACCTTTTTAAAAAAAGTACCTTTTTAAAAAAAGTACCTTTTTAAAAAAAGTACCTTTTTAAAAAAAGTACCTTTTTAAAAAAAGTACCTTTTTAAAAAAAGTACCTTTTTAAAAAAAGTACCTTTTTAAAAAAAGTACCTTTTTAAAAAAGTACCTTTTTAAAAAAAGTACCTTTTTAAAAAAAGTACCTTTTTAAAAAAAGTACCTTTTTAAAAAAAGTACCTTTTTAAAAAAAGTACCTTTTTAAAAAAAGTACCTTTTAAAAAAAGTACCTTTTAAAAAAAAGTACCTTTTTAAAAAAAGTACCTTTTTAAAAAAAGTACTTTTTTAAAAAAAGTACCTTTTTAAAAAAAGTACCTTTTTAAAAAAAGTACCTTTTTAAAAAAAGTACCTTTTTAAAAAAAGTACCTTTTTAAAAAAAGTACCTTTTTAAAAAAAGTACCTTTTTAAAAAAAGTACCTTTTTAAAAAAAGTACCTTTTTAAAAAAAGTACCTTTTTAAAAAAAGTACCTTTTTAAAAAAAGTACCTTTTTAAAAAAAGTACCTTTTTAAAAAAAGTACCTTTTTAAAAAAAGTACCTTTTTAAAAAAAGTACCTTTTTAAAAAAAGTACCTTTTTAAAAAAAGTACCTTTTTAAAAAAAGTACCATTTTAAAAAAAGTACCTTCTTAAAAAAGTACCTTCTTAAAAAAGTACCTTTTTAAAAAAAGGACCTTTTTAAAAAAAGTACCTTTTTAAGAAAGTACCTTTTTAAAAAAAATACCTTTTAAAAAAAGTACCCTTTTAAAAAAAGTACCTTTTAAAAAAAAGTACCTAAAAAAAGTGCCTTTTTAAAAAAAGTACCTTTTTAAAAAAAGTACCTTTTTAAAAAAAGTACCTTTTTAAAAAAAGTACCTTTTTAAAAAAAGTACCTTTTTAAAAAAAGTACCTTTTTAAAAAAAGTACCTTTTTAAAAAAAGTACCTTTTTAAAAAAAGTACCTTTTTAAAAAAAGTACCTTTTTAAAAAAAGTACCTTTTTAAAAAAAGTACCTTTTTAAAAAAAGTACCTTTTTAAAAAAAGTACCTTTTTAAAAAAAGTACCTTTTTAAAAAAAGTACCTTTTTAAAAAAAGTACCTTTTTAAAAAAAGTACCTTTTTAAAAAAAGTACCTTTTTAAAAAAAGTACCTTTTTAAAGAAAGTACCTTTTTAAAAAAAGTACCTTTTTAAAAAAAGTACCATTTTAAAAAAAGTACCATTTTAAAAAAAGTACCATTTTAAAAAAAGTACCTTCTTAAAAAAGTACCTTTTTAAAAAAAGGACCTTTTTAAAAAAAGTACCTTTTTAAAAAAAGTACCTTTTTAAGAAAGTACCTTTTTAAAAAAAATACCTTTTAAAAAAAGTACCCTTTTAAAAAAAGTACCTTTTAAAAAAAGTACCTAAAAAAAGTGCCTTTTTAAAAAAAGTACCTTTTTAAAAAAAGTACCTTTTTAAAAAAAGTACCTTTTTAAAAAAAGTACCTTTTTAAAAAAAGTACCTTTTTAAAAAAAGTACCTTTTTAAAAAAAGTACCTTTTTAAAAAAAGTACCTTTTTAAAAAAAGTACCTTTTTAAAAAAAGTACCTTTTTAAAAAAAGTACCTTTTTAAAAAAAGTACCTTTTTAAAAAAAGTACCTTTTTAAAAAAAGTACCTTTTTAAAAAAAGTACCTTTTTAAAAAAGTACCTTTTTAAAAAAAGTACCTTTTTAAAAAAAGTACCTTTTTAAAAAAAGTACCTTTTTAAAAAAAGTACCTTTTTAAAAAAAGTACCTTTTTAAAAAAAGTACCTTTTTAAAAAAAAGTACCTTTTTAAAAAAAGTACCTTTTTAAAAAAGTACCTTTTTAAAAAAAGTACCTTTTTAAAAAAAGTACCTTTTTAAAAAAAGTGCCTTTTTAAAAAAAGTGCCTTTTTAAAAAAAGTACTTTTTTAAAAAAAGTACCTTTTTAAAAAAAGTACCTTTTTAAAAAAAGTACCTTTTTAAAAAAAGTACCTTTTTAAAAAAAGTACCTTTTTAAAAAAAGTACCTTTTTAAAAAAAGTACCTTTTTAAAAAAAGTACCTTTTTAAAAAAAGTACCTTTTTAAAAAAAGTACCTTTTTAAAAAAAGTACCTTTTTAAAAAAAGTACCTTTTTAAAAAAAGTACCTTTTTAAAAAAAGTACCTTTTTAAAAAAAGTACCTTTTTAAAAAAATTACCTTTTTAAAAAAAGTACCTTTTTAAAAAAAGTACCTTTTTAAAAAAACCTTTTTAAAAAAGGTACCTTTTTAAAAAAAAGTACCTTTTTAAAAAAAGTACCTTTTTAAAAAAAGTACCTTTTTAAAAAAAGCACCTTTTTAAAAAATGTACCTTTTTAAAAAAAAGTACCTTTTTAAAAAAAGTACCTTTTTAAAAAAAGTACCTTTTTAAAAAAAGTACCTTTTTAAAAAAAGTACCTTTTTAAAAAAAGTACCTTTTTAAAAAAAGTACCTTTTTAAAAAAAGTACCTTTTTAAAAAAAGTACCTTTTTAAAAAAAGTACCTTTTTAAAAAAAGTACCTTTTTAAAAAAAGTACCTTTTTAAAAAAGTACCTTTTTAAAAAAAGTACCTTTTTAAAAAAAGTACCTTTTTAAAAAAGTACCTTTTTAAAAAAAGTGCCTTTTTAAAAAAAGTGCCTTTTTAAAAAAAGTACCTTTTTAAAAAAAGTACCTTTTTAAAAAAAGTACCTTTTTAAAAAAAGTACCTTTTTAAAAAAAGTACCTTTTTAAAAAAAGTACCTTTTTAAAAAAAGTACCTTTTTAAAAAAAGTACCTTTTTAAAAAAAGTACCTTTTTAAAAAAAGTACCTTTTTAAAAAAAGTACCTTTTTAAAAAAAGTACCTTTTTAAAAAAAGTACCTTTTTAAAAAAAGTACCTTTTTAAAAAAATTACCTTTTTAAAAAAAGTACCTTTTTAAAAAAAGTACCTTTTTAAAAAAAACCTTTTTAAAAAAGGTACCTTTTTAAAAAAAAGTACCTTTTTAAAAAAAAGTACCTTTTTAAAAAAAGTACCTTTTTAAAAAAAGCACCTTTTTAAAAAATGTACCTTTTTAAAAAAAGTACCTTTTTAAAAAAAGTACCTTTTAAAAAAAAGTACCTTTTTAAAAAAATGTACCTTTTTAAAAAAAGTACCTTTTTAAAAAAAGTACCTTTTTAAAAAAAGTACCTTTTTAAAAAAGTACCTTTTTTAAAAAAGTACCTTTTTAAAAAAAGTACCTTTTTAAAAAAAAGTACCTTTTTAAAAAAGTACCTTTTTAAAAAAAGTACCTTTTTAAAAAAAGTACCTTTTTAAAAAAAGTACCTTTTTAAAAAAAGTACCTTTTTAAAAAAAGTACCTTTTTAAAAAAAGTACCTTTTTAAAAAAAGTACCTTTTTAAAAAAAGTACCTTTTTAAAAAAGGTACTTTTTTTAAAAAAGTACCTTTTTAAAAAAAGTACCTTTTTAAAAAAAGTACCTTTTTAAAAAAAGTACCTTTTTAAAAAAAGTACTTTTTAAAAAAAGTACCTTTTTAAAAAAAGTACCTTTTTAAAAAAAGTACCTTTTTAAAAAAAGTACCTTTTTAAAAAAAGTACCTTTTTAAAAAAAGTACCTTTTTAAAAAAAGTACCTTTTTAAAAAAAGTACCTTTTTAAAAAAAGTACCTTTTTAAAAAAAGTACCTTTTTAAAAAAAGTACCTTTTTAAAAAAAGTACCTTTTTAAAAAAAGCACCTTTTTAAAAAATGTACCTTTTTAAAAAAAGTACCTTTTTAAAAAAAGTACCTTTTAAAAAAAAGTACCTTTTTAAAAAATGTACCTTTTTAAAAAAAGTACCTTTTTAAAAAAGTACCTTTTTGAAAAAAGTACCTTTTAAAAAAAAGTACCTTTTTAAAAAAAGTACCTTTTTAAAAAAAGTACCTTTTTAAAAAAAAGTACCTTTTTAAAAAAAGTACCTTTTTAAAAAAAGTACCTTTTTAAAAAAAGTACCTTTTTAAAAAAAGTACCTTTTTAAAAAAAGTACCTTTTTAAAAAAAGTACCTTTTTAAAAAAAGTACCTTTTTAAAAAAAGTACCTTTTTAAAAAAAGTACCTTTTTAAAAAAAGTACCTTTTTAAAAAAAGTACCTTTTTAAAAAAAGTACCTTTTTAAAAAAAGTACCTTTTTAAAAAAAGTACCTTTTTAAAAAAAGTACCTTTTTAAAAAAAGTACCTTTTTAAAAAAAGTACCTTTTTAAAAAAAGTACCTTTTTAAAAAAAGTACCTTTTTAAAAAAAGTACCTTTTAAAAAAAAGTACCTTTTTAAAAAAAGTACCTTTTTAAAAAAAGTACTTTTTTAAAAAAAGTACCTTTTTAAAAAAAGTACCTTTTTAAAAAAAGTACCTTTTTAAAAAAAGTACCTTTTTAAAAAAAGTACCTTTTTAAAAAAAGTACCTTTTTAAAAAAAGTACCTTTTTAAAAAAAGTACCTTTTTAAAAAAAGTACCTTTTTAAAAAAAGTACCTTTTTAAAAAAAGTACCTTTTTAAAAAAAGTACCTTTTTAAAAAAAGTACCTTTTTAAAAAAAGTACCATTTTAAAAAAAGTACCTTCTTAAAAAAGTACCTTCTTAAAAAAGTACCTTTTTAAAAAAAGGACCTTTTTAAAAAAAGTACCTTTTTAAGAAAGTACCTTTTTAAAAAAAATACCTTTTAAAAAAAGTACCCTTTTAAAAAAAGTACCTTTTAAAAAAAAGTACCTAAAAAAAGTGCCTTTTTAAAAAAAGTACCTTTTTAAAAAAAGTACCTTTTTAAAAAAAGTACCTTTTTAAAAAAAGTACCTTTTTAAAAAAAGTACCTTTTTAAAAAAAGTACCATTTTAAAAAAAGTACCATTTTAAAAAAAGTACCATTTTAAAAAAAGTACCATTTTAAAAAAAGTACCATTTTAAAAAAAGTACCATTTTAAAAAAAGTACCTTCTTAAAAAAGTACCTTCTTAAAAAAGTACCTTTTTAAAAAAAGGACCTTTTTAAAAAAAGTACCTTTTTAAAAAAAGTACCTTTTTAAAAAAAGTACCTTTTTAAAAAAAGTACCTTTTTAAAGAAAGTACCTTTTTAAAAAAAGTACCTTTTTAAAAAAAGTACCTTTTTAAAAAAAACCTTTTTAAAAAAGGTACCTTTTTAAAAAAAAGTACCTTTTTAAAAAAAAGTACCTTTTTAAAAAAAGTACCTTTTTAAAAAAAGCACCTTTTTAAAAAATGTACCTTTTTAAAAAAAGTACCTTTTTAAAAAAAGTACCTTTTAAAAAAAGTACCTTTTTAAAAAAATGTACCTTTTTAAAAAAAGTACCTTTTTAAAAAAAGTACCTTTTTAAAAAAAGTACCTTTTTAAAAAAAGTACCTTTTTTAAAAAAGTACCTTTTTAAAAAAAGTACCTTTTTAAAAAAAGTACCTTTTTAAAAAAAAGTACCTTTTTAAAAAAGTACCTTTTTAAAAAAAGTACCTTTTTAAAAAAGTACCTTTTTAAAAAAAGTACCTTTTTAAAAAAAGTACCTTTTTAAAAAAAGTACCTTTTTAAAAAAAGTACCTTTTTAAAAAAAGTACCTTTTTAAAAAAGGTACTTTTTTTAAAAAAGTACCTTTTTAAAAAAAGTACCTTTTTAAAAAAAGTACCTTTTTAAAAAAAGTACCTTTTTAAAAAAAGTACTTTTTAAAAAAAGTACTTTTTAAAAAAAGTACCTTTTTAAAAAAAGTACCTTTTTAAAAAAAGTACCTTTTTAAAAAAAGTACCTTTTTAAAAAAAGTACCTTTTTAAAAAAAGTACCTTTTTAAAAAAAGTACCTTTTTAAAAAAAGTACCTTTTTAAAAAAAGTACCTTTTTAAAAAAAGTACCTTTTTAAAAAAAGTACCTTTTTAAAAAAAGTACCTTTTTAAAAAAAGCACCTTTTTAAAAAATGTACCTTTTTAAAAAAAGTACCTTTTTAAAAAAAGTACCTTTTAAAAAAAAGTACCTTTTTAAAAAAATGTACCTTTTTAAAAAAGTACCTTTTTAAAAAAAGTACCTTTTTGAAAAAAGTACCTTTTAAAAAAAAGTACCTTTTTAAAAAAAGTACCTTTTAAAAAAAGTACCTTTTTAAAAAAAAGTACCTTTTTAAAAAAAGTACCTTTTTAAAAAAAGTACCTTTTTAAAAAAAGTACCTTTTTAAAAAAAGTACCTTTTTAAAAAAAGTACCTTTTAAAAAAAGTACCTTTTTAAAAAAAGTACCTTTTTAAAAAAAGTACCTTTTTAAAAAAAGTACCTTTTTAAAAAAGTACCTTTTAAAAAAAGTACCTTTTTAAAAAAAGTACCTTTTAAAAAAAGTACCTTTTTAAAAAAAGTACCTTTTTAAAAAAGTACCTTTTTAAAAAAAGTACCTTTTTAAAAAAAGTACCTTTTTAAAAAAAGTACCTTTTTAAAAAAAGTACCTTTAAAAAAAAGTACCTTTTTAAAAAAGTACCTTTTTAAAAAAAGTACTTTTTTAAAAAAAGTACCTTTTTAAAAAAAGTACCTTTTTAAAAAAAGTACCTTTTTAAAAAAGTACCTTTTTAAAAAAAGTACCTTTTTAAAAAAAGTACCTTTTTAAAAAAAGTACCTTTTTAAAAAAAGTACCTTTTTAAAAAAAGTACCTTTTAAAAAAAGTACCTTTTTAAAAAAAGTACCTTTTTAAAAAAAGTACCTTTTTAAAAAAAGTACCTTTTTAAAAAAAGTACCATTTTAAAAAAAGTACCTTCTTAAAAAAGTACCTTCTTAAAAAAGTACCTTTTTAAAAAAAGGACCTTTTTAAAAAAAGTACCTTTTTAAGAAAGTACCTTTTTAAAAAAAATACCTTTTAAAAAAAGTACCCTTTTAAAAAAAGTACCTTTTAAAAAAAAGTACCTAAAAAAAGTGCCTTTTTAAAAAAAGTACCTTTTTAAAAAAAGTACCTTTTTAAAAAAAGTACCTTTTAAAAAAAGTACCTTTTTAAAAAAAGTACCTTTTTAAAAAAAGTACCATTTTAAAAAAAGTACCATTTTAAAAAAAGTACCATTTTAAAAAAAGTACCATTTTAAAAAAAGTACCATTTTAAAAAAAGTACCATTTTAAAAAAAGTACCTTCTTAAAAAAGTACCTTCTTAAAAAAGTACCTTTTTAAAAAAAGGACCTTTTAAAAAAAGTACCTTTTTAAAAAAAGTACCTTTTTAAAAAAAGTACCTTTTTAAAAAAAGTACCTTTTTAAAGAAAGTACCTTTTTAAAAAAAGTACCTTTTTAAAAAAAGTACCTTTTTAAAAAAAGTACCTTTTAAAAAAAGTACCTTTTTAAAAAAAGTACCTTTTAAAAAAAGTACCTTTTTAAAAAAAGTACCTTTTTAAAAAAAGTACCTTTTAAAAAAAGTACCTTTTTAAAAAAAGTACCTTTTTAAAAAAAGTACCTTTTTAAAAAAAGTACCTTTTTAAAAAAAGTACCTTTTTAAAAAAAGTACCTTTTTAAAAAAAGTACCTTTTTAAAAAAAGTACCTTTTTAAAAAAAGTACCTTTTTAAAAAAAGTACCTTTTTAAAAAAAGTACCTTTTTAAAAAAAGTACCTTTTTAAAAAAAGTACCTTTTTAAAAAAAGTACCTTTTTAAAAAAAGTACCTTTTTAAAAAAAGTACCTTTTTAAAAAAAGTACCTTTTTAAAAAAAGTACCTTTTTAAAAAAAGTACCTTTTTAAAAAAAGTACCTTTTTAAAAAAAGTACCTTTTTAAAAAAAGTACCTTTTTAAAAAAAGTACCTTTTTAAAAAAAGTACCTTTTTAAAAAAAGTACCTTTTTAAAAAAAGTACCTTTTTAAAAAAGTACCTTTTTAAAAAAAGTACCTTTTTAAAAAAAGTACCTTTTTAAAAAAAGTACCTTTTTAAAAAAAGTACCTTTTTAAAAAAAGTACCTTTTTAAAAAAAGTACCTTTTTAAAAAAAGTACCTTTTTAAAAAAAGTACCTTTTTAAAAAAAGTACCTTTTTAAAAAAAGTACCTTTTTAAAAAAAGTACCTTTTTAAAAAAAGTACCTTTTTAAAAAAAGTACCTTTTTAAAAAAAAGTACCTTTTTAAAAAAAGTACCTTTTTAAAAAAGTACCTTTTTAAAAAAAGTACCTTTTTAAAAAAAGTACCTTTTTAAAAAAAGTGCCTTTTTAAAAAAAGTGCCTTTTTAAAAAAAGTACTTTTTTAAAAAAAGTACCTTTTTAAAAAAAGTACCTTTTTAAAAAAAGTACCTTTTTAAAAAAAGTACCTTTTTAAAAAAAGTACCTTTTTAAAAAAAGTACCTTTTTAAAAAAAGTACCTTTTTAAAAAAAGTACCTTTTTAAAAAAAGTACCTTTTTAAAAAAAGTACCTTTTTAAAAAAAGTACCTTTTTAAAAAAAGTACCTTTTTAAAAAAAGTACCTTTTTAAAAAAAGTACCTTTTTAAAAAAAGTACCTTTTTAAAAAAAGTACCTTTTTAAAAAAAGTACCTTTTTAAAAAAAGTACCTTTTTAAAAAAAGTACCTTTTTAAAAAAAGTACCTTTTTAAAAAAAGTACCTTTTTAAAAAAAGTACCTTTTTAAAAAAAGTACCTTTTTAAAAAAGTACCTTTTTAAAAAAAGTACCTTTTTAAAAAAGTACCTTTTTAAAAAAAGTACCTTTTTAAAAAAAGTACCTTTTTAAAAAAAGTACCTTTTTAAAAAAAGTACCTTTTAAAAAAAGTACCTTTTTAAAAAAAGTACCTTTTTAAAAAAAGTACCATTTTAAAAAAAGTACCTTCTTAAAAAAGTACCTTCTTAAAAAAGTACCTTTTTAAAAAAAGGACCTTTTTAAAAAAAGTACCTTTTTAAGAAAGTACCTTTTTAAAAAAAATACCTTTTAAAAAAAGTACCCTTTTAAAAAAAAGTACCTTTTAAAAAAAGTACTTAAAAAAAGTGCCTTTTTAAAAAAAGTACCTTTTTAAAAAAAGTACCTTTTTAAAAAAAGTACCTTTTTAAAAAAAGTACCTTTTTAAAAAAAGTACCTTTTTAAAAAAAGTACCTTTTTAAAAAAAGTACCTTTTTAAAAAAAGTACCTTTTTAAAAAAAGTACCTTTTTAAAAAAAGTACCTTTTAAAAAAAAGTACCTTTTTAAAAAAAGTACCTTTTTAAAAAAAGTACCTTTTTAAAAAAAGAACCTTTTTAAAAAAAGTACCTTTTTAAAAAAAGTACCTTTTTAAAAAAAGTACTTTTTAAAAAAAGTACCTTTTTAAAAAAAGTACCTTTTTAAAAAAAGTACCTTTTTAAAAAAAGTACCTTTTTAAGAAAGTACCTTTTTAAAAAAAATACCTTTTAAAAAAAGTACCCTTTTAAAAAAAGTACCTTTTAAAAAAAAGTACCTAAAAAAAGTGCCTTTTTAAAAAAAGTACCTTTTTAAAAAAAGTACCTTTTTAAAAAAAGTACCTTTTTAAAAAAAGTACCTTTTTAAAAAAAGTACCTTTTTAAAAAAAGTACCTTTTTAAAAAAAGTACCTTTTTAAAAAAAGTACCTTTTTAAAAAAAGTACCTTTTTAAAAAAAGTACCTTTTAAAAAAAAGTACCTTTTTAAAAAAAGTACCTTTTTAAAAAAAGTACCTTTTTAAAAAAAGTACCTTTTTAAAAAAAGTACCTTTTTAAAAAAAGTACCTTTTTAAAAAAAGTACCTTTTTAAAAAAAGTACCTTTTTAAAAAAAGTACCTTTTTAAAAAAAGTACCTTTTTAAAAAAAGTACCTTTTTAAAGAAAGTACCTTTTTAAAAAAAGTACCTTTTTAAAAAAAGTACCTTTTTAAAAAAAGTACCTTTTTAAAAAAAGTACCTTTTTAAAAAAAGTACCTTTTTAAAAAAAGTACCTTTTTAAAAAAAGTACCTTTTTAAAAAAAGTACCTTTTTAAAGAAAGTACCTTTTTAAAAAAAGTACCTTTTTAAAAAAAGTACCATTTTAAAAAAAGTACCATTTTAAAAAAAGTACCTTCTTAAAAAAGTACCTTCTTAAAAAAGTACCTTTTTAAAAAAAGGACCTTTTTAAAAAAAGTACCTTTTTAAAAAAAGTACCTTTTTAAGAAAGTACCTTTTTAAAAAAAATACCTTTTAAAAAAAGTACCCTTTTAAAAAAAGTACCTTTTAAAAAAAAGTACCTAAAAAAAGTGCCTTTTTAAAAAAAGTACCTTTTTAAAAAAAGTACCTTTTTAAAAAAAATACCTTTTAAAAAAAGTACCTTTTTAAAAAAAAGTACCTTTTTAAAAAAAGTACCTTTTTAAAAAAAGTACCTTTTTAAAAAAAGTACCTTTTTAAAAAAAGTACCTTTTTAAAAAAAGTACCTTTTTAAAAAAAGTACCTTTTTAAAAAAAGTACCTTTTTAAAAAAAGTACCTTTTTAAAAAAAGTACCTTTTTAAAAAAAGTACCTTTTTAAAAAAAGTACCTTTTTAAAAAAAGTACCATTTTAAAAAAAGTACCTTCTTAAAAAAGTACCTTCTTAAAAAAGTACCTTTTTAAAAAAAGGACCTTTTTAAAAAAAGTACCTTTTTAAGAAAGTACCTTTTTAAAAAAAATACCTTTTAAAAAAAGTACCCTTTTAAAAAAAGTACCTTTTAAAAAAAGTACCTAAAAAAAGTGCCTTTTTAAAAAAAGTACCTTTTTAAAAAAAGTACCTTTTTAAAAAAAGTACCTTTTTAAAAAAAGTACCTTTTTAAAAAAAGTACCTTTTTAAAAAAAGTACCTTTTAAAAAAAAGTACCTTTTTAAAAAAAGTACCTTTTTAAAAAAAGTACCTTTTTAAAAAAAGTACCTTTTTAAAAAAAGTACCTTTTTAAAAAAAGTACCTTTTTAAAAAAAGTACCTTTTTAAAAAAAGTACCTTTTTAAAAAAAGTACCTTTTTAAAAAAAGTACCTTTTTAAAAAAAGTACCTTTTTAAAAAAAGTACCTTTTTAAAAAAAGTACCTTTTTAAAAAAAGTACCTTTTTAAAAAAAGTACCTTTTTAAAAAAAGTACCTTTTTAAAAAAAGTACCTTTTTAAAGAAAGTACCTTTTTAAAAAAAGTACCTTTTTAAAAAAAGTACCATTTTAAAAAAAGTACCATTTTAAAAAAAGTACCTTCTTAAAAAAGTACCTTCTTAAAAAAGTACCTTTTTAAAAAAAGGACCTTTTTAAAAAAAGTACCTTTTTAAAAAAAGTACCTTTTTAAGAAAGTACCTTTTTAAAAAAAATACCTTTTAAAAAAAGTACCCTTTTAAAAAAAGTACCTTTTAAAAAAAAGTACCTAAAAAAAGTGCCTTTTTAAAAAAAGTACCTTTTTAAAAAAAGTACCTTTTTAAAAAAAGTACCTTTTTAAAAAAAGTACCTTTTTAAAAAAAGTACCTTTTTAAAAAAAGTACCTTTTTAAAAAAAGTACCTTTTTAAAAAAAGTACCTTTTTAAAAAAAAGTACCTTTTTAAAAAAAGTACCTTTTTAAAAAAAGTACCTTTTTAAAAAAAGTACCTTTTTAAAAAAAGTACCTTTTTAAAAAAAGTACCTTTTTAAAAAAAGTACCTTTTTAAAAAAAAGTACCTTTTTAAAAAAAGTACCTTTTTAAAAAAAGTACCTTTTAAAAAAAGTACCTTTTTAAAAAAAGTACCTTTTTAAAAAAAGTACCTTTTTAAAAAAAGTACCTTTTTAAAAAAAGTACCTTTTTAAAAAAAGTACCTTTTTAAAAAAAGTACCTTTTTAAAAAAAGTACCTTTTTAAAAAAAGTACCTTTTAAAAAAAGTACCTTTTAAAAAAAAGTACCTTTTAAAAAAAAGTACCTTTTAAAAAAAAGTACCTTTTTAAAAAAAGTACCTTTTTAAAAAAAGTACCATTTTAAAAAAAGTACCTTTTTAAAAAAAGTACCTTTTTAAAAAAAGTACCTTTTTAAAAAAAGTACCTTTTTAAAAAAAGTACCTTTTTAAAAAAAGTACCTTTTTAAAAAAAGTACCTTTTTAAAAAAAGTACCTTTTTAAAAAAAGTACCTTTTTAAAAAAAAGTACCTTTTTAAAAAAAGCACCTTTTTAAAAAATGTACCTTTTTAAAAAAAGTACCTTTTTAAAAAAAGTACCTTTTTAAAAAAAGTACCTTTTTAAAAAAAGTACCTTTTTAAAAAAAGTACCTTTTTAAAAAAAGTACCTTTTTAAAAAAAGTACCTTTTTAAAAAAAGTACCTTTTTAAAAAAAGTACCTTTTTAAAAAAAGTACCTTTTTAAAAAAAGTACCTTTTAAAAAAAAGTACCTTTTTAAAAAAAGTACCTTTTTAAAGAAAGTACCTTTTTAAAAAAAGTACCTTTTTAAAAAAAGTACCTTTTTAAAAAAAGTACCTTTTTAAAAAAAGTACCTTTTTAAAAAAAGTACCTTTTTAAAAAAAGTACCTTTTTAAAAAAAGTACCTTTTTAAAAAAAGTACCTTTTTAAAAAAAGTACCTTTTTAAAAAAAGTACCTTTTTAAAAAAAGTACCTTTTTAAAAAAAGTACCTTTTTAAAAAAAGTACCTTTTTAAAAAAAGTACCTTTTTAAAAAAAGTACCTTTTTAAAAAAAGTACCTTTTTAAAAAAAGTACCTTTTTAAAAAAAGTACCTTTTTAAAAAAAGTACCTTTTTAAAAAAAGTACCTTTTTAAAAAAAGTACCTTTTTAAAAAAAGTACCTTTTTAAAAAAAGTACCTTTTTAAAAAAAGTACCTTTTTAAAAAAAGTACCTTTTTAAAAAAAGTACCTTTTTAAAAAAAGTACCTTTTTAAAAAAAGTACCTTTTAAAAAAAGTACCTTTTAAAAAAAAGTACCTTTTAAAAAAAAGTACCTTTTAAAAAAAAGTACCTTTTTAAAAAAAGTACCTTTTTAAAAAAGTACCATTTTAAAAAAAGTACCTTTTTAAAAAAAGTACCTTTTTAAAAAAAGTACCTTTTTAAAAAAAGTACCTTTTTAAAAAAAGTACCTTTTTAAAAAAAGTACCTTTTTAAAAAAAGTACCTTTTTAAAAAAAGTACCTTTTTAAAAAAAGTACCTTTTTAAAAAAAGTACCTTTTTAAAAAAAGCACCTTTTTAAAAAATGTACCTTTTTAAAAAAAGTACCTTTTTAAAAAAGTACCTTTTAAAAAAAAGTACCTTTTTAAAAAAATGTACCTTTTTAAAAAAAGTACCTTTTTAAAAAAAAGTACCTTTTTGAAAAAAGTACCTTTTAAAAAAGTACCTTTTAAAAAAAGTACCTTTTTAAAAAAAGTACCTTTTTAAAAAAAAGTACCTTTTAAAAAAAGTACCTTTTTAAAAAAGTACCTTTTTAAAAAAAGTACCTTTTTAAAAAAAGTACCTTTTTAAAAAAAGTACCTTTTTAAAAAAAGTACCTTTTTAAAAAAAGTACCTTTTTAAAAAAAGTACCTTTTTAAAAAAAGTACCTTTTTAAAAAAAGTACCTTTTTAAAAAAAGTACCTTTTTAAAAAAAGTACCTTTTTAAAAAAAGTACCTTTTTAAAAAAAGTACCTTTTTAAAAAAAGTACCTTTTTAAAAAAAGTACCTTTTTAAAAAAGTACCTTTTTAAAAAAAGTACCTTTTTAAAAAAAGTACCTTTTTAAAAAAAGTACCTTTTTAAAAAAAGTACCTTTTTAAAAAAGTACCTTTTTAAAAAAAGTACCTTTTAAAAAAAGTACCTTTTTAAAAAAAGTACCTTTTTAAAAAAAGTACCTTTTTAAAAAAAGTACCTTTTTAAAAAAAGTACCTTTTTAAAAAAAGTACCTTTTTAAAAAAAGTACCTTTTTAAAAAAAGTACCTTTTTAAAAAAAGTACCTTTTTAAAAAAAGTACCTTTTTAAAAAAAGTACCTTTTTAAAAAAAGTACCTTTTTAAAAAAAGTACCTTTTTAAAAAAAGTACCTTTTTAAAAAAAGTACCTTTTTAAAAAAAGTACCTTTTTAAAAAAAGTACCTTTTTAAAAAAAGTACCTTTTTAAAAAAAGTACCTTTTTAAAAAAAGTACTTTTTAACTTAAAAAGTACCTTTTTAAAAAAAGTACCTTTTTAAAAAAAGTACCTTACCTTTTAAAAAAAGTACCTTTTTAAAAAAAGTACCTTATTTTTAAAAAGGTACTTTTTAAAAAGTACTTTTTAAAAAGTACCTTTTTAAAAAAAGTACCTTTTTAAAAAAAGTACCTTTTTAAAAAAGTACCTTTTAAAAAAAGTACCTTTTAAAAAAAGTACCCTTTTAAAAAAAGTACCTTTTAAAAAAAAGTACCTAAAAAAGTGCCTTTTTAAAAAAAGTACCTTTTTAAAAAAAGTACCTTTTTAAAAAAAGTACCTTTTTAAAAAAAGTACCTTTTTAAAAAAAGTACCTTTTTAAAAAAAAGTACCTTTTTAAAAAAAGTACCTTTTTAAAAAAAGTACCTTTTTAAAAAAAGTACCTTTTTAAAAAAAGTACCTTTTTAAAAAAAGTACCTTTTTAAAAAAAGTACCTTTTTAAAAAAAGTACCTTTTTAAAAAAAGTACCTTTTTAAAAAAAGTACCTTTTTAAAAAAAGTACCTTTTTAAAAAAAGTACCTTTTTAAAAAAGTACCTTTTTAAAAAAAGTACCTTTTTAAAAAAAGTACCTTTTTAAAAAAAGTACCTTTTAAAAAAAAGTACCTTTTTAAAAAAAGTACCTTTTTAAAGAAAGTACCTTTTTAAAAAAAAGTACCTTTTTAAAAAAAGTACCTTTTTAAAAAAAGTACCTTTTTAAAAAAAGTACCTTTTTAAAAAAAGTACCTTTTTAAAAAAAGTACCTTTTTAAAAAAAGTACCTTTTTAAAAAAAGTACCTTTTTAAAAAAAAGTACCTTTTTAAAAAAAGTACCTTTTTAAAAAAGTACCTTTTTAAAAAAAGTACCTTTTTAAAAAAAGTACCTTTTTAAAAAAAGTACCTTTTTAAAAAAAGTACCTTTTTAAAAAAAGTGCCTTTTTAAAAAAAGTGCCTTTTTAAAAAAAGTGCCTTTTTAAAAAAAGTACCTTTTTAAAAAAAGTACCTTTTTAAAAAAAGTACCTTTTTAAAAAAAGTACCTTTTTAAAAAAAGTACCTTTTTAAAAAAAAGTACCTTTTTAAAAAAAGTACCTTTTTAAAAAAAGTACCTTTTTAAAAAAAGTACCTTTTTAAAAAAAGTACCTTTTTAAAAAAAGTACCTTTTTAAAAAAAGTACCTTTTTAAAAAAAGTACCTTTTTAAAAAAATTACCTTTTTAAAAAAAGTACCTTTTTAAAAAAAGTACCTTTTTAAAAAAACCTTTTTAAAAAAGGTA
>OY101450.1:69267373-69375268 GCA_956483635.1 Panzeria rudis | reverse complement strand
ATTGAACAAATGTAAATTTATAAAAAATTAGATAGTTTAGGTACCGTTTTTTTAATTTTTTATATTTTTATATCAATTTAAATGTAAATTAAAAAAGTTGATATTGATTAAATAACGTAAATTTTTAAGTCCAGCACAGTACGATCCCTATTTTAGCGACTTGACCATTTTTAACCCATAATGAACCAAAGTATTGATAGTTTTGTTTGAAATCTATTTGTATTGATATTCCAAAAAAAATTTTAATTTCAATATAAATTTAAAAAATTATTCAAGATAAATATTTAAAAAGCATTGACAAAAGTCTACATTCGATCTGTATACTAAAAAAAACTTTATTCCGATATTAAAAATCATTATTATTTTTTAAGTCAATATTTCGATGGGACTCCATGGGCATTTATAACTGCCTGTAACCGTCGAGGCATGGAAGCAACTAAATTTGCAAGCTCTCCGGACGTAACGTTTTGCCATTCCCCCTGAAGATTCTCCCTCAGCATTGGTCATTAGTAATTTTTTTCGTACTTTTTGTAGAATCTCGGACTTTGAGGTGGGGTGTACAGTCGAGAAGCACCCAATCTTTGGCTGAATCTTGCTGAAAAATCCAAATCTGACCAAGATTTAAGATATCAACTGATTGTTTCAAATTTTGTTCCAAAATTTATTTCTAGTGATAACGATCCATACTACCATCACTAAACACAAACTTTCCAGAAGCAGCTGTATCACCCCAAACCATCACGCGGCCTCCACCATGCTTAACAGTAGCGACTAAGTTCTTCGGATCTAGTGCTATATTTTTCTTTCCTAACATCACTTCCAAATATGTTATATTTCGACTCGTCCGTCAGTGAACTCTTCCAGAAATCCATATCATTTTTAATATGTTGTCGGGCGAATTCTAACAACCAGTAAAGTAAAAAATAAATAACGATAATTTTTTGTTAGTATTTAACAACAAAAGTTAGAGCACGCTGTCCGTACGTAGACTTTTGCCAATGCTTTTTTAATGTTTTTCTTTAATAATTTTCAAAGTTTACATTGAAATATATATTTTTGAATACCAACAAAAATAGATTTCAAACAAAACTGCATCACTTTTCTCTTATTTAACGTTTTTGTCTCATAAACAGGCCAAAATTATGGTCGTACGTAGACTTTTGTCGGCCACTCTATATAAAAACGAGTACTGAAAAACTACAATACTATTCGCACAAAAACATAAATGTGAAAATAAGGACACGGCTATATCCGAAAATTTCGGCTGTTAAAAGTATTAACATACAAATGATGACCAAGTTCTTCATAGGCACAACACCATCTCATTTCTAGGCTACCTGGTAGCTTGGCAATATTTTTAACTTCTTATCACTATCCCATAATTTCTTAATTGCACGTTTCCTAGTTCGTTTTCTAGTTCCCGTAACGTGATCAACCTATTATTTAGCACAATGACGATTTTACTAGGAAGCAAATTTTCAGAAGGATTTATAATCAAAATCCTAAAAACATTTTGGAGAACCATAGTGGTGATAGGTAAAAAGTTCTCGTTTTCAAGTTCTAATGATTACTTACTCATCAAGACCTGCCTGTATACCACATTTCAGCTATCCAGCTATAGTGGAAGGGTCCATACAAATAGTGACCCCTAGAGGAAAAATGCTTTCTGATTTTTCTTATTACTTTCCCGCCATGACCTATCTGTATACCTAAGTTCAGCTTTCTAGATATAGTGGAATGACCCCGTATAAATAACTGGCACCCAAGTCCCCCCCAGATAGAAAGTGTCGATTTTCAGATTTTGCAGATTCTTTTCTCAACAAGATCTACCTGTATACCTAATTTCAGCTCTCTAGCTATAGTGGAAGTGCCCCATAATATTGATGAGGTAGTTAGTTTTAAGAATAAAATTTGCAAAAATATCTGACCAAAAACATTGTTCTGGTTCACACGGGCAGAGCCTGGCGGATATACAATGGGGTATAGGAGTGTAGTGGAGGAACTACAAAATAGTAGAAGATTTCTTTGACGTGTTTTGATGGGAAGGATTTATGCTCTATTAACTAGGAGACTTTCGGCCAATTTCGACCTTTTTTTTAAATTTCTAAGGGACACAAAGACTTTATTTTTTTATAGTTACATAATTATACAAAATTTAATTTGCTTAAAAAAATCTTAAAACAGAAAAGTTATAGTCATTTAAAAATTAAAACTTTCGAAGAAAATGTTAATAATAGCAAAATACTGGAAAGTCAATTTTGAGTCAGCCTGTTCCCTGTGCTATAGTTGATATATAGATGTAATATTTTGATTCCAGAGATTTACTAGTATATACGTTCAAATGAGTGACATAACCTTAAAACCGGTAACCATAAAAAAAATTTTTTGGTCACCTTCTGAAAATATAGTCCACAGTGCGGCGTCATTTTTCTTTTGTAAACGAACACGAAATTTTTATTTTCATACATATGTATAATACATATGTATACAAAAATTTCAAGAAAATAATTTCATGTGTAAAAGTAGGGTTAACGCTGTTTTTAGACTATTACATAACCTGTTCGGCTTCTGCACAAAATTCAGTTCTGATATAATCTGTTGTTATTGCTTCTTTAAAACTTTCCATACGCTCATTAGATCAGGGTTGCATTTTCTACAAGAGCCGAACGGCTTGTGAGATAGTGTAAAACAGCTATAAGCACGCGAAGCGACAGGCACTTCTAGTATTTAATATTTTTAGCTTTTTAAAAATTAAAAATATATTTAGCACTGTAAAATAAATTTTTTAGGCATTTTCAAGCATTTGGTTTGAAAACAAATAAATTTTACTAACAAAAACTAATTGTTTGTGGCTAAGTTTTTTATTTAGTTTTAACTTTAATTTTTTCGTTGCTAGTATTAAACACTGTTTCAATAATAATTATTAACAACTTTATTACTATACAAACTATTCTCTATATAAAAACTTAATTTTTGTATTTGTTTGCACTTTCAGGCTATAAACTAAAAATCGCAATGACTACCTACATAAGTTTGGCCCTTGCTGCTAATGGCCCACCGAATATATTAGAACCACTTTTACCATCCTTCAGAACGACGAGTACTACTTCTACTACCACAACATATGTTCCTTTATTATCTAAAACTTATTTTAATGGCATTGCTATGTCTGAAGATGTGGACAATATAACATCAGATATATTTTATAGCAACTACAGCATTTCTGGTCAAACAAATCTTACAAATATTACGGATACGCGAGGTCCGCGCTATTCTTTGTCTTCAATGATTATAATGGGTGTTATTGCTGGAGTACTAAGTTTACTGACTGTAGTTGGAAATGTAATGGTGATGATTTCATTTAAAATTGACAAGCAGCTTCAAACCATTAGCAATTACTTTTTATTTTCTTTGGCTATTGCTGATTTTGCTATCGGATTAATATCCATGCCTTTGTTCGCTGTATCTACGATTGTAGGATACTGGCCTCTGGGACCTCATGTTTGCGATACATGGTTGGCATTAGATTATTTGGCTTCAAATGCCTCTGTACTAAATCTCCTCATAATAAGCTTTGATCGTTATTTCAGCGTCACAAGACCTTTGACATACCGTGCAAAAAGAACGACAAATAGAGCTGCTGTAATGATAGCTGCAGCTTGGGGGATAAGCTTAATTTTATGGCCTCCTTGGATATACAGTTGGCCATATATAGAAGGTAAACGAACGGTTCCACAAGACGAATGCTATATTCAGTTTATTGAAACAAATCAATATATCACATTTTTAACGGCGTTAGCTGCATTTTATTTTCCCGTTACAATTATGAGCTTCCTATATTATCGCATTTGGAAAGAAACGAAAAAACGACAAAAAGATTTACCTAATTTACAAGCTGGAAAAAAAGACGCTTCGAAGCGGTCTAATTCAAGGTAAAATTTAAACACAACTTTGTGCACTATATCATACAAGATTATTTTTGAATCTACTACAAAACTGTCGAAGACGGCAATAGTACACAGAAAAATTTATCATAGATTTTTATTTTAACACACATGTGTTTGAATTTCTTTTTAAATTTTATTATTTTTTCTTTGGTTCTTAAATATTCCAATACAAAATTTTGATAGGAAAAAAATTCGATTTTTTTCTTATTAAATATTTAAGAATTTTAGTGTTTAATTTTACAAATATTGTGATAGGTCCCATTTCCGTAAAATAAATATTTGAGTTTAAGAATTTAGTAATAGAATACGAGTTATTGTTTTTTCTGTGTAATAACGCCAATTTATTTATGCTGTATGCTTAACCAAACACCCCAAATATATATATATATATATATATATATATATATATATATATATATATATATATATATATATATATATATATATATATATATATATATATATATATATATATATATATATATATATATATATATATATATATATATATATATATATATATATATATATATATATATATATATATATATATATATATATATACATATATATATATATATATATATATATATATATATATATATATATATATATATATATATACATATATATATATATATATATATATATATATATATATATATATATATATATATATATATATATATATATATATATATATAATGGCTTATAACTTTCTTATATTTTGTCAGATCTCCTTTTTTCATTCGGCACAAAAATGTTTTTTACGTGTAGCCTTAAAAAAATTATTAAAAATTTTTTCTTATATTAATGAAGCAAATTAATATAAAATTCATATAATTTCTCTAGCTTCCAGCCGTGGCAGAGGGCTAAAAGATATGTCGCAATAAATTAAAAAAATTGTTTTTGTATATAATTTAGCTAGATGCATCATTCAGGAGGTATTCGAAATTTATCGGATGACTTTTTTTTTCTTTCATACACCAACGCTCCACTCTAATGTACATACATATATAATGTCTATGTATGCATATATATACCAAATGAAATTATTTTTAATGTGTGCACACACAATGCATTTAAATATATCTCACATTTATATATATATTTAAGAAATTTATTATTCGACATATTGTCATGATTTTATTTTAAATGAAATTTATTTGCTGGTGTTTAAGCATTGTCTATATGCAACATTTCATTGGTGCTTTCCCAAATCGTCAGTAGACTTGAAACATAATTTTGAACAGTTCAAAGTCTTTATCTTATGCACAAACTTTTAAAAACCATTTGAGAATTTACAAATAAATGATTTTCAAAAATAAGAATATCAGGTTTAGAACTTATATAAAACTCAGCAAATAATTTTTTATTCGATATGAATCTATTTTATTTTCTACACCTTTATACAATTAGAAATCTATTGGATAACGAGAAAAGTATTTATAAGGCAAAATTAAAAATAAAATTCAAAGTAAACCTTTAAGAAATTTATTATTCGACATCTTGTTATAATTTTATTTTAAATGAAATTTATTTGCTGGTGTTTAAGCATTGTCTATACGCAACATTTCATTGGTGCTTTACCAAATCGTCAGTAGACTTCAAACACAATTTTGAACATTTCAAACCCTTTATCTTATGCACAAACTTTTAAAAAACAATTTGAGAATTTACAAATAAACGATTTTCAAAAATAAGCATATCAGGTTTGGAACTTATACAAAACCCAGCAAATAATTTTTTATTCGATATGAATCTTATTTATATATGAATTTTTTTATTAATGAAATGTTGCATATAGACAATGCTTAAACTCCAGCAAATAAATTTCATTTAAAATAAAATTATGACAATCCCCCCTATTGAGAAAGGCGACGTCGACGTCGCATCAACACGAAAGTAAACAATTGTTACTTGTCTACTCATTATCGACAACAATTGACTGCTATTGACGGGCTGTTACTATGTTCTGAAGCCTATGAAATTAGTGTAGCATGTTCATATTAATCAATTGTTGTCGACAAAGAGTAGACAAGTGACAATTTTTTGATTTCGTGTTGATGCGACGTCGACGTCGCCTTTCACAATAGGGGGGAATATGTCAAACAATAAATTTCTTAAAGGTTTAATTTCCATTTTATTTTTCATTTTGCCAAAAAAAATACTTTTATTGTTATCCAATGGATTTGTAATTGTATGAAGGCGTAGAAATATAAAATAGATTCATATCGAATAAAAAATTATTTGCTGGGTTTTGTATAAGTTTCAAAGCCTGCTATGCTTATTTTTTGAAAATCATTGATATATTTGTAAAATCTCAAATGGTTTTTAAAAGTTTAAACATAAGATAAAGGGTTTGTAACTGTTCAAAATTTTGTTTAAAGTCTACTGATGAGTTGGTAAAGCACCAACGAAATGCTGCATATAGACAATTGCTTAAACTCCAGCAAATAAATTTCATTTAAAATAAAATTATGACAATATGTCAAATAATAAATTTCTTAAAGGCTTAGTTTGGATTTTATTTTTCATTTTGCCTCATAACTACTTTTATTGTTATCCAATGGATTTCTAATTGTATGAAGGTGTATAAAAATAAAATAGATTCGTATTGAATAAAATATTATTTGCCACCTGACAAGTGGTGATAAGCAAATACACGTGAGCACTGACGATGGAAGTGTAGCGGTTTCCGAAAGCGGCGCTACTCTGTTCTGCTGTGTACGATGAAAAATTAAGTTGATGTTAATTTTTCCCTTGTTCCTTGGAATATTAATCATGCCCAATTCTTTCTGAATATAACGTTACGAACCTTAGCCTAATAATCAATTTGGATTCACAAAGCAAATACGTTCGAAATAATCATATTCATATTTGCTGGGTTTTGTATAAGTTTCAAAGCCTACTATGCTTATTTTTTGAAAATCATTTATATATTTGTAAATTCTCAAATGGTTTTTAAAAGTTTGTACATAAAATAAAGGGTTTGTAACTGTTCAAAATTTTGTTTAAAGTCTACTGATGAGTTGGTAAAGCACCAACGAAATGCTGCATATAGACAATTGCTTAAACTCCAGCAAATAAATTTCATTTAAAATAAAATTATAACAATATGTCAAATAATAAATTTCTTAAACGCTTAGTTTGGATTTTATTTTTCATTTTGCCTCATAACTACTTTTATTGTTATCCAATGGATTTCTAATTGTATGAAGGTGTATAAAAATAAAATAGATTCATATCGAATAAAAAATTATTTGCTGGGTTTTGTATAAGTTTCAAAGCCTACTATGCTTATTTTTTGAAAATCATTTATATATTTGTAAATTCTCAAATTGTTTTTAAAAGTTTGTACATAATATAAAGGGTTTGTAACTGTTCAAAATTTTGTTTAAAGTCTACTGATGAGTTGGTAAAGCACCAACGAAATGCTGCATAGAGACAATTGCTTAAACTCCAGCAAATATATTTCATTTAAAATAAAATTATGCCAATATGTCAAACAATAAATTTCTTAAAGGTTTAATTTAGATTTTATTTTTTATTTTGCTTTATAAATACTTTTATTGTTATCCAATGGATTTTTAATTGTATGAAGGTGTAGAAAAATAAAATAGATTCATATCAAATAAAAAATTATTTGCTGGGTTTTATATAAGTTTCAAATCCTACTATGCTTATTTTTTGAAAATCGTTTATATATTTGTAAATGCTCAAATGGGTTTTAAAAGTTTGTACATAAGATAAAGGGTTTGTAACTGTTCAAAATTTTGTTTAAAGTCTACTGATGAGTTAGTAAAGCACCAACGAAATGCTGCATATAGACAATTGTTTAAACTATAGCAAATAAATCTCATTTAAAATAGAATTAAAGGTTTAATTTAGATTTTATTTTTCATTTTGCCTTATAAATACTTTTATTGTTATCCAATTAATTTCTAATTGTATGAAGGTATAGACAAATAGAATAGATTCATATCGAATAAAAAATTTTTTGCTGGGTTTTGTATAAGTTTCAAAGCCTACTATGCTCATTTTTTGAAAATCATTTATGTATTTGTAAATTATCAAATGGTTTTTAAAAGTTTTGACATAAGATAAAGGGTTTGTAATTGTTCAAAATTTTGTTTAAAGTCTACTGATGAGTTGGTAAAGCACCAACCAAATGCTGCATATAGACAATCGCTTAAACTTCAGCAAATAAATTTCTTGCAATTTCTCACATACTAGCTATTGGAAGGTAGAACGGTATACATAGTTTCAATAAAGTTCCGAAAAATTTATCATTACTACAATGCAAATAAATTTATTAAAGTTTATTTTTCTCAGACTCTAAGTGATGGAACAGAACAAGACTGTAACAACGACCGAAAATCAGCCAGAGAGCAACAAAGCCCATAATAACAACGACAACCGAAACTACAAATTTCTCATTAATTTTATTAAAATTTTTCTGCTTCGTTTTATTTTTCTTTACTCAAATCTAATGCTTTGTCTAAAAAATAGTAACTTTTTTGTGAGAGTGAGACTTTTAAAACAAAAGCAAATGAAAATACGTTCTCCGGGAGTTCTGTTTCTTCATTAATACGGGATTTAAAAGTTACGTTTAACCAAGGAACAAGTCTTTAAATATTTTGCCTTAGAAAGTAAATTTCCTTTGCATTTGGTATCGCACTAAACGCCCTTATACTCAGTTTGACCAGAAACAAAACAAATCAAACTAAAAAGTCTTCGTCTAAGCCCCATATAATATTTATAATGTACAGGAAGAGCTTGAAATTATAGAGACGTTTTGTAAGCTAACCTTATTTGACCACCCTTAAGCCGAACTTTGTTTTCAATACTTCGCAAAATTTAATTTAATTCAGATAAAAGTGGCATATGTACGAGCGGATGAAAAGGATTGAATATTTTATCACAATAAAAGAACTGCTATAAGAAGGTTTTCTAAAAAAATAGAAAAATTATTAATTGTACTAAATAAGCCATTGTTGTACCATTGTACTTTTAAAATCCGAATTGTACCAAAAATGGTACAATTGTACCAACTTTGCCATCCCTGCTCCAGTCTTACAATTTTTCCAAGTCCCCTCGCACCGTGAAAAACTAAAATATCGATTATTTAGATTTTTTAATTTTCAAACTATTAAAGAATAATAATGTGTTTTCTTTACAAAAGTTCCTTTTAAGTGAAAAGTACATCAAAAACAAACGCGTTTTTTAAGACTTCGGCACCAAGGCCAATTAATGCTGCTTTTTTCCTAAGCTTTAAAAAAACAAATGTAAATAAATAACACAAATTACATTAAAGAGCGAATTTTTGAGTTATATTGATATAAAACAATTACTATTTTAAAAAATATGACAAGTTTTCTATTTAAAGTTTCTATTTGAATACTCAATCAAGCAAGCGAACAATTTTCAGTTTGTTTTTTAAATGTTAAATAATTAGGCTATGCGTAATCTTTAATTCATTGCAGTGCTCATCGTTACAAATAGGTTAAAATTTACAATTAATATATTGTACGTAGTTCTATGAAAATTAACAATTTTTTAGAGCAGTGTCGCGAATATAAATTTTAATATATTTACAACATAAATTTTATATATTTATTATTATTAAAGCGCTGACAAAAATAAGTTTCTTAAACAATCTTACAATTGATTTTATGCGTAAACAGGTGAGTTATAATATTATAATATATAATATTGAAGCATTATAAAAAAATAATTTAATGAAATATTTTTGTACTGTTTAAGCAGGTCAGCTGCCGAATCATTTTCAATATATAATGGCATCTAGTTCATCGGCACTTGCTACGCGCGAAAACACTAAAATATGGCTAATAGGGCAGGTATCACCAGAGCTATGCAAAACCAAACTTCCTACAAAAAAGGAGGTATTAAGTCTACTTTTATACTACAAAATCTACAGCAAACTAACCATAAGAGGATGTTGCACTTCAACTGCAAATGATGTCTTGGCTATATGGGAAATGGCCGCAATACTGACACAAACAAAAACCCGAGTAATAGATAAAATTGAAAAACTGTTTAATTCTTGGCAAACATTTAAAAAAAATAAGGAAAACAAAGCCAGGCGCTCAGACGGTTTAATAAAAAAAAGAACAAAACTGGGCAACTACATTGGAAAGTCTTTTTGATATTGCTCACGCTAATGCCTTAAACATGATCATAATAGAGGAGGACAAAGATTTTTTAAATGCTCAGCGACAAATAAGTCGTCATGGCAAAATAGGTAATTTGGACTCAACACTTTTGAAAATGAATGCGAAATACGAAAAATGGTGTAATATAAAAGAGATTCGCGAAAATAAATTGAAGGAACGTGAGGAAAAGTTTATTAATAATATTAACAAGCGGAGTCGAATTGAACTATCCTCTTCGTCAAGTGATGATGACCATTCATTATCTACTTTGAATGGTTCCGAACCAGTGGCAAAGAAAAAGATGTATACAGGCAGAAAGAAGATTTTAAATGCAAATTTAGCTGTTAGTCTTGACGTTGCAAAATTAAGTAATCGTAAAGCTGCAATTGTTTTGACAGAAACAGTTAAACACATTGGTGGTGATCCTTCAGAGTATAATATAAGCACTTCTTCTATTCGTCGACAACGAATTGATTTTCGAGAAAATATGGCAGAGTCTTTAAGAAGTAAGTTTAAGCCTGATGTTCCACTTACTATTCACTGGGATGGAAAAATGATAGAAGATATTAGCGGAAATGAAATCGTAGAACGTCTCCCAATTCTGGTGTCTGGTATGGGTGTTGATAAACTTCTCGCAGTGCCAAAATTATCTGCCGGAACAGGAGTTGCAGCTGCGTCGGCAGTTTTTGACACATTGCTAGAATGGAATCTTAGCGAAAAAGTCACATCCATGAGCTTTGACACAACTGCCACAAATACTGGAAGAAGAAATGGTGCATGTATTTTGTTAGAACAAAAGATGGATAAAGATATGCTTTGGCTGGCTTGTCGCCATCACATCTTGGAAATAATGCTTGAAGCTGTGTTTCGCCAAACACTTGGTACTTCAACTGGTCCTGAAACATTGATATTTAAAAAATTCAAATTAGCCTGGAGCAAAATTAATCGGAAAAAATTTAAATCAGGAATTTCTGATCTTTTTGTTTTAAAAAAATTGAAAAATATTACTGATGAGACCATATGTTTCGTCCAAAATCTGTTAAAAGATTTCAGCCTCGAGATGACTACAAAGAGCTACTGAAGCTATCTCTAATATTCTTAGGAGGTATTCCCGAAACTGGAATGTCGTTTAGAGCACCTGGAGGTATTCACCGGGCTAGATGGATGGCTAAAGCCATATATTGTTTGAAGATTTATTTATTTAGAAATGAATTCAAGCTAACTGAAAGCGATGCATGCTCAATTCGCTATGTTTGCATATTTGTAGTACGAATATACGTAAAGTATTTGTTTGTAACCCCATCTGCAGTGTGTGCGCCAAGAAATGATTTACAGCTTTTAAAGGACCTAAAATATTATGAAGAAGTAAATGACTTGATTGGAACTGTAGCCATTAAAAAATGCTTGGTCATCTTTGGTACTTATCAGAAGAGCTTATTGCATTCGCCTTATTTGACGACCAAGTTTCTGTTAATACAAAAAAGAAGATAGTGGCCGCTTTAGATGTTGAAGGGCCGGAAAACCCTTTAAAACGAATAACATTAGATGCCAGTCTAATAAATAACAAACAATTAGAAGATTTCGTTACTGAAAACACTATTAGATTTTTTAGCATAACCGGCATTTCATCAAGCTTCTTAAAGAAAGGTGTTGAAGATTGGGAGGAAGATGAGGATTACGTAAATGGCAGAGATATAGTTCGTTCTATGTGAGTTGTTAACGATATAGCAGAACGAGGTGTAGCACTGATGGAGGAATATAACAAACTGCATACCAAAAATGAACAGCAGAAGCAGTTTTTATTGTCGTTGGTGAAAGATTATAGACATAAATACCCAAATTGAAATAAATCAACTTTGCTCCAATAATTATTTGTAAATCAATATGTAAAACTTAAAAATTCTTTAAAAGGTAAAATAATATTTTATATTTATCAGCGAAAATTTCATGAATTGACTGAATTTGCTAAGTTTTTATTTTAAAATAAAATATTAAAATCAAATTTTTAATTATATATTTTAGTTCCATTAAACACATGTAACCTCTATAATTTCAAGCTCTTCCTGTACATTATAAATATTATATGAGGCTTAGACGAAGACTTTTTAGTTTGATTTGTTTTGTTTCTGGTCAAACTGAGTATAAGGGCGTTTAGTGCGATACCAAATGCAAAGGAAATTTACTTTCTAAGGCAAAATATTTTAAGACTTGTTCCTTGGTTAAACGTAGCTTTTAAATCTCGTATTAAAATGTGAATATATGGCTATCACTATATATATATATATATATATATATATATATATATATAATATATATATATATATATATATATATATATATATATATATATATATATATATTATATATATATATATATATATATATATATATATATATATATATATATATATATATATATATATATATATATATATATATATATATATATATATATATATATATATATATATATATATATATATATTATTTTTTTTTATTTTTTATATAATTGACCCGAGAAGGTTTAAGAAAAAAGAAAAGTCGAAAATTTCTCAACAGGTGGCGCTGTAAGCAGTTTGTTTGTTTTTTGCTTATAAGAAGCCAAATAGTACGACCGATCGTGCTGAAATTTTGGAACTTCCTTTCTGACGATTAAAAAATTTAATAGGATTATTTATTTTTTTTAATTTTTGGGGGAAAAGGGTACTTCCCATACAAATCCATTTTTAGTTTACCTATATCTACACAACTACATTAGTGAGACTCCCTAAATTTTATGTGGGTCACAATTAGAATAAAGTGCGAAATTCTATAAAATCTTGGTGGTATAAGAGGGGGAGACGGGTACCCCCCCCCATATAGTGTAATTGTTACCTTTCCTATATCTGCAGAGCTACAATATTCGATGTAGGTAATTTTTAGAACAAAGTGTAAGTTCAACGAAATCTTGGTAGTATTATTAATTTAAACTGAAGAAACCAAACGAACGGAAAAGATGCAATTTATATTTGGAAAACAGCTGGAGAAACAAATCGACTGGATTTTGGTGGAAAGTGCAATTTGTTCCCAGTTTAATCTATAAAAATTTAGAGTCTCGTTTTGGTGGTTCTTCAGACATAGGAAAATTAATAATTGCTTTGTATAACGGATACCAGTCTCAACCTCATATACCTCCAACATTTTGCAGGAAATTGTAGTTCTGTAGATATAGGTATAGGAGGGGTTACCCGCTTATCCCCTCCCATACCACCAAGATTTTATTGAAATTTTTTCTTTGTTCTAAGAGTTACCTACATCAAATTTAAATAGCGTCACTATTGTAGTTCTGCAGATATAGGAAAATTAATAATTACTTTGCATTGGGGTTAGGATTGCTAGGTGGGCTGGACTTGGCTGGATTGTCCAGCTTTTTTATGCTTGTCCACTTTCAAGATAAAATTAAATTTGTTCAGCTAAATAGGAATTTTCCAAAAAATATCTATATTTATTACTTTAAATTTATAATTACACTTATTAGTTGGTACACTACAAAAACTCTTGTAAATGTCGTCGTTTTCATTTTCTCTTTGAACTGAAAACATTTACTGCCAGGCCCACTATGTCGGCACTACTTTTTCTTTAGTACAATTAAATTCTAAAATGATATTATTATTTTAAATTTAATATTGCGAAAGAAAGAATTGTGTCGACATAGTGAACCTGGTAGTTTAATTTAGTTGTGATTTTTTTGTAAGTCCCGCCAATTTCAAAAACGAATTAGATATGCATGTACATATCGGCATACTTCGGAATTGCCGATATATCGGTATGGGTTATATTTTTATTGCCGATACAAAGATACTTTTGTAAGTTTAGTTATGAATAAACGTTAACAGTAGTCAGTTTTTTAAACTGATTAACTAATTTCAAGGCTTATTTTTCGGCTTCACAACAACTGAGAGGCGTTTTTTACAGCAACAAGTTGCATTACAAGCTTGTCTAAACGCAAAGTAGAACTTACAACGGAAAAATGTATGGTTAAAATTTTAGCGTTACTTCGCAGACGCTCCAAAGTCAATTAGGAAAACCAATTCGAAAATTTTTAGAAAACATGATAAACATATGAACAGGAATAGATCGAAGTCGCAAAAATTAGTAACTGTATTGTTATTGGTTCTTAATGAAAGATTTAACGGTTTCAAAGATTTGATGTTTGGCCCTGTTCATTCTAAGCCTTAATTCAGTAAAGAAGAACGCAGATCCGCCTGTTTTCTAGCACATTGCCGTCATATACCCAAATTTGAAAATCAAAGTGCAGTAGTGCTTTGGTTTTCAAATGGGTTTTGTCTCATCTGATAGTCTATTTTCTACTACAGGTCTTAATCAAACAGATTTATGAAATCGTCTTTCTCCGCAAAATTTGAGAATATGTACTTTGTTTGTATTGGTACCGGGTCTGCCGAAAGGCGTATCGATGCATTATTTGTAATGGGTTAAGCTAATATATGTAAGCTAATATATGTCTGCATTTCATTAATGCTAATGCCAATTCATCAGTAGACCTTTAACTATCATGTTTGAAAATTTTTCAAAATTTGTTTATACAAAACAAAAATTTTAACATCTAGTAATTTTCGAATGTTCAGCTTATTGTTGGTTTGTCCAGCTTTTTTAATCCCAATGTCCAGCCTTTTGTGAATCTGGATCTGCCATCTCTAATTGGGTTGCTGATATTCCCCCTTTTATACCATCGAGATTTTGTTGAAACTTACACTTTGCTCTAAAAGTTACCCTTACTAAATTTAGGTAGCGTCGCTGTTGTAGGTCTGCAGCTGTACTAAAATTAATAACTACTTTGTATTTGGGATAGCCGCCCCTTCCTATAACTCCATCATTTTATTGGAATTTCCGTTCGTTCTAAGGTTACCCGCATCAGAGCCTCCCTATTAAAAATTAATATTCACTTTGTATGGGGGTTACCCGTATTCCCCCTCCTATACATCCAAGATTTTGCTAAAACTCTCAATTTGCTTAAAGAGTTGTCCACATCAAATTAAAAGAACTTCACTATCGTAGCTCTACAGATATAGGAAAATCAATAATACCACCAAGATTTCGTTGAACTTACACTTTGTTCTAAAAATTACCCACATCGCATTTGAAGAGCTTCACTATTGTAGTTCTGCAGATATGGGAAAACTAATAATTACACTATATGGGGGTACCCGTCTCCCCCTCTTATACCACCAAGATTTTATTGTATTTTCCACTTTATTCTAATTGTGACCCACGTAAAATTTAGAGAGTCACTAATGTAGTTGTGTAGATATAGGTAAACTAAAAATGGATTTGTATGGGAAGTACCCTTTTCCCCCAAAAGTTTAAAAAATATATAATCGACTTTTCTTTTTTCCTAAACCTTCACGGGTCAATTATATATATATAAAAAAAATTATATATATAATATAAATATATATATATATATATATATATATATATATATATATATATATATATATATAAATATATATATATATATATATATATATATATATATATATATATATATATATATATATATATATATATATATATATATATATATATATATATATCTATATATATATAGATATATATATATATATATATATATATATATATATATATATATATATATATATATATATATATATATATATATATATATATATATATATATATATATATATATATATATATATATATATATATATATATATGTATATATATATATATATATATATATATATATATATATATATATATATATATATATATATATATATATATATATATATATATATATATATATATATATATATATATATATATATATGTATAAACGGCAAAGCATGCACCTCAATTTAATGCTAGTGAGAGGGTTAATCGAAGTGTTAACGAAGCTTTTAGTTTTTCTATTAGAAAGGGTCAAAGGAAGTAGCATAAATAGTTCATTACGAAATAGTATTCACCAATCCATAGGACAATCCCCATATCTTATTATATTTGGTCCAAACATGATAACGCATGGTGATGATTATCCTTTATTGAAACATTTGCGTTTATTGTAGGAAAGTCCTGAATTAAACAAAAATGATAGATCTAGTTATATTCGTGACATTGTTGTAAATAGAATGAGAGCTTCGAACGAAAGGAACAGGAAGTATTATATTTTACGTAGCAAAAACAGAACATTTCATGTTGGTCAGACAGTAACACACCGCAAGGTTGTACAAAGTAATTTGCTTAAGCATTTTAGTGCAAAATTTGCTCCAGTTGGGATTAGTGCAAAGGTGTTGAAGAAGATTGGAAACTGTAATTATATACTCGAGGATTGCGAATCCAGACGTATCATCTACATATCATGCCAAGGATATTTGGTTATAATTTTTTTTATCCGGAGGTGGTGTAGTTTGTAGTAATTTACTACCTTAATATACTTGTCTATTATTAATAAAAAAAAAGAAAAAATCTAATGTTCATTTCTGATGGTTATCAAATTGAAATCAAAAATTTTTATTTAGAAATTTGTTTTACCTGTGAATAGTCAAAACAGAAATATAAGTGTGAAAACTAATTTTTTGGGAAAGACATTGTTGCAGTTTTCTTGGCTGTGAATATATATTTTCTTTTTGTGGTGAGTCAAAATATCTTGGTATTTTCTCATTGCTCACAGATTCTGTGTTTTTATATACATATACAAATATATTGTATTGGAACACTTCAGGCTCGAAACTTCAGACTATAGAGTTGATCAATCTTAGATTCGGATCTAGTAATAGGATCCTGAATTTGGATCCGAAAGATAACTCACATAGCTTAGGAAAATAATTCTATAAGTGTTTTTGGCCGCACACGTTCTGGGGATCTCGCCACATCACACCAAAGGGTCGCGTTTTGTTTGACACAATTTCTACAATGCGTTTGAATGTTATATCAAGTGGGCAGCCAACTTACTGGCCAACAGATTGCCGAAAAATAACTGATGTTATTGATTTTGGAGTGGTAAAGGGTGTGCCCAGCGAAATGATCCAAGTTGAAGCAGCTTTAGATTTTCTTCAGATTACTCACCAACTATTGTCACTATATATTCACATACAACTTATTCACCCACTTGTGATTCAACGATGACAAGCACACGTATAAATTGGTTGAAATATAAAAAATATTTGAGTGCTCATTGCACAGAAAATATTCCATTCAAACCGCCTGCTGACATAGATGACTCTATTAGAATTTTTGAGGCAAACCTTAAGCAAGCTGCTCTAAATGCTACTACTAACATATCTTCAGGTGAGATATAATAAAATTTATTCAGCAGATGTGGAACGGCTTTTATCTGAAAAAGAAGAGTTCGTAGAATGGCAACGCTACAGATCCCCGAAGCTAAAATCTAGGCTGAAGGAATGTACTAAACAGCTGAAAACTCTACTAGAATATCAAAAAACCGCTTCTCTTCAAAAATTTCTGAATGGGCTCGACGCAACACCTCAAGCAGACTATTCGCTATGGAGAGCAGCCCGGAAAATTCGTTGTTAAAGAAGGTAATTTTCTACGCCCTCCGCAACCGATTGAAGCAGGAGCTCCTTAAGGCAGCATTCTCGGTCCTGTATTATATCTGATATAAGCCTCTGACTTGCCGGTAAGCAGTAACATACGCATATCAACCTTCGCTGATGATACAGCTTTTCTAAGTGTTCACAAAAGTCATCAAGAAGCTTCCCGCAAGCTGCAAGATTATATACTCCAGTTGAAACAATGGCTAAAAAAATAGCGAATTAAAATTAACGAGCAAAAATGTCTACATATTACCTTTATATTATGCAGAGAAACCTGCCTACCTATACAAATAAACGGAACGGAACTAACACAAAACAAGTCACGTGACCGGTCCCCAGGTGGTAGGGACCAGTCCGAGTTCTAACACTTCCTATGAAGCGGACCAGCCACTTTTACATGGGGATGGCCTAGGATGGGGTTAATTGATACTTCGTATGCACCTTGTAACTTGTCTCTGAACTATCTTATGCAGTCCTAATCGTTGTAGAATAATATAGATTATATATAAATATTATTCCAAAATTCAGCTGTAATTATCGCTTAATAATTTTTTTTTTACAAATCCAAGTAGAACTTGTATTTTATTTTTAAGTGGTGTCTTTGATAGGATTCGAACCGACAACCTCCGGCATGACAGGCTAGTACACTACCCACTCCACCACAAGGGAACTTATATTTCAATGTTATAAATACCAGTTAAGCTGGATTTAATATCTGAATATAGTTACGGAACAGGTTCCTGAGTTGCATGGAAGGGAGACAATTAGGCCTTAGATCCAGGTGCATCGAATTTGTTCAGCGCCGTTTACTACAATACTAGCCGGAGTATAAACTAGTTGACTGAAAATGGTTAATATGTGACCATTTACACAATATCTTTTTCTTTTTTCACCTTTCACTACTCCTTATTTTTGGTACCAGTCTCATTTTCTCAAGTCATAGGACGAGTACTTTTGGATCATTTGTCACCAAATTTTCCGCAGGGATGCAAGTCCCACATCCTGCTTGACACCCACTTTCCGGGCTGTCTACCCTACACGGAAGCGCGAAACGCGGCTTTTCCTACTAGCCAGTCCCCTGTATCCACAGAAATCACTGTGAGCAAGTTACACTGGGCTATTAAAAGTTTCCATCCGTACAAATCACCTGGTCCGGATGGCATAGTCCCTGCGATCTGCAACACAACTTAGATCTTGCTATCCCCTGGCTAATTAGCATATACAGGGCCTGCCTTTCATGGTCATATATTCCAATGGACAAGCTGCCATGTTATCTTTATCCCGAAAGGGGGTAAAGCATCGCACTCCAAGGCGAAGGATTTTAGACCTATCAGCCTAACCTCCTTCCTTCTAAAGACACTGGAGCGGCTGATTGACGTTCATATCAGAACAACTGTCGACAGCACTCTCCTCTCAGCCTCTCAGCACGCCTATACCAAGGGGAAATCAGTTGAGACGGCCTTGCACTCGCTCGTAGGATACATAGAAAAGTCACTCGAGCATAAAAACTTCACACTGGTAGCCTTCATGGATATTGAAGGCGCCTTCAACAATATTAACTCGGCGGCAATCATCCAGGCTCTCATGGAGATAGGGATTGACCGATCCATATATCAACTCATAAAGAATATGCTTCAAAGCAGAACGATCACATCCACTTTGGGTGTAGCACGCATCACCAGGCACGTACGTAAAAGTACGCCGCAAGGTGGAGTACTATCACCCCTCCTGTGGAATGTGACGGCAAACGCTTTGCTTAAGAAATTGGAATCCATGTATATCAAAACCGTTGCATACGCAGACGATGTTGCGGTGGCGATATCTGTGACTGGTGTTCGCAGAATGGCCTAAGTGTCAATCCAACCAAAACGGAATTAGTTCTCTTCTCAAGAAGGTACAAAATTCCAGCTTTCACGCTACCAAAATTAAATGGCATCACACTAGCCCTTTCGGACAACGCCAAATACCTAGGTGTAGTCCTTGACAGCAAGTTAACATGAAGAGACAATCTTCATGCAAGAACAGCTAAAGCCTTAACGGCGATTTATGTTTGCAGAAACGCCATTGGCCCCTCCTGGGGCATATATCCCAAGGGGGTCAATTGGATATTAGAGACAGTGATCAAGCCTATACTTTTTTACGACATATCTGTCTGGTGGAAAGCACTGGACTTGGCGAGCAATCGATCTCGCATAGAGAGGGTTCTTCGCATAATGGCAATCATGATAACTGGTGCCCTAAGATCCACACCAACAAAGGCTCTCTTCGCTGCGTTGTGCTGGCTACCAGTGGATCTGCTGGCCAGAAAGCAAGCACTACGTACAGCAATCAGGCTTAACGCAATCGGCGCATGGAACCATCTACCGTGGGGTCATGCTAGCATTCTAGAGACTACTGATACCATTCCGGATCTCATTGACTACTGACTTCCGAAGCCCTCCTTCAGGAAAGAATTCCGATACTCCTTGACGGAGGACTTTTCCCCAACAATACACGGGGCCATACACATTTACACCGATGGCTCCAAATGGGGAACGAGAGTTGGCGGGGGTGTCTATATCGCGGAGTTCGAGATCCAAATGTCTTTCAGACTCCTGGACGAATGTAGCATCCTACAAGCAGAAATACCTGCCATCAAACGAGCAATATACTGGCTAAGGTTTTACCGGATATCAAATGCCGATGTTCAGATCATAACCGACAGTCAACCGGCGATTAAAGCACTCACTGGTGTGTACACCACATCCAGTCTAATCCTGGAATGCCGCACAGCACTTAACACGATGGCGAGCAATCTAGGTATCACCCTCAGATGGGTACGCGGGCACGAGTCCGTTTGCTTCGGGATGTCGATATTGACAATCTCTGCGGGCTCCCACTCTCATCTTGCTCGAGACGAATTGACGCTGCCTTCTTGCAGTTGTCTCAAACCAGATGGTACAATGAACCAACTTGCTCTACTGCGAGAACAATATGGCCTCGCCTTGACTCAAACAGAACTAAACAACTTCTAGATTTCACGAAACCACACCTGCGCAAACTCATGGCCACGGTCACGGGGCACTGCACCTTTGGAACCCACGCTAGACGAATGGGTCTCCCATACAATGACTACTGCACAAGCTGTAATGACGTAGAAGAAGAAGAGAATGTAATGCACCTTTTATGCCTTTGTCCAGCTCTGGAGGACCACCGCCTTCGCCTACTGGGCAAAAGACACTTCGGTAGCCTCTCCGAGTTCTCAGAAATAGAACTCAAGAACATAAGTTCCTTCATTAGGAGCAGCGGGTGGTTCACTCGCTGACTACCCAAATGGCGTTTTTAATTCACGAACGACCCTTCCTGCACGGAACTCCGTACGCCTTACCTTTCTCTCTCTCTCTCTCTCTTCTCTTCTAACTAACTTCTAATATCTTTATTAACTCCTCTCTTTCACTCTATTTGATACACTGTCCTGTTCTCTCTTCCCTTTCCTTTTCTTTACAGGTATCACAAAGGGACCATTATTATTGGACCCAAGTGGGCTGGAACCCTTTCTTTATAATTTTCACCAACCTAACCTAACCTAACCTAAGTCCCACATAAATGCAAAGGTGACGCAAATTAAATTAAAAGCAGCTCAAATGAATTGGCTCATTGGACTCTACTCTAAGCCTAGACTGTAAACTTCTTCTATACAACTCCATTCTAAAACCTGCGGTACTTAGCTATGGGGCACTGCCTCGGCATCAAATGTAGAAAAAAATTCAAAGTTGACAAAATAAAATACTCCGTACGATTACAGCAGCCCCATGGTCAGCGTTACCGTAAAAAATTTTCAAAAAGGGGCACAAAAAGGGGATTTTGAAAATAAAAGAGGCACAAAAAGGGGATTTCTGAGAAAAAAAAAGTGGCAGCTTTAATAACAAGAAAGATGTAAGAAATGTTATTTAATTTTTATAAAATTAGGGTTAGCAAACCTAAGCTCCCGCTCATCTGATTATGTTTAACATTATAGCAGTACTTTTTGGCAGTTCTATCAAAAATTATTACTCATACTTAACGTGACCAGAAGGTTTTTCCAAAAAGCGGGACAAGAATGATTGAAAAGCGGGATTCTGAAGAAAAATACGACCAAAAAGGGGGATTTTATAAAATTTCTTGTGGAAAGCGGGATTATGTCATATCACTCCATTTCTATGATAATACGAGTATACATTTATATATATGCAAGCATACAGTTCCATATCGTTACTTAAAATGCAAAACCACTAATAAATGACTAATAAATAATTCAAAATCGCATTGTTATTTAATTACTGCGCATGTGCGTAAAAATTTTCAAACCTTTATCATAAAAATCAACCAATTTAAAAACGAAAAAAGAAACTTAACTTCAGGAACTTGAAGTGCATACATACATATTTTATTTAATTTTCTCTCCTATAAAATTTAAAAAGTAGATACGTGAATTTTCAGACGTTTTCTTTAAATCGTCATTTATAATTTAACCGTTGCGATGAAACAAAAATCTATAATGAGTTGGGATTAGCACCCAACGAAATGCAGGCATATTGATGAACTAACTAACTAACCCACACCTAATAAATTTATGTACATATTTTTAAAATATGACACAAAAAATTTTTAAATTGCTTTAAAGAACACATGAAACACAAACTCGTTTAGACCCAACAAAAATAAAAGAATTGTAAGCCAGTAAGTGAAAAAGTCCGAAATTATCTTTCCTATAAAATTGCTTAAATTCAGTTTATAGTTAAAAGAATATTTTTGATCAAAAGCAATTTCGTATGAAAAAAAATCTGGCTTGTAACTTTGGTATTTTTTGTCGGATCTAAGAATCTTATGTTTTATATACTCGGCACAAAATTAGTCTAGCGTTGGCCTTCAAGACTTTTTCTTAATTATATTTTTTTTCATCTTAATGTATAAATTCTTAAACTGAAGTTATGCATTTTAGTCGAACTGCACGGGTTTGAGTCCAAAGATTTTTGATTATTCTGGGTTAAGATCGTTGAATTTAATTTATGGAACAATCAAACACTTTTAATGTTACGTGCCTTACTTGACTTCACCACCCTCACAGTGGAAGCAGGTATGACAAAAGCTCTGATGATGAGATAGTAATTGATCTCGAAAACAATAGTTCAACGCTAATACAGACAAGAATTTGTCTTTTCAGTTATTACATGCGTTAAAAATTCCTTTCTCAATAAATGTAATGTAATAGAAAAATTTAATTAAATTAACTTAATCCTAAATAATTAACGGCCGTATGCATAAACTTGGCATGGTGTTAGCATAAATGACGAAATTGGACGAGTTTTGATATAAAATTTTAATTTAAAAGGCACTGTAGATTGTAGCCGAGACTCATGGCTATGCATATGCATATGGCCCTAAATATCTTTGCATTAGAAATTTTGAAGTAATGAGATTTGAAGCAACGTCTAAAAATGAGTTGTACTGTCTAAAAAAAGGAGAAAGATATTTTTTTATTCAATTGAAATTGTTTCCAAATTTTTGGAATTAATTAAAAAAATAGAATTATAAATTTCAAAACTCGAAAAAGCGGGAAAGCGGGATACAATTTCTAGGCGGGATCGAACTCTTGAAAGCGGGATACTCCCGCCTATAGCGGGATGTCTGGTCAGGTTACTCATACTACTAACAAAATTGGACTTGCGAAGATGAAGATCTTCGTGAAATCTATGCAAAAAATTAACAGGGATATCATTATCAAATAATTGCTGCAAAACAAATTTTTTCCAAGAGCAGTGTCTAATTAGAATACGTTTCCGATTAATTTTATATTATACATTATAACTTTCCCACGAATTGTTAGTTTTTAACAGTGTTCGAAAATTTACCTTATATAATGTACTTTAATGTTCTGTACGGTAGAATATTGTAATACACAAACACAAATAGTGGTTGTGTAGGAAATACATTAAAAAAGAAGTACGGTATTTCTGTTAGTGATCTTGTACCCAACGAAAATACTGTTTTTAACAAACTCAATATAAAAATAAGAACATTTAATAGTGTTCTGTTTTTCGTTGAAAAACTGAACATTTCTTTGTGTTCGGCACACAACATTATTCTTAATGTATATTTTGTGTATTTAGCATTAGTATTCGTTTGGCTCTCGTGCATGTATATTTGAGTGCGTAGTTGTATATGATGAAAAAAGAACACTATAAAACGCTAAAATATAATGTATGTAGTACGCAACCACTACAATTGTACTGTTTTTTGACAAAAAACAAAACGCTAAAAAATCGCTATGTGTTGTGTTCGGGTTGTGTAAATATACACAAACACTAAAAAAATAGATATCGTTTCTGCCTGTGTATACAGTACACAAAATAACGTTCGGTTTATTTTCGAACACTGGTTTTTAATACATTTTTGATCTTTCTAAGCCGATAAAACTATTTAAAATGGGTCGAGGATAATCTTTATCTGAAGCTGAAAGGGTCAAAATTAAATGTTATACTAAAGATGGTCTTACTCATGATCAAATTCGGAAAAAAATTAATAAAAGTCAACATTGTGTGAGTAATTTGTTATTAAGTGCCATTTTTTGTAAAATAAAACGAAAATTTTATAGGAGAAATTACTTTGCCAACAAAAACATATTACCGGATTTTATTGTTATTTTCAACATAAATTCTAACACGAAATTTTCGTGTTATTTTACAAAAACTGGCAGTAAATAAGACTAACTATGGAAAGAACTAACTAACAAAAGATTTCAGGACCTGAAAGAAAGCAGCGAAGATAAAGAAAAAAATTAGTACTAAAACTAGTTTGGCGACTGTAGAACGCGTAATACATAATACTACTTTAAAAATTTTTATTTTTGGAAAGTATAACGCTTCTAGTGCATTTCTCTGTGGTAACTAGGATGTGCTAAACACAGTCAAAGGCTGATTAAATTATTTGAAAGCCCACCAAATTATGCGTCGAATAGTGAATAGTTGACTTTGATCGGATAAAAAATGACTGAGTTATAGGGCATCAAATTATATATTTTTTAATATTTAACGTTTTTCCCCAAGTGTTGTTTATTCGGAAGATGTTCTGTACCACAAATAATAAAAAAATTCCTACCTAAAAAATTTTATTGAATAGATTATTCGATTTCAAAAGTTTTAAGCAATAATGAACCGAAATCGAATAACAACTAAGAGTGCTGGAAGGAGAAAACGAAAACAATATCATTTCAATTTACTAGCAAATCCTTTATTTATATGTTAACCTTTTGGTTTTTTTATTATAGCACTTTTAGTTTTTATCCACTTTCGGTCCATTATGGCTTACATTTTTTTTAAACCGAATAGACTATTCAATAAAAATTTATAACTTTGAATTTTAATACAAATGTACCGTTATCTGGGAATGGCCGAACTGAAAATTTTTTCTTTACTTTTCTCGTGTTAAGCATATCCTAATCACCAGGCACAGGGGTTTCACGCAAATGCATGTTTTTTCCCTTGAGCCGAATTATGGTAACCCGAAATATCTTTACGAAATAATGATTTATTATTGCATATTTTAATGAAAATGCAAATTTGTGCATATTTTTGTTATAAATGCATATTATTGTGTCATATTATGTGAAAAATTCGTTATATATGAAAATTTTACTATAAATGTTTGATTTTAGGAAAAAAGCTAAAATGGAAACCATCGACCAGAAGTGTTTTAAACAAGTATATGTCAGAAAACAATGTAGTCTTTAAAACTAATAGACTAGTGCTTTTCTGTAAAATATATGGCAGATCAATATCTTTTTAAAAAAGTTTATGGTGGCTCAACAACGTTGGTATATTGGATGCAGACGAAGAGAAAGGTGAACTAAAATTCCTTCTTAATGTGGCAGAATTAGAAACAGCAAATCATGCTACGATAGCCAGAGCCTTTAACGACTCAATAGCGTTATTAGGCGACAATTTCAATAAAAATCAAATATTATTATACGTGACTGTTGCTGCAACATCAAACCTGCAAAATATTTAAATTTTTACCCAATTTCATGTCACTTGTCTGTCCAATGCAATGCATAGAGTTGCAGAAGAAATTAGAAATCAATTTGAAGACATCGGACTTTTGACTTCTTAATGAAAAAATACTTATCAAATCAAGATTGCGGGTAGTAGTACTCAAAGAAAAGTATCAAAGAAAAATATATAAATCTTCCACCTCAACCTGCGATAACAAGATGGGGAACGTGGCTATAGACTGTCGTTTATTATGCAAGCTACTTTGATCAATTTAAAAATGTTATGGAAGCTTTCAATTAAGAAGACGCTATAGCAATAAAGAAAGTTAAAAAAATTTTTTATTTGTATTTGTTAATGCAAATTATGCGTTTCTCATTATTAAAATATAATAGATTTCAAAAAATAAAACTGGTGTTTTTGCTTCAATACCTTGTGATTATTCAGTTAAAGAAATATATTCCATTAGAGAATAAGAATTATTTAAATATGCGCCGATCACATCCGTAGATGCTGAAAGGTCCTTTTCAATGTATAAAAGCTTTTTAAGACCAAATAATTTGAGCTGTACAGTTGAAAATATAAATCAAATGTTATTTTTAAATGTAAATAAATAAGAACAATTTTTAATTTCTATTTATATTGTATTATTACATTCTGTACCCTCATATTTATATTTACCTAATGAGAGTGAATTAAAATGTTATGTTTTTATTTCAATAAAATTTAAAAAATAAGTGCATATTTTATTGTTTTAGTGTATATATCGCGTTTTTATGCAATATTTTAGATACCTTTTTTTAGTGCATGAAGTCCCTGTTCCTGCTAATCACCCTAAAAAATGCATTAGAAACTTTATACATTTTGCTTGTAAAGCACGGTATTGCAAAGCATTTCATGATTGATGTTGCAAAAGATATAACACCACTTAGTTCATTCACTGCTTAAGGAAAATTGCATCAAGTATCTCTTCACTTAGTAAAAAGTATTAAAAAAGTGTCAAGAATTTCAAAAAGTATCACATTTGGGTGCATTTTGTAAAAGTAGCAAAATAGTATCTAAACAGTCGAAAAAGTGGCCAATTGCTACTTTAGTAGCACCAACGGTAACGCTGCCCATGGTATGTCAGAAACAAGCGAATTCATAAAGATCTAGATGTGCCGCTGGTTAAGACAATATTTTCTAAACACGTGACAAGATACATAAAAAAAACTCGAGTTGCACCGAAATCCCCTAGCCCGAAACATCATTAACTTTAGAGGCCACACTCGGCTGAGAAGGAGGGACACTCTTGCTCTCAGCCGAACACGAGAGACGTAAACAACCGAAGAACCAACCGCTGAAACAAATATTTTTGTCTGGCATTGGCTGGACTTAAAAATTAAACATTTTTAGAGTTAAGATTTGATTACTTATTGTTAGTTCAATTTTATTGAAGATACAATAAATAAATATATGAAAAATAAATTTGAAGAGAACTATATATTCCTACTTTTTTACGTATATATAATATAATAGTAGGTATATTATAAAAAAATTGCTTAAAAAGGTGCATTTTAAGTTAAATTTTTAAACCATTTTAAAATTTTGGTTTTGCATCCTTGAACAAATTTTTCCCACCTCTGGACACAAAATCAAACTTAATATAAAAGGGTAATTGCACCAAAAAATATGTTTAGCGTATTTAAGTGCAAATTACTAGTCATTTAACTACGCATCTCTGGTATAGATGGTGAGGTTGAGATTTGCATGTGTACGCTGAGTTCGAGTCCGATTTTTGTCTTTTCACATTTTCACAAAAGCGAAAACATACCTATAATACCCTTACCACTTTGTGGTGAAGGGTATAACTAGATAATGCTTGTCAAAAAACTACACGTGCTGGACGTGGCTTATGTACAAAACTACCAGCGCAAAAAATAGTCAGCTGACGTTACGCTGTCACCTGTGCACTTATTACACCATGTTCCAAAGCATCTAACTAATTGTTAACCAATGTCATTTGACGTTTTAACTAATGGTAAACAAAGAAATGTGAATAAAATATCATTGGCTAAACTATTGTCATTAGTTAATTAATGACTGTGATTTTGGACCTTAATAAATTTAAACAAGGCGTGTGACAATAATATGTGTTAAGTAACTTAATCTCAAAAATTTTAATTTTGGGGGGGAAATCTTCAAACCTTATTTTGATTAAAAAATCTTCAGCATAAAGGTAAAATCTTCATTCTGTCATCGCTGATAACAACGTACATACAAATTTGAGGTAGGAGTATTTTTTAATTGCACGTTGACAGTTGGGGTAAAAGGCTTTTTCTATTTTATATGGAGTTTGACGGATAGGATAACTCAGCTGACTATCAGATACGCTAATAAGGCCACCATCAATTCGCCTTGGCAGAATTTTTTTATTAAAAAGTACTACCAAATTGGCAGTTTCTTGCTTTAGAATTGATTGTTGGTTGCAGTAGCTATAGTGATGGGCAAGATTAAAATTTTAGGGAAAAGCCGCAAAATTTTGCAGACTGAAACTTTTTTTTTAAATTTAATTCAATATATTGACATAAAGCGTGGTACGGACATCTTACGGAAATTCACATTTGGAAATTTACACTTATTTCTACACGGAAAAATAGTCGTGTAGCCTTCTGTAGAGAATAATGTTTCTATACATACAAATTCCTTAATTTTTTTAATTTACAACGCAAAAACACTAAAAATTAATTAAACTTGCGAAAAATCATAAATGTCAAAAATTCCTCGATCAAACAATGTATGAATTTAATTTTTGTTTCAGCTTCCGGAAAAAAGTCTCCACTTATATTTGTAAAATCCCTGTAATAGACAATAACGGTCACAATTTCCGTATACTTTTGTTTTGGGACTCCGTACTATCAATCTGAAATTTCTTTAAGAAATTTACCAACGTGAATTTCTGTAACTTTTTTTTACACGCAGTGCTTATGGGAACTTGAATTTCCTTAAGAGCTCCGTACCACGCTTAAATGCTAATAAAAAGTTGGATTTATATATAATATTTTTTTTATTTACAAAATTTCAAATGTATTTAATGAAATGATAATTACATATTCAGTTAATACTACATTTTAAGTAAAATTCTGATATTTGTTTATCATCAAATCGATGCACTTACCTATAAGTATCCATACTTTATTATGGAGTCGCAAATGATTCTTATAGAAATTATAAACGAAAATACAATATTATCCAGTATATAATTCAGTATTTCGGTACATACCAATCATCAAAATCCCCAGATTTATGTTGCATCTACATCACGTACGCTCATGACCTGCACAAATATAAAATTCTGTCTATTTAAAAAGATACAACTTAAAATATGACAAATTTGTTATTATCAATCGTGCTATTCCAAAATCCTTTGAAATGGCCATGTAAAAACATGATTATATATGAAATCGCCTCCCAGAAAAAATCGCTAGTTTTCCCGCTAATAGCTAAAACGCTATTTTACCCATTAAACAGGTTTCAAAATGGCACGTCTTCACGCAGCAAATTTCATTGCACCAATTACCAAGTTTCATAGTAAAAATACACACTATGGTCAATTTTCAACTTGGATTTTCCATATCATTTATGTTTAAAATCGTTTTAAGCGCCCCATCCATTATACAATATTATTGCATATGTTATTGTACACAATGTATGCAGTGGTGTTAAACGTGACGATTTTTCGTCATTTTGACGATTTTTTACATCAAATTTACCAAATAATGATTGACAATTTTTTGTTCAGTACCCCATGCACTTGGACGATATGTTGAGTTCAGTACTTGTTACTTAATATTTCATATAAAAGATCTGATAAAAATATATATGTACATCTTTATTGGGTTTGATATACATACATACCTTATACATACATATATAATTATTGAAATCACATTATACAGAGCCACCTGAAAAGTGGGGATAAATAAAATACACGTGAGTACTGATGATGGAAGTGTAGTGGCTTCCGAAAGTGGTGCTAATCTGTTTTGCTGTGTACGTTGAAAAATTGAGTGGATGCTAATTACTCCCTTGTTCCTTGGAATATTAACCAAGCCCAGTTCTTTCTGAATTAAACGTTACGAATCTTAGCCTAATAATCATCCAAGCAATACGTTCGAAATAATCATAATAATAAACAATTAGCTACTGGCTTGAGCTTTTCACATGTTGTCATGTTCATATATACTTAAGTATAAAATCAAACCAAAAAAGTTTGCTTAAGTAGAACAAATAATCAGAAAAATGGGAATGACAAAAATAAACCAATGGAAACACTGGGAAAGTGCAGTTCAATACCAACGTGAAAGTGATTTAATTCTCGTATTAAATTTTCACGTAATAGTTGTATACATATGTGAAAAATGTAAACACATTCTATAAACTTCTATCAAAATCTGAAGATTATATTAATAAAATAAAACAATAAAATTAGAAAACAAAGCTTATTGTGACAAAATTGTACTAAAATGTGTTTGTATTTATATGGGTATATCGGCATTAAACTTCTGTTTCTTATAACTTTGCATATTTTATAATACATAAATTTTTTATATATGTATACTGTCTCATAAGCTGCTCAAAGTATAAAATCATTATAAATTCAAAATAATATAATATATTAACTAGTTTTGAGTTGGCCAAATAATTATAAGATAGTCTAAATTTTCTATTGTTTTGTGTTTAAGTTTTAATTTTTTTAATAGAAGAGTTGAATTGCTACTTCTATAAAAATTACTTTTTTATTTTTATAAAACACTGTTGGTTTTTTATTAAACAGTTGATTTTTAGTGTGACAATTTTTTTACGAAATTTTTCGAAAATCGTGACGACTTTGACATTTTATTTCCCAAATTTGACGATTTTTGGGAAATGCCTAACAGCACTGTGATGGAAATCGTTCGATTTGAAATCGGCGCCGATTTCAAAAACAAATTCTACTGAAAGATGACTTATTTACCTTTTTTAATGCTTTCAAGGCTTGGAATATTTTATTAGAATATTTTTTTTCGATACAAAACAATTAGTCATCTTTCAGCAGAATTGGTTTTTGAAATCGCCTACAGATTATTGTAGTTTTCTATACTATGCCACAATATCTTCAAACAAAATATGACCCAATTTTCTTGACAGCCAGTGCTGTTACGCATTTTTTCCCCAAAAATCGTAAAATTTGGGAAATAAAATCGTCCTGATTTTCGAAAAATTTCGTCAAAAAATCGTCAAACAAAAAATCAACTGTTTTATAAAAATCCAATTAGCAATTCAGCTGTTTTATTAAAAAAATAATAACTTAAACACAAAAAAATAGGAATTTTAAGACTATCTTCAAATTATTCGGCCAATTCAAAACTAATTAATATATTATATTATTTTGAATTTATAATGATTTTATACTTTGAACAGCTTCTGAGATAGTATATATAAAATTTTTATGTATTCCAAAATATGCAAAGTTATAAGAAACAGAAGTTTAATGCCGATATACCCATATAAATACAAACACAATTCAGTAAAGTTTTTGCACAATAAACTTTGTTTTCTAATTTTATTGTTTTATTTAAGTATAATCTTCAGATTTTGATAGAAGTTTACATTTTTCACATATGTATACAACTTTTTCGTGAAAATTTAATACGAGTATTAGATCACTTTCAAGTTGATATTAAACTTCACTTTCCCATTGTTTCCATTGGTTTATTTTTTTCATTCTCATTTTTCTGATTATTTGTTCTACTTAAGACAAACTTTTTTGGTTTGATTTTATACTTAAGTATATATGAACATGAAAACATGTGAAAAGCTCAAGCCAGTAGCTAAGTGTTTATTAATATGATTATTTCGAACGTATTTGCTTTTGAAGCCAAATTGATTATTAGGCTAAGGCTCGTAACGTTTAATTCGGAAAGAATTGGGCTTGATTAATATTCCAAGGAACAAGGGAGTAATAAACATCAACTAAATTTTTCAACGTACACAGCAGAACAGAGTAGCGCCACCTTCGGAAGCCACTACACATCCATCGTTAGTACTCACGTGTATTTTGCTTATCACCACTTTTCAGATGGCTCTGTTGAATGTGATTTCAATAATTATATATGTATGTACAATGTATGTATGTATATCAAACCCAAAACAATATGTATATATTTTTATCAGATCTAGAGTTTTATATGAAATATTAAGTAACAAGTACTGAACTCAACAAATCGTCAAAGTGTATGGGGTACTGAACAAAAAATCGTCAATCGTCATTTGGTAAATTTGATGTAAAAAATCGTCAAAATGACGAAAAATCGTCACGTTTAACACCACTGCTGACAGCAAAATGTAAACATTGGGCATATATTGTGCTACCTTCTAATATGACAAACACATACAGGTAGAACAATTGCGCAATTACATTGCAAATTTATATGAAAATTACCAAAACAAATATTGAATACTCCAACACTCCACTCTTAATAAAATTAATTTGAATTTACATTAATTCAAATATAAGCCGAAACAATTACATTGCAAATTTATATGAAAATTATTAAAACAAATATTGAATATTTCAACAATCCACTCTTAAAAAAATAATTTGAATTTCCATTAATTTAAATATAAGTAATAAGTTTCAGAACTATTCTGTTCAAAAAATAGAATTATGTAAGAAACACATATTTAATTACTAAGCCAAAAACTGGCGCTAAAAATATAATGAAATTTTTAATATGGAATTAGGCTATCGCGGGCAATAGCTGTTGCTACGTGGAGACGTATGGTAAATCGATTGGCAAATAAACTTACCCTTCACGAGCCATTAACTTGAACATGATATGAACATGACGGCATAAACGAAATATTATGAAATTCATGTTTTTGTTCTAAATAGATAAAATTTCAGCTGAAATTATGTAAACAAATGTTAAATCATCTAAAAATAACTGCAATATCTTTTAGAAGTCGTTTTGACGATTTTCATACACACTTTGGCGATATTGTACTGATTTTGACTGGCAACCATTGGCGTACATAGGCTTTTCTAGGGTGTGGGCGAGCAATGCCCCCCACAGAATTACTGAAATATTTAATAAAAATTATTAAAAACTTCTCTATGTTTGGAAAGACATACATATTAGTATTCAAATCGTAAATGTATCCCGTTTACTTACAGAAACCATTACAATTTTTATAAAAATTTTGTTTCCAATAATTGCCAAATTTTTGTTTATTACGAAAAACCCTAAACAAAAACGTACGAGTGTGCTTATTTTATTCTGATGATATATTTTAGTATTTTCTCTAACGAAATATAAAAAGAAGTACATGCAACATTTTAAAAACCTTTCGATACTGGGTCCAGTTGTGTATAAAATTAGTTCAATATCTCATCAGCAACATAATTTTTAAAAGTTTTTGACCTTCAAAAAACTTTCATATCGATGGTCATAAGTTGACAACGCGTAACTGGTTTTTACAACTTTTCAGTAGAAGAAATTACGTTATAAATATGCTGAAAGCGTTACTAGCATAGAAATAAAATAACTGAAAATTATTTAGTAGATACTCTCAACTAATTTCTGTAATTTTATTTTGAGAATGGGAACGTTTTCTGCGTTTTGTGAAAAATAATAAAAATTCAGTTAAAAGTTGTCAATGTATGACCATCGGTATGATATCCAAAAGTTTATAACGACCCTTAACCGCAAGAAAATCAGAATCCACAATTTCTAAATTTTATACTAAATGCATATTTCTTTTATTTTAAAACGTAATATTTCATAATATTGAGTAAATAATACTATTTGCTTTGATGTATGTATATGAAATGCTTTAGGTTTTATTGAATTACTTTTAAGATAACGTACTTATGCTTGTTTGGATACGACTTTTTGCTTCGTGACACATATTTTTCATAATGAAGTTACCCAAGGCTAATTTCGCAACAAGTCAAAATTATCGCGACGAGTGTTATCACTTTCAATTATGCAGTTCTCTACTTGAAACAAAGAATTTTATATTTCGGTGTGATTATTTCGAATTCAAACGATTTTATTGCGCAAAAAATAAAATCGTAATGTGATATTCAGAAAGATTTAGACAGCATAATTATTCTAAGGAACCAGGGATGTGTATGTTAAGAATTTTCTTTTGAAAAATACCTACATAAAAAAATATGTAAAAAATAATTGATATATAATTCTATGTAAAATACACAAAATCATTCAAAAACGTCAATTTACAACGAAAAGTTTTAAATTTGCTAATGCATTTTGTAGGGTAATTAGGAATGATATTCTATACACTGAAAAAAGTTCACTTCAGCCATTGTTCATATAACGGTACGTTTGTGTTTTTTGATTTACTTCTTTTTAAAGCAGCATCCAAAGTCGATTATAAGATTCTTCTAAAGAGGCCGTAACAAAGCCGATGAAATATTTTGAACAAAAATGGAATAAATTGTTCTATTTGCATCTAAAGTAAAAAAAATCTGATCATAAATAGCCTGAATAATAAAACACAGAATATAAGATTTTTTGTTTTCACCAGATTTAGGTCCATTATGGCTTAAAATTTTTATAATCGAATGGACTATTCAATGAAATTATAAAACTATGGATTTTTTCATTATTTGTGGTACAAAACAGCTTCCGAAAAGACAACAATTGGTGATGAACTTTAAAAATTTTATAGAATTTCAACTTTTATCCACTCTAACTTGGTCGCCTTTTATTCGATCAGAGCCACTATTCGACGCGTAATTTAGTAGCCTTTCAAATAATATATAATTTATTTTAAACGAACCAGCCTCTGATTCTGAATGACGCTTTAACAAAAAGTATACACCGAAAAACGAAAATGAACGAAAATGCACAATGGCCGAAATGAAATTTTTGATTCCTTTTTTGTGTTAAGCACATCATAATTGTTATAAAAAAATGCTTTAGAAAATTAAAAACTTCAAAATATAAAAGTTTGTAAAGCAGTGTTATTAAAACCAATCGATTTTTAGTGGTATTGTTAGTTAGGAAAATCCATAACCGGATTCAAAATTAAAAAAAAACGTAGAGAAAATGTCTAGCTACGCCAATGCTGGCAACTATGACTGAATACATGTATGTTTGTCTGGCAGCACGTTCTTGGAAACACAAGAGAACACATTCAATTTCTGAACATTTTGCAGGTTCGCTCTCTCAGTCTTTCAATGGCGTAAAAATAGTTTGTTCAAAACTTTGTTATCTTCTCGCGGGCGAAAAAATTTCAGGATGGAAAAAATGGCAGCAAATACACAACTGTTGTGCGTAGCGGAACTACTCAACTGTGCGTTTCTAAGACAAACACACAACAGTTGCGTCTTATGAACGCGACCATTGTATAAAGGTGTAGAAAAATAAAAGAGATTCATATCGAATAAAAAATTATTTGCTGGGTTTTGTATAAGCTCCAGAGCCTACTATGCTTATTTTTGAAAATCATTTATATATTTGTAAATTCTCAAATCTGTACATAAGAAATAGGGTTTATAACTGTTCAAAGTAGTGTGTGAAGTCTACTGACGATTTAGTAAAGCACCAATGAAATGCTGCATATAGACAATGCTTAAACTCCAGCAAATAAATTTCATTTCAATAAATTAATTTCATATTCGCGTTCAGCGACCTCAAATATCCTTAGAAATTTTTTTTATTTTAGATATGACAAAAACAACTTAGCGATTCAAAAACTGGCCTCATCTTCATCTTAAATTTGTCTGAAATCTGACCGTTACATAAACTTGTAAAATAGTAGATATTTTGAGTGTAATGAGTTAGAACAACTATAAAAAATATTTACTGTTGCACCATATGATGTTTTACAAATTGATCAATTTGATCTCATTTTCAAAATTTTGATGCTGCGGTAGAGGGCTAAAAGTAGGTCCCAATATTTTTTCATTATTTTTCCCATGTATCTAAAAATCAAATACAAAGTTTTTTTATTCGAAATTGAAATTAGCGAAAAATTCTCACGCTCCACATTAATGTACATATGAGCAATAATTGAACAGAAAAAAATTTGCCACGATAGCCCAGTGAATGGGTTCTAGTCTGTTCGGGTCTGATTGCCTGCGCGTAAATTGAAGAATTAAAAAAGAAATAAGATGAAAAAGAACTATGTACCATATTCCATTTACATTAAAATAAATAAATTTAAAATAATGATAATATAATCTCATCAAAATTCAAAAGGATCCCACATCATTACTACAACGGGAGAATAACACACTTGTTGATAAACTTTTTGTGAGCAATATTATAAATGGGTTAGAAAAGAAAAGACTTAAAAATGACGCGGCAACGGCACCTAGAATATATGGACTTCCTAAAATCCATAAGGAAGAATACCCTCTCCGACCAATCTGTGCATCAGTTAACGCACCATCTAGTGGTTTATGCAAGTTATTGACGAACGTTTTGAAAAAACTCACAGAGTCTTCTGTGTACAATGTAAGGGATGCCGTGCAATTTAGAAATAAGATTATAAACAGTGCAATAACAGACGACGGAAAACTTGTTTCTTTCGATGTAGTATCACTCTTTCCGAGTATACCAGTGGACTACGCAATTGATGTTATAATTAAAAAATGGGACGACATACAGAAACATACGAATATTCCCAAGGAACTATTTTTCAGAATTTTAAAGTTCTGCATAAAGGACAACAGATATTTTAAGTATAAGCAACACAAGGGACTACCAATGGGCTCACCAGCATCACCCATTGTCGCGGACATAGTCATGGAAGAACTGCTGACAACATGTATGGATAAACTTGACAAAAAACCACGACTATTAACAAAATATGTTGACGACCTTTTTGCGATTGTGAGAATTAGTGCAATACAGAAGACTCTAATGGAATTAAACTCATTCCATCGTAATATAAAATTTACAATGGAGGAAGAATTAGATGGGAAGCTTCCATATCTGGACACTCTTGTCGTAAGAACTAGGAATGAAATAACATTAGATTGGTACCAGAAACCAACATCGTCTGGCAGAATTATTAATTTTTATTCCTGCCAACCGAAAAATGTTATAATAAATACAGCAAATAATCTTATCAAGAGAGTGTTAAATATTAGTGACGAAATTTATCATGCCAAAAACATAAAAATAATACAAGATATCCTAAAACGAAACAATTTTCCAACCCATATTACACTGAAACTTTTGAATAACTATAAAAGGCAAAAAAGTGTGGAACAAAAGGAACCCCTTAAAATGTATAAATCTATGTCGTATGTCCCAAAAATTTCAGAGAGAATAAAACAGGCAGAAATATATAATACTGAAAAGTTTAAAATCGCGTACAAGTCAAACAACGCATTAAAACAATTATTTTCCTACACTAAATCTAAGCTAGACAAAATGGATAATGCCAACGTTGTATATAAAATCAGCTGTAAAGGAAATGACGAAGACATATGCGATCAAGTATATGTTGGTACAACAGGAAACAAACTTAAAACGAGAATAGCTGGACATAAATCCGACATTAAAAACATTAATAGAATTTTGACAACAAAAACAGCTCTAGTGTCCCACTGTGCGGAGAAAAAACACAAACCAAACCTTGACGATGTTGAAATATTGCAAAAAGAGAATAAATACAATAAACGGTACACTTTGGAGATGTTACATATAATCAATGTACCTAAAGAGAAAAGAATTAATTATAAAACAGATATTGAAAATTGCGCTCACAGTTATAGACATATTGTAAACAAAATAAAAAGATAGTCTAATTAGTACAATGTTTAATGTGAAGGCAGTGACTTCTTATTAATTTTTTATCGTTGTTACTCAATGTGAGTTTTTAGTTGATGTTATTCATGTATACATATATATAAGCATATACTTTGTTTTTATAGTGTTTTTGTTATTGTTTAAATGTTTTCATGTTTTTTTGTTTATAGTCCTTGAAAATGATATCCGTTGGATATTGAAATATTGGAAAATATATTGAATACAGTGGATAAAGAAATAAATGGCCTCAAGCTTGAAAAATAATTTTGATGAGTTTTTAATTGAACAAAAAAGGCTGAAAAATTTATTCTATCGATAATATAATCTTAAAAAATTTCTTTTGCTCCTCCCTATTTGTGATATCGAAATTTGCTTGTTATTGGCAGCGCCGGCCCCAGCATTTGGTCAGGGTGGAGCGAGATTGGATTTCGGCGCCCTTAGGTCTACAACAAATTATGATCTATTTTTTAACAAACATGTTTTTGAAGCTGATTTTAAATTTCATTATTGTTTTTATTTCGGGTGATGAATAATTTTATTTGACTTATTATTTCTTTTCATTTATCTATCGTTAATGTTGAGAGCCTATAGAAAATATGAAAACGCTTTTTATATTTGTACGTAATTATTGTTTGAACTGAAAATGTGTATAAGTCGTAAGTTATTATTATTCGGCTTGAGTTCACAATCATTGAATTAATGTAAATTCAAATTATTTTTAAGAGTGGAATATTAGAATTAGGGATGTAACGAATACCGATACCGATATATCGGCGATACTTCAGATTTTCCGATACATCGCTATCGGCGATATTTTACTGCCGATACGACGATACTTTTAAACATTTTTTCTGAGTTTTTTTTTAACAAATAATTTATTTTTGTTCGATTTTACCATGAATTAAATACACTTCGTTATTTTCTAAATCTTATTAATATCAATTTTAAAAATTAATAATATTTTATGCTGTTATTTTGTAAAAAAATTATTTATTTTTTGTTAATTTTATCATGAATTCAAATTCAAGCCGTTGTTTTTTAAATCTTATTCCAGCAAAAAAGAGATACTCCAAAGAAGTCATGAAAATGTAGAATTCGCGATCTGGAAGTATTTCAAATTTGGATAATTTCTAATTAGTTTTACATATCCTTGCCCTTGCAACAAGTTCTGTTTTTCGATTACCAATCACCGAATTGGAAGCGATGCTAGGACAAATTTCTTTTTCGGTATTCTATAATGATTTTTCCTTGAGGAAAAAGGATAAAAAAGTACCAATTTTCACAATTTTTTTATGCGAATTTAAACTCAGAACTGTATTTTCATGTAAATTTAAGTGAATAAATATAAACTTAGAAGTCTTTTAATAATTAAGCTATTAAGTTATTTAGATGAATATTAGTTGATAAATGTCGTTAAAAAAAATCGATTTTTTAAAAAGCATGGCAAGTATTTTTTTAATTATAAAGGAATTAAACAATTTTTCTTGCTTTTCTACTTATTATCTGCATATTTTTAATATAGATTTGTTGGAAGCAAAGAAAATGTAGCTCCTTAAAAATTACTTCCAATGTTTTATCAATTTTAAATATTCTCTCTTATAATGTAATTTGGTATAATAAAAAATTGCACTTGAGTTTTGTTAATCTAAACTTGAACTCAATTTCAATATTCGTATCGGTATCGGAATCGGTATCGGCGATATTTATTTTTAAATATCGGTATCGGTATCGGATCGGCAAAACGGCGTATCGTTATGTCTATAATTAGAATATCTAATCAGACTAACAGAACGGATTAGTACTACTAATTTCGACAGCCGCTAAGCTGTCATCATCAGCGTCCTTTATTCGCTTTTACCACGTTTGATCGTAGATACTAGTATTAATGAAACATAAGCTATTTAACCAAATTTTATGAGCAAATAGAATATGAGTTATCCCATTCCTTTTTATTAATATGGTGAGCCGAACAAATTTCACCTTCTGATTCTTTATTCCAATTTTTCCTACTCTTATTTTTATTTTTGGTTTGCTTGTACGTAAGCTCCGCCCACGATAAATCAAGCTATTGTTGTTGTACATGTTTTTAAACAGGTTTCTTATGTCATAATTTGGATTCTGATTTTCCGTTTTAAATTAGACCGCAGAAGCCACACATGTATTCAACTTTTTGCGGGTGCCGTCGCAAATTTTAATATTTGTACGTAATTATTATTTGAACTGAAAATGTGTATAAGTCGTAAGTTATTATTATTCGGCTTAAGTTCACAATAATTGAATTAATGTAAATTCAAATTATTTTTAAGAGTGGAATATTAGAATATCTAATCAGATTAGCAGAACGGATTAGTACTACTAATTTTGACAGCCACTACGCTGTCATCATCAGCGTCCTTTGTTTGCTTTTACCACGTTTGATCGTGGATACTAGTAATTATGAAACATCAGCTATTTAAACAAATTTTATGAGGAAATAGAATATGAGTTATCCCATTCCGTTTTTATTAATATGGTGAGCCGAACAAATGTCACCTTCTGATTCTTTATTCCAATTTTTCCAACTCTTATTTTTATTTTTGGTTTGCTTGTACGTAAGCTCCGCCTACGATAAATCAAGCTATTGTTGTTGTACATGTTTTTAAACAGGTTTCTTTATGTCATAATTTGGATTCTGATTTTCAGTTTTAAATTAGACCGCAGAAACCACACATGTATTCAACTTTTTGCTGGTGCCGTCGCAAATTTTAATATTTGTACGTAATTATTATTTGAACTGAAAACGCTTTTTATTTTGATTAACTTCCTAGTTTTATATACAAAATATGGAAGAAGTTTTGAAGCTGGCTTACTATTTTTTAACAATATGCATAATTTACCGTTTTCAAATCAGTTTTTTCCAGTTCAAAGTAAATTAAATGTTAAGAGATGTGTTAAAATTAAAAACAAAAATTCGGTAAAAATAAAAAAAATATTTTTTCTTTTGATGATGTTTCCATGATATATAAGTCAAAATAAAATCTTACATATATATACGCGGAAAGCTTAAGTCCACTTCTATTTAACACAATTTAAAAATTTAATATCGGTGTAGAAACAACGCAGTGAAATTTTTTTGTCCGTGAAGTTCCAAAAATAGTTTTTATTGTATCTTAAAATTTGGAAATAGCAATATCGTTACACCTTAAATTTCATTGTGAGCAACGATACAAAGCACAGCATATTAAAGTAATAAAAGTAACGACGAAGTTTGCCGTATATTTCTCACTATTTACATGTATAGAACACGAACTCAAAATACACAACAAACAAAACAACAACACAAGCACGATAGTTCTTGGTACCTATCAACATGCCAAAGAAACACCAATACATTTAAACCACATACAAATTCTTTATTTAAAATATTGCCGCATTAAAAAAAATGCTTCTTGGACGTTTAAAATTTCCATCTGGCCCCCGTTTCTCAAAACTACAAGTTACAAATCTACAAGTAAAATACGCACAAAACAACAACACTTTTGCAAATTTTATTGTTGTTTTGTGTGTATTTTACTTGTAGATTTGAACCTTGTACTTTTAGAGAAACGGGTCCCTGGTAGTAAATTTCATTTACATGCAAAACAAAAACAAGAAATAACCCATAATAAAAGACTAAAATTGAAACGTCGTTATATTAAGACACATTTTAGAACGCTGTTGTGAACTCCCTAATTGATAACTTCCGATTTTGAGTGCGTATTAAAATTGTTTAAAAGGGCAAAATTATCTACTCAACTAGACCTACAATCCTTACTTAGTCCTTTGTCACGAGTAAAAAAAAATTGCTATTTTTTATTATTATTAAATAAAAATATAATCTGTTACCTATTTTATTTTAATTATATGCAGTATTTTAGTAACTTACGTCCCTGTTCTGTAAATCGAGCCGATTTGAAAATTAATAATATTCCTCCTGGCGTTTTTTAAAAGCATGTACAACAATTTTCATTCATATATGATATTTGTGACTCTAAATAGTGGATAATTTAAGAAAAGACAGAAAAACAATTTTTAAAATAAAAAGATACAAATACCATAGAAACTGGTTTTCGTATTTGGCTTTTTGGCGCTCTTTGACATCCGGCGCCTAGAGCGACCGCTCCACCCTTAGTCCGGGGCTGATTATTGGCTCACTTTTAATATTGCTTCATTATACATATATTCATTAACGAAAGTCTTGGTCATCTGGCAGATGCAAATGTACTATTACTGTTATTTGCTTATTTGTTAAATCTAAGTTATTAAATTCAAAAATTGTCGAAATGGTTTTATTTTTATATTTGGATCTAGTGAAATTATGTTCTGGTATGTGTATCTGAAAGATATGGTGATTTTTTGGGACTCTTAAAATTTTTATTTATAACTTTTTTGCTTAATTTAAGATACTAAATACAAATTTTAATTTTTAGTGAGGAAAACAATGTTATTAATCATAGCGGAATGTTATCAATATCACAATTGGGTGATAATACAAATGAACATGATATTTGGAGGCGTCCAAGATCTGAATCTTCGGCAGATGCTGAAAGCGTGTACATGCCGAATATGATTATCGATTCTATTTACCAAGGGATGACTACTAGAAAATCAAGTGTACGTATACATACATACATACATATGTATACCAGAAAGCCTTGTTTTTAATATTTTTCCATTTTTCATTTAGATAAAAAGCATAAGAATTGAAAAAACATATCTGTGTATTAGTAGTATAAAAGAATGGTGCATTGCGTGGTGGCACTCTGGCCGAGAGGATTCAGAGGAAAATGCATATGATCATGAAGACCCATCTGATATTGCGTAAGTAAAATGTCTATTATTCAAATAAAGGTGGTCATTAAAAGTTATTAAATCAATTTTAAATGTTAGTAATTTTGTAATATTTGTAACTTTTAATTACTTGCAACTAAATTATATATGTAACTTTGTACATTATAGAATTGGATATAAAGTGTTTGTTCAAGCAATTAATTATGACGACAACTAACGTGTCGCATTGCACTTTATTTCTTTTAGTGGTGTTTTTTATTTATTTTATTTTTGCTTTACTAAAGCCCTCATGACACTACATTTTTCTTGCATTGTTTTGCTATAGGATTGAAAGAAAAAAATAGCAAATGATAGAAAGAAACAACTATACAAAATATAAACAAAACGTAATAGCTTCTTTAAGTGCTGCCTACTTTTTATTTATAATAAAACGACAAAAGAAAAAAAAGTTAAAAAAGAGGCGCTAAGTCGCTGAATTCGTGAATAAATCGCTAACTTGGCAACATTTTAATGTTTCAAGCTTGAAATGTCAATTTTGAGTTGAACATTTTTACATTTTTTTTTTTTGACAGGCCCCCATTTTTTTATCGATAACATTAGTAAAAGCTTTGACAATTTGGTATTTATTTTAATATAGCTGAACTCCTTGCACCTGGCAAGATTTCCTATTATATTCTATTTGCACTGTTCTCCAAAACTTGAAAAATGAAGAAAAAATGTAGTGTCATAAGGGCTTAATGTTGTTTATCATGATACAATAATACAGGTACATGCATTAGTTAAAATTCTCGACAGCTGTGTTTTGTGTGTACTTACGTGTTTGTTTGGGTGTACAACTAATTTTGTTATTGCTCACTATATAATTTTTGCCAAGTCACATAAATATTAGACAGCCTAGATGAGAAAAATCTTCTAACGCATGTACCTATATTATTGTATCATAGTTGTTTATTTTGCGTCTGCTGAAGTCCTTTGCACCTTTCTACTAAGCAAGCGAAAATTGATCGCGGTGTGCAACGACCTACAGCGGAAGCAATGCCACAGTAATGCCAAATCAACAAAAACCAATATGTGCAATAGGGTTGCCCTATATTTTTAAAAGTGCTCCGATTCTAATTCTCACCCCTTTAAATATTTAAATAGTCTTAAAACGAATGTGTATCAATTTTTAAACAGATTGAAAAAGGTTTAGACTGAAATCTTAAAAAATATAGATTTTTATTACCATTTTTGAATTTTTTTCAACCATTTGTAATTAATTTTATCCCAAATTTCTTCAAATTTGTTCCCAAATTAAGTGGGGTTTTGTCTTTCCAAAATGCTGAAAATCACGAAAATCCAAGTACCAGTAATCAAGTTGTGACATAAAATATCAGCTACTTATTGACACTTTTATGGTTATATAGTATAATTCGTTTAGAGACCAACCTAAATTACGACGCAAAGCGTTGTCTGGCTGTCAAAATTTCTCATGCCCATACAAAATGTATGAAACCAACCGAAATAACGCGGCGTCAACGCTTTGCAATTGGAAAATCCAATTTTGACAGCGCGTAAAGAAGTGAAGTTGGCTGCAAAAGTAGTGTTGTTTATTTTGTTAATGCTCACACATATACTTACAGTAATGTAAATGTAGCTATTTTCAGGTCAATTAAGCGTCTTCATCTCTATTTCTTATTTCTATTTAGAGTTTCTTATTAATCAAAGTGAGTAAACATTACTGTTTCTGGCACAACGTTAACGCTCTAATTTAGTTTACCCATGTCAGCGTAAAAGTTAAGCGTTAAATTACGTTGCGCCTTGCGTCGTAATTTAGGTTGGTCTGTTATAAGCCACACCGCTTATAGTAGAATTTGCGATATATTCCAAAATGTTAATTTTTCTGTAATCTGTAAGTAAAAGACCTGCAAAATATTTTTTATATAGTCCATTAGCTCTATAGTCCATTTTCGCTTATACGCCACCAAGATGTGGTTTGAAATATTTTAAATATATGCAAGTTATGGCAGATATAATCCAAAATGCAAAAGTCAAACATAATAGATTTTTTAATGATAATTTTATAAAAATATTACTTACATTGAAGTAGAAATTATTTTTATTTTAGCAATCTTAATTGCAATATTTATGAATTTAGTAGATCAGGAAGTAATTTCTAAGCTTTAGTTTTATTTTTGTATTGTTAAAAGAAATAATTATATAGAGATTCGCATATAAGCCAAAAATTGGCTTATATAAAATTCAAGATATAGTTCAATTCACGTTATAGTCCACAAATAGCGTGCAAATGAGGCAGTGGACTATAAGCGAATTTTACTGTACTAGCTTTTACCCGCGGCTTCCGTCGCGCTATATCTTTGCATACGCGTAGATAACACTGGTTCACAAAAAAAATTAACCTCAAAAATGAGATGTTTTTTAAGCTAAATTGGGGCTGCTGAACACGAATATGGCACTAATTTATTTTTCTTAAGAACCGTTTTCGAGATATTCGCGAAAAACTAGTTTTTTGCAGTTTGTAAAGATATTTCCAAAAACCTTGAGTACTGTTTACTTGAATTGAGCAAGTTTGGCATTGTTGCATAGATATGTTTTTCCTCTTTCAGTTCATATTTATACTGTGCTGATCAGATAAAAATTCACTGAATTACAAGCCTTTACATTTGAAAAAAATTTAATTTTTTGCGTTTTTTCAAAATTCATAATTTTGAAATGCTCCATTAAAGCAAACAAAAAATTAAAATTTTTTGTTTTTACCCATATCTTAAATAAAATGTTGTTCCCAACGTACAAAAAGTAAAATTGTTAACAAAAATTTAGAAAGCTACAATAGATTTAGTGAAAACATCCAATTTTGAATTTTAATAAAAAAAAATTTGTATGGAATATGAGTATAAGAAAAATGCCAGTGGGGCAGAATTAAATATTTTAGAAATATATCAACTATTTCTAACTCTTTAGTCCGATCAGTATAAAATTTTACATGGAGATATCAAAGGAGTGTTCTTATTTAATTTAGAAAGATGAGCTTCCCATATTTCTCAGGTTCAGAGGTATGAAGTGCAAAGTAGTGCACTTCGGTCATGTAAAATTTTTCAACGCTTGTCTGTTTCTCACTCGATTCCAAAAATTTTGTGTGTCCTTATATACCTTGTAAAGTTCTAAAAAAGTCTTTGGTTAAACAAATATCTTGTATAGTTAGTGAGGAACACTCATTTTAATATTAAAATTTCAAAATTTTTCAAATCCTTGGTACAGTATTTTTAAGATATCGGATTGTCACAATTATTTCTTTGTTACTTATATGACAAAATTTCGAATAGTTAAAAAAATAGTTGATGGAAGTATTCTTTAAGAGTAGGAAAATATACAATCTTTAATTTGAAAATTGAAATATTTTGAATTTATGACAATTTTTGCCCAAAAAAGCACCATAATTGTTTTGTCTATAAAATTTTTTTCTCAAGGATCAAATAATTATTATATATACGTCTAAAAGGTGTCTTCACAGACATGATTTTAGAAAAACAACTTAATCGAGTTTAAAATTTTTGTGAGCATGCACCCACATATAGCGTTTATGTCCTTCCAGACTAAGATATATTAATGTTTTAAATTTCATTAAAATTCGTTAGATAGTAGCGTAGAGGCTGAAATTGCTCCCTATCCCACCTCGTGGTTATATATAAAAATTAAACGCTTGTGTTTCTAAATAGGGATCTATCTATGTTTTCAATGTCATTAAAATTGGCTAGATAGATTCGGAGGCAGAAATCCCCCCACCCCCCTCATCAAGTTTTGAAAAAATGCAACGCTTATGTGTCTATATAAATAGGCATATATCTATGTTTTAAATTTCATTAAAATTGGCTATATAATTTCGGAGACAGAAATCTCTCCACCCCCTCGTTAGTTTTAAAACAATGCATAGCTTATGTGTCCATCTAAATAGGGATTTATTTATGTTTTAAATTTCATTAAAATAGGATAAATAGTTTTGAAAAATCAGAAGTTGCACCTACCTCGCTTCGTGGTCCTATTTTTGAAAAAATGCAACGCTTATGTGTCTATCTAAATATGAATCTATCTACACGCTAAGAAAAGATATGGTTGTGGCATGGTTGCGTCAGCAATGACATTTTTCCCGACACAGTTTTTGAATGTGGCAAATAACTTATTATTGTATTAAATGACTGTGAACCTTAATTAGTTTAAGGCAAAAAAAACTAACGTTTACATTTAATCATGAAATTATTAGATTTCATGGAAATTTTGGCTTGAACAATATATATTGTTGAAAAAATTCTGACTACAATCATGGTTTATTTAAAAATTCAACAACAGAATGGTTCTATAATAATAAGATATCGTTCTTATCTATACTATTTTGTTTGCAATAAAGCTATGGCTATAAAACAGACATGGCTCTGCTTGCAAAAAATTTTTTGTTCCATCCCTTTGTTGTATGCTTTTTGTTAGTTTTGTCTTTTACTTGACAGCGTTTGGTTTATTTTTGTGAGCGGTTGGTGTGAAAAAATAAAAATTTAAATAACAAAAAGTGATATATTCCGGTAATTAATGTTCGGCCATGTTCTGAAGACCATTTAGTTTTGAAATAGCAAAATTTCAAAAGCGAAGAAAAGTGTTCTTTAATCGGACAATTTGGTGTATTCGTAGCTTTGTTCTGATAAAATATGTGAAATATTTCAAAAACACAAAAACCAACTGAAAACCTCCAATAAGTGAGCTTTTTAGTTGGATTCTATCCTGAAAGTTGCCGATTTCACAACAAAATGTTTTTCAGAACATGCCCGATTGTAAATATAACATGTGTCAACAATATGTGTATATGAAAATAGATAATAATTTTTATTACAAACTCAGTTGAAAAATTTTGTTTTTGATTTAAACTGAAATAATAAATTTTTTTAGCTCCTGTCAATTTTTTAATCAACTTATAGTTAAGAAAAGAATAAGTATATATATAGAACAATATATGTATATGGTTATTTAGAACCAGTTATATGGTTAATTTTGACCATATATATGGTTATTTCAGACCATATTTTGTTATTTTCAACAATATATAAGGTTATTTTGAACCATATACATGGTTGCTTGAACCATGCATATGGTTGTTTTTAACCATATATATAATTATTTCAAACCATTTATTGCAATTTTGAATCATATATATCGTTATTTTGAAACATACATATGGTTACTTGAACTATGTATATGGTTGTTTTGAATTATATGTATGGTTGTTTTCAAGCATATATTCAATCATATTATGTTGATCTTCGATTATGATTGCCTCAATCATGTTTTTTCTTTGCATGTATGCTTCAAATTTCATTAAAATTTATCATATAGTTTCGGAGAGACAGAAACTGCCCCTAACCTCTCGTGCTCCCATTTTAAAAGAAATGTACCTCTAGCTTAAGTGTGAATTCGAAATATGTATATAAATCTATATGTTTTAAATTTCATTAAAATTGGTTAAATAGTTTCGGAGAGGCAGAAATTGCCTTTTGTTCCTATTAAAAAAATGGCATAGCTTATGTGCCAATCCACAATAGGTACCATCTATGTTTTAAATTACATTAAAATTGGTAGGATAGCTTTGGAGAGGCTAGAATCGCCCCCTTACCACCCCTCGTAGTCTTAATTTTGAAAGAAATGCAAAGCTTATGTGTCCATCTAAATAGTGTCCATTTAAATTTCTTAACATTGATTAGATAGTTTAGGAGAGGCAGAAATTCTCCCTTAGCCCCTCATGGTCCTATTTTTTTTTTAAATGCAAGGCTTATGTTTTCAGCTAAATAGGTATCTATCTATGTCTTAAATTTTATTGAAATTTGTTAGATGGTTTCGAAGAGGCCGAAATCGCCCGCTACTTTCCCCTCGTGGACCTATTTTTGAAAAAAATACATCGTTTAGGTGTCCATATAAATATATTTTAAATTTAATTAAAATTGATTGGATAGTTTCGGAGAGTCTAAAATGGCCCCCTACCCCTCATAGTGGTCCTATTTTTGAAAAATGTGTAGCCTATATGTCCTTTCAGACCCAGATCTATATATGCTTTGAGTTTCATCAGAATCGGTATATAGTTTCGGAGTGGCAGCAGTTTTCCCCTACCCCTTCTCGTGATCATATTTCCGAAAAAATGTATAGCCTTTGTGTTCTTTTAGACTAAGATCTATATATGGTTTGAATTTAATCAAAATTGGTTAGATGGTCTTTTATATTTCCCCTCCCCTTCCGTGGTCCTATTATTTTAATTATATAGCTTATATGTCCTTCTAGACTTAGATCGATCTACGTTCTAAATTTCATCAAAATCGGTTCTGCGGTTTAGCCGTTAAAGCGCAATAAAGGAACAAACAAACAAACTTACCTTCGCATTTATAATATTAGTAAGGGTGTGTCCTTCTGAGCTCAGACCTATGTATGTTTTAAATTTTATCAAAATTGTGCCTGCCGTGCAACAAAACACAAACAAACTTTCGCATTTATATTGTTAGTATGGAAGTATGGATGTGTCCTTTTATATGTGGAACTATTTATGTTTTAAACTTCATCAAAATTGGTTAGATAGTCTCGGAGAGGCAGAAAGTGCTCCCCTGCCTACTCCTGACCTACTTTTGAAAAATATATGTATATCCTATGTGTCTTTTTAGACGTAGATCAATGTATGTTTTAAATTTGGTCAAAATCGGTTAGATAGTGTCGGAGAGGGAGAAATTTCCCCTTTGCCCACCCTTTCGATCATAGTTTTGAAAAAAAATATATAGTCTGTATCCTTTTAGACGTAGATCTATCTATGATTTAAATTTCATAAAAATCGGCTAGATAGTCTCTGAAAATCAGAAATTTTCCCCATGGCACCCTCGTGGTCCAATTTAAACAAATATATATAGCCTTAAGCTCCTTCTAAGACTTATATCTATCTATGTTTTAAGTTTCAAACAAACAAACAAACAAACTTACTTTCTCATATATAATATTAGTATGGATATGGATGCATTAGCAGATTTGCACCTGAGTCCGTTTTTTATTTTCAAACCCTCATATTTTAACTTTTACTTATTAGATCGTCTCAAAACTTGGAACTATCTATAAAATCATGTTTTCTATAATAACGTAGAAAAAAAATTTTACTTTTATTTGTTAAACCATTTTTGTTTTGGTTTTCTTGATTTTTTCCTTATATTTACAAACAGCATACTTAAAATTGCAGGATTATCTTAAGAAAAATATGTGCAAAGAATATTTCTTAACTCAAATCATAAAAAACGCTAAGCATTGATATAAATTAAAAAAAGCATATACCTACACACAAAAAAATATAAGAGGTAATATTAACTAAGCTTGCATAGGTAAAATTATTTTATATGAAACTAGCTGGCCCGGTGTGCTTCGCCACACCCATCGCAATGAAATAAATTAAAGAAATGTGAAAAAAAGAAACAGTCAATGAAACCACTGACACAAAGAATATCTCTATAATGCTATTCCATTCATATTTAGCGTCAGCTCTAAAGCGCCCTATCCATTATACAATATTATTGAATATGTTATTGTACATACATATTATTGTTGTTTTGACCTATACTTTGCAATAAATTGCACAATACTTTCAAACAAAGTATTGCCCAATTTTTCCGACAGTGAAAAAGTAAACATAATACTGAGCAATGTTGCCAAAACATTGCACAATTATCTTTATTGTGCAATAATAATCAAAAGCCGTTGGAGTTTAGCCAATATATTGTGTAATCTTCTAATATTACATGCGCATTGGCGATATTATTGTACAATATGAAAAATTTCACATTTATATTGCAGGTGTGTGGGGCGCTTTTGTTTCAAACATCTTTACTGTTTCGCTATTATTTCATGGAACGTATATCAACAAAATTATACTAAAAAAAGATTATATTGCGTATACACAAAAGAATATAAATAAAATAAAAGATTTTGTTTGTAATATTCTACTTGATAAGATTATATCGAAATTAAGAATCTTGATTTGTGCGGCTGCTTAAAGCTTGAAAACGACTGGACAAAATTGGTTACTTCCTTCTGCCGGTTTGTTCGTAATTGCTACGCGAAGGTAACGGAAAACAGAAAAGTCGAAAAAGACTTAACAGGTGATGATGTAAGCGGTTATTTTGTATTTTCTTTATAGGAAGCCAACCAGTAAGACCGATCATGCAAAATCTAACAAAATCTTGGCAGTAATGGTGGGGGGAGACGGGTTATGGCGGACAAAGTAATTATTGATTATCCTATATCTGCAGAGCTGCAACAGTGAGGCTCTCTGACTTTAATGTGGGTAACTTTTAGAGAAAACTGAAAGTGGTATGGGAGGGGGTAGCATACGGGTAGCATCATTCAAAGTAATTATTAGTTTTAGTATATCTGCAGAACTACAACAGTGAGGCTCTTTAAATTTAATGTGGTTAACTCTTAGCATAAAGTGAAAATTCCTACAAAATATTGGTGGTATAGGAGGGAGAGGCGGGTACAGCCGATAATAAGTAATTATTGATTTTTCTATATTTACAGAACTACAATAGTGAAGCTCTCTAAATCTAATGCAGGTAACTCTTAAAACAAAGAAAAAAATTCCAACAGAATATTGGCGGTATAGGATAGGGAGACGGGTACCCCCATAAAAAGTAATTATTCATTTTCCTATATCTGCAGAAGTATAATAGTAAGGCTTTTTAAATTTAACAACCAGCAATTTCCTGCAATATATTGAAGGTATAGTAAGGGGTAAAGGGATATCCTCCATACAAAGCAATTATTTATTTTTCTATATCTGAAGAACTACCAAAGCGAGACTCTCTAAATTTTTTGTAGGCTAAACTGAGAACAAATGGCGCTTTTCAACAAAAGCCTAGTGGTATATATACAAAGTATATATACAAAGTAATTTTTAATTATCCCAGCTTTATCCGGTGTACTTCGATACTGTATTGTTGCGAAGATATAGGAAAATTAATACATAATTATTTTTCCAATAGAAAATATTCATTCCATATATCAATGTATAGAAATAAATTCAGTTAAGTGCGACTTGGGCTCGTACACCAAGGCTTCTTACGAATACTTATATCCCTTTTTGCCTTTTGGCGATTTTCGTTTATTTTTAGGGCCTTTTTTAATGTTTTCGTTTAAGAGTTTTAGGACGAATTTTGTGTTTTTTTGTGATTTTTACCCTTTTTCGGCCACTAAATATACAAATTTCAAAAAAGTAGCAAAAACCTGTCCACTTGTTTTTTGTCCTTATGATGATGCTTTTCATATTTGGTGTCAACCTTAGTTAGATCCGCATATAAAAAGTTACCGAATTTACTCGTTTTATCCCTTTTCGCGCTTTAGGTTTTGAATTTCTTAAAATCCCCGCATCCATGCAACGAAAAAGAAACCTGCATACAACATTTTTTCTATTCAAAATATTCATTCAAAGTACATAACAAATAGTTGTGCAGGAAAAAAGTACCAAAACATCAAAAAATTTAGCGCTTCTAAAGGAGAGAAGAAAACATTTAAAATTTCATTTCTATCTTTATTATATTAGGAGATAAACTTACTTATATTCGGAGATATAAGATTACCGATTTCACCCGTTTGTACCCCTTTTAATCCCCTTAGTGCATATATACAAATATATTATTTCAGTATGTATAGCAATGTGAATAGAAAATGGTTGTATGGAAAAAAGTACCAAAAAGAGCTACCAATTTTACCCGTTGTATATTCGAATTTCAAAAAAGTACCAAAATGTGTTTGGGGGCTTCGTAAGGAGAGAAGAATGCATTTAAAATTTAATGTATATCCTCATTACTTTAAATTCCAAAAGCATCATAATAATCCCTACTTAAATTCGAAGATATAAAGTTACCAATTTTTTACCCGTTTTTCCCTTTTAAGCCACTTAGAATTTAAAATTTCAAAAATCCCTTCTTAGTGAATATATAAAATCATATGCATGCAGTACGTATATCAATGTGCATAAAAAATAGTTGTATGGAAAAATGTACCAAAAACAGCTAGCAATTTTACCCTTTATGTACTTGAATTTCAAAAAAGTACCTAAATGTGTTTGAGGGCTTCGTAAGCAGAGAAGAATGCATTTCAAATTTAATGTCTATCTTCATTACTTTAGGAGATAAACGGTTTACAAAAAAGGTCTAAAATTATATCTTTACCCTTTTTTGGCCCTAAATGTACAAATTTCATAAAAGTACCAAACACATGTCCACTCATTATTTTATCTTATTATAATGCTTTTGGAATTTTATGTCTACCTTACTTAGATTCGAAGATATAAAGTTACCGATTTCACGGAGGTAATTTTGTTGATATTTGTCTGGGAATATATAGGAAAATCTAAATGCCATATATCAGGAACCACTCCGCCTATTTCGTGAAAACTTCACATAAACCATCTACAGACCATCCCCAACGTACCCTGACATTTTGGTTGAAATCGTTCGGACCGTTTCCGCAGTTAGTGGTGACATCAAAGTGTACACTTTTATATATAGATTAAAAATCCTGGGTGTTTTTAACTATGACATTAGGTAATTTTTAGAATACATTTTACCTAAAGTCCAAGTTAATTTAGCTAATAGAATAAGGTGCCTTATTCGAAAGTATTTTTGTTCTTGTTTTTTAATTTTTTGTCAAATGAAAATATATTTTGGGAAGAGCGGTAAGTACATATTATTTTAAATAAACATTTATTGATTGTTTTGGAATAAACACACATCTTTTATAGATTAACATCAACTTTGGAATGAGGAACAGTTTGGAACGATTGGGATAAGGACTTTATCTAAGTGAAGAATTGATTGACTTACGAAACGATAATTTATTAATTAATTTTCCTGGTGTAATTATTTTTATTATTATAACACCGGTACATAAAAGAACAAAAGTTGACTGTACATTTATTTGGCCGGATACTCCTACCTATATGTATATTGACGTGCTGATTCCGAATCTGATATCCGTATGATTCGTACACCTTCAAAATTTCGAGTAAATTGCGAAAAACTTTATTTTCCAAAATTGTTTGTGTTTTCCCTAATTTACTTGAAATTTGGCCAAACGGACCTCAGATTCGGATTCGGCGCGTCAAAATAAATATACGTAGGTAGACCAAATCGAATGTACACTTTTGTTTTTTGTGTGCCGGTATAATCATCATTTATTCTAACTTATTACTTTTATGATTATCTATACAAATAAAACTAAAAAAATACAATCCGTTTTTTATTACATATATAGTGGATGTTTGAAATATAATAATCAAAAATTATTTAAGAGTCAACTAAAATCATCGCTAGTTTACCAAAACAAAAGGTTGAATTGACCTTGTTATCATAGGTAATTTAAGAAAAAAGTTTAGTAGTTTTAACAAAATTTTTAGTTGATTTTTCGAACATCAACTAAAATTTTTGGTAAATTAACTAAAAAACTTTGTAAATTCCATTCTACCCTTTCACTTAGTTAAAATTATACCATAATTTTAGGAAATATAACCTATGATTTTTTTGTGTGTACACTAAAGTAAAAAAGTTTGAACATTTAAACTAGGGATGTAACCGATACCGATATATAGGCGGTGCTTCAGATTTTCCGATACATCGGTATCGGCGATATTTTACTGTCGCTACGACGATACTTTTTAAATTTTTTAAAAAAGCACGTTACAAAACTAAAATTAATATTTTTTGTTAATATTACAATGAATTAAATTCAATTTGTTGTTTTTTGAATCTTATTAATATAAATTTAAAATATTTGTAATATCTTATGCTGTTATTTTGTAAAAAAATACTTTTTTTTGTTACTTTTATCATAAGTTCAAATTCAATTCGTTGTTTTTTAAATCTTATTACCAGCAAAAAAAGACACTCCAAAGAAGTCATGCAAATGCAGAATTTGCGATCCGGAAGTAGTGCAAATTTGGATCATTTGTAATTAGTTTTACATATGCTTGTCATTGCAAAAGTTCTCTTTTTCGATTACCAATTACCGAATTGGAAGCGACGTTAAGAAAAATTTCTTTTTCTGCGTTCTATAACACTAGGTCACAAATAACAAACTTTTGTCTGTTATTTGTTTCTAGCATACTTTTTCTCATGGATTTGGACCTACTGAACACGAAAATGAATTTTAAAAATTTTTCTGTCGATTGGTTTGCGAGATACAAATTTTTTAATTTTTTTTTTTTAATTTTTGGAGGTACACTTACTATTTTGAGCATATCTTTAGTCTTCTTTGACCTATTTTATCCTACTACTACTCAAATTAAAGACAATTGAGCCGTCTACAACTTATTCTCAGAAAATTTTCAAATCGGGTTAGTAGTTTTGATGTCAGCTATACGTAAAAAAATTAAAATCGCTGTTAACATCGCGTTTTATATTTTATATGAATTTTTACATGAATTTTTCAGCCACATTTTTAGTAAAAAAACCCAGTTTTTTAACCTTTTTAAGCCGCCAACATCAAAACTACTAACCCGATTTGAAAATTTTCTGAGAATAAGTTGTAGACGGCTCAATTGTCTTTAATTTGAGTAGTAGTAGGATAAAATAGGTCAAAGAAGACTAAAGATATGCTCAAAATAGTAAGTGTACCTCCAAAAATTAAAAAAAAAAAATTAAAAAATTTGTATCTCGCAAACCAATCGACAGAAAAATTTTTAAAATTCATTTTCGTGTTCAGTAGGTCCAAATCCATGAGAAAAAGTATGCTAGAACCAAATAACAAAATGGCTGTTGCCTAGTGTAATGGATCGCATGTCATAATGTCCAGTGACTTAATGTGTCATAACGACTATGGACATTATGACCCTTTTGAAAGTGTCATAATGTCCATAGACTTTATTACATTATTATTATGGACAGTATGGTCACTTTTATTATTATGGACAGTGTGGTCACTTTTTAATGTCCATGGGCATTATGACACGCCACCCTCTAATGATTTTTTCTCAAGATTTTTTTTAAAAGATGAAAAATTTCCAATTTTCGGAACTTGTTTCTTTTTATGCGAATTTGAACGCAAAACTGTGTTTTCATGTAAATTTAAGAGAATAAATATAAACTTTTAGAAGAATTTGAACAATTAAGCTGTTAAGTTATTTAGAGGAATATTAGTTGATAAATGTCCTTTAGAAAACCGATTTTTTTAAAAAGCATAGCGAGTATTTTTTTAAAATTATAAAGGAATTACAAATTTTTGTATGACTTAAATAAAATTTTACTTTCTTTTCTATTAATTATCTTCATATTTTGAATATAGATTCTTTGGAAGCAATGAAAATGTAGTTCCTTAAAAATTACTTCCAATTTTTTATACTGTAATTTTGTATAATAAAAAATTACCCTACTTGAGTTTTGTTATTTAAACTTTAACTCAATTTCAATACGCGTATCGGAATCGGTATCGCCGATATTTCTTTTTGAGTATCGGTATCGTATCGGCTAAAACGCGCATCGTTATATTCCTATATTGAATACATATTCAAGTGAAACAAGGCAAAAACGTAATAGTCCAGTCATATTAGGGGTCCCCCCTTGGAATTGGAAATAGTCAACTATAAACCTGTATAAACCTTTATTTTGACACTCTAAAGCTTTTCTCAAAACCTACTTATTGTAGGGTGGGCACGACTACCGATTTCTAAGGTCAAAAAATCGTTTTTTGCAAATGTTTTGCAAATAACTCATTTCATATGGGTTTTGTGCTATTTGTAGTTGCTATAAATATTGTAGAGGATTAAATTATCTACAGTTTTTGTTAGAAACATTTTTTTATCTATTGAACCGTTTACGAGATAGATTTCGGAGTGCGCAGTGTTTAACGATTTAGAGTCAACCGGTAGTCCCGATTAAAAACACGCCGTATAAAATCTATAAATTATTGATAAATATATAATTCTAAATAATTTGCATTTTCTTATTAACTTACGTTATATTTAATAATTTTTTTCATTAATTGATTGTTATTATAAAGTTATTAAGGGACATACTTTAATTACATACATTTTAATTTAATTTAAAATATACTAAAGGTATTCACGTCAAATATTTTTTCCCTTGCTCAAAATTGCGTACTTGCATTGGTCTGACGTGAGCAGCCTCTTCTGTTTCGTTGACGCCAATGTCTATTATAAATGTATGCAACCGGCGAGTTTAATTGTTGAAGCGCCCTTCAGACTATTAGATTTAGAATTAATACTTGTCAAAATCTCAAATCTTAAGTAAAAGTCCGACAGTGTGAAAACAAATTGTTATGATCTGTCAAATAATACGTAAAGAAATTTGACAGTACTATAGTACTCGTCATTTTTAGGGTCATTTTATCAGGGTTGTTTTTTGCACGAACAAACATGGGAATAACAAAAACAGTTGTGTATTTGTTTGCAGGCATAAATAAAAAAAAGAACGAAAAAATTTGCTTTATTGCAGATTATTTATGTTACGTTTTATTTGGAATTTGATAGTGTAGAAAGAAAATGTAATGAGAATATTTTCTTTAAGATTTTTTGACAGTCAGACTGATTTTGATTTGATTTTCGTCTTACAAAATCTAATAAAAATCTCAAAGCTTGTATCACAATGTGAAACGGTATTAAGTGCTTATTTAAGATGCCGAAACAAAATCTAAATCACATTAATAATTTAATGTAGGAACTTTTCTGATAAGTTTTTTAATATTAATATTTTTTTTTTAATTTAAAACACATTACTTATGTAAATACATATGTAAGAAAGGCGTAAGCTATGCATCTTGAAAATAATGAATATTACTTCAAGATTTATATTTGCTGAAGGAAGTACAATTTATTAATTCCAATTTCACAATGTTTTTATATTATTCGTATTACATTCACTTGCTTATTTTTTAAAGAATTCATTTTCAACTACATATTATGTACATGTAAACTTTGTTTTATTTTAATTCAAAGAAAAAAGATTACGTTATTCTATATTCACACGGGAACGCAAATTCGTCCTTCGCTCTCTCATTCGTGCTTCTCAGCCCAATCAGCATAAAAACAACGTGCTTCGCCATACAAAATTTTGAGATCGAAGCACCTTCTTTTAAGATGCTTCATTTTGAATGTACTTGCGAAGCACGAAAAACTGCTATCTTCTCTAAGTTTTATCGCAGTTCATCGCTAGTTTACCTGAACTAGTTGTCAACACCACGGTTGCAAGATGTGACGATTTATCGTCATTTTGACGATTTTTGGTGTCAAAAATGGCATTTTGACGACTGGAATTATAAGTTGATACAATTTTTTAGAGCTTAAAAAATTTTGAACTTGATCAAGAACTTTCCAGCTTTTGCTACAATATGTAATAAAAGTAAAGAGTAAAAGGGATAGATATGTCACACTTAATTATTTGTATATTGATATTTTTGGTATTACAAACTTCTGGTATTTTTAAACTTCTTCGTCTCCATAATTTATCAAATATAAAAATTTTAAACACTTGAAAACAATGCTCAAATATTTATAAAGAAAATAACGGAGTGTTTGATGCAAATAGTCAAAAGTTCAAATGCAAATTTTCGTAGCTTTTTTATAAAATCTTTTGCATTTTGCTGTAGAATTTCTTAAAAATGCTACGATATTTTGCTTTTGCTAATCCCATTTGCATCAAACACTGATCCGTTATTTTAAGTTTTTAAAATATATTGGTCCTCATATCTCAAAAAAAGTGAAGCTTAGCGAAATATATTTCAAGTTTTTCCAATGTTAGTATAGTATGGCTGTTATTCGCTTTTAAGCGGTTAACATTTGTTTCTGAAAAGTTTTTTACGCATAAAGAAGATATTAATGAACACTTTTACTAAAGTAACTTGAAATTGTTTAGATATGATTATGTTACATTAAAAGAACGATACGTATGTATTAGTGATGTTACGAGTATCAATTTTTAATATTCGCGAACACGAATACGAATATTTGATACAATATTCGCCGAAAATTCGCTAAAAATTGCAAACAAGCCCTAAAAATATGGGCATTTCCACAGGAAAGTCCACTTTCTGTCACGTTCGTCACCAAGAAAGTAAGCTTGTTTTTCAGAATCAAGTGGTTCAATTTTTGCTAAACTTTTACTAACTGTAGAGCTACTTATGGGCTACACAAATATATAAAGAAGTAAAAAAAAAACTTACGCTGCTTTAAAAAAATCAACATAATTGCTTGTCGTCGAGAGTGACAGAAAGTGGACTTTCCTGTGGAAATTCCCATATACATAAATACCAGCGCGAGAAAATCACACAAAAACAAAACAAATAATAATTTTTAGAAAATCATCAAAGCAATGAACCCCTTAATACAACGTAGGATAAAATCTTGCACACACATTCACACATACATTAAAATTTAAAACGATCAACATATTGATTTTTTCCCCATACGCGTATTAAATTACACAGCTGAACATAAAAGATACCCAAAATACAGACAAAATAACTGAAACAGACAGAGCATGCACAAAAATGAAGGCTGAACCCACACCCACAAAAGACAAAACCTTTTTGTCTTTCAAGTAAAAAACACTTGTTTGATGCTAACCCACACCAAAATATACGTCAGACAGCAATGCGACTATGCTTTTGTTTTTTTTCGTATTTGTGACTTTTCTTCCTTGGTGTGGGTTACATCATAAGAAAGCACGCAATTGTGTGCAGCGAGGTTCGTTTCAGTCTGTTTTGTGTTACTCTGTGTGAGTATGTTGCATCAAACCACATGTATTTTCTGCAACCAATCTATTTGCGCAGTAAGTCAAAGAGACAGTATTGCGGTTGTTTTGTTTGGAGTGGGTTATCTCATAAGAACTAATATTAAGTTGTCGTATAAGTCACAAAAAACTGTTTTGTCTCACTTGGTGTGTTTTCAGCCTAACAAACAAACAGCTTTGATTGTAGGTATTGATAAAATGTCCATGAAAATCGAAAACAAAAAATAATAAGAGCTTGTGAGTGTTGGATTATTGATCAGATAGGAAAATTTTGGTAAAACAAAGTTGAGTCGCAATAAAAATTAATGCAAGAATTTACATGAAAAAAGTCTTGTATTCTATTTGCTGGCAAAATTTAGTTAAATAGTTGATGTTTCATTGTAAAAACCATCCACCTTCATAAGTGGTAAAAGTGAAGAAGAAGGCTGATGAGACGGTGTAGCGGCCTGTCGAAATCAGTAGAACTGATTCGTTCTGCTAATCTGATTTGAATATTCCAACACTCCACTCTTAATAAAAATAATTTGAATATACATTAATTCAAATATTTAACTAAAAGCCGAAATAATAAAAATTTCAGACTTATACCTATTCAGTTTAAAACAAAGTTGTTCATTTCACCAAACAATTGTTTGTACTCTTTATTTCATTTCTTTTTATACTCTATTTAGTCGTTAATGCGACAGGGACGAGTGTACATGCATAGTAGCTTTGTTGGTATTTTGCAGCGTTATCAATTCTGTGCTTTTCGCACCGTTCTTAGTGCTTTTTCAACTTTTCGACGCGAAAAATTTTGGAGTTAGTGCTCAGTGCTTTTTTAGTCTAATTTTTGGTGCTTTTATTTTTTGACGGTGGCACTAAACCCAAAATTAAAAAATTAGTTTCTTTATCTAAAAAATGTTTTTCATGTGTAAAATTCTTTGCTAATGCCATTATTTCCTGAACACGTTTTTTGCAGTCTTGCAGAAGAATAAAAAAATTTACTCAAGCAATCAGTGATGCTTCATCTTTTTTCTTTTTTGTCGAACCCCATTAAAACTAGTTGTCGAACCCCACTAAAACTAATTTTTGTACGTATTTCGTTTGCTTGGCACTTCAGATTTCAAAATCTTTCCATTTTAACAAAATTTTACATACTTAAACTTATGTATATTCTACTCTTAAATGCGTATCACGTGGCGTAAGAACTAGCCTGATACTTTTTATGCTTTCTCTTTATAGCCGTCTAAACTCGACCATTTTTTGATAAATGTTCCCATGTTCGTCATATTCAAGATTGAATAACTTTAGAGCGCGTCATCGGATAATAATAAATTTTGTTTCATTCCAAAGGTTTCAGTTTCCTTATAATAAGTATTGCTTAAAAATTACATAGCTTCCCGGTAGAAAGTCTTCTAAAATGCCAAAGTATCCTGAAAAAGGTATTTGTACTTTTCTTTATTTTTTAACCGACATAAAAAAGAAGGAGATTATGAATTCGTGTGTATTTTTGTGTTTGTATAGGCATAACTCTGTCATTTGTGAACCGATTTTCAAAGTTATTTTCTTGTTTAAAAGGGTTTGCTTTCTGTTTGGTTCCACAATTTTTTTCGAAAATCGGTGAGGAAATTCGGTCCCCCAATCAAAACTCTGCCATTTCTAACCCGATTTTTTTGAAAGGATTTGCCTGCAGTTTTTTTGCATAATTTGTTCCCAAAAATTGGTGGAAAAATGTTATCCACCAAGCATAAGTCTGTTATAAGTGAACCGATTTTCAAAATTCTTTTTTCGAACATCTGTAGGGCATTGTCCTCTCCCCCGGAAATATTGATTATCGCATAATCCTCCATTTATGAACCAATTTTAAAATTTTTTTTGTTTCAAATGAATTGCTTGGAGTGTGATCCCATAGAAGTGAGAATAGGGCGGACAAAGGGGTAGCCCGATATATTAGTTATCATATAACTCCGACATTTCTTGACAGATTCTCAAAAAACTTTATTTGGAAGGACATGCAAGGTTTGATGCTATGAAAAATTGCAGGCGGACACCCTATTTGTAGACAAGAACACCATTTGATCTAATACAAAGTCGCGTTGGTTTTGTAATCTGGTACATAAGATCTTTGCATTGAAGTTGGGGTTTTTTACATATGTAATTATATTTATTACAGAGTTAACTACGAATGGCAGGTCTTTATTGTACGAAGTCTTTAAGTAGGAATGAAAACAGATTCAAAAGGTACAGTTTTTTCTTTTTCATTGCTATGAAAAACCTGTAGCAATAACTATGATCATCATATATAATGAATTATTATCGGATATGATATATTAAGCTCTAAAAAATAGAAAACTACAAAAAAGTCCGAAAAATTTTTGCTTTTAGTGGTCTTTTCTAAAACGATTAGTTTTAAATCGGCTCGATTTAGAGAACAGGCAACTTTTTTAAATAAAACAAAAAAAATTAAAATTCAGTGCTTTTTTTCAAGAATTACGCGTTTTTTCACTTGTTTCAGTGCTTTTTGAAATCTAAAAGTTGACAACGCTGGTATTTTGCCACATACAGTGTGTAAAATAAATGATAATGATGAAAATAAAGTGCTTATTATTAGAAATAAAAATATATTTTTGAAAAAACTAAGGGGATTGGGGCAAAATGTATCGAAAATTTCTCCATTTTACCAAGTAAAGAAATAGTGAATTCAGTGTCAACCGCATTATTATACATTTTTACGACCAATATAATTTCTTGTGATAAAATTTTAATGAAAATCTTTGCGTTTACTTTATCGTATTACTGTTCACAATTCTCACAGCAATATAGCTGCAAAATATTTTTGACCACCAATGGTTTAAAATAAAAAATACGTAAAAATAATTATTAATGCGACGGCCCGCGCAAAAATAGTTGTATGCATGTTTACTACTCGGTTGGCGATCTGGAACTAAAATACAGACAATATAACTGAAACAGACAGACATGCATAAAAACTAACACACAAACAGCTTTGATTGTATGTAGGTATTGATAAAATGCCCATCAAAAAGCGAAAACAAAAAATAATAAGAGCTTGGGAGTGTTGGATTATTGATCAGATAGGAAAATTTCGCAAAAAAAATTAATGCAAGAATTTACATGGAAAAGTCTTGTATTGTATTTGCTGGTAAAATTTAGTTAAATAGCTGATGTTTTCTTGTAAAAAGCATCCACTTTCATAAGTGGTAAAAGTGAACAAGAACGCTGATGAGACGGTGTAGCGGCCTGTCGAAATCAGTTCTGCTAATCTGATTTGAATATTCCAACCCTCCACTTTTAATAAAAATAATTTGAATTTACATTAATTCAAATATTGAACTAAAAGCCGAAATAATAGAAGAGGTTACCAAAAAAACTAAATAGATACATAGCAATCGACTTGCAATACAAATTTATAGTGAGATAAGCTCATATCAATCATACAAATACACATGTATTATATTTTCATGAGGGTTCCGTTTTGATCTTTCTACGATTGCTACGATAACCTTTTTCAAATTATTCTTCAATGTTTTTTAAGCTTAAGACTTGTTTGGGTAAACTTATTATAATATTATTTCTCATGTCATTTGGTTTGTTGGGATATGCACGATATATTACGAGTTCTAATGTGAACATAAGCCTCATCACAAAAACCTCCCAACAACAAAACAGAAATTATCAACAACTAAATTCTGTACCCTAAATAAAAACTCAAGGAACCCTGGGGCCAAGTGTGTTCAAGTCACCACTTTTGTCAACGAGTCGTCTATACTTTTCATATATCCTATAATGGAAAGAGAAGTATTGACAACTACCAAAATGAAGTAAAATGCTTCATACATAGGTATTGTCTAGAATCATTAAAATATACTAACGAATCTATGGTGCGCTCCCAATGTCTCAATCTAGTCTATAGTAAGTCAATAGTTCCGAGCTCACTATTGACATCTCATAACAAACACATCCTAAATTTCTATAACACAGAACATTACTATGCTATAATTAGTCACTAGCACTGATTACAAACTCAATAGTAAATCATTCATTAAAATATACTAACGCATTCTATAAGACACTCCCCAATGTCTCAATATCAACCCATAAGAAACATATAGTCTATAGTAAGTCACTTTTTCGAAGTTCCGAACTCACTACCCAATGTCTCAATATGACCCCATAAGAACCACATAGTCTATAGTAAGTCACTTTTTTTAAGTTTTGAACTGACTATTGAAATCTCCATAACAAAACACACCCTAAATGTCTATAACATAAAACATTACCTACACTATAAGTTGTCACTAACACTCATCATAAACTCTATAGTAAATCAACACAATCTTTACTATACACACTTTTTCCAACAGAGCACTTTCATTTTTTTCCCACGTATATAAAATTACATATTTGTTTATTTAACAATTAAAATTTTAAAATTTCAGCAAAATTTCAAACAAGTTTCCAATTTGCGTAATTAAAATTTTAATTGCTCTCAGGGGAACAGTTCCCTACTAATGGCACTGACTGAATTCGATTTGAATTCTTCAGTGGAGGATGGTTTCTGATTTTTGTTGAATTCCCTTGCCCATTGGCGCTCATTGCCGTATAAAAGCATTGGCCCGAAAAACCAAAGGCTACACTGATAGTTTTCCGGATTCAAAAATCTCTTGAGATGAGGGGGGGTTACTCTGTAATTCGAAGCGAAAGAAATGCTTTCGCATTGTAATGTTAATAGCATACAAATGCGAACAGTTTTCCTTTCGCATCGCATTACAGAGTAACCCCTGAGATCAGCCGGGTTTGCTTTGAACTGACGTGTCGCCATTGAATACTTTTGGTTTGTTCTTGAAAAATTCTTATCATGTAAACGCAAAATATATTGAGTAGGAGAGAATACGGATACAAAATCTGACAAGCGTTCGGTAAATGTTTATTTTCAAAACCATTTTAGAAACTTATGTATTATCACCATACTAGAGGTGTAAACATGAAAAATACTTACAACAGACTTTTGTTCTCTTTTTTTAAGCACGAAGAGAATTTCATAATATTTTGATTCTACAAAGTAGATTTTAGATCAAGTCACCTTTCAAACGAAAAAAACTAAACTAAAATCGGTCTAGCCGTTTTTGAGCTACGGTGTCGCACACACAGATTCAAGAGGATACAGCCAGAAAAGTGGAGATAACTTCTAAGCGGATGTACCAATTTTGTTCCAACATAGCTAAGAACACTCTCGATCAAGTCACCTATCAAAGAAAATAAACTAAATCAAAATCGGTCCAGCCGTTTGGGCTGCGAGATGGCCAAAAACAGGGTGGCGAATTTGCCCCCCCATACATTGATTATCGCATAACTCCTTCATTTTTGCACCGATTTTCATAATTCTATTTTTGTTTGAGAGGCTTTGCTTGCAGTTTGGTTCTATAATTTTGTTTCGAAAATCGGAAGGAAAAATTTGCTCCCCCTTGCATAACTCTGTAATATGTGAACCGATTTTCAAAATTCTTTTTTTGTTCGAAAGCCTTTACCTTAAGTTCGGTTTAATAAGCTTTTCTCCAAAATCAGGGGGCAAATCAACATTTTGGGGAGGGGGGCAAATTTGCCCTCTGATTTTGGGAAAAAGCTTATTGGACCAACCTAAAAGTAAAGGCTTTCAAACAAAAAAAGAATTTTGAAAATCGGTTCACAAATGACAGAGTTATGCGTGTACAAACATAAAGAAAAGTAAAAAAATACTCACGAATTGCTAACCTTCTCCTTTTTTGAAGTCGGTTAAAAGCGTAAAAATATAATTGATAAAAATAGGCAAAACGGCAACGCTGCTGGCATTGTTTTTGTTTCTTTAGCATAGGTGAGTGTGTCGCACACGTGCCTAAATTTGGCACATGCAGACGTGCAAGTGCCACATAATTTCTATCTTTAAGCACACGCACACGTGCCAAAAGTAAGCACACAAAAAAAATGGCACTTACTCGTGTTCGTGTGCGACATATTTTTGTGTGCTTATTTTTGGCACGTGTGCAAGTGCCTCACATGTGTGCAAATCCGTACCCTGATATAAACACTTTAAATTTTCAAAGTTAATTGGTGTAGTCTGTAGAATAGACTACACCAATTAACACTGATATTTTAAACAATTAAAATTAAAGGGTGTTCTGTCAATTAATGTAATTATACTATGTAATTTAGACAATATGCTGTATCTTGGAAACCGTAAGAGGTAAACTCTTGAAATTTTCAAAAAACGCTAAAACTAAAAAATTCCAAAATTAAAAAAAAAATGTCAAAACGAAAAATCGCAAAATATCACCAAATCTAAAAAGATCGCCAAAAAAGCTTAAAAAACGCCAAAATCCGAAAAAAGTAGTCAACACGAAAAAAAGCATTGCAACATAAAAAAATCGCTAAAATTAAAAAAATCATAAAAAAAAGAAAAAATCGGCTAAATTAAAAAAAATCGCCAACGAAAAAAAGCGAGAAAACCAACAAAAAAGGCGCCAAAACTAAAAAATCGCCAACAACCAATAATCGCCAAAACGAAAAAAGTGTCAAAGCAAAAAAAAACCTTAAAACTAAAAAAACACAAAAAACCGAAAAGAAAGTCCCCAAAACCGAATAAAGCGCCTGAACTGAAAAGGCGCCAAAACTAAAATAAATCGCTAAACCTAAAATAAATCGCTAAAACAAAAAATATCCTCAAAGAGCGAAAATAAACGTTAAAACAAAAAAAACGCAAAAAAGCCAAAACTAAAAAAATCGGCAAAAAGTCACCAAAAACCAAAAAAAATCCCCAAAACCGAAAAAAACGCCACAACTGAAAAAAGTCGGCACAACTAAAATAAATCGCTTAAACTAAAAATATAGTCAAAAAGTGAAAAAACGTTAAAAAACGTCAAAACAAAAAAATTGCTAAAACTAAAAAAATCGGCAAAAAAACCAAAAAAAAATTGGAAAAAACGAAAAATCGCCAGAAAAAAACAAAATAATCACGAAAATCAAAAAGCGCCAAAACCAAAAAAACCCCAAAAACAACGAAAAATACTTAAAAAATAAAAAATTAAACAAAAAAGCACAACGAAAAACTGCCAAAATAAAAAAGGGACAAAAACGAAAAGGGACAAAAACGAAAAGGGATATACATATGTGTATTCGTACAGAACCCTTCGTGGGCGAGCCAAAGTCGCACTTTACTTAATTTTTTACTCTTGTGGTAAGTTGAACCCCAAGAAGAGCTGCACATAGCTCTAGTCTTGGTAAAGTTACCTTTTTTATAGGGGCAATGCGTGATTTGACACATAAAAGTCTCACCACTAGTCGTCGATCATTTATCGTATGTATACTGTGGCGCCATAAGCCTTTTGTATCTGTATGTCCCTTGTAATTTGACCATCAAAAATGTGCCTTTTGGTGCTCAAATTGTTAAGGTGGTTTAAATTTTTACGAAAAATTACTAATTGCTTGTTAAGATCTGCTGGTAGTGGTTCGTGCCATGAAAGTTGTAATTGCCATAGTTGTTATATGAATATTTTAGCAGCGACAACAACAGGTCTGGCGACTCCTAACGGATCGAATGCTCGCGCTATATCTGAAGCTATAGACCGCTTGGTGATTTTATTATTGCCTTGAATGTCGGCTCTGGGACAAAAAAATATCCGACTTGGGATTCCATGTCAATTCCAAAATTTTTGTTGATTGATTATCAAAATCTAGATTAATCTCTACATCTTCAGGAGATATACCAAATAGTAGCTTTGAATGATTAGCGCACCATTTTCATAGTTTGAAACAAGCGTCTTGCAGCAAGCTTGTCAGCTGTTGTTGCATTTCAATTGCTGTTGTGAGGCTGTCAGATCCACTCATGCCGTCGTCCACATAAAAATCGACTCTTAATGCTGTTGCACCTAATGGATATTTTTTATGTTTTGTCCGCTAACTGCTGCAAACACTTTGTTGTCAAGTAAGGGGATGCAGAAGTTCCATGTCACAGTGTTAAGTTTATAGTTTTCCACTGCTTCATTTGGATTATTTCTCCAATATAATAGTTGCATGTTACGGTCTGCTGAGTGAACAAGAATTTGACGATACACTTTTTCAATGTCTGTACAGAAGACAAATCGTGGCATTCGAAAACGTAGTAGCATTCCAAAGAGATCTCCTTGTGTCGGAGGACCTACGCACAATATGTCATTGAGAGCTATTCCTGTTGAGGATTTTGCCGATACATCAAACGCTACTCGAAGTTTAGTGGTTTTAACTTCCGGTTTGATTACCCAGTGATGTGGAATGTAGAAATGAGGGCCTACTACCTCTGAGTTATTTATGCGGGTCATGTGACCCAATTCTTCATATCGTTTCATAAAGTAAACATATTGTTGCCTAAGATCTATGTTCATCGATAAACGCCTTTCTAAGGCCATCAATCTTGAAAAGGCTAACCTTTTTGTCCCTCCTAGACAACTTGGGTTTTCTGAAAAGGGAAGTCGGTCTAAAAATCGGCCCTCAGATTTTCTTGTCGTTGTTTGGATGAAATGTAGTTCACATCTTTTCTCTTCGGCGGTGAGAGAGTTGTCTGACTCGAATTCGTCCAGTTTCCAGAATCTTTGGACGAGTTCATGTGTGGTTGCTTCGTTTTCACCGTATACTGCATATACCGCTGAGTTGCTATTGTTTTCGCTTATCCTTCCACTTACAATCCAACCCAGCTTTTTGTTTTTTAAAACTGGTAATCCTGGCGAGAGGTAAATTTTGCCGGTGGTCAACAACTCGAGGTAATATTCCGCGCCTAGTGAAATGTCAGTATTAGCGGTGTTGTTGAATTCAGAATCGGTCAGTTAATGGTTTTCTGGAATTTGCCAGGAGATACAGTTGAATTCTGTTAAAGGTTTGGCCGGAATTATGTTGATTTGTATTTCTGGACTGACTGCCGATTCCTTCGATGCATAAGGATGTCTGCGATCACTTGAGTGATTAATAATTTAGTAGCCGGTTAGTCACAATGTTGATTTGTGATCCTGAGTCTAAAATTGCCTTGAAGACTCCAGATCGTCCATTATTGCTTGTAATATTTATTTACATGAGCTGTGGCTAACAACGCGTAACCTTTCTCCGTCCTACGACAGTAAGCTGAAGCTACCGTTGGTGTTTAAGCTTTACCTTCAGTGAAAGAGTTGTTTGATGGTAAGGTTAAGGGGTTGGTGTTCTGTGGATGCTTCCCCAAATGTACGAGTGTGTTGTGGGTTTTCTCACATTTCATACAGGAATTTGCTGTGCAATGTTTTACATGTGGTCACTCTTGAAACAGTTAACACAGAGTTTTTGTTGCTGTATCCACCTCAGTGGATTAGGTACTGACATCGATAAAAATTTGTTGCAATAATACAACTGATGAATTACATTGCTGTATAGTTTGCAATGGTTGTTTTCCTGGGGTGTGGTTGCTGCAGCTCCCAACAGTAATACGAATGTTGGCAATGATCTTGGTAGTTGTATTGACTGCTCGTTTTTTGATCAATATATTGAATGGCATGGGGTCCCATGTTGATGTGTTGATATTCAAATTGTTTTGTACTGAAATGGACTCGTGGGTTGTGTCATGTAATCCTTTTATGGCTACAGCAGAAGGATTATCAGTTATTTTTAGTTAGCCCAATCTATTTATGATGCTATTGGTCAATATTCGTGGATTACTGAAGCGGTCTTTAAATGTTTTTCCAGGCCGTTCCATAATTGGTTTTGGTTATATTAGCCTTGCGGCCTCACCTGTTATGTTTGTTTTCAAAAACCACATTTTTTGTATAGCGGGCATAGCTTTCTTGTGAATCATTTCATTGAACATATCATAAAATAGTTGCCAACTCAAATAGTCCCCATTGAATTTCGGTATCGGTACCTTTGGAAGAGGCAATGGCATAAGTATAGATGAATTGCTTCCCAATTGTGGTTCATCATTTATAAGCTGTTTGTGTTGATCTGCAAGAACAGCGAGTTTAAGTAACTATTGCTGTACTGAGTCTTCGAAGTTGTTGTAATAATCTTGATGTAAAACTTGGCTTGATTGATCTTCGTCATAAAACTTTTGAACTTGAGACCATAACTTTTTTAGTCTCTGATTTTAGATCATAAAATTGTTTTGGCTGCTCTTCTGTCAGTGTTTCCTGGTTAGTCCTGGTGCTCGTGTTTCTTCCGGTTTGTACTGGTTGACTGAATCGGTTACTGGTGTTCTTACGGATGTTACAGGTTTGATATATGGTGTCATGCACTTTTTTAGTTGTCACTCAATATATTATATTGTTGAACTGTATTGTTCGCCAATGGATTTGTAAAGGTCCCACGTAATATAGGGTCCTCCTCTGATAAGGTGGCATCATTCCGAATTTTATTTTCGGTTTTTCGAACGATTCCCATAGGGTAACTAATTCATTTTGCTTTGCCTTGTAAAATATCCCTGTTCTTCTTTCTAGCGGAGCTTTTCTTATGGTTGAAATGACTCTTTCAGTTTCGCTTGCACTCGTCTCCTGCTGGAGCATAAGTTCCTGTACCAATGACATCTTGAGTAGTTTTTGTGTTGCGTTTGATGAAGGGTGTTGAGTTTTCACTGTAAAAGAGTTACAGCCTGTTTTTCGAAAATGAATTAGTTTGTTCGTTCGTAAAAAAACGAAAGAAAGTAGTTTTAATATTAATAAACAATTAGCTACTGGCTTGAGCTTTTCACATGTTTACATGTTCATATATACTTAAGTATAAAATCAAACCAAAAAAGTTTGTCTTGAGTAGAACAAAAATCAGAAAAATGGGAATGAAGAAAAATAAACCGATGGCAACGCTGGGAAAGTGCACTTTAATATCAACTTGAGGGTGAATTAATTCTCGTATTCAATTTTCACGAAAAAGTTGTATATATAAGAATTAAAATCACATTCAACAGAGCCACCTCACAAGTGGTGATAAGCAAATACACGTGAGCACTGACGATGGAAGTGTAGCGGCTTCCGAAAGTGGCGCTACTCTGTTCTGCTGTGTACGTTGAAAAATTAAGTTGATGTTAATTTTTCCCTTGTTCCTTGGAATATTAATCATGCCCAATTCTTTCTGAATATAACGTTACGAACCTTAGCCTAATAATCAATTTGGATTCACAAAGCAAATACGTTCGAAATAATCATATTAATAAACAATTAGCTACTGGCTTGAGCTTTTCACATGTTTACATGTTCATATATACTTAAGTATAAAATCAAACCAAAAAAGTTTGTCTTGAGTAGAACAAAAATCAGAAAAATGGGAATGAAGAAAAATAAACCGATGGCAACGCTGGGAAAGTGCACTTTAATATCAACTTGAGGGTGAATTAATTCTCGTATTCAATTTTCACGAAAAAGTTGTATATATAAGAATTAAAATCACATTCAACAGAGCCACCTCACAAGTGGTGATAAGCAAATACACGTGAGCACTGACGATGGAAGTGTAGCGGCTTCCGAAAGTGGCGCTACTCTGTTCTGCTGTGTACGTTGAAAAATTAAGTTGATGTTAATTTTTCCCTTGTTCCTTGGAATATTAATCATGCCCAATTCTTTCTGAATATAACGTTACGAACCTTAGCCTAATAATCAATTTGGATTCACAAAGCAAATACGTTCGAAATAATCATATTAATAAACAATTAGCTACTGGCTTGAGCTTTTCACATGTTTACATGTTCATATATACTTAAGTATAAAATCAAACCAAAAAAGTTTGTCTTGAGTAGAACAAAAATCAGAAAAATGGGAATGAAGAAAAATAAACCGATGGCAACGCTGGGAAAGTGCACTTTAATATCAACTTGAGGGTGAATTAATTCTCGTATTCAATTTTCACGAAAAAGTTGTATATATAAGAATTAAAATCACATTCAACAGAGCCACCTCACAAGTGGTGATAAGCAAATACACGTGAGCACTGACGATGGAAGTGTAGCGGCTTCCGAAAGTGGCGCTACTCTGTTCTGCTGTGTACGTTGAAAAATTAAGTTGATGTTAATTTTTCCCTTGTTCCTTGGAATATTAATCATGCCCAATTCTTTCTGAATATAACGTTACGAACCTTAGCCTAATAATCAATTTGGATTCACAAAGCAAATACGTTCGAAATAATCATATTAATAAACAATTAGCTACTGGCTTGAGCTTTTCACATGTTTACATGTTCATATATACTTAAGTATAAAATCAAACCAAAAAAGTTTGTCTTGAGTAGAACAAAAATCAGAAAAATGGGAATGAAGAAAAATAAACCGATGGCAACGCTGGGAAAGTGCACTTTAATATCAACTTGAGGGTGAATTAATTCTCGTATTCAATTTTCACGAAAAAGTTGTATATATAAGAATTAAAATCACATTCAACAGAGCCACCTCACAAGTGGTGATAAGCAAATACACGTGAGCACTGACGATGGAAGTGTAGCGGCTTCCGAAAGTGGCGCTACTCTGTTCTGCTGTGTACGTTGAAAAATTAAGTTGATGTTAATTTTTCCCTTGTTCCTTGGAATATTAATCATGCCCAATTCTTTCTGAATATAACGTTACGAACCTTAGCCTAATAATCAATTTGGATTCACAAAGCAAATACGTTCGAAATAATCATATTAATAAAGTAGTTTTACGTTTTTGTAACATAAAATATTTAAGTGAGTGATAATATATGAGAGAGAACAAAAGAGCTTTTAATTTTTTCAGATATATTTGGTTATTATAAAATGAGGTCTTTCGTAATAAACGAATGAAAACATTTAAAATAGTCGATTAGCAATAGGCACTCGTTTGTTTATAAATTGCAACAGTAAAGTTACAAACAGCCAGCAAAATCTTTGGAAAAAATTAAAATTTCCTTCAACACACTAAATTATAAATAAGAAATCAAAATTTTTGCAAAAACAAAAAACGAGATTCAGAAAGAACTCCAATTCGCAAAAAATATCGATTAGTTTATGCTTATGTGTGTAAAAAAACAAAGCTAAAAATTTCTTAGACTTTAAAGAAGATCTAAGTCGCACTGGAAAAATAAGGTGTCATGCAATTATGTCCAAAGTAATAATGTCGATGGACATTATGTCCACATGCAAAGGGAAATAACGTCCATGGACATTATTTCCTTTTCAGATTGTAAATAATGCCCATCAAAATTGAGAAATAATGTTCATGAACTTTATTTGCACTTTGAAATTGAAATAGTATCCATTGATTTCTCCTCTGGGTATATAAAATAGTGGCTTCGCTAAGTAGGGGTTTTTTTCTTGAGGACTTTCTCCTCGGATATGTCGAATAGTCCTTTCGTTGAGGAAAGGCTTTCTGACTTGCCAGCCTCTGGCTGAGTTATAGAGCTTCTCCTATGAGTAAAAATTTGATGCCTAGCTTGCCTTTAGCTTCTAATAATGAAAATACTTTTGCCAGGCTAAGAAGAGACTTGTTCAGACTGCCCGCAGACCAGCTATGCAGAAAATCTTTACTATGCGAAGTCACCATTAGATATACCCAATAGCACAGCCAGCAAGGAAGAAACTCTTTACTTAGCGAGACTACTGTTTGATATACTTACATACATATGAACATACATACATACCTAGAGGAGAAACCCATTAAGCCCGGGGAAGGCAAAATATGCAAGCAATCTTTACAAAACTGCCTTTGAGGATTCATTGTAACAGTATGTATGTATATATGTATGTATGCATGTTTCGACCTTTTTTAGTGACAAATTTTAAATATTTAAAAAAAATTTGAATTTTTTAATTATTTTGATTTTTATAAACCAACGTCAGCTTACGTCAGTTACCACCAAATACCATGGCTTATATGAGAAAAAAAAGGAAAATATATAAAAACAATTATATTGGCAATACTATTCTCTCACGAAATAAAAAAGCTTTTTATACTTCAAAATTGAATATACGAAAGCTTTTAAATGTTTTATAAGAATCAAATTTGGAAAATTATCATAATATAACAAAACATGAGTGTGAGAAGGTTTATGTTTTGTAAAAACAGGCTGTTATATTAGTTGGATATTGTTGCCCTGTGCTACTGTTTGTAGTTTCTTATGAGTTTTCAATCGTAGCCCTGTGCTATTGTTTGTGGGCTCTGTTGTATTTTTGTTGTGCGAACTGATCTTCTACACGTGGTTGCGCGTTTGTTTATTTTCCTAAAATTCTTAAGAATTACCTACTACTGGTTGGGGGAATCTCAGTGAATTTAGACAAATTAGGGGTCACCAATGCTAGATGTTGCTATAGCAATTTCAATCCAAGCACATAAATTTGTATTGATACTATTTTTGTTTGCCGGAATGTCCTTCAGCCAGTGGAACTTGAAAAACGTTTTGAAGATCAATCAGTAAACTACTTTATACTCCTTAAGAAGATTGATAAATTCTTTATTTTCATTCTTGCCTTTATACTAAATTAACTTAATAATAACAAAGAATTAAATGCCTAAATTCACTTAATAATAACTAAGTGTAAAATGCTTAATCATGCTTTCACTATTGAGCAATTTTATTATTGGCATATTCTTGATTATTGTGTTTAAGTTAGCAATAGCAAAGTTCGATGTAATTTGAGCAATGACATAGTTTTAATGCGGAAATTAAATGACCCACTTTTCATGTTAAAGCAAAATTGCCTTTTGGCATATTTAGTAATAATTAAAATGTACGTTAACAAAATGAATTACAGTGACCATGATGAAATAATATAGGTGGCATTACTAGGGCAACAAATACAACATTACAACAAAAAAATGAATTTTTGTTTGTGTAATGTCGTCGTATAAGTCAAAAATTATTGTAAACAAAAATCAAAAGGACGCGCTGCAAGTGATGAATTACATAAATTATTGAATTAAAAAACACATACACACATACGCGTTTACCGTCGGAGTTAATTCTTATAATATTTAAATTAAAATTATTAAAAACTTTAGTAAAATAAACTAATCACAATTTCAACAAAGAACACAACACGTTGACTTTTTATAAACATAAACAAGACTTTGACAGAGATCTCGACAAACAATGCTACAGCAAAAAATTGTCATCTGGCGTAGTAATGCCACCTATATTATTTCATCATGACAGTGACAAACAAACTTAATATCTTAATTAATATTTAAAAATTATATTTTATAAAATAATATGTTGGCCTAAGTGTCAACAGATACATTCCTTTTTTCGGTTATATTTATTTATTGAACTAAATTTAAAATTGAACTAACAATAAGTAATCAAATCGTAACTTTTAATTTTTAAGTCCAGCCAATGCCAGACAAAAATATTTGTTTCAGCGGTTGGTTCTTTGTTTGTTTACGTCTCTCGAGTTAGGCTGAGAGCAAGAGTATCCCTCCTTCTTAGCCGAGTGTGGCCTCTAAAGTTAATGATGTTTTGGGCTAGGGGATTTGGGTGCAATTCGAGTTTTTCTATTTATCTTGTCACATGTTTAGAAACCACATTCTTAATCAGCGGCACATCTAAATCTTTATGAATTCGCTTGTTTCTGACATACCATGGGGCTGCTGTAATCGTACAGAGTATTTTATTTTGTCGCCTTTGCATTTTTTCTACATTTGATGCCGAGGCAGTGCCCCGTAACTGGATACCGTAGGACTATATTGGTTTTAGAATGTAGTTGTATAGAATAAGTTTACAATCTATGCTTAGAGTATCTATGCTATCCAATGAGCCAATTCATTTGAGCTGCTTTTAATTTCATTTGAGTCACCTTTGCATTTATGTGAGACTTTGATGAAAAATCTGCACTTTTTGGAGAAAAAATCGGCATTTTCGGCACTTCAATTCGAAAAATCGGCATAAATAAATTTAAAAATTTTTCGTGGCTTTTATTAATTTTTATTAATAAGAAAACTAAAAATAGCTTAAATACATGACATGGAATATAAATGATTTTCAGAATGAAAACATTTCCGAATTTATCATAGTCAAAACTATTGGTTTTATTAGTTTCAAATAATCTTTAGAATAAAGAATGCCTTCTAAAACTTAGTTTTCTATGTAACATCGAAATTTAGTTTAGTTACACCCGTAGTGTATCGATATGTGTGCTAGACTATAGTTTAATAGCAAGATTGTAGGTGAATAGCTATTAATCGGGACGACGTAGGTTTGGTTCTTGCCAAGTCTCTGGGTGTTTCTGCAGAGAAGCTAAAGTAAACCTTAGCCATTTTGTATGGGAAAATATTTAGTGCAGATGAATTTGGCAGAAACACAATTTGTTTCATTTCAGTCTACAAAATTCTGAAATTCCTAAGAGTATCAAAAATAGTGCTGATTTTTTTCTTCATTACGATATTTGAATTTATTAAACTTACGGATTTGAAGTTACCTTCAAAATCAAACAGTTTTCGTATGAGGGTGAGCATTGCTATATAAAAATTACCAAATTATTATACCCTGTTTATCGATATGGAAGAAAATTGTTCTTTCTTAAAATTTCATTTAAAACACAAACAAATTTAAAAATTATTTATGTTAAATGAAATTGTAAGAAAGAAAAATTTTCATTGACATCGATAAACTGGCAGTCAGTTATATTGTATGCTAAAATTGCTTTTTGCCTCCGATATCTATTGAGTAAATTTCGTTATTTTTTTATATACATATATCCTTTTTTTATAAAACTATACAGTTGTGGTGGAAGTCTACTGACGCCAATGAAATGCATATAGACAATGCATAACTATCACCAAACAGACTTCATTTAAAATAACATTATGACAATATGTCAAATAATAAATTTCTTAATTATAAAATATTGTTATTGCCAAAACACATATATTTGGCTTGAAATCGGTGTTAGCCTGTTATATATTGGTTTGATAAAAATCGGCATTTTTCCGCAAAATCAGCAAAATGCCGAAAAATCGGCACTTTTGGCAGCCCTGGTGGGACTTCCCATTTAGACGACGATCAAGATGAACACCGAGATATTTTACTTCAGTGTGTTGAGGTAAAGTTTGGCTACTTATTTTTATAGGTTGGCAGGTTTCTCTGCACAATGTAAAAGTAATATGTAGACATTTGTGTTCGTAAATTTTTATCCGCTATTGTTTTAGCCATTGTTCCCACTGGGGTATATAATCTTGCAGTTTGCGGGAAGCTTCTTGATGGCTTTTGTGAACACTTAGAAAAGCTGTATCACCAGCGAATGTGTATGTTACTGCTTACCGGCAAATCAGAGGCATATATCAGATATAATACAGGACCGAAGATGCTGCCTTGAGGAACTCCGGCTTCAATGGGTTGCGTAGGGCTTAGAGAATTACCTTCTTTAACAACAAATTTTCACTCAGTTAGTAGCTTTCTAAAAGCTTAAGGATGTTTTCGTATAGGTTTTGCTTTAGTTTATGTATTAAATCTTCGTGCCATACTTTATCAAATGCCTGAGAAACATCGATGAAGAGCGCAGAACAATATTTCATTTCTTCGAAGGTTTTTCTAACCTTGTTCACGAGTCTATGTGTTTGTTCAATCTTGCTATGTTGTCTCCTAAAACCGAATTGGTGGCCTGGAATGCATCCAGTACGATTTAGTATGGGTGTTAGCTTACTCATAAGCAGCTTTTCAAATAGTTTTGACATGTTAGACAATAGGCTTATAAGCCTATAGGATTCCACCTTCGTATGATCTTTGCATGGCTTAGGTATCATGGTAATCAGCGGAACCTTCCATTCTGCGGGATAGCATTTGAGGCGCAAAATACTGTTAAAAATAAATAGAATTATTCGTTTTGCAGTATAGGGTAGCTCTAAGAGTACTTTATTGCTTATTTTATCAGCGCCTGGAGCTTTTTTTCGAATTTGAGCCCACAATACAGTGTTCAATCTCACGAACATTGAACCTCAAAGTAACATCTGGTACAGTGAGGACTGGTGGCAGCTCAACTATAGTATCAGATGTATTTGGAGTAAATACTTTCTGCAAGTGGTTTACAAACAGAGCACCTTTTTCAGTGTCAGTTCTTGCCCAGTCTCCATTCGAGGCTCGCAATGGAGGCTTATATATCACTGGTCTTTTGAGGCCTAGGGCTGGTTATCCATAGGGAATAGTCTGTTTGAGGTGTTGCGTCGAGTCCCTTCACATTTTTGAAGAGAAGCGGTTTTTTGATATTCTAGTAGAGTTTTCAGCAGTTTAGTACATTCCTTCAGCCTACATTTTAGCTGAGGGGATCTGTAGGGTTGCCATTCTCTACGAACTCTTCATTTTTCGGATAAAAGCCGTTCTACATCTGCTGAATAAATTTTATGTCATCTTACCTGAAGATTTGTAATAGTAGCATTTAGAGCAGCTTCCTTAAGATTTGCCTCAAACATTCTATTAAAGTCATCTATGTCAGAAGGCGTTTTAATGGAATATTTTCTGTGCAATGAGCACTCAAATATTTTTTGTATTTCAACCAATTTATACGTGTGGCTGTCATCGTTTAATCACAAGTCGGTGAAGAAGTTGTATGTGAATATATAGTGACAATAGTTGGTGATTGATCTGAAGACAAATCTAAAGATGCTTCAACTTGGATAATTTCCGGGGCACACCCTTTACCACTCCAAAATCAATAACATCAGGTATTTTTCTGCAATCTGTTGGTCAGTTAGTTGGCTGCCCACTTGATATAACATTCAAACGCAGTTTTGAAATTGTGTCAAACAAAACGCGACCCTTTGGTGTGATGAGGCGAGATCCCCAGAACGTGTACTTAGCATTGTAATCACCGGCGGCCAAAAAGCGTGGGCCTAGTGAATTAAAAAATCTACTACAGTATAATTCGTTTATAAGCCACACCGCTTATAGTAGAATTTGCGATATATTCCAAAATGTTAATTTTTCTGTCATCTGTGAGTAAAATACCTGCAAAATATTTTTTATATAGTCCATTAGCCCGATAGTCCATTTCCGCTTATACGCCACCAAGATGTGGTTTGTAATATCTTAAATATATGCAAGTTATGGCAGATATAATCCAAAATGCAAATGTCAAACATAATAGATTTTTTAATGATAATTTTATAAAAATATTTCTTATATTGAAGTAGAAATTATTTTTATTTTAGCAATCTTAATTGCAATATTTATGAATTGACTAGGTAAGGAAGTAATTTCTAAACGTTAGTTTTATTTTTCTGTTGTTAAAAGAAATAATTATATGGAGGTTCGCATATAAGCCAAAAATTGGCTTATATGAAATTCAAGATATAGTCCAATTCGCGTTATAGTCCACAAACAGCGTACAAATGAGGCAGTGGAGTATAAGCGAATTTTATAAACGAATTATACTGTATACCCAAGCCACCACAGGCTTTACCTTGGGGGTCCTTTGTGTCGTAGAGTGCATATCCGTTGGTTTTAAAAAGCTTCAAGCCGTCAAATGGGTCTCAGAGATAAGCATAACATCAATTAGTTTATCTGTCATGAAGTATTCTAGTTCGTTTTTATGTTGGCGGATGCCGTTTGCGTTCAGAGACAGATTTTTAAGTTCATGGTTTTTTTAATGCAGCCTGCAATAATGTAGACTGCATTTTCATGTTGGTTGTAAAACATTTATTGTTTGTATTAAATTTTCTATTGAAGCCTCAATTCGATAAAAATTGAAACCAGTTTTTCGTTGGCAAGAGGCCTTTTTTGAGATACATTCCTTCTTGCTAAAAGTGAGCGAAATTGAGCTAATGAAAAGTTCCGTTAAAATGTCTATTAAAAGTTCTTATACTAAATACTCTATTAGCGACAAATTCCTCAAATTATCATTGTAGAACACGTGTAAAAGAGATACAAAAGAAAAAATATAAGGGGGACATTTCTGAGGATGTTATCATTTATATGGTCATTAATGAAAAGATGGGTGACAGTGTCGCTCTTGTTGCCATTTTTTTAGTTTTGGTGATTTGCGTTTTAGCGATTTTTTTAATTGTTGTGTTTTTTTAAGTGCTTTTTCATTTTGGCAATTTTTCGTTTTGCCATATTTTTAATATTGGAATTTTTTATATTTAGCGTTTTTTACATTTCATGAGTTTGTCTCCTTCGGTTTTCAAGATACAGCAAATTGTCTAAATTGATTAGTCAAAATTACATTAACTGATAGAACACCCTTTAATTTTTATTATTTTAAATATCATTGTTAATTGGTGTAGTCTATTCTACATACTGCACCAATTAACACTAACTTTGAAAATTTAAAGTGTCTATATATAAGTGTCTGTATATTACATTAGTAATTCAATATGTTGCGTTGCTGACCCTTTAACTTTTAACTGTCATGTATTTGACAGACAGACAGAAAGCCGGACAGCGTAGCGAACACAGGCTTCCTTTACATTTTTGGTGTATGGGACCCTAAAAAGCAAGTCGTATTTACATTTCAAATATGTTTGTGCTGGCGTTTAATACATATCTCAGTTGGAAAAATGGCTAAAACAATGATAGATAAAAGTTAACGAACAAAAATGTATACATATTACTTTTACATTGCGCAGAGACACATACCCCATTCCTAAACCAATATGGTCCTATGGTATCCAGTTATGGCGGCCTACCTCGGTATTAAACGTAGAGAATATTCAAAGGCTACAAAAAAGCTCCGAAAGATTATAGCAGCCCCCTGGTACACTAGGAGCCATCGCATTCATAAACATGTAGGTGTTCCGATGGTTAAGACTATGTGACAAGATACATACATACAAAAACTTGAGTTGCACCCTAATCCCCTAGATCGCAAAATCTTTAACTTTAGAGGCCAAACTCGATTTAAGAGCAGAGACATTCTTGATCTCAGTCGGATACAAGAAACGTAAGACAACCAAAGAAGAAACTGTTGAACATAAAATTTCGTCTAGCACTGACCGGGCTTATTACACAAGCTTACAAATTCCGGTCAACTTTTGCATCAGAGGCGATGAGAACAACTCTTAACGTGATTTGAGGCGCTTATTTCGAATCGGGGTTTCGTTTTCAAGATTGGTTCTAGTTTTAGTATATTCATTTAATACAAAAAACTAAAACTCTATAACAATATTATTTTCAAGTCGCGCCAACTCTGGTTTGTAATCTGCTCAGTAGTTTCAGATGCATCGTGCAACTTGTGCAAAAAGTTTTTTATAGAAATTTTATTTTTATAAAATTCATAAAAAATTAGAATCAAATAAAACTGCAGTTAGTTTTTCCACTAGTATATAGGTCAGTTGTATGAAAATAGTGATTTTTGTAAATTGAGTTCCCTCACTTAATTGTGAATAAAATTTGTGTGTCGATTTTAATGAAATGGGACATGTTTTGTTTTGATTAACATTAAACCTAAAGAAACAATATTTTGCAGGAAAAAAACTAATAAAATCTTCTGATGCATTAAAAAAACATTTAAATAAATTGTTGTGCTATAAATTGATTTTAATATAACATTTTCTAAGAATTAAAAATTCCTTGAGCTCAAAAGAGGCAAAATTAAAAATCAAAAGGGACCGAAATTTACCGCTAATTTTATATATAGAATACATACACGCTCCTGCTTTTGTTTGGTTCCAGTGCATATTGTGAAAATTTTTGTATACGGTACATGAAGAAATTATCAAGACAATATATAAATATAATATAGCGGAAAAAATATTTTGTGTCGGTTACAGTGTCAAACATAATAATCGATTTTTATTATACTTTTGAAACTTTTGATCTGATTCAACATTTAACGATGACTTTGGAGGAGGCAACGCACACTGGGGATTTTTGTATGGAGGTGAGGGAAAAAATATATTTGTCAAAAAATGTAGTGATTTCATCACAAATTTAGTTTTATTTATATAGTAATACACAAAAGTAATCAAAATAAAGAAAGTTAGAGAAATGTATATCGTTACCTACAATGTGAAAATCCCTAACTAACAAAAAAAATTAAATGATTTTTTTAATTTTTAATTTATTATTTATTTTAAATCTATTTTTAATTTCATCACAAATTTAATTTTATTTATATAGTAATACATAAAAGTAATCAAAACAAAGAAAGTTAGAGAAATGTATATCGTTACCTACAATGTAAAAAGCCCTAACTAACAAAAAAACTTAAATGGTTTTTTTAAATTTTTAGTTTATTATTTATTTTAAATCTATTTTTAATTTATTATTGTAAAATAGCCTTAACTTCGTCGCTTATAACACTATGCTTTTTCTGGCTAAATGAATGTTACCATCATTCGGTGCATAATATCTTCGTTCGTGGCAATTCGACTGCATTGTCTGGAGTGTCTAAGGCGATATTTTTTATAGTCTTTGTTACGACTTTCCTGAGCCTGTTCGGATAGTAAACCTACAGGAAAAATACACTTCAATTATATCTTTTCCATGAATCAGAATTTCGTGAAGTGTATGTGGCATATTGTACCACTCGTACAGTGCAACAAACTCTTTTGCCGTCTCCAGACAAAAATCACCAAATTTTTTTAGATCTACTACCTCGGTGATTGTTATAGCTTCGAGAATTATTGAAAACCTCTTGATTATGTTTTCATCTAGACCCATGATTTCGGAAATTAAAGCAGGATTAGCAAAGAATCTTCGTGACGTATTTCCTGAATTTGTCGTACCAGAGCCTTGCTTAACAGTATCAACCTGTATTCCAATTTTCTCTTTAAGTTCACGCTGTATCAAACATTTGCGGGCTTCTTTTATCGGACGAGTATTTGAGTCGACTTTCCCACGTTTAAATTCAATATTATAAGCTACATGCAAAAGACACTCCATCAGCTTAATACGCGCATGAAGTGGTGACATACCAAATTGCAGTGCTTGTTCATTTACGGGCATAGCTAGAACTTCTTCGATTTTATTCATCTTGGATGTTGTGGCTCCACAAATAAAACAAGAAGATGCTACTGGTGTTTCTGTTACTGATTGTGCGGTCTTGCCGTCAATCATTGTAAAATATAATTCATGTTTTGCTTTAAAGTTACGATTATTTACTGATAACTCAAATTCTTTTAGTTGAGATATCTCCTCATCGACTCTTCTCTTTTCTTCTCGTATAACTTGAGGTGTCTCTTTAACATATGCAAACTGTAGTGTTCTACAATACTGTGTGGAAGAAGGTTTATTGGTGTTCCATACTAATTTATTTATGTCATCACTTAATGATAACTGATGTCATATATAAATGAGTCAGAAATTTTATCATCTGAAAACCTCTGTTTGTATTCGCTTTGACTAGATGCCCCATCACATCCGCATTTATAGTACATTGTTAGATTTCCGCTTTCAATTTCATTTATTTTCTTTACTGACTTGGTCTCTAGAACTCTTCTAGCAGTATGATCCAACAGATTTTGCAGAGGTACACTGCCTGAACTTTCAGTAATAGAAATTCCTTGAGGATAACTCTTAGTTTTTTCTTTCGTGATTTCTTTGTATGGTACGAGTATTTTGTACCCTTCATTTTCTAACCAATGCATTGGTTTTTGAAATACTAGAAGAAAAATCAATTACTTCTTGAGGAAACATAGCACGTACTTCATCCCTTTTGTATCGTTTGGCGCGACCACAGCACTCCTCAAACGATTTACATGGCCGACCAAGTGCAGAACTGGTAGAACATTCAGCCTCAGTAAACTTAATTTTAAATGTGCGTTGAAGCCAATTTGCATTCTTTTTTCAAATCGCAGCTTCGTACGATTCATACCTTTACTTAATTGTGAATAAAAGCGAAACGCGTTCATCGATTTTCATGATTTATGTGTCATTTTGTCCATAGGCTATGCGACTTTACGTGAAAGTAAAAGCACTTGACACTTTTTTACCGTTTTGGATTTTTTATGAATTTAAAAAAAATTTATTTTTTAGGCAAAAAATATTTTTTTTCTTCATACATTTATTTATAACTGCGAAACTGTTGCTTATGTAGCGAAATGTTATATAAACAGATGAAAGTAATTGTAATTCTTGATTTTTCTAAATTTAAACAAAATCCGACTAGTGGTTCTTGAGTTATGTTAAACAAAAGAGCCTTATCAGAATTGAGTCGCGAATCTATCAGCTGAAAAATGTTGTACTGTGTAATGCAACAAATTGAGAGGTGGCACCTGGTGGCACTTGAAATTGATTAAAAATGTAAAACGAGATATGAGACAATGTATTAGTAGTGATTTCCAACTGTGGGAGAGTATGGCTAAAATTGTTGGTCCAAATGTTTGGAGAAAAAAGGGATTTTTGTTATATGTTCATAAAAAAACAAAAAAAAAATTTAAGTCTCTGCAGAGTTTATTTTTTCAATTTTAGTATACTGAAATATCCTACTTTAAATAAAAAATAAAAAGAAAAACGTTAGCTCACATAGTAAAATAATACTCGTTTTGAAATTTTGAGGTTTAAATTAAGTTGGTTCGGTAAAACATACAAGTACTGAGTTTGAGACGGCTATAAAAAACTAGCAGTTTTTTGATTATTATGATTATTTCGAACGTATTTGCTTTGCGAATCTAAATTGACTATTAGGCTAAGGTTCGTAACATAATATTCAGAAAGAATTGGGCATGATTAATATTCCAAGGAACAAGGGAAAAATTAACATCAACTTAATTTTTCAACGTACACAGCAGAACAGAGTAGCGCCACTTTCGGAAGCCGCTACACTTCCATCGTAAGTGCTCACGTGTATTTGCTTATCACCACTTTTTAGGTGGCTCTGTTGAATGTGATTTTAATTCTTATATATACAACTTTTTCGTGAAAATTGAATACGAGAATTAAATCACTCTCAAGCTGATATTAAAGTGCACTTTAAATATTTTTTCACGAAAAAGTTGTATATATAAGAATTAAAATCACATTCAACAGAGCCACCTGACAAGTGGTGATAAGCAAATACACGTGAGCACTGACGATAGAAGTGTAGCGGCTTCCGAAAGTGGCGATACTCTGTTCTGCTGTGTACGTTGAAAAATTAAGTTGATGTTAGTTTTTCCCTTGTTCCTTGGAATATTAATCATGCCCAACTCTTTCTGAATATAACGTTACGAACCTTAGCCTAATAATCAATTTAGATTCAGAAAGCAAATACGTTCGAAATAATCATATTAATAAACAACTAGCTACTGGCTTGAGCTTTTCACATGTTTACATGTTCATATATACTTAAGTATAAAATCAAACCAAAAAAGTTTGTCTTGAGTAGAACAAAAATCTGAAAAATGGGAATGAAGAATAATAAACCGATGGCAACGCTGGGAAAGTGCACTTTGATATCAGCTTGAGAGTGATTTAATTCTCGTATTCAATTTTCACGAAAAAGTTGTATATATAAGAATTGAAATCACATTCAACAGAGCCACCTGACAAGTGGTGATAAGCAAATACACGTGAGCACTGACGATGGAAGTGTAGCGGCTTCCGAAAGTGGCGCTACTCTGTTCTGCTGTGTACGTTGAAAAATTAAGTTGTTATTAATTTTTCCCTTGTCCCTTGGAATATTAATCATGCCCAATTCTTTCTGAATATAACGTTACGAACCTTAGCCTAATAATCAATTTAGATTCATTATCCGTTTTTGTTGGCAACAGAGTGTCAGAAATTCAGGATCTTACTGTGTTTGGCGATATTTACCAACTCATCACAGCCCTGCTGACATCGTTTCTCGTGGTTCCACTGTAGAAGAACTTTCCTCACATATCTGGTTCACAGGACCTCTCATATCTCGCTGCCGATCCTCTACAATGGCCTCCCAATAAAATGGATAATCTTTCTGAAAAAAATCAATTACAAATTGACAAAGAAAAGCGCAAAACAATACTTTGCCTTGGAGACATATTTGAAAATTATTCGGATTGTGGCCTGAATGCTTCGTTTTGCTCAAAAGCTAAAAACTAGTATTTTCAATTATGACTCTTTGCAGCCTCAATAATTGGAAAACGCCATTAATTGTCTGAACCCATTCTTTGAATCATCACATGGCTTCAATTTGCTCCATGTCGGCGGCCTCTTAGAGCTCGCACGGATTGGCGAAGGTCATAAACATCCCATAATCTTTCCCAGCAAAAATCACTTCGTCCTATCATGCTGGGGCCAAGGCCTTGATGTCGCTAGTCCGCCAGAGATTTTGGATCATCAATTCCAGAAATTTCGTCGACGTATGGCTAATTCGTGTCCACAATGCATTCGTTATCGCCCAAAGCTATTGCAACAAATTATGGAAAACTTGCCTGTAGCAGTTTCAACCCTTTAATTTTTGTAGTCCATACAACACTTACATGAGAATCAGAGGGAAGGTCCAATATAAAACTTAAGTCTGCCTGGCAACCAAGGCAGTAGATATAGAAGCCGTATCCGTCTTATCCACTCACTCCATTATTGCAGCTCTGAAGAGGGTGATTGGTCGAATAGGCCTGGCCACAGATATATTCTGTGATAACGCCACCAATTTTGTTGGTGCAAATTCTAAGTTTGCTCAATTAAAATCGTTCCTTTTGGAGCCAAAAAACACAAATTTTATAATGAATTATTGTTCAAATCAATGTATTAATTTTCGTTTTATTCCCCCTAGGGCACCACAATTTGGCGGATTGTGGGAGGTGGCCGTCAAATCGGGCAAGGGTCACTTAACCAAAATCTTACTCAACGCAAGGCTAACATATGAGGAGCTTGCAACTGCGATGGTCGAGATAGAGGCAATTTTAAATTCAAGACCGATCTCACCTCTATCCTCGGACCCCAGTGACTTACACCAGCCCATTTCCGGATAGGCGCTCCCCTAAGTGGTTTGCCGGAACGTCATGTCCTTTCAAAAGATATGAATAATCTTGAATATTGGGGGCGAATAAGTGCCATAAAACAATGTTTTTGGAAGAAATGGTCTCACGATTACATAAATGAACTCCAGACTCGCAACAAATGGATTAACCAGGGATGCAAAAGTTGGTACAATTGTACTTTTTTTTAGCACTATTTGAAAGTCAAAAGTATAATAGCACCCCAATAACTAATTTAGCACTATTTCAAAAATTTTCCTATTTACTTCAAATTCTGCGAAGTCTTAAAAGCAAAATTGATTTTAATAATGAAATGTTATTACGGTTTACCAAGTATACGTCAGGAAATGTTTTGTTTTCAGGAAGAACTTCAGCATCGTACTATTAATATTAAAAATGCCTCCAATTGAGAGCGCTGATAGACGTAGAAATGATTAAGTTGAGTGTTGTGTTTTTTTTTTGACGGGGTTTGCTTGAACTTAGAACGATTTTCCGTCATCCGACGTCAAATTTGATTGATAAACAGACCGATTTCGAGTATGTGCTATCTTCGGTGCTCTCTTGACTATTCAAGAGAATGACTGTCTTCAATCTAATCCAAGCAAAGGCTTTGCTGCTACAGTTTAGAAATTACTAAGACGTTGTTTGTATGACCACATTGGAACAACAGAAGTAAATATATTAGAATTCTTAGCAAGAAGTATATCATGATCGTTTTATATTCAGATCTGAACAACTTATAGTCTTTTGTGTATTTTGTGAAATTAAACATTAAGAGTAATTTTTAAGTTTATCTATTTTTAATAGCTCTTTGAGTAAATTTTGTCGATTTTAAGATTATGGTTGGTATCACTGCTCAGGCATATTCCCCCACTTTACAAGTGGAATTATCCCTATATTCACCTCCGAAATGAATTAAAAAGAGATTTTTCCACACTTCTACATATAGAGAGAAAGGGACCTTAACTTCCCTCACATGAACTGTATTGGGAAAATCAGGGTGCCTTTTCCGAAATGCTATTCTTATAAGTATCTGGCGCAAATGAACGTCAATGTGTATTTTTTTAATTGCTAAGTTCTTTACGCACATTCAAATTTGTAGTAAAAATGTAGAAATGAATTATGTACATATATTAGTTAATTTGGATAAAAAATATTTAACAAAAAAATTTTGTGGAATCAGACTGAATTTGTAATATCTGATTTTGTATCCCTGGGACTAACTCCAACCCTAATATAACAGCTGGCTCTCGAGTCATTATTCAAGAAGATAATCTACCACCGCAGCGCTGGCTGATGGGTAAAATCATCAATATTGTTTATGTCAGAGATGATCGTGTAAGAGTTGTCGACATCAAAACAACAAAGAGTTTTATACTTCGCCCTATCCATATACTGGCTCTACTATGTTCTATTCGAAAATATCCTTTCAATGGGGCCGGCATGTCAGGTCATCGTATAATATTTACTAAAATGTATTATTCAATTTTGTAATGATTTCTCCTTTTTATTACATTTAAATTCATATTTAAATACGTCTTCATGTTTTAATCATTTGTCCCACTGTAATTTGCCACATAATCTTTCACACAATGCTCACTGTAAATTACTTTAGTAATTAACGAACAAACATATTGCTTAAGCCTTTGTCGGCTTTTCTGCAGAAACACCCAGGGTATTGGCAGGAATCGAACCTCCCGGATAATAGTCTAGCACACTATCCACTACACTAAGGGTTGATATGATGATATTCCGCTATTCTCCAGCTTGGGAGCAAACGGCCTCAATTAAAGATTTCCTCTATTTCGGTCAGGAGATATTTGTACAGCTTCGTTCCATGTTAGTTGCGATGATGCTAATTGGTTTAACGTCGATGTGCGCCAGGTGGTTCTTGGGCGTCCTCGTCGACGGGAACCTTGTGGGTTATACGTCAGAGCTGCCTTTGCAATTTTGTTTTCTGATCTGAGAGTGTGACCAATCCATCCGAATTTTCGCCTTAAGATGTCCTGGTGGGTTGGAATCTGTCTTGTCATACGAAGGAGATCCGAGTTACTTATCGTGTTTGGCCAGAAACATCGGATGATGCGGCGTAGGCAGCAATTGGTGAATGTTTGGAGTCTCCTTGTGGCGAGCTTTTTCAGACCCCAAGTTTCACATCCATAGAGCAGGATTGGCTTAATGCAAGTGTTGTAAACTCTTAACTTGAGGTCACGTGACAGATCATTTGATATCTATACATTTCTCAAAGAGTACATAGCCTTTCGAGCTTTGTCTATCCGATTTTCTACGTCTTCATCTGCACCGCTGTTTATTGAGATTGTACATCCAAGGTAGCTAAAAGATTGAACATCCTCAATAATGGTACCATTTAAGAGGAGAGCGCTATTATTATTTGTGTTTAGTCTCATGACCTTTGTTTTCTTTATGTTGATGCGAAGTCCAACCTTACGTGCATTATAGTGAAGAGCTTGAAGTTTTGCATTTATGTGCTCAAAACTGTGAGCGAGTAGGCATAGATCGTCTGCATAGTCCAAGTCATTTAATTTTGTAAATGGAGCCCACTGCAGACCGTTAGGTGCTGCTGAGTTCGTCGCCACCATTACTTCATCTAGGATGACCAGAAACAAGAGTGGGGAAAGGACGCAGCCTTGGCGGACTCCAAGGTCGATTGAGAAGGCATCTGAAGTTTGTCCTTTAAGCAAAACCTTATTTTCTGCATTGGAATACATATTTTTAATTATGTTAGTTATGGTGTTTTGAACCCCCTTGCGTTCTAGGGATTTCCATATGCACTGCCTTATAATGGTGTCGAATGCTCGTTCAAAGTCGACAAATAGTAAGTACGTTGACGATTTGTTTTCATTCGCCTGCTCGATAATAATTCTGAGCGTGGCTACATGGTCAATGCATGATCTACCTTCGCGAAAACCCGCTTGTTCTTGCCTTAAGGTTTGTTTCAGTGTAGAGAGTCGTTCTAGGATTATCATTGCCAGTAGTTTCTGGGTGGTGTTTAGTAATGATATCCCGCGCCAGTTTTTACATTCTCGAAGGTCACCTTTTTTCGGTAGAGCTATAATTAGGCCTTCATTCCACCGCTTTGGTGTAAGCTGACTAGTCCATGCATCCGTTAATAAGGGCGCAAGTATGTTAGCAAACAAATATGGACTTGTTTTAAATATTTCTGGAGGAATATTATCGGGGCCAGCAGATTTGTCATTTTTTAATTTGGTAATGGCTGCAGTTATCTCCCTTATGGGCGGGGGAGCATCGGAGATGTTGCCGGGAGCTAAAGGGAGAGCATTTTCCTCGTATTCAATTTCAATTTCGCTGTTATCTTTTATTTCAAAGTGCTGTCTCCATCTGTCTAGCTGTTGTTCAGTAGTGGTGAGTATGTTGTGTTGCATATCAAAGAGTGGCACTGATGTTTTAAATGATTTAGACGTGACCGTTTAAATACATTTGTACGTCTTGCGTAAATTGTTCTGAAGTGCGGCCTTTTCTGCTTCTTCTAAATTTGTTGATATGAAGTTTCTTTTATCGGCTCTGGCTGACCGTTGAACTTCACGATTCAGAGATGAGTATTCACGTCATAAGTTTTGCGCGCGTTCTGAGTTGGGATCGCAGTTGCATAAGGTATTGTAATTTTATTTGCGCTTGGTGATTTTATGCCATGTTCTATTTAATATCCACTCCTTTCTTTCTGTGCATGATAGACCAATGATTTGAGTTGTCGAATTTACTATTGCATTTTCAACTTTTGCCCAAGCTGAATCTGCGGTATCGCCACTATTTTGGGTTTGCCGTATAGCATCGTCGCATTTCTCAATAAATCTGGCCGCTGTATTGGGTTCGCTGAGGTTTGAGATGTTAAATCGTATTCATTTTGTTCTGTTTTTCCTGTTGGAGAAGTTAACAGTTAGAGACAGTTTGCTGCTAACAAGAACATGATCGCTGAATATGTCTGCCCCCGTTTGTTGCGTACGTCTATCATGACCCTCAACCATTTCTTCTCGATAAGGATGTGGTTGATCTGTGGCTGGTACCTAGCTCCTGGTGATACGTAAGTGTATTTGTTGATATCCTTGTGAGGGAATTTGGTGCCTTCAATAAACATCGCATGTGTTGCACAAAAGTCTATAAGCCTGTTTCCGTTGTCGTTGCACCTATTCTCGAAGCTGTGGGAGCCTATTATGTTGCATGTAATTGGGTTACCAGTGACCTTTGCGTTGAAGTCTCCCAGGATGATCTTGATATCGCCACGATGTATTTGTCCCATCACTGTATCGAGTAGTTGGTAGAAGTCATCCTTATCTTCGTTGCAAGTGGTGTTGGTTGGCGCATAACATTGGATAAAGGTGATGTGCCTTAGCTTACAGCGAAATCTTGATGTGATGATCCTATCTGAGATTGGCTTCCACTCAGTTAGGGCACGTTGCGATTCAGTGGATATGATAAAACCGATACCGTTGGAATGTGTCTTGTCGTTTCCGGAGTAAACGAATTTGTATCCATCCAAGTCAAACTCGCCACTGTTCTTCCATCAGGTCTCGCTCAAGCCAAGAATGTTAATGTTGTAGTTTTTCATCTCTTTAATAACTTGCGCAAGTCTAGTGGATTCAACTGATCTGACGTTCCAGGTTCCGTAGAGTATCAATTTTCGTTTGCGGTGGTTCGTTGCCAAAGTTTCCAGTCCATTTTCATTTCTATTTCTAATTGAGGTTTCTAGAATCGAATGTTGTTTTCGAGCTGATAGGCCCATCGAGCCTTATCCCATTTACTAAGGCTGTCAGCATCCATGGGCGGATTTTGTTGTGGTTAGCTCATCCGCCTTCAATGTTTATTCATTTTCCACCGTTGACTTCCCACGTTGTGGATTGTTCTTAGCTTCAGCGCTCCCCTTCGACCTTACCAGCATGGGAGGCCCTGCCGGTATCTATGCTACCGCCGGCATTGCTCTTAGGATCGTTGCACTTACTGAGCGTCCTCATCGCGACAAGGTGACAATCCGTCGGGGTCAAAAAGTCTGCACAAGATGCCGAATTCGTATCCGATGTCGGTCAGAAAACGTACCGAAAATCATGTGAGTGGTTGACAAGAAACCGGATCTCTTTGTGTGAGGAGATTCTAAAAAACTATACCGAAACGTCTAACAGAGTTCCATACGAATTCCGACGAATTTCCTATGGAAATTCTAAAAGAGTTTTCGTGTTATCATTATCTCTGAGACGCATTTAACGGCTAGAAGCTTTTTTAAAACCAACGGATATACTCTCTACGATACAAAGGACCCCCAAGGTAAAGCTTGTGGTTGCTCGTGTATACTAATAAAATCGCTATTAAAACATTACTTAATGAGTGATCACTGTAAAGACTATCTTCAAGCATCTAACATCTGCATTGAAGCTTTTCATAAAAACCTGGTGATTTCATCAAGTTACTCTTCTCCCAGGTACTCTATTACAGAAAATCAATATAGTAGATTTTTTAATTCACTAGTACCACGCTTTTTGGCCGCCGGTGATTACAACGCTAAACACACGTTCTGGGGATCTCGCCTCATCCTTCCAAAGGATCGCGTTTTATTTTACATAATTTCAAAAATGCGTTTGAATGTTATATCAAGTGGGCAGCCAACTTACTAGCCAACAGATCGCCGAAAAATGCCTGCTGTTATTGATTTTGGAGTGGTAAAGGGTGTGCCCAGCGAAATGATCCAAGTTGAAGCATCTTTAGATTTGTCTTCAGATCACTCACCAACTATTGTCACTATATATTCACATCCAACTTCTTCACCCACTTGTGATTAAATGATGACAACCACACGTATAAATTGGTTGAAATACAAAAAATATTTGAGAGTTCATTGCACAAAAAATATTCCATTAAAAACGCCTTCTGACATAGATGACTTTATTAGAAGGTTTGAGGCAAACCTTAAGCAAGCTGCTCTAAATGCCACTACTACAAATCTTCAGGTGAGATATAATAAAATTTATTCAGCAGATGTAGAAAGGTTTTGATCCGAAAAAAGAAGAGTTCGTAGAGAATGGCAACGCTATAGATCCCCGCAGCCAAAATCTAGGCTGAAGGAATGTACTAAACAGCTTAAAACTCTACTAGAATATAAAAAAACCGCTTCTCTGCAAAAATTTGTGAAAATTTGTGTAGAAAAAATTCAAAGGCAACAAAATAAAATACTCCGTACGATTTCAGTAGACCCATGGTATGTCAGAAACGAGCGAATTCATAAAGATCTAGTTGTGCAGCTGGTTAGGACAGTGTTTTCAACCACGTGACAAGCTACATAAAAAACTTGAGTTGTACCCAAATCCCCTAGCCCGAAACATCATTAACTTTAGAGGACACACTCGGCTGAGAAGGAGGGACACTCTTGCTCTCAGCCGAACACGAGAGACGTAGACAAACACAGAACCAACCGCTGAAATAATAATTTTGTCTGGACTTAAAAATTAAAGTTTTAGAGTTAAGATTTGATTACTTATTGTTAGTTCATTTTTATTGAAGAAACAATAAATAAATACAACGGAAAAGAAGAAAAACATCAGCAAAACCACACAATAATGTAATACTTTTTTGACTCATCTTCTGCGATACATTTTTCTGCTGCCAATGGCAGCTCATTAGAAAACATTTAACCATATTTTATAAGTTTAAAAACTCAAATATTTATGCACAAACTCTAATGAGATAAATATGAACTATTACGTTTCCTGGGTACTTGTATATAAACCTAACCCTTATATAACACCCGACAAAATAAAAAAGAGGGGCGTTATAAGTTTGTAGAGTGTATATGTATATCTGTGTGGTTGTCTGTGTGGTCGTAGAGCCCTAAGGGCTGGGCTTTTTGTTTGAAAGATCACTTGGTCGAGAGTGTTCTTAGCTATTTTTGAAGAAAATCGGTCCAGTCGTTTAGAAATTATCTCCTCTTTCCTCGCTTTATCTTTTGGAATCTGTGTGTCTGTGGCACCGCATCTACCAAACGGCTGGATGGGTTTTGTTTAAAAGGCGACTTAATCTAAAACCTTTTAAACTACATAATTATGTGTGAAAAAAATCGGTCTAGCCGTTTTTAAGTTATCATCCATTTTGTTCGAGGGCTTTTAAAATTTTTAATTTAACATTATCTTTAGTAGGAGCGCTAACTTGTTAACAGTTGTCATTTTTTAATGTAACAAGTATTCCAGTGTTGCCCAAAATTAATAAATTATACCAAAACAAACAAAGTTAAATTGATTTAAGTGTTTATCGAAAAATCGGCATTTTTGGAACAAAAAATCGGCAAATTGGCACTTTGTTATTTTATAAGCAAAAAGTCGGAAAAATGTCTATAAATCGTGAAATATGACAGGCCTGTAGCGCGATTTTTTAACTTTTATTACGATAATCGTATCGTTAAATCATATATAACGAAAATTTATCGAATTAGTTATTCAGTAACATTTATAACGATATTCGCTGTCGTTTAACTAACAACAATAGTTTTATGTGAGACAAGGTAGCGTCGACGAAATAGCGTCGATTTTAGGAATTCTAAAACCGGGCAAAAATGGGGAAAGGTATTGGGCATTTTTCAAAGCAAAATAAAAAAATAGCGTCGATTTTGGGAATTAAAGTCGGGGAAATGCAAACTAGGAAAATCGATCCTCGGAATGGGCACAAAAAAGCGTTGCTGATTTATTACGGCCAACACGAGCTTTCGCACGCATACGGACCTATATAGTATGAAAGTATAGACCTCAAAGAATAAAATAAGGGAACCGTGCTAAAAATCGTACCAGCCGTTCCCGAGAAATCGAAGCTCCTCTTTGGTGGGCACAAAAAAGCGTCGCTGATTTATTACGGCCAACACAGGCTTTCGCACGCATACAGACCTATATATTATGAAAGTATAGACCTCAAAGAATAAAATAAGGAAACCGTGCCTAAAAATCGTACGATCCGTTCCCGATAAATTAAAGCTCCTCCATGGTGGACACAAAAAACCGTTGCTGACTTATTACGGCCAACACAGGCTTTTGCACGCATACACACCTATATATTATGAAAGTATAGACCTTAAGGGACAAAATAAGTGAATCGTGCTAAAAATCGTACGAGCCTTTCCCGAGAGTTTCGGGTTCGTCTGGAGTGGGCACAGGTAACATATCAATCAAGGCGAAAGGCTGTGTTGGCCGTAATAAGTCAGCAACGGTTTTTTGTGTCCACCATGGAGGAGCTTCAATTTCTCGGGAACAGCTCGTACGATTTTTAGCACTATTCCTTTATTTTGTTTCTTAAGGTCTATACTTTCATAATATATAGGTCTGTATGCGTGCGAAAGCCTGTGTTGGCCGTAATACATCAGCAACGGTTTTTTGTGCCCACCATGGGTGAGCTTCGGTTCCCTTATTTTATTATTTGTGGTCTATACTTTCATAATATATAGGTCTGCATGCGTGTGAAAGTCCGTGTTGGCCGTAATAAATCAGCAACTCTTTTTGTGCCCATTCCGATGATCGATTTTCTTAGTTTGCATTTCCCCGACTTTAATTCCCAAAATCTACGCTATTTTTTATATTTTGCTTTGAAAAATGCTTAATACTTTCCCCCATTTTTTCCCGGTTTTTTGAACTCCTAAAATCGATGCTATTTCGCCGATGCTATCTTGGCTCACAAGAGTCAGCTGTGCAGCTGTAGCACGTATTTTATGCTAGCAAGTAAAGTTTTTGTTCTACAACAATATAGAAACATATAAACACTTTTATGTATAAAAATAACAATATTTCTATCATTTAAAGATTTATTTTAACATACATATATTTCTCAAAATTAAAAACAATTAATGATAAAAATTTTGTATTTGGCATGGACAAATTCCTTTGTTTTTTTTTCATTCCTCCTTGCACTTTTCGCTTTTTTAACAGAGATGCTACATGATATCGAGTAAAATTACACAATCGCAGTATCATTACTGCAAGCGACTAAATATGTCGACAAATGTTGCGATTGTCAGCTCGTTAAAAGTTACATAATCCCGCTCCTGAGTACCTACACTGTCTCATGTAAATGCAACTCTTCTTTGTTTTCCCTTTGTTAATATTAAGCTAAGCAACAACAAATTCTATGGAAAAAAAAACAAAAAATGCAGAACAAGAATTTCATTGCAAGGCATATTAATCAGAGGTACCACCATTACTGCAACAAATACAACACAAAAAATACATGCATTCCAGAAATATGTCATATGTATCTATTTTCTGTGTGTAGCACACATTCATAAGCTCTCTCAAATTTACTAACACATGTACTTTGTGGATAGAAACACACCAGAAATATGTCAAAATCTATCGTCTGTGTGACGCACACATTCTCAAATTTACTAAGTCAGCTGTTTTCGTAGTGGCATCTGTTTGAGCTACCTTGTTTCATTCTATAGACAGGAATGTAATTTCAAAAGCAAATTTAAGAAAGTTCCAAAACCAAATTTTACTCGTACGGGCGAGGACTATGCAAATTTTAAATACTACAAAAAATTTTAATTTTTTGTTGAAAAAAAGTAAAAAGTAAAAGAAATAGAAAAAAGTACACAAGTATACATTGGAAAAAAGAAACCAATTTTAACTATAACATTGCCCATCGAACATTTCAGTGGCATATAGATAATAACTATTCGAAATTACCGAATTGAGTTCCAAATTAAAGAATCTTTTGTGGTATTCCTAAAACAGTAGGACTAGCATTTTTCGATCCGAGCGTTTCACTCCGAATCAAAGAAAAAATGATGAATCGTTTGACAGCGAAGTCTCCTACTGTAAATTTTGTCAAACCCCGTGCGTATTCAAATTGGCAGCATCTGTTGATATGTGATTTATCTGATTTTGTATCGTATAAAACAATGAGCCTCTTCATCAATTTCGAACTTCAAACTGACTTCTTCGACTTAGACCCAGCAATGAGGAAATTCCTTCAAAATTTATTTATCGTTAATGACGCTGCAAAGCGTGGAGTTAAATTTATGAAAGATTACAACTGCATTTTAGCACGTGATGAGGAAGAAGTTCAGTTTGTATTGCAAGTTGTCGACTCCTATTGAAGAAAATATCCATCTCATTCAAAATCATCATTGAATGAATAATCCGGACTCGAATCAAAATATTTCCTTTACAATTATCTAATAATTTGGTATGTGATGGCAATCGATCGATTTCAAATCGCTCGATTTCATAAAACTAATAATAGCCAAATATGTCTTAAGTAAATCGCACGACACAGTGAACTCGAATTTAGGATCAAATAAAATATTCTAAGCTTCGAAAAATATAAAAACATCAACAAGTTATCTTTCAGGAGATTTGGTTTTTTGAAATCACACCGATTTGAAATCGATTGATTTCCATCACATAACAGAATATTACCGTATTTGTGTATTTAAATTCAAACAAAAAAATGTCCAAAATAAAGTTTCTTTTGTTAACCTTTAACCCTGCTGTTAGGTTTCGACCATTTTGGTAAATTTTTTTATATATTGTTACGAAAATAAAGGAAGATAAAAAAATAAAAAATTACAAATCTTAGGTTCGGCCCATTTTGATCCGTTCATGTTTAATGTTATGAACAAAATGAACAAAACAAATGCAAAAATTTAAATTTTCTCAGTACATGATGAGCAAATTATTTTTCGTTGTAACTTGCATATGAATTTGCTGTATATGATGAACTTACTATCCTACCTTAATTTTCAGCAGTTGCAAGTCCCTCGTTTTCGAGCAGATGACATTTTTGGTTAACCGCTCGTAGATGCTGCACAATCAGAAAATGATTATATAATTTCAGTTAGAAGCGATCCCACAAATCTCGAATAGGTTCTAACTTATCTTTTTTTAATTTGGAACGATTTTCCGTCATCTCACGTCAAATTTGGTTTGTAAACAGACCGGTTTCGACTATGTGCCGCCTTCAGTGTTCTATTGAATACCAAATCGTTTTTCTGTTGTCCGTTGTTTCTTTTAGATCCATTTTTATTCTGCTCCCTATTTCTCTCCCTCGCCTCCATATGCTTGTGTGTGTCTCTACCTGCTACCTGTTTCTCTTACTGGGGGTCTACATTAGCCATGAACTTGGTATGAACATCATGTCGGACATCGCATATGGCTATTGTAGACCGCTCATGTTCATGTTTCGTCCATGCTCTGACATCGATGCCCGAACATATGGGTCAGCATCAATGTTCGCCATGAGCTTCGCCGTCAACAACCATTTTCAATAGAAAGAAAAGAGACAGAACAAAATTGGTAAATATTATATTTCTATTGCACTACCATAAAACACACTGATAATGCAGAACATGGACATCGCACGTATTCACCACAACAAAGAAGTTGATGAATTTTTTGCAGTTGCTTTGCCGGCGTCATGTTCATGTCGATGGCTCATGAAGACGTAGGGCTACTTTCGTCTTACTATTATGTTTGTGTCATGGTAGAATAATATACAAGGTAGCCCTGGAACGCCAAATGTTGTGTATATGTGAAATAACTACGTTGCACACACAATACCACACGTATATTTGCTGCTTCTGATATACAAACACACACATACCCAATCTATTAATGTTTGACATTTTCTATCCCAAAATGTACATTTGTATTAGTTATGCGGCTACCTGTTATATTATTCTACCATAGTTTGTGTTTAATATTTTGTTTATAATCTGCTCTATTAGTTATCAGTTGTTTTATCCGTACGTAGGTAATAATCCGTAATTGTACGTTTCTGTGTAATGCGTTTGTCTTGTTCATTTTCTACTACGTTGCCTGGATTATAGTTTTCTTTTGTGTAAAAATATAACTTATCATTAAAAAGTCGAAAAACACATTTTAATGCATTTATTGTTTAAAAACTATGTGGACCAAAATGGTCCTATACTTCAGATTCGTAAGTTTTTTTAACCTAACAGCAGGGTTAATGTTTTTTTATTGCTCAACCATGTCTCATTTGTTCATATTTTATGCGTATTTACGATAAAGCGAAAAAATTTTTCACTCTTTACCGATTTCGATGTTTGGTAATCTTTTAAGGATAAAAAATGTTTAGTTTTAAAGCGAAAATTCAGTTTTTTCACCATCATATTTTCTATAATAAAAAACACTATGAAAACGAATGACACTTGTTTTGCTTACAAACCTAACAGAACGATCAACACAATTTTTATAAAAATAAAAACTCCAATTGACAAACAACAACAAAGCAATGCTGTATACGAAATACAATGCAAAGGAAAAAACAATAAAGCCCTGTACAGACGGTTGTAGGATCTTACAATATTGTCAGATCAACCAATGTGCTGACGATGTACTGACAATAAAAAATTGTCAGCACAAGGTACATTGTTAGTTCACACGGTTGTATGAAAGCCTTACAATTTATTGGCAGAAAATTGTCTGACAATAAATTTACCTAACAATATTGTCGTTTGGCGCTGCCAGACTCAGATCATTTAACAAAAATTATCAACTATTTATCATCTGTGCTTGTCTTATGCTACGAACATAGCCACAAAGTAGGACAGAGACGAAGAAAATGAGTGATCAAAAATGAAAAACAGCTTTTTTCCCACTCGGCTATTGTAGAGAGATATATAGTGATGTGAAGATGTAGAAGTAAACAAAACAAAATAAAAGTTTTAGCTCACAGTGAAAAAGTGTTTAATTAGCATAAAACTGCAAAAAATTATTGCTTTATAATGTAAAAAAATTAAATAAAGCATTTAAAGTGTGTTTAAGTGATATTTGAAAGTTTAATTATTAATTAAAGTGTAAATGAGGTGTTCTGTTTGCCTGTGCGTGTGTTTGTGCATCTGTTGTTGGTTCGGTAGCAAAAGTGGTTGAAAATTGTAGAAGCAAGCTGCAAAATGTATAAAAACTTTAAATAATGCGTATAAAATTCCACACAGCTCTCAAGTCATTAGTAACGCACAAAAATTCAAAAAAAATATTATCTGTCAATTTTCAAGTTAATTTTGTTCAACTAAGAGGATAATTTTATTTTCATATATGTATATGTTTTTATTATTTTATTACTTATGTATTGAGCCATTTCAAACTGAATGTCATATTGATTGCTTTGTGGTGTCGTGGAGGTTTTCCATACATTTTGATTTTAAACTTTAAATTAAAAATTTTGCAATTTTAAAACAACGACATGTATGGACGATTTTCATGATATTGCAGTATTACCTATAATTATATTTTATTGTATGTTCAAATGTATTTTTGTATGTACTTGTACTGAGTTCCATACTGTAATATGAGACTTAAAGTCTTGTGTATGGGACATCGAAAATAAAATAAAATAAATAAATAAAATAAATAAAAAAAAAAATGTGGAATTGTAATTTTTTCGTGTATAAAATAATAAATTTCTCCATTTATTTATGAAATAAACAATTTGTTTTAATTCCAAACAATGAAAATTTTTATTCCGTTTTGCACTCGGCTTTCGTTTAAGTGAATATGCAATATCTTCCCTCTCTTTTGTCGCCTCGGTTAAGCCTGTGACATAGCTGGGACGAACGACGCATTTCGTCCAACATGACGAATTCGTCGATAAAAATTCGCTGTGTAAATTAGTCGTATGAAGCACAATAGCGACGAAAACGTAACAGCTGTTATAATTGATAAAATTGTTTACTGTTTGTACAAAGAAAAAAAATGGTTCAAAGAATTGCAAATATTGTTAAAATCATTAAAATAATGAATGTCATGCTTATTATGGTAAACTGTTTTTTTGCTTGTACGTAAACGTTTACGAAGGAGGTTTTTCCGTACATTTTACGGTTTGTATGGGAGCTACTCTAAGGAGTACAGAGCGCTTTGAATCCTTTGAAAAAAATTGTTGGTTATATCAAAATAATTGGGGTCGGTCTTAGAAATTAGCCCTCTATGGGCACGCGTTAACCCCTTAGGGTCCGAAAACGAACTTCAGCTCAAAACGGCATTTTGTATGGCAGCCATGTTTACATATCGAGATAAAGCTTTCGCATACAGAAAAAAAACTGTATTTTATTAAAATAATGGGAGCTCGAGGAACATTTGTGCTGCTTAGGATATATAGTTTTTGAGTTACTCGACGAGAAGTATCGTTTCGACCAAAGTTACTGACTTTGGGAGCCGGACGCCGCACCAAGAACGCTCCGATTGGCCTGAAATGATCCAGATTTTTTTTTATCTCAAAAATAAAGAATTTGGTGGGTGAGACTTAAACATTTCCAGCTTTAAATATAAAAAGAATTCTATTTTGCATGCAAATGTCATTTTGTATGGCGCTTACGAGGTTTTCAAAATGGCTTTAATTTCTTTTTTTCATACAAAGTTGTCAAGATAAGAATGCAATCGGGTGGCAAATGTTATTTTCTACCATAAAAACCAAAAAATTCAATTTAAAAAAATGTCGCTTACGTGGTTTAAGAAGAAACGCGACGATATGTTGACGTTGGAGCATTTGGCAGTCAAAGTGACGGTGGAGTCTTCGCTAAAAGTGCGTTTCGACAAATGATTTTAAGAAACCAAATTAATCTTCCTCCCGATGAAAAACTACCTGGTAAAAGTTATAAGAGTATATCGTCATATAACATGCAAACGAGCCTATCACAAAAATTTGTTCTATTGTGCATAACCACAACGTATTTTTCTGGGTAGTATCATTAATAAAGTCTGAATTAATGATACTATCTTGAAAAGACAGATTTTGTAATCATAATAGTATGCTTTTTATAAAGTTTATTTATCTCTCCTGCAAAATATTTCAAAATGATTATAGCCTCTTACATTTTATATTACGATATAATCATAAACTATCAGGCGCGGATCCAGCTTGAGTTTTTAGGGGGAACTTCTAACTAAAACACTATTGCATTTTAGTCGTTTGTGGGGGGGTATCCCGTTTCCCTCCCCCTGTATCTGCGCCTGTAAACTATATTATGCATACCTAAATTTTTCATTATTGGTACTAGGTACAGATAAATCATTTCCGTATTTCTTTGAGTTGTCGACTCCTATTGAAGAAAATATCCATCTCATTCAAAATCATCATTGAACGAATAATCCGGACTCGAATCAAAACATTTCCTTTACAATTATCTAATAATCTGGTATGTGATGGAAATCGATCGATTTCAAATCGCTCGATTTCATAAAACTAATAATAGCCAAATATGTCTTAAGTAAATCGCACGACACAGTGAACTCGAATTAAGGATCAAATAAAATATTATAAGCTTCGAAAACAATAAAAACATCAATAAGTTATCTTTCAGGAGATTTGGTTTTTTTGAAATCACACCGATCTGAAATCAATTGATTTCCATCACATAACAGAATATTACCGTATTTGTGTATTTAAATTCAAACAAAAAAATGTCCAAAATAAAATTTCTTTTGTTAACCTTTAACCCTGCTGTTAGGTTTCGACCATTTTGGTAAATTTTTTTATATGTATATTATTACTTCAACGAAAATAAAGGAAGATAAAAAAATAAAAAATTACAAATCTTAGGTTCGGCCCATTTTGATCCGTTCATGTTTAATGTTATGAACAAAATGAACAAAACAAATGCAAAAATTTTAATTTTCTCAGTACATGATGAGCAAATTATTTTTCGTTGTAATTTGCATATGAATTTGCTGCATATGATGAACTTACTATCCTACCTTAATTTTCAGCAGTTGCAAGTCCCTCGTTTTCTAGCAGATGACATTTTTGGTTAACCGCTCGTAGATGCTGCACAATCAGAAAATGATTATATAATTTCAGTTAGAAGCGATACCACAAATCTCGAATAGGTTCTAACTTATCTTTTTTTAATTTGGAACGATTTTCCGTCATCTCACGTCAAATTTGGTTTGTAAACAGACCGGTTTCGACTATGTGCCGTCTTCAGTGTTCTATTGAATACCAAATCGTTTTTCTGTTGTCCGTTGTTTCTTTTAGATCCATTTTTATTCTGCTCCCTGTTTCTCTCCCTCGCCTCCATATGCTTTTGTGTGTCTCTACCTGCTACCTGTCTCTTACTGGGGGTCTACATTAGCCATGAACTTGGTATGAACATCATGCCGGACATCGCATATGGCTATTGTAGACCGCTCATGTTCATGTTTCGTCCATGCTGTGACATCGATGCCCGAACATATGGGTGAGCATCAATGTTCGCCATGAGCTTCGCCGTCAACAACCATTTTCAATAGAAAGAAAAGAGACAGAACAAAATTGGTAAATATTATATTTCTATTGCACTACCATAAAACACATTGATAATGCAGAACATGGACATCGTACGTATTCACGACAACAAAGAAGTTGATGAATTTTTTGCAGTTGCTTTGCCAGCGTCATGTTCATGTCATGTTCAAGTCGATGGCTCATGAAGACGTAGGGTTACTTTCGTCTTACTATTATGTGTGTCATGGTAGAATAATAAACAAGGTAGCCCTGGAACGCCAAATGTTGTGTATATGTGAAATAACTACGTTGCACACCCAATACCACACGTATATTTGCTGCTTCTGATATACAAACACACACATACCCTATCTATTAATGTAATGTTTGACATTTTCCCAAAATGTACATTTGTAATAGTTATGCGGCTACCTGTTATATTATTCTACCATGGTTTGTGTTTAATATTTTGTTTATAATCTGCTCTATTAGTTATCAGTTGTTTTATCCGTACGTAGATAATAATCCGTAATTGTACGTTTCTGTGTAATGCGTTTGTCTTGTTCATTTTCTACTACGTTGCCTGGATTATTGTTTTCTTTTGTGTAAAAATATAACTTAACATTAAAACGTCGAAAAACACATTTTAATGCGTTTATTGTTTAAAAACTATGTGGACCAAAATGGTCCTATACTTCAGATTCGTAAGTTTTTTTAACCTAACAGCAGGGTTAATGTTTTTTTATTGCTCAACCATGTCTCATTTGTTCATATTTTATGTGTATTTACGATAAAGCGAAAAAATTGTTCACTCCTTACCGATTTCGATGTTTGGTAATCTTTTAAGGATAAAACATTTTTAGTTTTAAAGCGAAAATTCAGTTTTTTCACCATCATATTTTCTATAATAAAAAACACTATGAAAACGAATGACACTTGTTTTGCTTACAAACCTAACAGAACGATCAACACAATTTTTATAAAAATAAAAACTCCAATTGACAAACAACAACAAAGCAATGCTGTATACGAAATACAATGCAAAGGAAAAAACAATAAAGCCCTGTACAGACGGTTGTAGGATCTTACAATATTGTCAGATCAACCAATGTGCTGACGATGTACTGACAATAAAAAATTGTCAGCACAAGGTACATTGTTAGTTCACACGGTTGTATGAAAGCCTTACAATTTATTGGCAGAAAATTGTCTGACAATAAATTTACCTAACAATATTGTCGTTTGGCGCTGCCAGACTCAGATCATTTAACAAAAATTATCAACTATTTATCATCTGTGCTTGTCTTATGCTACGAACATAGCCACAAAGTAGGACAGAGACGAAGAAAATGAGTGATCAAAAATGAAAAACTCAGCTTTTTTCCCACTCGGCTATTGTAGAGAGATATATAGTGATGTGAAGATGTAGAAGTAAACAAAACAAAATAAAAGTTTTAGCTCACAGTGAAAAAATGTTTAATTAGCATAAAACTGCAAAAAATTATATATAATTATAATATAATAAATTATTATAAAGTGTGTTTAAGTGATATTTGAAAGTTTAATTATTAATTAAAGTGTAAATGAGGCGTTCTGTTTGCCTGTGCGTGTGTTTGTGCATCTGTTGTTGGTTCGGTAGCAAAAGTGGTTGAAAATTGTAGAAGCAAGCTGCAAAATGTATAAAAACTTTAAATAATGCGTATAAAATGTGGAATTGTAATTTTTCGTGTAGAAAATAATAAATTTCTCCATTTATTTATGAAATAAACAATTTGTTTTAATTCCAAACAATGAAAATGTTTATTCCGTTTTGCACTCGGCTTTCGTTTAAGTGAATATGCAATATCTTCCCTCTCTTTTGTCGCCTCGGTTAAGCCTGTGACATAGCTGGGACGAACGACGCATTTCGTCCAACATGACGAATTCGTCGATAAAAATTCGCTGTGTAAATTAGTCGTATGAAGCACAATAGCGACGAAAACGTAACAGCTGTTATAATTGATAAAATTGTTTACTGTTTGTACAAAGAAAAAAAATGGTTCAAAAAATTGCAAATATTGTTAAAATCATTAAAATAATGAATGTCATGCTTATTATGGTAAACTGTTTTTTTGCTTGTACGTAAACGTTTACGAAGGAGGTTTTTCCGTACATTTTACGGTTTGCATGGGAGCTACTCTAAGGAGTACAGATAGCGCTTTGAATCGTTTGAAATAAATGTTGGTTATATCAAAATAATTGGGGTCGGTCTTAGAAATTAGCCCTCTATGGGCACGCGTTAACCCCTTATGGTCCGAAAACGAGCTTCAGCTCAAAACGGCATTTTGTATGGCAGCCATGTTTACATATCGAGATAAAGCTTTCGCATACAGAAAAAAACTGCATTTTATTAAAATAATGGGAGCTCGAGGAACATTTGTGCTGCTTAGGATATATAGTTTTTGAGTTACTCGACGAGAAGTATCGTTTTGACCAAAGTTACTGACTTTGAGAGCCTGACGCCTCACCAAGAATGCTCCGATTGGCCTGAAACTTTCCAGATTTTTTTTTATCTCAAAAATAAAGAATTTTAAATATAAAAAGAATTCTATTTTGCATGCAAATGTCATTTTGCATGGCGCTTACGAGGTTTTCGAAATGGCTTTAATTTCTTTTTTTTTCATACAAAGTTGTCAAGATAAGAATGTAATCGGGTGGCAAATGTTATTTTCTACCATAAAAACCAAAAAATTCAATTTAAAAAAATGGCGCTTACGTGGTTTAAGAAGAAACGCGACGATATGTTGACGTTGGAGCATTTGGCAGTCAAAGTGACGGTGGAGTCTTCGCTAAAAGTGCGTTTCGACAAATCATTTTAAGAAACCAAATTAATCTTCGTCGCGATGAAAACTACCTGGTAAAAGTTATAAGAGTATATCGTCATATAACATGCAAACGAGCCTATCACAAAAATTTGTTCTATTGTGCATAATCACAACGTATTTTTCTGGGTAGCATTATTAATAAAGTCTGAATTAATGATACTATCTTGAAAATACAGATTTTGTAATCATAATAGTATGCTTTTTATAAAGTTTTTTTATCTCTCCTGCAAAATATTTCAAAATGAGTATAGGCTCTTACATTTTATATGACGATATAATCATAAAGTATCAGGCGCGGATCCAGCTTGAGTTTTTAGGGGGGAACTTCTAACTAAAACATGCTATTGCATTTTAGTCGTTTGTGTGGGGGGGGGGGGAGGTATCCCGTTTCCCTCCCCCTGTATCAGCGCCTCTAAACTATATTATGCATACCTAAACTTTTCATTATTGGTACTAGGTACAGATAAATCATTTCCGTATTTCTTTGTGGGAGATAATGCTTTCCCTTTAAAACATAATTTAATGCGACCATATCCTGGACGAAGCTTACCGGCCGTGAAACAAATTTTTAATAATAAAACTATCTGCCGCTTGTGTATATATTGAAAACACTTTCGGTATTTTAACAAACAGGTGGAGAATTTTACACACAAATATTCAAACCTCACCAAAAAACGTGGATAAAATAGAATTGGCAACTGTAGATATTTTGATGAAAGTTTGGTTGACCACGAAGAAAACGAAATTATTATTCCCGGAGTACGGAGGAAGTCATCTGAAGGCATGCCTTCTATTCGCATTTCTCATGCCAACCGCTCATCAACAAATGCTTTTGCTGTGAGAGCTGAATTAGCAAAGCACTTACTTGAAAGTTAAATTCTGTACACATGTTTTTCAAATGCAATTTGATTTATTCAATAAAAAATAATATATTAAAAACCAAACAAATTAATTTATGCACTTATAGGAATAGGCTTTTAATCATATCGTCATATAAAATGGAAAAAGGGCTATCAACATTTTTAAAAAATTTTTAGGAGCGATAAAAACTTAATAAATACCAAACTATTGTGATTACAAAAACTATCTTTTCACTATAGTATCATTTTTATTAAGTTCTTTATATCACCTCAATATGTTTAAAAATGTTGTTAGGCCCTTTTACATTTTTTTCGACGATATGCTCTATAATAAACCAAATAAAACTAATAATAAAAAATATTCATAAAACCTTTTATTTAAATGCGATTACCATTAACAAACAAAGTAGGATTGCATGTTAAATAAAAAGTTTTATAAATAAAATAAAAAGAACTGTGGACATTAGGGTCATGACTATTTTTTGGCGACATCCTCCTGTTCCAATATCGTGTAGTAGATGGAAAATAAGTAAAAATAGCGATCTCACTTCTTCGCGATTGTGCAAGAAGTTCACGCACCAATTGCATTGAAGTTTTGTATACACAATTTCTTTTTATTAAAAAAAAATTTATATTTTACTTGAAATAACTTAATTTTTGTGTGTTTTTTTTATAATCGTACTTACAAAATCGTTACCCGCCGTAACTATCACAGTTCTTACCATTTTTCCGTATATATATATATATATATATATATATATATATATATATATATATATATATATATATATATATATATATATATATATATATATATATATATATATATATATATATATATATATATATATATATATATATATATATATATATATATATATATATATATATATATATATATATATATATATATATATATATATATATATATATATATATATATATATATATATATATATATATATATATATATATATATATATATATATATATATATATATATATATATATATATATATATATATATAAATATATATATATACAGTGGACGTCCAATAGTACGTACTTCCGTTTCCACGAATTTCCAATAGTGCGAATGGCACAAAAGGCTAATTTTTTGCATTGGCTGTTCTATAGTACGAATAAAAAGAGTTTTTTGCTATTCGATAATACGAATAAATGTATTTTTTGAAAGAACATGTACGTTTTTATATATATAAATGAAATTTTAGTTTTGCTTTGAAGTTCTTTACTTGTTTTTTTCTGCGTTAAAGTTAAAAATTCAAAAAGAAGCTAATTTTTTATATAAAAGGAGGAAAATCTGTAGTCCAATAATACGAATTTTCCAACATTACGAAAAGGCCTGACATTATATAATTCGTACTATTGGACGTCCACTGTATATATATATATATATATATATATATATATATATATATATATATATATATATATATATATATATATATATATATATATATATATATATATATATATATATATATATATATATATATATATATATATATATATATATATATATATATATATTTTTATATATATATATATATATATATATATATATATATATATATATATATATATATATATATATATATATATATATATATATATATATATATATATATATATATATATATATATATATATATATATATATATATATATATATATATATATATATATATATATATATATATATATATATATATATATATATATATATATATATATATATATATATATATATATCTATATATATATATATATATATATATATATATATATATATATATATATATATATATATATATATATATATATATATATACAGTATTTTTCGTTTATAGCGAACCCGCTTAAAACGAACTTTCGCCTAAAACGAACCATTTTCGAAAGTACGAACTTTTATTTATATAAAACCATGAAAATATTTTCACCAAATCAAAAATTTCTTAACATATAATGATCTCTATATCGTTTCTGCACTTCCTATGGTGTTAAATTTTTTTACCGTTCTCAAATTTATATATAAATTATA
>OY101450.1:69263051-69267173 GCA_956483635.1 Panzeria rudis | reverse complement strand
TATTTCTGAAGCTAAGACCATTAGGACTTTCTATTAGACTAACCATGACGTTAGTTTTACCGCAGTTTGAAGGTCCCACAATTAGTGCTCGTATTGAATTTGGTAATAATGTGCTAAGTTTAATTTTAGCCTTCTTTTTTTGTGATATGTCCACATTTCTTACAACAATTTGTTTGGATTGCTCTTTTAATCGCATATTGATAACTAATGAGTATTAGCTATAAATTCAATCTTATATAAGGAAATCTCATCATTTTGATTTTTAGTATGGAACACATTACACATATATTAAAGAAGAATAAACAATAAAATGGTTATAAACTATAAAAAAGCAGTTAGAGATAATCAGTATAAGATTGGTAGCAGCTTAGTAAGCAACTTAATAAACAAATTACCAATTGAACTGCATTTACCTGGTTATCAATTTTGTGGTCCTGGAACAAAACTTGAAAAACGTTTAGCAAGAGGAGACAAGGGGATAAATTTATTAGATGCAGCTTGTAGGGAACACGACATTGCATATTCACAAACAAGCGATATTAATAAAAGACATCAAGCTGATCAAATATTAGCTGAAAAAGCCTGGCAACGAGTAAAATCTAAAGATAGTTCTTTAAAAGAACGAGCACACACTTGGTTCGTAACAAACGCAATGAAAGCAAAAGTTAAATTTGGGTTAGGTATGAAGTATAATAAAACTCGTAAATATAGAAAATCGAAGAAGAGAAACTGTAAAAAGAGGAAAGCATGTGATAAAAAATTGTTTTCATCCGCTGTTAAAAATACTCTGAAACTCTTGAAAAATGAAAAACCAGACAATTTGAATGCTGTTATTAAAATTGCACAAAAAGCCATTACTACAAATTTCAAAGGGAAAAAGAGAGCTAATATCGTTATACCGAGAGTTATACCAATACCAAAAATTGGTAGATTTCTTCCATTAATTCCAATTCTATCAGCTTTATCGGCACTTGGAGGTTTAGCTACGGGTGGATCAGCTATTATTAAGGCTGTAAATGATATAAAAAATGGAAAACAACAACTAGCAGAGGCTACGACATAATAGACATATGGAATCAATTGCTATGGGAAAAGGTTTATATCTTAAACCGTACAAATCTGGCTATGGCCTTTATTATAACCCAGCTCCAAGAAACTTTTAGATAGTCTACCCAATCGACCACTAACTGATCTAGATTTGATGAAATATGGCAAAAAACTAAGTAAATTTAGAGGAGTTTTTATGCGTGACCTCTTACCTAAAAAGCCATTAGTTCAAGAATGTGATATCGTTAATTTAGATAATTCTCGTGGTCCTGGAACTCATTGGGTAGCTTATTATAAAAATCACAACTATAAAGAATATTTTGATAGCTTTGGAGACTTACAACCTCCAATTGAAGTAATTTATTATTTAAAGAAGCCTATTGAATATAATTATGACCGAAAACAAAACTTTAATACATATAATTGTGGTCATCTATGTCTCAAATTTTTGATCAACAAATATAATTTGAAATAATTAACGCACATAGTTGGATGTATATGTATATATATATATATATATATATATATATATATATATATATATATATATATATATAATTCAGGCTTAAGGTCGTTTAATTTTTAGAATTAAATCATATATATATATATATATATATATATATATATATATATATATATATATATATATATATATATATATATATATATATATATATATATATATATATATATATATATAATATATATATATATATATATATATATATATATATATATATATATATATATATATATATATATATATATATATATATATATATATATATATATATATATATATATATATATATATATATATATATATATATATATATATATATATATACAGTGCTTTTCGCTTAAAGCGAACTTCAAGGGACTGATCAAATTTGTTCGTTTTAAGCGAAGTTCGTTTTAAGTGAAGACATCAAGAAACCATTATTGTGTGTGCACATGTCTTTTTTTAACATTTTGGCTATTTATTTATTTATTAAATAATTTTAGAACATTGTAGTCTTTAAAAAATAAGTTTATTTAGTTTTTAAAAAAATCCTTGAAGGAAGGGTTTTTAACTTTCTTTACACTTGTGGAGTTTTGCTCAAAATTATTTAGCACCAGGTGCTTATTTTTTCAAATTGTAGCTATTGTTGACTTGCTGATGCCCATTTCTTGGCATATTTGCTTTTGTTTTACCCCATCTTGTATGCGTTTTATTATATGAAATTTCTCTTTTAAAGAAAAACACTTTCTTTGTTTTACAACCGCTGCTACAGCCATCTTCTCACTTTGTAATTTTCAACTGCTGAATTCACATCGCCTTCACACAAAAACAAAAAACAATTATACCTAGGGGAAGTACCTGATTATAGAGCATACGACAGCGTTACCAAATTAAAATATATAATTTTTTGTTCATGGCAACACACTTCTTGGTTCGTTTTAAGCGAAAAAAAGAAAAATTTACATGCAAAAAAAAGTTTGTTATAACCGAAAGTTCGCTTTAAGCGGGTTCGTTATAAGTGAAAATATTTTCATGGTTTTATATAAATAAAAGTTCGTACTTTCGAAAATGGTTCGTTTTAGGCGAAAGTTCGTTTTGAGCGGGTTCGCTATAAACGAAAAATACTATATATATATATATATATATATATATATATATATATATATATATATATATATATATATATATATATATATATATATATATATATATATATATATATATATATATATATATATATATATATATATATATATATATATATATATATATATTATATATATATATATATATATATATATATATAAATATATATATATATATATATATATATATATATATATATATATATATATATATATATATATATATATATATATATATATATATATATATATATATATATATATATATATATATATATATATATATATATATATATATATATATATATATATATATATATATATATATATATATATATATATATATATATATATATATATATATATATATATATATATATATATATATATATATATATATATATATATATATATATATATATATATATATATATATATATATATATATATATATATATATATATATATATATATATATATATATATATATATATATATATATATATATATATATATATATATATATATATATATATATATATATATATATATATATATATATATATATATATATATATATATATATATTTATATATATATATATATATATATATATATATATATATATATATATATATATATATATATATATATATATATATATATATATATATATATATATATATATATATATATATATATATATATATATATATATATATATATATATATATATATATATATATATATATATATATATATATATATATATATATATATATATATATATATATATATATATATATAGTGGACGTCCAATAGTACGTACTTCCGTTTCCACGAATTTTCAATAGTGCGAATGGCACAAAAGGCTAATTTTTTGCATTGGCTGTTCTATAGTACGAATAAAAAGAGTTTTTTGCTATTCGATAATACGAATAAATGTATTTTTTGAAAGAACATGTACGTTTTTATATATATAAATGAAATTTTAGTTTTGCTTTGAAGTTCTTTACTTGTTTTTTTTCTGCGTTAAAGTAAAAAATTCAAAAGAAGCTAATTTTTTATATAAAAGGAGGAAAATCTGAAGTCCAATAATACGAATTTTCCAACATTACGAAAAGGCCTGACATTATATAATTCGTACTATTGGACGTCCACTGTATATATATATATATATATATATATATATATATTATATATATATATATATATATATATATATATATATATATATATATATATATATATATATATATATATATATATATATATATATATATATATATATATATATATATATATATATATATATATATATATATATATATATATATATATATATATATATATATATATATATATATATATATATATATATATATATATATATATATATATATATATATATATATATATATATATATA
>OY101450.1:68945551-69260551 GCA_956483635.1 Panzeria rudis | reverse complement strand
TTTGAAAAAATAAGCACCTGGTGCTAAATAATTTTGAGCAAAACTCCACAAGTGTAAAGAAAGTTAAAAACCCTTCCTTCAAGGATTTTTTTAAAAACTAAATAAACTTATTTTTTAAAGACTACAATGTTCTAAAATTATTTAATAAATAAATAAATAGCCAAAATGTTAAAAAAAGACATGTGCACACACAATAATGGTTTCTTGATGTCTTCACTTAAAACGAACTTCGCTTAAAACGAACAAATTTGATCAGTCCCTTGAAGTTCGCTTTAAGCGAAAAGCACTGTATATATATATATATATATATATATATATATATATATATATATATATATATATATATATATATATATATATATATATATATATATATATATATATATATATATATATATATATATATATATATATATATATATATATATATATATATATATATATATATATATATATATATATATATATATATATATATATATATATATATATATATATATATATATATATATATATATATATATATATATATGATTTAATTCTAAAAATTAAACGACCTTAAGCCTGAATAATAAATTTCTTTGGATAAAACCGATATAGTTCGACTAAATACACAAAACTTCAGTTATTAACACTAGAGGCACATAGTACAAAATAAAACAAAACATATGTAAAAACTAAGAACTAGAGAAACAAGTTTTCTCAATCTTGGGTGAGAAATATAAACAAAAAGCACAAGTGTGGTTGTTGATTAGGATAAGTGCCAAGTATGGTAAATTTCTAAGCCACCATAAAATAAGCTTAAAGCCAGGAAACATAGAGCTTTAATGCAATTGGTTTAATGCCAGATATTTACCGCTTGACTTTGGAGGCTGAGTAGCCTAGAGTATAGAGAGCTCTAACGATGGGATTGTGGTTAATCCCGAAAACATCGATGTTCAGTTCGACCCTTACAAAAGTCAAGAAATTGGTCTTTGTACTTTTCAATTGCCACATGCTTTGAAAAATTAATTCTCAATAAAAAATGATTTAATTGTAAAAATTAAATTGAACGAACTTAAGCCTGAATAATAAATTTCTTTGGATAAAAAGGAATTTTTATTTACAAAAGAATTTTCAGGCCCAATTAGCTAAAGAAGGTAAATACTATAATAAAAAATTGTTGGCCAAATAAATAAGAAATTTATTATCTATAATTTTCACTAATTGTAATAAATAAAATTAATAATAAAGTAGAAACAGCAAAAGAAATGACGTTTCATATCATAATATATTCATCTGAGCTTGAGCTCTGATGATTATATCATAACGCTGATAATATTAATAAAGTGAGCCTATACGTGATGTATTTTCATCATGATATCAAATTGACATTCATCATGATATAAATTCATCAGGTGTGGGCACTATGTAAAAGCTTTGAGTTAAATCAGAAAATTTTCTGATTATTAGTCAGACATTTTAAGGTTTCCCTAGAAGATTATTCAGAATTCCTAGGGAATTCTCTCAGACATTTCGACAAAGCTTTTAGAATTTCCTCTTGAGTACAGCTACATCGGTCAGTCTTCGAGATAACGGTGTTTTTATGTAAAAAGTCAGGTTAAACTTTTTTAAAAGCAGTTCATGTTAAATTTAATCGAAGATTATACATCTGAATTCTTTCAAATTCAAAATATATTTGGGCAATTCAAAGTGGTGCCATATCAGTCCTATTTTTCATATTATTTTAGACATGCATAAAATTTTACTGAAAATTTTCAAACAAAAAATTCATAAAATTTTACACATGAGTGGCAAGTATTTTAAAAAAATTTTATATCATATTTTATAATGATCTTTCAAATTTTGATGTTTAAAATAAAACAAATTTAATTAAAATGTGGAAAATAAATTAAAAAACGTGTTTGTGCAAAATAAAAGTATAAAAGACATCGCAATTTAATACGTTCCGATTTTAAAATTAACTTTTCGGGAAAAATTAAATAAATTATAGCCGTTGTGAGATATAACCTGTTCAAAGTATCAGGTAGTACTTAAATACAAAATACGGGATAGAGCAATATGCAAGCTCGCTTTGAATTGCCCAATTGTGTGTTCTGAAAAAAATATTAAATTCACAAGAAAATATTCCGTTAAAAAATTTCTTAAATATAATTTATATATAAATTTGAGAACGGTAAAAAAATTTAACACCATAGGAAGTGCAGAAACGATATAGAGATCATTATATGTTAAGAAATTTTTGATTTGGTTTCAAAACATGTGTTGTTATATTTTCGAAAAATGTCTTGTTATGTGGGTTGTACGAGTATTTTGGTACAAATAATCATTTGAAATTGACTTAACTTTTAACATTGTCAATCGATTTTATTAACATTTATCTAATTTGAAAGAACAGCTATTTTTGAAAATCACAAAAGAATAAAAAAGCGTAATAGGCATAGAAACTTATACAAACTCCATTTTTCTACACCTTTATATAATTAGAAATTCATTACATAGAATCCCTGACCTGGCCTCAATACAACTATTTGAAGAACATATAAAATTCAATCGTATAATTATAACGCACTTTTGTATGAAAATTACCAACAACAAAAATACAATATTGTATAATTAGACGATTACACAACACATACGACGTTAATACGAGCTTGTGAATTAAACAAATGTTTTAAAGGAAAAGCATTATCTCCCACAAAGAAATACGGAAATGATTTATCTGTACCTAGTACCAATAATGAAAAATTTAAGTATGCGTAATATAGTTTAAAGGCGCAAATACAGGGGGAGGGAAACGGGATACCGCCCCCCCCCCCACAAGCGACTAAAATGCACCCAATTTCTATTGAGTTTCTAAAAGAAGTTTTAGTTGGAACTTCCCCCCTAAAAACTCAAGCTGGATCCGCGCCTGATAGTATATGATTATATCGTCATATAAAATGCAAGATAGCCTCTAATCATTTTGAAATAGTTTGCAGGAAAGATAAAAAACTTTATAAAAAGCATACTATTGTGATTACAAAATCTGTATTTTAGAGATAGTATCATTAATTCTGACTTTATTAATTATACTACCCAGAAAAATACGCTTGCATAATCACAATAGAACAAATTTTTATGATAGGCTCGTTGGCATTTTATATGACGATATACTCTTAAAACTTTTACCAGGTAGTTTTTCATCTGGAGGAAGATTAATTTTTCGAAACGCACTTTTAGCGAAGACTCTACCCTCACTTTGACTGCCAAATGCTCCAACGTCAACATATATAAAATTATAGTCCGCGTCACATGCCGCCATTAGCACAATTCTAAAAGTTTTTTTTTTATAATTGTAAAAAAAGTGAACCGCAATTTTTTGGACAGTATATTTGGACATGTTTGCCATCAATAGCCCCAAGGCAATGCGGCATTCCTATTTTCACGTAAAACCTATTACCATACAGAATATTATCCGTTGGTTTAACACTAGCAATGAAATTTGGAAAACCTGCCAGCAATGCTTTTCCACTAATGGTGATTAGGGTAGGAAACAGTTACCTCATGGAACTCACCCCAGATCGCATCGCAAGTTTCATAAATAATTTTTCTCACAGTCGATACTCCCATTTTGTACGCCCATGCTAAAAATTGTGTACTGCAACCATGAGCTAGGTACCTAATAATAAACATATTTAAATTCATCAAATTGTGTCTTTTGTACAAGCACTTACATTAGAGTTAAGCCCAATCGTGTCTCCTCACCAATAGGCTTTCTTCTTGAAAACCTTTGCAATAGTTCTATAAGCAAAGTTAGAAGAGCATTAAACTTTTCAACTGTCGTCCTTGTTGCTTTAAAGAAGTGTTCTTCATCCTTGAACTTTAGCTCTGCAAAACCGATTCTTTGGAATCCAATGTCGTTTCTATTAATGTTTACTGGCCGTACCCACCACCTCCTTCGTAAACGTTTACGTACAAGCAAAAAAGCGTTTACCATAATAAGGATGACATTAATTATTTTAATGATTTGAACAATATTTGCAATTCTTTGAACCATTTTTTTTTTCTTTTTACAAACAGTAAACAATTTTATCAATTACATATAACAGCTGTTACGTTTTCGTCGCTATTGTGCTTCATACGACTAATTTACACAGCGAATTTTTATCGACGAATTCGTCGTGTTGGCCGAAATGCGTCGTTCGTCCCAGCTGTATTTGTAGCTAAGACAAGCACAGATGATAAATAATTGATAATTTTTGTTAAATGATCTGAGTCTGGCGGCGCCAAACGACAGATCTGACAATTTTTGCATCTGACAATCGTGTGAACTGACAATTTTTTTGCTGACAATATTGTCAGGTAAATTTATTGTCAGACAATTGTCTGCCAATGAATTGTAAGCTTTTCTAACAACTTTCATACAACCGTGTGAACTAACAATGCTGACAATTTTTTGTTGTCAGTACATCGTCAGCACCATGGTAGAATAATATAACAGGTAGCCGCATAACTAATACAAATGTACATTTTGGGATAGAAAATGTCAAACATTAATAGAGAGGCTATGTGTGTGCTTGTATAACAGAAGCAGCAAACATACGTATGGTATTGTGTGTGCAACGAGTTATTTCACATATACACAACATTTGACAGTTCGTATCATGAAAAAAGCAAATAAAACAAGTAAGAGGGTTATATTCGGCTATGCCGAATCTTATATACCCTTCACAAAGTAATATAAAATTTATATCTTTGGTCGCAAGGTATAACAGTTAATTCGTGATAATTCTGTTTATTTCTCTTAACTTAACTGTTGTTTCATTATAAATTAAATTACAAATTAATATAGTATAAAATTGCTAGCATTAGCTTAATCTAATTTCCCTGATTTTACACAGCGATTTTAAAATTCTCACTAGCCAAAATCGAGTTTAGTCGTTATTCCTTGTGGGCACAGATACATGTACTTGCAATTATACACGAAATATCTATGCAATAATTTCCAAATAACTTTCTTAATTACTGTATTCGTAAAATATGCAAACTTTTGTATATATGTATGTAGCTATTACGTAATAAAGTATTTTGTAATACATACATAATTTATTCAATTGACAGTTTTTAATATATCTAATGTGTAATTTACGCACTTATACTTATACGCTATTCTTTTCATTTTTAAATACTTGAGCTTAAACTATTTAAAAACATTAGCTGCTTATCTAGATTGAAATTAAACGCCTTCATTTGTTGTGGCCACCGTGGTGCATACCGTTGAGCGGTATGTCTGTACATTTTTCTCTCGAAACGTGTCAAGATTCAAATCACGGCGGCCGAAATTTTTTTAAATGCTCTTTTTTTTAATGTTAAAATACTTATTTTACTACGCTTTTTATTTACTCGCTTTGACGTATGTCTGTTCGAGTGAAAAATCATAATTAATTTTAAGGTAACTTTCTGATGAGCTAGTGACTTCCAATTTTGCACAGGCATTGGTTTTCAGTGACAATACAATATTATGATTAAAAAAAGTGGGCAGCGACATGCCTATAAAAAGTAAATATGCGGTTTGAACTATATAAATTATTGTAAACAAATTAATAATAGTAAATAAATAAAATCAATAAAATATTTATTTAGGATACATTTTTTAGTACCGAATAGAAAACTTGCGAAAAATTTTTAGAAAACCAATATCTTTTGAGCTCAAATGATTCAAAATTCATATTTTCATTATTTAACGCAAAACTAATTGTATACAACAGTAGTATTGCTTTATCTGCCCTGTGTTTTGGTGCACTTTTGACTTAACTGCACACAACTATTAATTTGTCTCACTATTCCTTAAAATCCCATATAAATTCGATGTTTAAGTCCGCTTTGCACTTTTAAGATAAATGCCTTTAATTTTTGGCATTTTAAAACTATTATGACACAGAAAATTAATCTTAGCATTTTGCCTTAACTTCGTTTGCTTTCTGTAAATACATATTCTTCAAAATACTGTTTTAGATGCACTTTGTATGCCTGCATATTTAACATACTTTTTTGGCAGATTTAAATTATATTCAAATCAAATATCAGTTAGCACATTAAGGCAGCGAAGAACATTGAAACTAACAGCATTTTTTAGTTATCTGTACAAAAAATCGCGAAAAGTTGATTGTGCAGCTAAGTCAAAATTGCTGTATAACCTAAAAATAAATTTTTCTAAAATATAAATTTTGTAAAATACTTTTTACACAACTAATTATGGTTTTTGTGCTATTGGAAAATTTTTACTTAAACCAACAACGACATGATCTACTAATATATTCTTACTCAGCAAGAGCAAGTATGTACATTAAAACTTATTTTAGTCACATAAGAAGTTGTAATTCCTTTACAGTTTTAGAAAAAATCCACCAAGCTTTTGGAAAAATCGATTTTATAAAGAAATTTATGAACTAATTTTCTTCTAAAAATTAAAAGTTATTTAATTAAATATACATGAAAACAATGTTTTGCGTTATAAAAAGAAACAAGTTGCGAAAATGTGTAACTTTTTAGTCTTTTTCCTGGAGAAAAATATTATAGAACGCAAAAAAGGAAATTTTCCTATACATCGCTCCCAATTCAGTGATTATGTACTGAAAAAGAGAACTTCTTGCAATGACAACCCTATGTAATAATCGTTAACACCCCGTCTTTACGAGACATTTGATATTTCTTAACATAAGAAATAACGTCGGCAGAATGACATCACAAAAAATTCATGTGTTCAAACTTGTGTTAAGGGTGGAGTAAACGTACTGATGTTTGGACACAAATTTTATATATTCATATAGTAAATTTGCACGGCAAAAAATAAATAAAAACATCTAAAACATTTATTTATTAACTTTATTTATTCTTTTTTCAATAAAATCAAACAAATTGTAAAAAAAACACACATACATATTAAATTTGACAGCTTGTGTTCTAACATACTTCCTCAGGCTTGTGTTTTAACATTGATTTCCAAACATGTGTTAGGACACAAACACATTCGGTCCACACGTTAATTTCTTCTGTTAGGACAGAATTTTGACAATTGCTAACACACAAATTTCCAAACTTATGTCTCGTGAAGACGAGGTGTAATGTGGAGGTACATACCACGCATTACGCGGCAACGCTTTTCTTACTTTTCGAACTTTTAACGCTTTAAGAATGGCAAGTTACACACCACGCTTTTGATGCTCTTCTGCTTATACAATTTCAAGCCTTTGCCGGCTAAATTTTGTCTTGCATTTAACTTTTATTCTTCTTTATATATTTAATCCATTTTTTAATAAAAAAATTAATTTCTAATAATTTATTTCCATTAAACAAACATTTTAGCATATGAATCTGGCAGCACTACCTGTTATTTTGTATACGACGCGTGAAAGTTGAAGAATGTTCAACTTTTTGCGAGTTACGCGCGTCGCAAACTTCTCTTTGTATCTTGCCTTATGGAAACACACTATTTCAACTTTTTTGACAGAAGTCTGTAACGCGTATTTAACGCATGCTATGTACCTTCACTTTTAAAAATGTTCGAAATTTGCACTACTTCCGGATCGCAAACTATACATTTTCATGACTTCTTTGGAGTGTATTTTTTTACGAAAGTCACTACGAAAGTTTTTTTCGTAAAATGTTGCATGGATTATTTTCAATGTATATAAATTTCATTTTAATGAAGTGATTTACACCATTAGGGCCTAAATTTTTTCTAATAAAGTAAAAATCGCAATCTTCTAATATTTGAGCAAAGACAACAAAATAAAGAAATTCACTCTTTAAAGAAATTAAAAAAGAACAAATCGAACTTTAAACTTCAAAATTATTATTGTTTTTGATGAAAGGGAGAAGAACAACATTATTTTTCCTTATAGTTTTTTTTTATCGTCCATAAAACCATAATAAATATTCTGGTTTCAATATTTTCAAAATATCACCTTAAATATTTTGCAAATAGGTCGGAATTACGTACAAATATTTTGCAAATATGTATATAAAATCGGTTAAAAGTCCGGTTAAAAATCTTTAATTTTAGCTTTAATTATGAAAAATAACTTTGAAGAGAACTATTCCTATTTTTTTACATATATATAATATAATTGTAGGTATATTATAAAAAAAAATTTTGAAAAGTTCATTTTAAGTTGAATTTTTAAACCATTTTAAAATGTTGGTTTTCCATCCTTGAAAAAAATTTTCCCACCTCTGGACACTAAATCAAATCTAATAAAAAAAGGGTAATTGCACCAAAAAATATGTTTAGCTTATATACGCTCAAATTACCAATCATTTAACTAAGCCTCTCTGGTGTAGAGGGTGAGCCGAATATTTTAGATGTTTACATGTTTTTTATTATCACTCTATTTTATTTTGACTGTTTGTTGTTGCGGTAACCTTAATTATAGATATCCTCTGAAAATTTCAGGTCTCTAACTATTACGGTTCACGAGTTAGAAGCTTGTGAATGATGGACGTCGCATCGAAAACTAATACATAATAATAATAATAATAATAATAATAATAATAATAATAATAATAATAATAATGTATGAAAACTAATTACAACAAAACAATAAGGGTAAAATTACAACAAACCCATAACGTACAGAAAATATAAGAACACTTTCTATTACGAATAATGTATTAGTACAAAACACAAGAACATACACTGTTTCACAAATGAGCTCGTTGGTGGACGAGTAAGTGGTCAGGCTGGCGTGCTGAAGGTGATGTGTTCGATACTAGTTCTTTTTACATTTTTAATTTTTTTTTTTATTTTGTCCATATCTCAGCCATTTATGGACCGATTTCGATGATTCTTTACAATAAGCTTCTCAGAGCTGAATTTGACAGATAAATTGAGTGTAGAGTACTGCCAGAGGTATGGGGTCATAGAAATTCACAAACACATGAAAATCGGAACAAAGTAGCTTTTTGTATGTATCTCTGTTATATATGAACCGATTTTCCTGAATTTCACATGCAAAAATTTTCAGGAAAAGCCAGTCACGCGACTTCAACACTTAGGTCCATAAGTCTTCTAGGACCTCTGAATTATACCTTTCAACATCGGTCAGAAAAACGGACAGACGGTCACCGCTAAATCGACTTAGGTTTTTATAAGGATTACGAATATATATACTTTATGGGGTCGTAAGTTATTACTGTAGAAATTACAAACGGAATGACAAACCTATATATACCCTTACCATTTTTGGTGAAGGGTATAAAAATAAAATAAGTAGACAACCACTTTTTAAGTCAACATGTGTTTGTATGTGAAAACGAATTTTTTGCTTAAATTTATAAGTCAACAATATCTGAGTGGGTAAAGCACTTGTTTTCATATTTTAACCAGCACAGGTGAATATCCAAGCTGGGTCAAAAAAATAAAAAAATATAAAATTGAAAAATATATAAATAAATTGTTTATTTGACTGCTTATTTTTTGGCTTCAAGTAAGCCAAATAATAACTAGTTAATTGCTGTTAATTGCTCATACCCCAAGTCGATGGGTATTTATAAAAAAACCACCCTAAAAATTTTTAATGGTCAATCAGTTGAGATTAAGGCGTTTCGCACGCCCACCAAAATTTGAGAAAATCCTCTTTGTTTGTCTTTTATGTCTCATAATTTAATGAATACAGTATTTAAAAAAATATTCTACTATAAAGCTGTTGTCTGTGAAGTTTCGAACAGCTTTTGCCTTATCGACTTTTATCTAAATTACCCCTTATTTTTAAAACTACAAAGATAAAACTAAAAAAAATAAGCTAACTTTATTTTAAGAAAGAGTTCTTTACTGTGGAACTCAACTTAATTATAAAATTTTAACCATGTTTCTAAAAAATATTTTTTTGTCTCTCCTGAACATTTACGATTTTTGAGTTGTGACTGTTTATGTTTTAGTGTGCGATATGTATGATCTTTTTACAAGTGTATTACTCTACTACATAAGTATTTCCTTATTACATATTTTTTTACTGTTACACGCGAAAAAAGGATCAGTATATATTATCTTGTTCTTGTATCATATAAGTTATTATTTCTCTTAGTTAAAAAACTAAAAAAAACAATTTTTGTTTTTCCGGTATCCACGACCGTTCTTTATTAAAATCAGATTTTTACTTCAACTTAATTTTTCATATTTTTAATTTATATTTTATTTTATGCTTAACTAGCTTAATTCTAAAAGTGGCGTGATAATTGGCTTTTAATAGTTGTTGCTATCGATTCTTAAGAAATGTTTTTGACAAAGACAATGCAAAAAATTGCAGACATTGCTTAGGCTGCATTATTTTCAGGTGTAATGAACTCGTGAATAATTTCTTTAAAATCGATTGCAGCAACTTGGTGAATATAGCAATTTTGTATTTTTGTTTACTCAAATTTCATTTTGATTTATTTAACTTTTAATTTTAATAATTGTTTATGTTAGCTTTTATTTTATTTTGATTTATTTTATTTTATTTTAATTTATTCTTGATAAATGTTTGTGTTAACTCTTCCCCTCTTAAGTCGATTGTCCTCAATCGATTTTTGTTAATTGAATTGGGGGCTTGAAATTTGCAGAAATGGTCCATTTTTTTCATTTGGGATATCACCCGTATTTACTTGTGGTTTCGACAATATGTACCATTTCTGTTTATGTTTATAAATTATTACAAATGTTATAATAAAAATAATTACAATTGCCACATCTGTGCTTAAACTAATTACATGTGTATTTTTATTTTTACCTGTTAGTATTTTATTGTTATCCTCATGCTGCAGTTGTTTAATATATAGATTTTCAAGTTAAGGTTTGTTTTATTACTTTCTTTAATCTTTGTAATTAAGTTAGGTAGAACAATTGTGTCATACATTTTTAGATTATTATTAAAATATGTTTTATTTAATACATTAATATTGCAATTTTCAAATCTGATAACAAAAGTTCCTTTTTGTTGTATCTTTAATTTACTGCAGTCATGAGTTATTAATCCTTCAAAGTTTTTAAATACAATTATTCCCTGAATAACTTCTGTTATTGCAGTTTTTTCTGATATTTGGAGGTCGCATTGGGCCTCTCTAAAATCTAAAATATTTGATATGCACTTATTATCTACTACAATTAAATTTTTTTCTAAATTGTCTTTAATGTTTACATCATAAATGTTATTATTATTATCGGTAAAAATTTCCGTTTGATTTAATACAATAGATTTATTTTGTATATTTGGAATAGGTTCAAATTTTATTCTAGACAAAATATTAGAAGAAAATTGGGGTATGAGTAATGTCAATATGATATTATTATTTTGGAAAAGTACTACAATTTTTATGTTACTATAGCTATCAAAGTCCGTAATTAAATCTAGTTCTTTCTGTGTCAAAATATCGGCTGGTGTAACGCCTAACTTACATGAAAATATTATTTTTCCTATGTCCTCGACGTGATTGTTTAAAAGTAATATGTCATTGTTAATTCTGTATATGTGTTGAATGAATTGAACTTCATCTTCAAGTGTTTTAATTCTATTTTGAGTTTCGTATCTAAATTTGTTAATGTAATTACTAATTAGAACTTGTTGTGTGTTTATATGTTTAGTGATATTATTAATCTGTTCGGTCATTAGGTTGCTTACAAGAGTAAGGTTATTAATTGTTCTGTTGGTGTTTTGTTCACTGTCCTGTATTTGAGATATGGTTTCTCGTATTTCTTGTTCGTCGTCACTGTCCATGGATCCTGCGATAATTTTCAAACCTTTTCCTACAATATTAAAAAGTCCTCTTTTAGATTTAGAAGTTATGTGAAGGTTATTTATTCGTGTGCTGAGTAAAAGGAAGTTCTTATTTATTGTGTCAATAAGTTGTTTGTCCTCAAAGGTGGTGGCATTTAATGTTCCTATGTTTTCAGAGATTAACAACATTGTCTCTTCGTATGCAGTCAGGTTTATGAAATGTAAGACTTTATCATAGTAACCGATTGTCTTCTGTTCTCCTATTTTGATAGGAATATAACCATTATTATTGGTCAAATCTTGCACATCCAGTTGTTGTGCGTTCGTCATCAGTATCCAAGTAAAAATTGTAGTTAGAAGTTTCATATTGTCCTTTTTTCTGGAAGTTTTTTTTGCTGTTGATGGGATGATGGATTCTTCTTTCCTTGATGGGGTGGATAGATGGTTAGCACGTTATGCTTCCCGTTTGCCTCTGCTACTAGGGGACCGTCTTCTATCACTTTTTTGAGCTTCACAGAGTTCCAGATGTATTTTAAAACTAGTTTTTTTTGTTTTTATTTTCACAAAGCTGAACAGTTTATGTATTTTTCTTTCTTGTCTGTATATTTTCACAAAGTTAAACAGTTTATTATATGTGTCTGCGTATTTGAAACTGGATTTTGTTTCTATTTTTACAAAGTTTTTTTGCATATAATTTGATTTTTTTCAGGTTCTTAAGACACTTTTTATTTAGAGTTTATTTAATTTTTAATCACACAGGATATTCTTTTTTTTCACACAGGATTTAAAAAAACCTTTTTTTTTCTTTATTAAGCTTTGCCTAAGAAACCGCACTTCTTAAGGGCTTCTGGTTCCGAAGGACATAAATTTGTCGGGTTTAAAAATTACTACGCGGCGTGCTACTTGAGGACTTAGTAGTATTTTTTATTGTCCTTTTAAATTTATTTTAAAAAGGAAATCTTACTTCGCGCCGTGCTACTTGAGGACTTATTGCGCGGAAGATATTATTTTATTATCCTTTTTTACATTTATTTAAAAAGGAAACCCGTTATCGATTGCTCGGGCGCCAGTTATTATTACAATTTTTGTTTTTCCGGTATCCACGACCGTTCTTTATTAAAATCAGATTTGTACTTCAACTTAATTTTTCATATTTTTAATTTATATTTTATTTTATGCTTAACTAGCTTAATTCTAAAAGTGGCGTGATAATTGGCTCTTAATAGTTGTTGCTATCGATTCTTAAGAAATGTTTTTGACAAAGACAATGCAAAAAATTGCAGACATTGCTTAGGCTGCATTATTTTCAGGTGTAATGAACTCGTGAATAATTTCTTTAAAATCGATTGCAGCAACTTGGTGAATATAGCAATTTTGTATTTTTGTTTACTCAAATTTCATTTTGATTTATTTAACTTTTAATTTTAATAATTGTTTATGTTAGCTTTTATTTTATTTTGATTTATTTTATTTTAATTTATTCTTGATAAATGTTTGTGTTAATTTATACAAATGTATGTATGTATATGTAACTACAAAACTACTGCTATAGTTTTGTTGTAGCTGGTTTTTTGCTATTCACATTCAAGCTCATGTACATTATTAAGTGATGGTTTTATTACTTACCGCGAATTTCGCTTGCTAATTTCACAACAACGAAGAAATTTATACCTACATACGTGTTATATTGTCATTATTAAAAATATAATAATTAAAAAAATTATATACTTATGTATATATGTACATATGTAGTACATACATCCATACATAATTTTAATATAATTTAATAATTTCAATTGATTTCTTTTTCACACAATTAGCATTCAAATAACACGCACACACATCCATACGTACCAGCGTTGTCAACTTTTAGATTTCAAAAAGCACAGAAACAAGTAAAAAAGCGCGTAATTCTTTTTAAAAAAGCACTGAATTTTGTTATTTTAGTTTTATTTAAAAAATTTTATATATATCTGCTTGTTCTGTAAATCGAGCCGATTTAAAACAATCATCCAACAATCAATCCAACAATCAATCCACTAAAAGCAAACAATTTTCAGACTTTTTTGTATTTTTTCTATTTTTTAGAGCTTAATATATCACATCCGATAATAATTCATTATATGTATATGATCATCATAGTTATTGCTACAGGTTTTTCTCGTCTACAGGTTTTTCACGACTTTAATGCAAAGATCCTATGTATATATATATATATATATATATATATATATATATATATATATATATATATATATATATATATATATATATATATATATATATATATATATATATATATATATATATATATATATATATATATATATATATATATATATATATATATATATATATATATATATATATATATATATATATATATATATATATATATATATATATATATATATATATATATATATATATATATATATATATATATATATATATATATATATATATATATATATATATATATATATATATATATATATATATATATATATATATATATATATATATATATATATATATATATATATATATATATATATATATATATATATATATATATATATATATATATATATATATATATATATATATATATATATATATATATATATATATATATATATATATATATATATATATATATATATATATATATATATATATATATATATATATATATATATATATATATATATATATATATATATATATATATATATATATATATATATATATATATATATATATATATATATATATATATATATATATATATATATATATATATATATATATATATATATATATATATATATATATATATATATATATATATATATATATATATATATATATATATATATATATATATATGTATAAGGGCGAGTCGATTTATATGGAGGAAAAAATCGCTCAAATTACAAGGAAAATCGTATTCTAGGGATCAAAATAAGAAACTTTGCGAAGGAACCATACCTCTACAATATATTTTGATGTCCCGACTTTTGACCCGAAGGGTAAATTTTTGAAAAATCTCACTTTGACCCATTTAGAGTGCCTCAATCGAGTCAAAATGTATGACCGGCCCCCACTAACTTTGGAGGGCCGACCCACTTATGCTAGTGGCACACCCTCTGGAACTACCCCTGGGGGGTTACCCATACAAACATTTAAAAAATTATTATTTTTGGCACTTTACAAGAAAAAATCAGGGAAATGGCTATGTTTTTTATTTTTGGAGTTTATTTTTCTCTTTAGAAATTTATTTAGTCAGAATGAAATGAAAAAATAAATTTTACGTAGTAATAGAAAAGAAAATGAAAAAAAAATTATTGTTTGAAGTCTTTTTTGCTTTCAAGTCTGGGCAATTTCGCACGGCTCTCTAATGTCGTCGCCATAACAGCCTCTATATTTCCCGGAATAACTCGTTTGGAAACGCTAGCTAGCAATTGAACGTGTCGTTCCGTTCCTTGTATGTGTGATTGAATTTTTTATCAAAAAACTGTGGATCATCTTGATTTAAATATTTTTTCAATGTATCGTACGGAATGCTTCGCATGAATGGTGGTTCAAATACGTTATTTATATCACTCAAATTGATCATTTCCGTGTAACTTGTGCAATTAAAGTTTATATCTGGTTTTTTCTAGACTCTAACTTCCGGTGGGTCTTCAACATCGGTTCGATAGCGTAGAATTATCTTTATAGCACAGTCTCGCTTTTCTTTCCTATCATCAAACAACATTGATAGCAAGATATTTTCCGAATGCGCATAATATGAATTATATTTAATTACTTTATTGACAATACTACGTAAATGAGGTTTTAGAAACCGTGACCAACTAATGAACTTGAAAAATAATGCACTACCGTACACGACAGAGCTGTAATACTTGATATTGAGGTACATTGGCACATAACATTTCATTATAAATTCAACCAGAATCCGTAAATTTTCGGATGGATTTTCCGTTGTCGCATACAATCGTAATAATCTACCGGCCTTGGTAAGCCAGCGAGAATGTACAATTTTTCCTGGTTGGATGTTAGCCAGATCCACCGAAACCACGGCGCTAGAAACTCAAAATTCTGAAAGCCGTCCACCACCTGAAATATATAATAATAAAATAATTAAAAACGGTTGACAATTATAGTAAATGAGTGATAGCAATAACTTACCGGAAGAGTTTCACAATTTTCGATTTGACGGCACAGTTTTTCGCTTGCCGATCTTGGTCCAGTGCTGGTTGATTTATCCAAAGCTTCAAACAAATGCCGAAACAGAAGTTCGTTGAAGTGTAGAAGGCAAACGAACCAATGCAATGGTCTTTTTAACAGCATTTTGAATCGTCCTATATATAATTCCAACGTATGGGCCAGTGTTTGTTGGCTCACCGTCAGTGCATATGCCAATTAATGCATCTAGTGATATATTTTATCGTTGAAAAAATAATTTTATTTGGTTGTTTTGTATTCAGCGGTTTCATGTTCCAGTCTTACGTAACCAACCAATTCAGAATTCGGTTCTCCCAAAATAACAATATGAGGTTCTTTTACCATCCTAGTATGATACTTCTCATCAATTTTATGTCTCGTTAAAGTATCATCTTTTCTGCCATCGAATGAAAACGCTAACAAATTGGTATCATCTAACCGTTTGTGAAGCACTTCTTGTCTGCATTTCTCTTTTTCTCTGCGAACTTTCGATTTATCCATGATGAGAGGTTCGCCATGCTTATCTTTCATTTTTAAATTTTGGAAAAGAGCGGTTCCTAATGCTGATGCTACTCTATCACGCACACCAAATCTGTCACATCAAGGCAAAGTTAAAACAATCGTATCTTTCTGTGTATTGTGAACTTGTGCTTGTATCCATATCTTCTTGAACCGATGGCAGTGCATATGTTGAATCATCGGGATGTTGGTATGTTGACATTGGTAACATAGACCTTGCTACTTGCACTTCAATTTCCATCATAAATGCATCCACTGTTAGTCTTCTCTCATTATGTTGATCGTGCATAAACTCTTTGAGGCGCTCTGGAACCAAACCGCATGCACATGCAGCTGCCTTCAAATCGCATTTAAATATTCCAATGTGATAAATTGTTTCCAGAGATTTCAGAAACTCTGGAAATTTTGTGTTTTTCTTTTTGCTCTTGATTTGGTTTTGATATTTGTCAAGCAATCTATTCAATTTAATATATACACAATTTTTCGCCATTATTTCAATACCAAGTTTTTCAATACTTCAATAGTGAATGATTTGTAGGAAAACTTTTTTGGTCTGTTTTAGCACGTTCGCTCAAGTAAAAATAATATCTCAAGATATCCAGATGGGTTAGTTAGTTTGTTTTCTTTTTTTTTATTATGCTGTCAGTCAATAGTAGAGTTGCAAGCGGGCGGATTTTTTAATTGCAATTGAATTTAGAATTTTAGAATTAGAATTTTTCTTTATTTATAAAGTTTTTTAGGTATTAATTAACATATCGATCACAAACAAATATCGGCATTTAATGCAAAAAAAAATAAAATTTGATTATTAAAATTACGACAAATTTAGTTAAATTCTGATATTAAAAAATTTCTATAAAATAACGCACATTTCAAATATTTTACTAAGTTCACCCAGTCTTCTTCATTTCGGCTATTTATTATACGTATCATGTCTTCTTCCACTAGGTAATATTTCCGAAAGATAGCATATCTAAACTCTTTTAGCACAGGACAGATACCAAAAAAATTTTGGAATGTTTCATGTTCCTGTAAATTGCACAAATTACAAATCATGTCTTCGTTTGCTGCGCCAAATCTGTTATAATTAAGTGCAATTAACCCACTGCGTGCTTTAAATATCCATGTGATTTTATCAGTATTTAAGTCAATATTAAAGTAATGTATTCCTCTTTCATATTCTAGATGTTTATAAATTCTTGTGGTGTTTTTTGATTTTCTCTCCAATCTTTCATTAAAAATATTAATTTTCAATTTACTGAGTAATTCCGTACTAAAGCAATTCCATTGTTGTTCCGTGTGGTTTGTTTCTGGCCACTGTATGTCTAAGGCAGCAGCTTTTGATTTTAATTCGTTTACCCAAAAAAGGTTACGACGCAATAAAATTAATAAATTAATTGCAATTGATATTGTTTCAATTTCAAATGATATTTTTTTAATTTCGAATGAAAATTTTTTCAATTGATGTGTTTTAAGCTATAATCGGAAAAGGTATATATCGGCACAGAAAATGCAAAAAACCCTATTTAACATTTTAAAAATTTTACAGGAGAGGCATAAAACTTGTTTAAATGAAAACTGTATTGACAATTAGTGCAAAATCTTACAATACAAGTAAACAAGCACCCACAAATGTATATATTTATTGTAAAATTTTGCACTAACTGTCAATATATTTTTTCATTTAAACAAGTTTTATGCTTCTCCTGTTAAACTTTTAAAATGTTAGATAGGGCTTTTTTGCATTTTCTGTGATGATATGCACCTTCCTGTTCTGTAAATCGAGTCGATTTCAAAACGATCGATTTAGAGAAATTAAATCCACTAATAGCAACATTTTTGCAGTTTCGTACTTTTTAGAGCTTCAATTATCATATCTGAAGTTGATTTACGGCCCTTTTCACAATGTATGGTTGTCGACTTTAACGGCAAGTTTTGTATGCCGAACTTCCCGTTAAAGTCCACGTTAACTCTTAATCGTACATTGTGAAAAGGTCCGTTAATATATAATTTAAAGTACATTAAAGGGGGCATTATTTATTTTTGGAAAACGAGAAATTTACTCGGATTCGAATTGCAGCATAGGGTCGATAATTTTCAATTACATTTCGGTCTAAATAATTTATTTAATTTTTAATAAAAAATAGTATTAAACAAATATATATGTGTATTGCCCTAACCCTTATAAAATTGTAGACAAGGGTCACTAAATTGTACTAATGAATCTTTGGTTCAAATATCTCCATATGGTCGTACAAGAACTATCTCGTCAATAGTGCTAACGTCTATTGGTAGATTTTCAATGACAAGCCTATGTTAAATGTCATTAGGAGATTACATTGGCTGGGGTACACCTGGTCAGTAGTAGTATTGACAATGTCACTAGTAAATCACATAATTTCATTATCGACATCGAGCGCGGAAATATCAATATTGTAGACTAGAGCACCTAAAATTTACTAGTGAATCGTTGGTGCCAATGTCTCCATGTTGTCCCAAAAGAACGACTTAGTGAATACTGCTACAGTCTACTGTTGGATTTTCAATGACAAGCAAATGTTAAATGTCAATAGATGATTACATTGTCTGGGGTACACCTGGTCAGTAGTACTACTGACAATGTCATTAGTAAATCATTATAATTTCACTATTCTCATTTCCTGGAGGGTAGTTTCAGGATACCTTACTGGTATTGCCAAACTGCAAAAATCGATATCAAGCCTTGAGGACAAAACATTGAAAAAATAATGCTTAAAGCGGAAATGGCATGAATTGTTAAAAATATTTTAGAGGAGTAGTTTTAATTATAGATCAAAGGAAAGAAACTTTTAAGAAATTTCCCCAAAAAACGCAAATGTATTTTTTAAATAACCCCAATGTAAACCCCAAATCGCAAATGAACATTTGCATCCCTGCTTTCAATGAGTGTGGGTGCATTATACTCTGAAATAATAATAAATAATCAAAAATAATCGTAAAAAGTAATCGGATTATATTTTGATTACTTTTGATTATTTTTGATTATTATTTGTAATCGTAATCAATTAGTAATCAAAAAATTCTTACTAGTGGATTAAATAATCATTACGATTATTTTTAAAAAGTAATCGTAATTGATTACTAATCGTAATCCAAATTTAACAGCTAGATTTTGAGTTAATACAAAAGTGGAAATAAAAATGTAAAGTATATTTTCATAAAAAATGTATTATTTTGATTTGAGCCTTTATTCAACTTAAAAATAATCAAATTTTTTGGTTTAAATTTTGTTGTATTTTGAGTTGATACTGTTTTGTTGATAAAATTTGTTTTACTTTATGATTTTAATTCGAAATGTGACTTCTTTATGATAAAATTGTTCGCATTTTTATCGAAAACATTCAGAAAAGTTGTATTAACTCAAAACATAGATTTTTTCCCCCAATCATTGCAAGATTTTAAAATAAAAACAATGTAAATATATTTTCAAATGGAATTTGCTTACTATGATTTATTCGGATTTTCGAATTCTCTTACAATGTAACCACAAACAGTTTTTGGCCTCTACTGAAAATTTAAAAATTTTTTTAAATTTAAATAATACCCTCTTGTTGATCAAGTGCGATATGTATGTATGTACATAAGTAAATAAATGAGCAATTTTATTACTATGTACCTAGGGTGTTAGTATTGTATGTATTTATGTACAAAACTATTGTCGTTATTTAAAAATATAATAATTAAAAAAAATTATATACTTATGAATATACATACATATGTAGTACATACATCCATACATAATTTTAATATAGTTTAATCATTTCAATTGATTTCTTTTTCACGCCATTAGCATTCAAATAATACGCACACACATCCATACGCACAAAAATATATTCAAAAATTCCTACACTCATATTCAATGTTGAACGTTTTTTCCCTTTTCATTGTACACATCATAATGAGACGAAAATACTTTTTACCATATAAATGCATTTTTGTTATAAATATTTCTTGAAAATATTTCTCTAAAAGTGAATATTTCTTGTTTGCATGTGTACACGTAAGCGTTGTTAGTAACAACTATGTTATAACTTGAAAAAAGCATTAACTTGAGCGGTCTACACTTAACATTAACTTGAAGTTAATCTTAAGTTAAGTTAGGTGTAGACTGCAAATAATGATACGAAAATATTTTTTACCATATAAATGCATTTTTGTTATAAATGTTTCTTGAAAATATTTCTCTAAAAGTGAATATTTCTTGTTTGCATGTGTACACATATTCATACACATACAAATTTCCATTTTCGCATTTTTAATTTACAATATTTCTTATAGTAGTTGAGTAAGAGGCAATAATATTTTGTATTTGGTTTGAGTGCCATGCATTTATATGTTGCGTATTTCTCTTGTTGACATATTTTTGTTAGCATATTTGTAGGTAATATGTGGATAGTTAAATATTTTGCAATTACAAGAAAATAACTAAACTGAAAATGGCGAACGGAGATATTTGTAACTGCGGAAAATATTACACAGAATATATTTTTAATTTGGTTACTATCAAAAATATTACAGAGAATATATTTTTAGTTTCTTTACTATCAAATATATTACTATGAACATATTTTTCTTTTGTATACTATGGAACATATTAAATATTTTGTATGTGTAAAATATTTATTGTCACATATATATATATATATATATATATATATATATATATATATATATATATATATATATATATATATATATATATATATATATATATATATATATATATATATATATATATATATATATATATATATATATATATATATATATATATATATATATATATATATATATATATATATATATATATATATATATATATATATATATATATATATATATATATATATATATATATATATATATATATATAAGCTCCTTTTACTCCTCGAGGGAGCATAGGGCCATATATGTATATGTATATACATATATGTAATAGGTAAATTTCTCTCAATATTTTTAGTATTCCTACTATCAAATATGAAAACGAATCATATTTCTTGCGTAGTCAGTAGTATACGAAAAAAAACTAATTTGAAACCCTGCATACCAAAGTATATTAATGCAAGTACGCTCCCTTCGTCTGGTTAACATCAGCTGATTTCTACTATATTGTCAAATTATTTTTAATTCCTTTTTCCAGTTTATACCCACCAAACAAAAAATACATTCTTTAAAACCAATTGGTCCATACTCATAGTCATCAAAAAAAGTTTGCTTTATGAGTTCTGAAGATAACTTTAATTAAAAAAGCTATTTTGATATACTATATACTAGTGATGTTACGAATATCAATTTTTAATATTCGCGAATACTAATACGAATATCTGAAACAATATTCGCCGAATTAGAATACGAATATTCAATCTAAATAATTAGTACCACTTAATATTCCAAATTTAATTGAAAAAAAATTCTACCCTTGCGTCAATAACAATAAATTGAGAAAAACTGTCACAATACTATAGGTATTTCACATTATTATGATAAGGGATGTAACGATATGCCGTTTTGCCGATCCGATACATACCGATATTTAAAAATAAATATCGCCGACTCCGATACAGATAGGAATATTGAAATTTAGTTCAAGTTTAGATTAACAAAACTCAAGAAGGGAAATTTTTTTATTATACAGTGTAAGAGATTACTAATATTTAAAATTAATATTTATTTATTTAATATTAACCCATTATTATTATTATTAAACCAGTATAAAAATTTTAAAGTAATTTTTAAGGAACGACATTTTATTGCTTCCAAAGAATATATATTAAAAATATGCAGATAATTAGTGGAAAAGCAAGTAAACATATTTAATTCCTTTATAATTTTAAAAATTACTCGCCATGCTTTTTAAAAAATCGATTTTTAAAGGACATTTATAAACTAATATTATTCTAAATAACTTGATAGCTTAATTACAAGCTGTTACAAAATGGCATATTTTTACTCGTGAAAAACGACTTAGTGAGGCTCGTAGGTCTAGTTGAGTAGATCATTTTGCAATTTCAAAAAATTGCAATACACCCTCAAAATCGGAAGTAATCGATAAAAACGATTTTTTTGGGGCTTCACGGACAAAAACAATTTTCACTGCGTTGTTTCTGCACCGATTTTAAATTTTTAAACAGTGTCGAATAGAGGAGGACTTAAGCTTTCCGTGCATATTTAAAAGATTTTGTTTTGACTTATATTTCATGGAAATATCGTCAAAAGAAAATTTTAATTTTTTATTTTATTCCGATTTTTTTAAATTTTGCGTATTTTTTTGCAAGAATTTGCTTGAAAACCTACTCATTTTTATATTTTCATATAAAGCGTATTTTGTAGCAATTACAATAAGTCTTGTGTCTTTTTTTGCTGGGAATAAGATTTAAAAAACAACGAATTGAATTTGAATTCATGGTAAAATTAACCAAAAATAAGTTTTTTTTTTACAAGATAACAGCGCAAAATATTAATTTTTAAAATCGATTTAATAAGATTTAAAAAATAACGAAATCAATTTAGTTCATGATAAAATTAACTAAAAATAAATAATTTGTAACAAAAATTGTAAAAGTATCGTCGCATCGACAGTAAAATATCGCCGATACCCATGTATCAGAAAATCTGAAGTATCGCCGATATGTCGGTATCGGTTACATCACTAATTACGATATTCCGATGACGGAATTTGAAATTATTAACTTAGCACCTGAATACAACTTTTTTAAATTTTTGGTGGAAAGTAAAGAGGGAAAATACGAGCTTCTTTTACCTATACCCAGGCAATATTTAGTGACACCAGCAGCGACTGTTCCGAGGGGGCGAATGTCTAGTGGTGCGGAGCTTATTTACACACCGCGCAATAGGCTTGATGGAGAAAAGACTTCAAAACTTTTATTTTTGAAGTTCAACATTCCTCTACTGAGCTTTGAGTATTACTTTAACATGATTAATAAATTAATTTAACAGGACTTTACTTTTTAAATACCATATCGTTGTGAAATATATTTTGTTTCTTTTTTCTTTACTAAAAAAAAGATTATTGTTTTGCGTTAGACAAATTTTTTTAGTAAAAATTAATATTTTTTGTTTAATTTTCAGTATTTTTTATGTATTATTTTTTGGAATGTATTCACAAAATATTCGTGAAATATTCGCTTGAATTTGGCGAATACGAATACGAATCCGCGTTACCGTTGGTGCTACTAAAGTAGCAATTTGCCACTTTTTCGATTGCTTGGATACTATTTTGCTACTTTTACAAAATGCCACCAAATGTGGTACTTTTTGTAATTCTTGCCACTTTGTGATACTTTTTACTAAATGACGAGATAGATACTTAGACAATTTTCCTTACGCAGTAAACTAAGTAGTGTTTTTTTTGCAAAATCAGTCTTTACATTATACTGCTTTACAAGCAAAATGTATAAAGTTTCTAATGCATTTTTTAGGGTGATTAAGATATGCTTAACATGAGAAAAGTAAAGAAAAATGTTTAATTTCGGCAATTTCCAGATAACGGTACATTTGTGTTTTTTCGATGTATACTTCCCAGAGTCAAAAGCTGGTTCGATTAAAGAGATCTAAGTATATATTATTTAAAAGCTTCAAAATTATGCATCGAATTGTGGATAATTAACTTTGATAGGATAAAAAATTACTGAAGTTATTGGGGGTCAAATTTAACAAAATTTTTTGTTGTCTCTTCGGAAGCTGTATCACAAATAAGCTTCTATTGAATAGTCAATTCGATTAAAAACAAAATTAAGCCATAATAGACCGAAATTGGATAAAAACTGAAAATGGTATAGTAAAAAAAAACAAAACACAAACCTTTAAATTTACTACAAAATGCACTATGCAGTAAAAATCAAAATAAAACAAAACTATTAAATAAAATATTTGCTAGTAAATTGAAATGCTATTGATTCCGTTTTTTTCTTCTAGCATTTTTAATTTTTATCCGATTTCGGTCCATTATTGCTTAAAGTTTTTTAAATCGAATAGACTATTTAATAAAGGTATTTAGCTACGAGTTTTTTTATTTCTGGTACAAAACAGCTTCCGAAAAACGATCAATATTACAAAAAAATTTAATTTTATCCCCTATAACTAAATCATTTTTTATCATATCAAACTCAATTATCCACTATTCGACGCGTAATTTTGTATCCTTTCAAATAATAGAACTTTATTTAAACCAGCCTTGGAATGTGGATAGCTCTAAACGTACCATTGTATAGACAGTTTGTTTTTGTTGGCAATATAATTTCTCAAAAAAAAGTTTTGTTTTATTTTATAAAAATTACTCATACAATTTTGAATTTCATTACTTTTTTTTAAATTTGATCATGAGTAAGACCTTCTTTAGCATAACATTTAATTTTAACTTTTTCAGCTGCAGATAGAGATTTTAGCCGACTCATTTAAATTTCAAATTGTTTTATCGGCTTACAAAGATCAAAAATTCATTGAAAAAAACTAACAATTCGCGGGGAAGTTATACTGTAAACTATTCTGATTCTGTAAACTGCTCTTGGACAATTTTTTTTGCAGCAATTATATGATAATGGTACAATATTTCTCGCTGCATTCAAAAAACCACTCACTTTCCGTTCCAAATACAAGGGACGCACCCAAAACCGTCTCGTTTTATTTTGGAGCTTTGAGTATGCCCTTGCACAAAATATTATACTTATAAACTCAATAAATTCCACAAATTCTTTTATCATTTCAATTTCAATTAACATTTTTGCAAAAATTATTTTTATTTGATAAAAATATTTACACTACAGCTGATCAAAACATAAACATTGGCGCACAAAAAGCGTTGCATGTAACTTGAATTTAGAAAGGCGTCTAAAGTATGGAACACACAAAACGCGCAACGCACGAAACGCGTGCTATGGACTTTCAGCTTTAAAGCTGGTGCATGTTAAAACATACTTAGTTTTTGCCTATAGTGGACAAATAGGTTATTAATTTATTTCTAAAATAAACCCACTTTAGTGTTTGACTATGAGTATGGGCCATTGTTTCTAAAAATATATTTCAAAATAAAGTTACGTAAAAATAATTATTAATGCGACGGCCCGCGCAAAATAGTTATATGGTTGTTTACTACTCGGTTGACGATCTGGAACTAAAATACAGACAAAATAACTGAAACAGTTTAGCATGCATAAAAAACTAACACAAACAGCTTTGATTGTAGGTATTGAAAAAATACCCATCAAGAGCGAGACAAAAAATATCAAAGAGCTTGTGAGTGTTGGATTATTAATCAGATAGGGAAATTTCGGCAAAATTAAGTTGAGTGGCAATAAAAATTAATGCAAGAGTTTACATGAAAAATTCTTGTACTCTATTTGCTGGCAAAAATTAGTTAAATAGCTGATGTTTCCTTGCAAAAAGTATTTACCTTCATAAGTGGTGACCAAGAACGCTGATTAGACGGTGTAGCGCCTGTCGAAATCATTAGTACTGATCAGTTCTGCTAATCTGATTTGATTATTCCAACACTCCACTCTTAACACAAATAATTTAAATTTACATTAATTCAAAAATTGAACTAAAAAGCCGAAATAATAAAATTTCACTTATTTTTATTTTATTTGAGTATAATTTATAATAGCCTCGCCATTTTTCTCTTTATATACCGTCAAATTACATGCAAACGGACGTAACTACACTTTTATTTTTACAGGAGAAGCAAAAAACTAAGCTTAAGACCCCACACACTTGCAATAAAATTGTACAATAATTTGTATTGTTTATTTCATATTAGATGTGTATTTCATATTAGAAGGTGGCACAATATATTGGCCAAAATAAAAAGGCTTTTGATTTTTGTTGTAGGATCAAGAAAATTGTGTAGTGTTGGTAACATTGTTAAGTATAATTTTTCTGTCAGAAACATTTGCCAATATTGTGTTTGAAATTATTGCGCCATTTATTGCATAGTATAGGTAAAAAGTACAATAATATCGCGGTTGGCCATGTCTTTCAGACATCTTGCAAGACCTATGCATGACATTGTTAAAGCGTCGATGACTTGTTGGTGACAACTCAAACAGATAAGTGAGGACATTTTCGAACAAATGTGACAACATCCTCAGAAATGTCCCCAATACATTTTTTTCGTTTGTTTCTTTTTTTATACGTGTTCTACAATAAGGCTGATGTCAAAGTTCGCGCTATAAGTGATGATATAATATTATGCTACAACTCGCTATAAACCACTGCATATGTATTCTTAAGGTGAAGGTACATACCACGCGTTACGCAGCAACGCTTTTCTTACTTTTCGAACTTTTAACGCTTTAAGAATGGCAAGTTACACACCACGCTTTTGATGCTCTTCTGCTTATACAATTTCAAGCCTTTGCCGGCTATATTTTGTCTTGCCTTTAAGTTTTATTTTTCCTTATATATTTAATACAGTTTTCATCCATTTTTTAATAAAAAAATTTATTTCTAATAATTTATTTCCATTAAACAAACATTTTAGCGTATCAATCTGGCAGCACTACCTGTCATTTTGTATACGACGCGTGAAACTTGAAGAATGTTCAACTTTCTGCGAGTTACGCGCGTCGCAAACTTCGCTTTGTATTTTGCCTTATGGAAAAACATTATTTCAACTTTTTTGACAGAAGTCTGTAACGCATTAGCGTATTTAACGCATGCTATGTACCTTCACCTTTATGTGATCGCTCAAAAGATGTGAAAGCGAAGCGAGAAGCGTGTACGTGCTATAAAGCAGGTAGTGTAATAGTTTCTAGCACGTTATCGCTTCGTCTGTTTTTAGTTTCTTTATTTCTTAAGAGTTTTAAAGAAATATTTTATGTATTTTTTAACTTGCTTTTTGTTATTATTAATTTAACTAGCTTTTTGTTATTATTGGTTTATAGTTTAGCTGTATTTGGATTTTTATGTAATTTTTTTAAACAAAAATATACATATACATACATACTAAAAGTAACACAAATTATGTACTCTAAACTGAACAAGTCGCTTTGCGCAATCTAGCATCCACTCTGACATCATATAGCATTTGTATAGCAAGTACTATTATCGCTTGTAGCTTAGCTTCGCTTGTAGCGCGCAATCTGACATCAGCCTAACAATTTGAGGAATTTGTCGCTCAGAGAGTATTTAATACAAGAAGTTTTAATATAGACATTGTAACAGAACTTTCATCAGCTCAATTTCGCTCAATTTTAGCAAGCAGGAATGTATCAAAATGATTCAAACTGGTGACAGACTGAACGACAATATCCACAAGAAGTTCATATGTCTAGTTGGAATGACCAGTTGAGTATTTTTTGTTTTATCCATTCTTTGAGTACGGTTTCTATTACATTGTCTTAAAAGAAACTGTAATGGACAAATATCCTGCATTACAAATGTCGAAATTTCCTTAAGTAGTCGTTGGTGAAAATGTTCTCTTAGACGAGTTGGCCAACCGGTATGTTCAATAATAAAATCAATTTATTGTATAATGGATGGTACGCTTTATAAAAATTTTCTAAATGATGGATTTTTTTTACAAACGTAAGAATTTGTAGCATAGTTTAAGGGCTACTTAATATTGGGTACATGCAAAACTTTTCGTACATATTTCAAAATTTTGAAGCCTAGTACTCTTTATGTACATACATATGTATACTGCCATTAGCCTTTAATTAAATGTGTGGATGGTGTTGTGCTTTGAAAGAAGTGAAAGTGTAGCTTTTTAAAACTACTTATATTTTTAAGTTCACATATAAAAATGTTAAAAAAATTATTATATTCGTTCACAACTTGAGAAAATATTTGCTCTTCTTCTTCAGAAAGGTACAGCAGTATATTCGCATCATCCTCACACGTTTCAAACTTGATAAAGAGTTTAATTTTAAATTATTCTAAGTTAAATATGAGACCCGCATGTTAGTGGGGTATATGGTGCTTATATATGTGTGTTTATTTAGCAATATAATTACTTATAACTCCAAAGATATTGAACGGATTTTTGTATTTCATGCGTAGTACAATTCTGTCACTTAATAAAAATCTGCCCCATGTTTTACCCATAAAATTTTTCCAAAAAAATATAATTATAAAATTTACAAATGTAAACATTTTATTTATTTTCTTTTGTTTGCTTTTGTTAACCGTTTTATAACGACTTCTTGTTAAATACAAATATTTCAATATCAGCATTTGCCCTTTACTATCTCCAACATCAAGAAAATTAGTTTAACGGCATCGCATATATACATATGTATTTGGGGTATTTACAAGGTGTCTTATCATGTCATAAAGTGCTAATATCTTAAGATGGTTTAAAATATTGTTGTGCTTCAAACAAAAAAGTCCTATAATAATAAGACTTTTTGTGCTGTGTTTATTATTTTGTCATAACTACACAGTAAAAATCTGTGCCGAACGACTGAAACTCTAATTCGGGCCGGTAATAATATTTACAATCCGCCGCTACTGATATAAATTAATCTATGTAATATGCAGTAAAGTATGTCCTAAAATTGTTCGCAATTTTATTACTTCACATTTGATTATATTTTCATGGTTGTGTAACAAGTAAAAATAAAAAAATCGACACATTAAAAATATGCAAGTGAGAAAATTTTGTTTGTATACTTTAGCTGACTAACAGCCAACTAACGTTCTTCCACTTGTAGCCGCGTGGAAAATTAGTCGGCTCAGTCAGCGGCGACAGCTGGTTTCGTTTATCTTTATGTTTGTGAACAATTTCATTTTCTGTGTGCGTTGAAGTTTGTTTTTACTTTAATTAAAAATGAAGAGTTTAAACATGCTGCTGGGTTTTATTTACTTTATTAACAAGTTGTTTGATAAACAAACTGGACATTATTTTAATTTTTGTACTTGTTCTTGGCCTTCTGATTTCAAGTATTTATAATTGCTTTTTTTATCAGCTGACACAAAATTTGAAATAGCACACTAACTTATGAGGGATTGCTCACACTGTCATATTTTTTCGTGTTACTATTTTCTGACTTTATGACTACCTTGGGAATCCCCCATTATACATATATTAGCACTATTTTGGTCAACCATTTATCTATTTTCTATGGTCACAAAGTTTCTTAAACTAATAATTATTTTGCTTTTTACTTTTCTTTTTCGACAAAATATCTAATTATGTTTAAATATATGGCGGGTTTCTTTAGCAAAATTTCTACTAAAAAAGCTATATATTTTCAGAAATGGTACCAATTCGCAAAAGATTAATAAAGTAGAAAAATTCTCTGAAGCTTATTATATAGACCGCAAAGCAATAACTCGAAAATTGGGTTACAGATACAAATCGCAAAGACTTGCAATAATGCAAATAATTAAAAAAATACTTTTACCGCGAAAATAGCGAAAATTTGCAATAAATTGCAAAATTGCAAAGAAGCGCTAAAATTTTTTAAAAATAGCTAAAACTGTAAGGAATTCCAAAATCTTGGAAAAATTTGCAAAAAATAACGAAAATTTGCGAAAAATTGCTAGGATCAAAAAGATAGCAAAGTGTAATATTATTGAAATGTCGGTAGAACTGTAAAAATGCAAAAAACTGACAAGACATTACTTCTATAAAGACAATGGCGAAAATGGCTTGAGTCAGAACTAATTCGTTAAAATTATGCACAAGAGCAATAAGTTTTATTAAATATTACCTGTATCGAAAAACTTACTAAAATTTGCAAATAAATTCTAAAGTCGTAAAATTTTAAAAGGATAAATGCTGGGAAAAATTTAGATTTACATATTGCAAATATTAAAAACATTCGCAAATAAGTTGCGGATACAGATATAAGACGTTGAATTGTTTTCACATAATTTTGCATTTTCGTAGCAAATATAATTTTATTTTTGTAATATTTGTTCTGATTTGTTTTGTATCATCTTGTTTATGTTTCAAATAGCAGATTAAAATATAAGAGGTTATTCACAATAGTCATATTTTTTTTAATTTTTTACTTATGACCAGAGAAGATAAATTTCCTTTTTTTTGCTTTTTTTCGCTATTTTAACTGATTTCTGCTTTTTTCTGCTACTTTTGCGATTGTGAAGCCATTTTGCTTATTCTACCATTTTTTTTCCTTCATATTAACAACATTGTTCACATTTTTACGTTTATTTTTAGTAGTTTTTGTACCACTTTATTACAACTCTGTAATATAATAAATAGTTTCAAGGCGAATTCATACCAGGTGGTCGCAAGACAATTCGCCTTAAAAAACCCGTCTTTGGATGTCAAAAAACGTACAGAAAAATGTGTGTTGACATCTGAGGAAGTACAAATTACAAGGGGCGAAAATAAACACATGGGCTGTGAAGGCCACCTGTTAAGAGTACGCCTTGAAATAGTTTCTTCTTTTGATTGCGAAGTGTACTTATTCCAGTACATACATGCATTAGAACAGCTAACTGTCAATTCCATATAAAAAGAACATAAACAAAATTTTTTATGTATGGAGTTTGTTTTACCGTTAGACAAGGCAATTGTATTAATAGATCATGGTTTGATTGCAAGTGTTCAGTTAGCCGTACTAAATTGAAAATTGTTTATCACTTGTGTTAAAAAACCGTTCTAAACGAAAAAATGCCAAAAGAGAGTGAGAAAAGATTTTTATTGCTAAAGCATATTTTTCCACCCATTTTGGGCCAAACTGCTTGCAAACCCTTTCAAACAAAAAAGAATTTGGAAATCGGTTCACATATGACAGAGTTATGAAAATGGGGGGGAAGTAAAAATCCGCCTCCGGTTTTCGACAAACAAACTTTTGTCAAACCCTTTCAAACAAAACAAGAATTTTGAAAATCAGTTCACAAATGACAGTGTTATGCGAGAGGGGGGGGGAGCAAATTTTCCCCTCCGATTTTCGACAAAAAATTTTGGGACCAAGTTTTGTCAAACCCTTTCATATAAAACAAGAATTTTGAAAATCGGTTCACAAATTACAGGCCCCTCCGATTTTCCAAAAAATATGGGATCACTCTGCAGGCAAACCCTTTCCAACAAAAAAAGAATTTTAAAAATCGGTTCACAAATGACAGAGTTATGCGTGTACAAACATAAAAAAAGTTAAAAAAAGAACATACACACGATTCGATAACCTCCTTCTTTTTTGAAGTCGGTTAAAAAATACAAACTTTTGGGTTGAACATCCAGGAAAGCAGAAATATTGTGGCTAACGTAAAAGAAAGTCTTGATAAAATTAAAGATAAAAAATTTATTCGCAAATTTGATGCAGTATTCAAAAGAAATCCCGGATATCAAACATTTTTAGAAATAAACTCTGTTTTGGAAACGGGACTGGGATCTAACGATGAATATGTTAGTAGCTTATCTTCAAGTGAACTGTTAGAATTTAAATTTGCCCCGTCAACATCCGTTGATGTTGAAAGAAGTTTTTTTAACAGAAAGACGAAGAAAACTATAATTTCAAAGCATAAAAGCTCATATGATTGTATACTGCAACTGTTTCCAAACTGATATCGATAGCTTAGATTAAATAAAATCATTTAAAAACCAAAAAATATATGAAATAAAAAAATGCTTTTTTTGCTATTTTTTTGTTTTAATGTTTTACTGCTATAAGAAATTGTTTTTCCTGCTATTTTTGTCTTCTCTGCTTATGACTTTATGATACCGTGTGAATCCCCTAAATGTGTTTCAACAATTTGTATTTATTTTTGTAGTTTTATTTATTTTTTTTTAATATTATGTTTATTTCAAGGTAGATCAACACCAGGTAGTCGCAAGAGAATTCGCCGTGGAGAATTTACATTGGGGCTGTCAAAAAAGCTGATATATTAACACTGCTGACAGCCCAAATGTGTAAACATTTACGTAAACAGCTGGGCTCTTGCGGTCACCTAGTATGAATTCGCCTTGGTTTATTTATTCATACAAAAAGTTAATTTCAAAATTCAAAATGTCTCAGCGTCCTTAGGACATTATTGAGATGAGTTGACAATATATAATTAAAATACATACTTATATAAGTAATAATTTAATTATCTTCATTATAAATGTAGAATAAAATAGATTTAATAATAATTAACAGTAATTAGATAAGAGATATTATATCAATAGCAGTTCAAGATTTTCCAGATTGCTAAATAGGAATTCTTTTAAGGAAGCTTTGAAATCTGGAAGCACATCAATGTTTTTTAGACTTTGAGGCAAATTATTAAACATCAAACTACCAATATATTAAACTCTTTGTTTCGTGGTTTCAAGTCTAGATCTCGTTGTTCTTAAATTTGAGGTATTCCTCGTATTGAATATTGGCTGATTTCTTTGAAATTTTATCGTATTATGGCCAATGATTTAAATACAAATAGAATTAATTGCAGTTTGTAGATTCCGATTATTGGCAAGATATTGTTAGCAACTTCTTTATATAGAGATAAGGTGGAGTACCTTAGCGGTAAATTAAAAACTATTTTCAATGCTTTGTTTTGCACTCTCTGTAAAGATTGTAACTCAGTGCTATTTTTGCCGCCATATATTATAACCAAGTAATTTAAATGACTTTGGATCAATGCTTGGTAAAGTATTAGTTTTGTTCTTTCATTAAATTTATGCTTCAACTTATACAATATTCCTATTACCGGATTTATTTTAGACTTAAGCTCTTGTATATGCAAGTTCCAAGACAAATTATTCTGCAGATGAACTCCCAAATACTTTATGGATTGAGATTCGAAAATTTCCTTGCCATCAACAAAAATATTAAAATATCCCGAATCGCTATGTCGATATGGTTTCAATCTTATTATTTTGGTTTTAGTCGGATTAATAGTGAGTTTATTTAATCTCGCGTATTCAAAAATTAATGCTGAATCTCTCTCCATATACGCCTTTAACACTGTTTAATTTTTAAAAGGATAAAACAAGGAAATATCATCCGCATACATAAAGATTTTCCCAGTAAGCTCAATATTCATAATATCATTAACATAAATTGTGAATAGGAGAGGACCTAACACACTACCTTGCGGAACACCGTCCTCCACATTTCCGAGAGAACTTTTGCTATTATTTAGCTCTACATATTGTTTCCTATTTTTTAAGTAGTTCTTGAAAATGTTTAATTCTCTTCCAAGTATCCCGTAGTATTGTGGTTTCTCAAACATAATCTCATGATCTACAAGGTCAAATGCTTTGGACAGATCATAAAAGATACCAGCCACACCACTAAAACCTTGATCCAAACCATTACATATAAAATTTACTACATTTACAACAGCATTTTCTGTACCACTACCCTTTCTGAAACCATACTGACCATCATAAATTAGTTTATTATTTTTCAGGTATGTCAAGAGTTGTTTGTGAAAAATCTTCTCAATAATTTTATCAACCACCGGTAATAAAGCAATAGGTCTATACGTATCTACCCAATATGCATTCACTTCTTTCGGTATTGGGACTACTTTTGAAATTTTCAATACATTTGGATATTCTGAAGTAGAAATAATACTATTTACAATATTTGTTTATTAAGATGTGTATACAATCGTGCACAGGGATAATGAAAGGGTTAATCGATATTTTTTTATTTTCTGTTTTATATAGTTTTTGACAATTCAGTAAAAAATACAAAAACAAAATGCTTGTTGTTTTTGTTGTAGTAGATGTGAGCGTACTTGTATTAATATACTTTGGTACTTACTATACAATATTTTAAATTTAATTAACCTGATATATTTTTTTACAATAATTTCAAATAGGTGTAAATCTAGTATGATGCGTGATACATATTCCTTTGGTGGAAGCGTAAGCGGTACACGAGCACCGAGTATGCTATTACCAGATGTTTCGCCTCTACCTCTGAGGCATCCACTCACACCACTATCTTATGTTCAAGATTTAACATCCGCAGCAGTAATACGGGAGTCGCAGAATTTATGCAACAACAGATTTGGAACACGCTCAGTTAGTCAGGAATCTGTTTATACGATACTTATAAGATTGCCCCCGGAAAGTGAATTTACAACTAGTGGTGTAGAAATGACTACATCTATAAAAATGATACATGAAGACTTCACCATTCCCCCCTTAAATTTACTTCCGCGTCGAACATTACCATCTCGCGACTCAGAATACAGCTTGCCTCTTGGGCGAAGAATGTCACAAATATCTCCTGATATTAGAATTCCGTTAAATGCAAAAATTATTCCTAAGCAAATTGGTAAATCTCTACATGCAACTGGCAGGCACAATGGAAAGAAAAAGAAAAAATCTCAGGAAAAACGCCAGGAATCAAAAGCTGCAAAAACTCTATCGGCAATACTTTTAAGTTTCATAATTACGTGGACTCCATATAATATTTTAGTACTTATAAAACCACTTACTACCTGCTCAGATTGTATACCAAATGAGCTATGGGAATTTTTTTACGCCCTGTGCTACATCAATTCAACAATTAACCCAGTATGTTACGCGCTTTGTAATACATCATTTCGAAGAACTTATATACGTATCCTAACGTGTAAGTGGCACACTCGAAATCGTGAAGGGATGGTACGTGGCGTTTACAATTAAATAATTATATTGGTCGGCAAAATTTTTGCCTCACGGAATCTATGCTGGTTAATAGTGCCCAACCGAACGTTTGTTGGAGTTCGGGAAAAAGCTTTGTTCTGTTGATTTCGGCGTTCGGTAAAATTTTCACCGAACACCGAACTTTGTATATATTTTCTTTATATTTGTATTTATATATAAAAATATGTGTGTATGTATAATCAAAGATACACAAAAATGCAGTCCTACAATATATCGAAAAGTACAACGTACTATGAATTTGCTCATTTTGTATTTATTAAATAAATAATAATAATAATAATTTATTAAATAAATAATAATAATAGGTAGAAAAAGTTAAGTTACAATTTTTCTTTTCAATAAAAATTTCGGTTTCGCGTTCGGGTGCAGGCTCAGTTTCTGTTCTTAAAATTTTACCAAATTTCGTGCTCGATCTGAAAAAAGTGCGTTCGATCGGCCACTACTAATTAGTGCTGTACTACATACCCTCATTGCAAAATAAATTATTTTGCATCACTCACCCACAGATTTGTTGTCATACCCACTTATGATTTGCTGTAATGATATGACAGTGTTGGCAGGACGTACATCTGATTTATGATTAATCTCGACAAACGATTAAAAAGCAATAACTAATCGTAATCAAAGTTTTGATGATTATGATTACACTGGTCTGCAAAAAAATATTTGCGCCTTTATCCTACGTCTATACCTGATATACTTTCATCATGATAAATATCAAATTCAATATTGGAAAAACAGCTTACATAAAACAAATTATTAGACGTAGGGTTCAATAGAAATATGTAGAGTATACAAAGTTTAATGTGCAAAAATAAAATCCGTTTTCAGATTTCGTATCACGATCAGATATTTTTATAACGGGCATGTTTATCCTTGTGGCTTTTCACACTTATCAATATCTAACATTGGTATCATGAAATAACTACTAATGAAATAACTTCCAACGAGAAAAATGAAATAACTCCCAATCTTTTTGCATACAAAATTGGAAGTTATTTCATATGAAATAACTTCCAAACGCGTCTGAAGTTATTTCGTTTTTAATGGTTGGGATTTATTTCATATGAAATAACTCCCAAATGAAAAAAACCCAAAGAAAAAATGGTACTTTGAAGTTTTTTCATTTTGAGTTATATCATTGTTTTTGAAGTTTTTAAATTTTATTGGAAGTTATTTCATTTCTTCTAAAATTGCATTTTGCGAAATTGTGATGTTTTGTAATAATAATTGTGATGTTTTTTCACCTCTGGTATGTCCAGACATGGCTTCGCTTACTTTAGCTTTCCTGGATTGCTGGCCTTTGGACGGGCACAACCATTTCCTACATTCTGGCTTTGAGTACTCAAGTTTTCCTGCTTAGCCAACATTCGGCCCGGTACATAGGTTTTTCCACTGATATATATCCTAAACTGGCTTCTCTTATTTAAGCTTCCTTGCATTGCCGGGCTTCGTCCGGGTGCATCTATTTTCTCCTCTCTGACATGTCTAAAAATGGCTTCGATTACTTAAGCTTTCCTGTATAGCCAGCCTTCGGCCGGGCGCACCGCACCATCTTCTTCTCTCGGGTATTTCCAAAACTAGCTTCGCTTTCTTAGAGTTTATTGCATTTCCGGCCTTTGGCCGTGCAAAACTATTTTCTCGTCTCGGGTATGTCCAACACTGGCTTCGCTTTTTTAGAGTTTCTTGCATTGCAGGCCTTTGACCGGGCTCAACCATTTTCTCTTCTCGGGAATATGCAACACTGGTTTAGCTTTTTTACTGTTTCTTGCATTGACGGCTTTCGGCCGGACGCGCGAATACAGAAAATGGTTGCATCCGTCCGAAGGCCAGCAATCCAGGAAAGCTAGAGTAAGCGAAGTCATTTGTGGATATACCAGAGAGGAGAAAATGGTTGCGTCCGGCCGAAGTCCAGCAACTCAGGAACACTTAAATAAACGAAGCTAGTTTTTAACATACCAGAGAGGAGAAAAGGGGATTGTCCGGCCGAATGCCGGCAAGGCAAGAAGCTCTAAGAAAGCGAAGTCAGTGTTGGACATACTCGAGGGGAGAAAATGGTTTTGCCCGGCAATGAAAGATTCTTTAAGAAAGCGAAGCTAGATTTGGACATAGCCGAGAGGACAAAATGATGAGCCCGGTCAAGGGCTGGCTATGCAAGAAAGCTTAAGTAAGCGAAGCCATTTTTGGATGTGGCACAGAGGAGGAAATAGATGCGCCCGGCCGAAGGCCGTATATACCGGAAAACTTAAGTAAGCGAAGCGAAAGGTGACTTGATCTAAAATCTTCTAAGCTGTATTTGAGCAAAATCGGTCCAGCCGTTTTGATGTTATCATCCATTTTCTTCTGGGTTGGTAAAAATTTTAATTTAATGTTATTTTTATTTTGCCTTTCAACTGAAAAAACTAAAATTTTATTAAATTGTGCATTATCTTAAGTAAGTTCCATGAATTTTAAAGAAGAATTGAAAAACTTTTATTTTTATAGTATTTTAGTATTATAAATATGTATGTTGATAATTAGGGAAGCATTCGATATTGATTCCGATATAGCCGCGATACCAGGGAATTGCGGATATATCCATACAACGCGATACTTTTGTAATTTATTTTATGAGTAAACATTAGCAGTATTCAGTTGTTGCAATTGCTTAACTATTTTCAAGGCTTATTTTTGCTCAACTGAGAGGCCTTTGCCACAACAACGGTTGCAGTACAAGCTTCTCTACCTCGTACAAAATGCCAAATAGAGCTTACAACTGAAAAATGGATAAATAAAAGTTGGTTAAAATTTCATGATGCTTCGAAAAGGCTAAATAGCCAGTTAGCAAAGCCAATTGATTCCTGTAGTTAAGACCCTTCGAACATTATTAGAAAACATGACAAATTTATGAACAGAACTTAGGGGCTATTCAGATATTACGTAACACTCCTGGGCAGGGTGGTTCAGATTTGTCACAGGCTAGATAATTTACATTAAACTTAAAAAAACGTTAAGGGGGTTGCTTCAAAAACTCCAAAGCAGCGTTGCGCAATATCTGATGATAGATTTGACGGTTTGGTAATTAAACGTGTTTTTGTGAATCCAAATTGATTATTAGGCTTAGGTTCGTAACGTTATATTCAGAAAGAATTGTCTATTATTAATATTCCAAGGAACAAGGGAAAAATTAACATAAACTTAATTTTTCAACGTACACAGCAGAACAGAGTAGCGCCACTTTCGGAAGCCGCTACACTTCCATCGTCAGTGCTCACGTGTATTTGCTATCACCACTTGTCAGGTGGCTCTGTTGAATGTGATTTTAATTCTTATATATACAACTTTTTCGGTAAAATTGAATACGAGAATTAAATCACTCTCAAGCTGATATTAAAGTGCATTTTCCCAGCGTTGCCATCGGTTTATTTTTCTTCATTCCCATTTTTCTGATTTTTGTTCTACTCAAGACAAACTTATTTCGTTTGATTTTATACTTAAGTATATATGAACATGTAAACATGTGATAAGCTCAAGCCAGTAGCTAATTATTTGTTAATATGATTTTTTCGAACGTATTTGCTTTGTGAATCTAAATTGATTATTAGGCTAAGGTTCGTAACGTTATATTCAGAAAGAATTGGGTATGAATAATATTCCAAGGAACATTAACATCAACTTAATTTTGCAACGTACACAGCAGAACAGAGTAGCGCCACTTTCGGAAGCTGCTACAATTCCATCGTCAGTGCTCACGTGTATTTGCTATCACCACTTGTCAGGTGGCTCTGTTGAATGTGATTTTAATTCTTATATATACAACTTTTTCGTGAAAATTGAATACGAGAATTAAATCACTCTCAAGCTGATATTAAAGTGCACGGTATTCAGTTATGGGGCACTGCCTCGGCATCAAAAGTAGAACAAATTTAAAGGCGACAAAATAAATTACTCCGTGCGATTACAGCAGCCCCATGGTATGTCAGAAACAAGCGGATTCATAAAGATTTAGATGTGCCACTGGTTAAGGCAGTGTTTTCTAAACACATGACAAGATACATAAAAAATTTTAAGTTACATAAAAAATCATAATTTTCAGAATATGCTGTTTGTTGTTATAGAAATGCGACAACCTTTTTAATTTCGACTTTGTTACATATTTTGCCGCCATTACTATACTTTACGAGCAAAAGTTTTTTTTGTGCTTCTCTGAACAATTTATAATGCAATTGTTGCCAAAATAATTATATTTGATATTTTAAACACGTTTATGCTTTTATTTAACAACACTCAACTATTTAATAAACTGTTCTGTTTTTTTTTTATCATTTTCTATTATGTATTTCTGAAAATGTAGTAGAAGTAGTCGCAAGCGGCCAGCTGTTAATGTTTTCAATTTCTACGGACATTTCGTGCTTGCCATAAATGTGTATCTAATTTTCGTGTATGCGTGTGTAAATTTCATATTTTCTTATTAAAGACAAATACGTTTTTGCATTGTAGAATCTGCTGAGTTTAACAGTAAATCTAAATGTTTTTAAACAAAATAGGAATGCGCATAGGTGTAGTCCTGCATCTACTTTGTATATACCATGGTAGAATAATATACAAGGTAGCCCTGGAACGTCAGCTGATTATTTTTTATTTGCTTTTTTCATGGTACGAACTGTCAAATGTTGCGTATATGTGAAATAACTCGTTGCACACACAATACCACACGTATGTTTGCTGCTTCTGTTACACACACATACCCTCTCTATTAATGTTTGACATTTTCTATCCCAAAATGTACATTTGTATTAGTTATGCGGCTACCTGTTATATTATTCTACCATGTGTATATACATGCTTTGAAAATGTGCAAAGCCATATGATCAGAGATGCCACTGCTTGATATTTTTTTTACAGATTGATGAAAATATTTTCTAATTTTATGTGTCAGCCACTTAAAGCTGGTGCATGTTAAAACATACTTACTTTTTGCCTATGGTGGACAAACAGGTTATTAATTTTTACATGCAAACGGACGTAACTACACTTTTATTTTTTTACAGGAGAAGCAAAAAACTTTAAGCTTAAGACCCCACACACTTGCAATAAAATTGTACAATAATATGTATTGTTTATTTCATATTAGATGTGTATTTCATATTAGAAGGTGGCACAATATATTGGCCAAAATAAAAAGGCTTTTGATTTTTGTTGTAGGATCAAGAAAATTGTGTAGTGTTGGTAACATTGTTAAGTATAATTTTTCTCTGTCAGAAAAATTTGCCAATATTTTGTTTGAAATTATTGTGCCATTTATTGCATAGTATAGGTAAAAAGGACAATAATATCGCGGTTGGCCATGTCTTTCAGACATCTTGCAAGACCTATGCATGACATTGTTAAAGCGTCGATGACTTGTTGGTGACAACTCAAACAGATAAGTGAGGACAATTTCGAACAAATGTGACAACATCCTCAGAAATGTCCCCAATAAATTTTTTTAGTTTGTTTCTTTTTTTATACGTGTTCTACAATAAGGCTGATGTCAAAGTTCGCGCTATACAGGCCATGTCAGATAAAACTTTTGCTTCGCGTTGCGTTACAGATTCGCTTTGACATCTAAGATGAAATGGACATACTTATACGAAACATGCAACATAAAGCACTTTTAACGCAGCGTGAAGCGAAAAGTTCGGCAACTCTCATCTTTTTGCTTGCTTTGAAAATCAGCTGGAATAATTTTATTTTATTATATTGCCAAACGAAACATATCGTGCGTTAGAATGTTTTAATAAGAGGTAAACATGTATGTGCCATTTATTTATTTATAATAAATCGTAAAATAACATGATTGACTTTTATTTTTATAACAAAAAACTAAATAACAAAATTATCAACTACTTTTTTTGGTAAACGAGCGATGCGCGAGTGTTGTCAAAGTTTTCATTGTGTCATACACCTTTTGCTTTACACTTTTCTATCAAAGTTAGAAACGTCACGCAAAGCGACAAAGTTGTATCTGACACGGCCTTAAGTGATGATATAATATTATCCTACAACTTGCTATAAACCACTGCATATGTATTCTTAAGGTGAAGGTACATACCACGCGTTACGCGGCAACGCTTTTCTTACTTTTCGAACTTTTATCGCTTTAAGAATGGCAAGTTACACACCACGCTTTTGATGCTCTTCTGCTTATACAATTTCAAGCCTTTGCCGGCTATATTTTGTCTTGCCTTTAAGTTTTATTTTTCCTTATATATTTAATGCAGTTTTCATCCATTTTTTAATAAAAAAATTAATTTCTAATAATTTATTCCCATTAAACAAACATTTTAGCATATCAATCTGGCAGCACTACCTGTCATTTTATATACGACGCGTGAAAGTTGAAGAATGTTCAACTTTTTGCGAGTTACGCGCGTCGCAAACTTCGCTTTGTATCTTGCCTTATGGAAACACATTATTTCAACTTTTTGACAGAAGCCTGTAACGCATTAGCGTATTTAACGCATGCTATGTACCTTCACCTTTATGTGATCGCTCAAAAGATGTGAAAGCGAAGCGAGAAGCGTGTACGTGCTATAAAGCAGGTTGTGTAAAGGCCGTGTCAGATAAAACTTTGTCGCTTTGCGTGACGTTTCTAACTTTGATAGAAAAGTGTAAAGCAAAAGGTGTATGACACAATGAAAACTTTGACAACACTCGCGCACAGAGCACGAAGCCGGTTGGTTAATAGCCGGCTATTAGCCGCCGCCGGTGATTTTCACAATCACTTAGCCGCCGCCGATTATTGCGGCTAATATCGGCTAGCGGCTAAGCCGATTTTTTATAATAAAAAGTGGATATTTACTAACATGCGCATTTAAAAATATTTAATTCGGTTTTGGAACATATGAAAAAAATTTCTTATGAAAATTATTTTTATAAATAAGGCAGTAAATCGTCTAGAAAGGCAAGTTTATTTATAATTGGGCCGAGTATACCTGTTGTAAATATACCTTGTATGTAAGTAAGCAAGAAATACTCTGTTAGCCGATAAATTTGGGTAGCCGGCCCCGCGAAAAATTTTCGGCTCTTAGCCGGCTAATAGCCGCCGCCGACTATATTTGTTCTTAGCCGGCGCCGATCACCATTTTACATCGGCTTCGCCCTCTGCTCGCGCATTGATCGTTTACCAAAAAAAGTTGTTGATAATTTTGCTATTTATATATATATATTTTTTATAAAAATAAAAGTCAATTATGTTATTTTACGATTTATTATAAATAAATAAATGCCACATACATATATACCTCTTATTAAAACAGATTCAAACGCGCAATATGTTTCGTTTGGCAATATAATAAAAGAAAATTATTCCAGCTGATTGTCAAAGCAAGCAAAAAGATGAGAGTTGCCGAACTTTTCGCTTCACGCTGCGTTAAAAGTGCTTTATGTGGCATGTTTCGTATAAGTATGTACATTTCATCTTAGATGTCAAAGCGAATCTGTAACGCAACGCGAAGCAAAAGTTTTATCTGACATGGCCTTAATGGTTTGTAGCATGTTATCGCTTCGTCTGTTTTTTGTTTCTTTATTTCTTAAGAGTTTTAAAGAAATATTTTATGCCTTTTTTAACTTGCTTTTTGTTATTATTAATTTAACTAGCTTTTTGTTATTATTGGTTTATAGTTTAGCTGTATTTGGATTTTTATGTAATTTTTTTAAACAAAAATATACATATACATACATACTAAAAGTAACACAAATTATGTACTCTAAACTGAACAAGTCGCTTTGCTCAATCTAGCATCCACTATGACATCATATAGCATTTGTATAGCAAGTACTATTATCGCTTGTAGCGTAGCTTCGCTTGTAGCGCGTACTCTGACATCAGCCTAACAATTTGAGGAATTTGTCGCTCAGAGAGTATTTAATACAAGAAGTTTTAATATAGACATTGTAAAAGAAATTTCATCAGCTCAATTTCGCTCAATTTTAGCAAGCAGGAATGTATCAAAATGATTCAAACTGGTGACAGACTGAACGACAATATCCACAAGAAGTTCATATGTCTAGTTGGAATGACCAGTTGAGTATTTTTTGTTTTATCCATTCTTTGAGTATGGTTTCTGTTAGATTGTCTTAAAAGAAACTGTAATGGGCAAATATCCTGCATTACAAATGTCGAAATTTCCTTAAGTAGTCGTTGGTGAAAATGTTCTCTTAGACGAGTTGGCCAACCGGTATGTTCAATAATAAATTCAATTTATTGTATAATGGATGGGACGCCTTATAAAAATTTTCTAAATGATGGATTTTTTTTACAAACGTAAGAATTTGTAGCATAGTTTAAGGGCTACTTAATATTGGGTACATGCAAAACTTTTCGTACATATTTCAAAAATTTGAAGCCTAGTACTGCTTTATGTACATACATATCTATACTGCCGTTAGCCTTTAATTAAATGTGTGGATGGTGTTGTGCTTTGAAAGAAGTGAAAGTGTAGCTTTTTAAAACTACTTATATTTTTAAGTTCACATATAAAAATGTTAAAAAAAATTATTATATTCGTTCACAACTTGAGAAAATATTTGCTCTTCTTCTTCAGAAAGGTACAGCAGTATATTCGCAACTATTCTCAAGTCATCCTCACACGTTTCAAACTTGATAAAGAGTTTAATTTTAAATTATTCTAAGTTAAATATGAGACCCGCATGTTAGTGGGGTATATGGTGCTCATATATGTGTGTTTATTTAGCAATATAATTACTTATAACTCCAAAGATATTGAACGGATTTTTGTATTTCATGCGTAGTACAATTCTGTCACTTAATAAAAATCTGCCCCATGTTTTACCCATAAAAATTTTCCAAAAAAATATAATTATAAAATTTACAAAGGTAAACATTTTATTTATTTTCTTTTTTTTGCTTTTGTTAACCGTTTTATAACGACTTCTTGTTAAATACAAATATTTCAATATCAGCATTTGCCCTTTACTATCTCCAACATCAAGAAAATTAGTTTAACGGCACCGCATATATACATATGTATTTGGGGTATTTACAAGGTGTCTTATCATGTCATAAAGTGCTAATATCTTAAGATGGTTTAAAATATTGTTGTGCTTCAAACAAAAAAGTCCTATAATAATAAGACTTTTTGTGCTGTGTTTATTATTTTGTCATAACTACACAGTAAAAATCTGTGCCGAACGACTGAAACTCTAATTCGGGCCGGTAATAATATTTACAATCCGCCGCTACTGATATAAATTAATCTATGTAATATGCAGTAAAGTATGTCCTAAAATTGTTCGCAATTTTATTACTTCACATTTGATTATATTTTCATGGTTGTGTAACAAGTAAAAATAAAAAAATCGACACATTAAAAATATGCAAGTGAGAAAATTTTGTTTGTATACTTTAGCTGACTAACAGCCAACTAACGTTCTTCCACTTGTAGCCGCGTGGAAAATTAGTCGGCTCAGTCAGCGGCGACAGCTGGTTTCGTTTATCTTTATGTTTGTGAACAATTTCATTTTCTGTGTGCGTTGAAGTTTGTTTTTACTTTAATTAAAAATGAAGAGTTTAAACATGCTGCTGGGTTTTATTTACTTTATTAACAAGTTGTTTGATAAACAAACTGGACATTATTTTAATTTTTGTACTTGTTCTTGGCCTTCTGATTTCAAGTATTTATAATTGCTTTTTTTATCAGCTGACACAAAATTTGAAATAGCACACTAACTTATGAGGGATTGCTCACACTGTCATATTTTTTCGTGTTACTATTTTCTGACTTTATGACTACCTTGGGAATCCCCCATTATACATATATTAGCACTATTTTGGTCAACCATTTATCTATTTTCTATGGTCACAAAGTTTCTTAAACTAATAATTATTTTGCTTTTTACTTTTCTTTTTCGACAAAATATCTAATTATGTTTAAATATATGGCGGGTTTCTTTAGCAAAATTTCTACTAAAAAAGCTATATATTTTCAGAAATGGTACCAATTCGCAAAAGATTAATAAAGTAGAAAAATTCTCTGAAGCTTATTATATAGACCGCAAAAAAGCAATAACTCGAAAATTGGGTTACAGATACAAATCGCAAAGACTTGCAATAATGCAAATAATTAAAAAAATACTTTTACCGCGAAAATAGCGAAAATTTGCAATAAATTGCAAAATTGCAAAGAAGCGCTAAAATTTTTTAAAAATAGCTAAAACTGTAAGGAATGCCAAAATCTTGGAAAAATTTGCAAAAAATAACGAAAATTTGCGAAAAATTGCTAGGATCAAAAAGATAGCAAAGTGTGATATTATTGAAATGTCGGTAGAACTGTAAAAATGCAAAAAACTGACAAGACATTACTTCTATAAAGACAACGGCGAAAATGGCTTGAGTCAGAACTAATTCGTTAAAATTATGCACAAGAGCAATAAGTTTTATTAAATATTACCTGTATCGAAAAACTTACTAAAATTTGCAAATAAATTCTAAAGTCGTAAAATTTTAAAAGGATAAATGCTGGGAAAAATTTAGATTTACATATTGCATATATTAAAAAAATTCGCAAATAAGTTGCGGATACAGTTATAAGACGTTGAATTGTTTTCACATAATTTTGCATTTTCGTAGCAAATATAATTTTATTTTTGTAATATTTGTTCTGATTTGTTTTGTATCATCTTGTTTATGTTTCAAATAGCAGATTAAAATATAAGAGGTTATTCACAATAGTCATATTTTTTTTAATTTTTTTACTTATGACCAGAGAAGATAAATTTCCTTTTTTTTTGCTTTTTTCGCTATTTTAACTGATTTCTGCTTTTTTCTGCTACTTTTGCGATTGTGAAGCCATTTTGCTTATTCTACCATTTTTTCCTTCATATTAACAACATTGTTCACATTTTTACGTTTATTTGTAGTAGTTTTTGTACCACTTTATTACAACTCTGTAATATAATAAATAGTTTCAAGGCGAGAACATACCAGGTGGTCGCAAGACAATTCGCCTTAAAAACCCGTCTTTGGATGTCAAAAAACGTACAGAAAAATGTGTGTTGACATCTGAGGAAGTACATATTACAAGGGGCGAAAATAAACACGTGGGCTGTAAAGGCCACCTGTTAAGAGTACGCCTTGAAATAGTTTCTTCTTTTGATTGCGAAGTGTACTTATTCCAGTACATACATGCATTAGAACAGCTAACTGTCAATTCCATATAAAAAGAACATAAACAAAATTTTTTATGTATGGAGTTTGTTTTACCGTTAGACAAGGCAATTGTATTAATAGATCATGATTTGATTGCAAGTGTTCAGTTAGCCGTACTAAATTGAAAATTGTTTATCACTTGTGTTAAAAAACCGTTCTAAACGAAAAAATGCCAAAAGAGAGTGAGAAAAGATTTTTATTGCTAAAGCATATTTTTCCACCCATTTTGGGCCAAACTGCTAGCAAACCCTTTCAAACAAAAAAGAATTTGGAAATCGGTTCACATATGACAGAGTTATGAAAATGGGGGGGAAGTAAAAATCCGCCTCCGGTTTTCGACAAACAAACTTTTGTCAAACCCTTTCAAACAAAACAAGAATTTTGAAAATCAGTTCACAAATGACAGTGTTATGCGAGAGGGGGGGGGGAGCAAATTTTCCCCTCCGATTTTCGACAAAAAATTTTGGGACCAAGTTTTGTCAAACCCTTTCATATAAAACAAGAATTTTGAAAATCGGTTCACAAATTACAGGCCCCCTCCGATTTTCCAAAAAATATGGGATCACTCTGCAGGCAAACCCTTTCCAACAAAAAAAGAATTTTAAAAATCGGTTCACAAATGACAGAGTTATGCGTGTACAAACATAAAAAAAGTTAAAAAAAGAACATACACACGATTCGATAACCTCCTTCTTTTTTGAAGTCGGTTAAAAACTACAAACTTTTGGGTTGAACATCCAGGAAAGCAGAAATATTGTGGCTAACGTAAAAGAAAGTCTTTAAAAAATTAAAGATAAAAAATTTATTCGCAAATTTGATGCAGTATTCAAAAGAAATCCCGGATATCAAACATTTTTAGAAATAAACTCTGTTTTGGAAACGGGACTGGGATCTAACGATGAATATGTTAGTAGCTTATCTTCAAGTGAACTGTTAGAATTTAAATTTGCCCCGTCAACATCCGTTGATGTTGAAAGAAGTTTTTTTAACAGAAAGACGAAGAAAACTATAATTTCAAAGCATAAAAGCTCATATGATTGTATACTGCAACTGTTTCCAAACTGATATCGATAGCTTAGATTAAATAAAATCATTTAAAAACCAAAAAATATATGAAATAAAAAAATGCTTTTTTTGCTATTTTTTTGTTTTAATGTTTTACTGCTATAAGAAATTGTTTTTCCTGCTATTTTTGTCTTCTCTGCTTATGACTTTATGATACCGTGTGAATCCCCTAAATGTGTTTCAACAATTTGTATTTATTTTTGTAGTTTTATTTATTTTTTTTTAATATTATGTTTATTTCAAGGTAGATCAACACCAGGTAGTCGCAAGAGAATTCGCCGTGGAGAATTTACATTGGGGCTGTCAAAAAAGCTGATATATTAACACTGCTGACAGCCCAAATGTGTAAACATTTACGTAAACAGCTGGGCTCTTGCGGTCACCTAGTATGAATTCGCCTTGGTTTATTTATTCATACAAAAAGTTAATTTCAAAATTCAAAATGTCTCAGCGTCCTTAGGACATTATTGAGATGAGTTGACAATATATAATTAAAATACATACTTATATAAGTAATAATTTAATTAACTTCATTATAAATGTAGAATAAAATAGATTTAATAATAATTAACAGTAATTAGATAAGAGATATTATATCAATAGCAGTTCAAGATTTTCCAGATTGCTAAATAGGAATTCTTTTAAGGAAGCTTTGAAATCTGGAAGCACATCAATGTTTTTTAGACTTTGAGGCAAATTATTAAACATCAAACTACCAATATATTAAACTCTTTGTTTCGTGGTTTCAAGTCTAGATCTCGTTGTTCTTAAATTTGAGGTATTCCTCGTATTGAATATTGGCTGATTTCTTTGAAATTTTATCGTATTATGGCCAATGATTTAAATACAAATAGAATTAATTGCAGTTTGTAGATTCCGATTATTGGCAAGATATTGTTAGCAACTTCTTTATATAGAGATAAGGTGGAGTACCTTAGCGGTAAATTAAAAACTATTTTCAATGCTTTGTTTTGCACTCTCTGTAAAGATTGTAACTCAGTGCTATTTTTGCCGCCATATATTATAACCAAGTAATTTAAATGACTTCGGATCAATGCTTGGTAAATTATTAGTTTTGTTCTTTCATTAAATTTATGCTTCAACTTATACAATATTCCTATTACCGGATTTATTTTAGACTTAAGCTCTTGTATATGCAAGTTCCAAGACAAATTATTCTGCAGATGAACTCCCAAATACTTTATGGATTGAGATTCGAAAATTTCCTTGCCATCAACAAAAATATTAAAATATCCCGAATCGCTATGTCGATATGGTTTCAATCTTATTATTTTGGTTTTAGTCGGATTAATAGTGAGTTTATTTAATCTCGCGTATTCAAAAATTAATGCTGAATCTCTCTCCATATACGCCTTTAACACTGTTTAATTTTTAAAAGGATAAAACAAGGAAATATCATCCGCATACATAAAGATTTTCCCAGTAAGCTCAATATTCATAATATCATTAACATAAATTGTGAATAGGAGAGGACCTAACACACTACCTTGCGGAACACCGTCCTCCACATTTCCGAGAGAACTTTTGCTATTATTTAGCTCTACATATTGTTTCCTATTTTTTAAGTAGTTCTTGAAAATGTTTAATTCTCTTCCAAGTATCCCGTAGTATTGTGGTTTCTCAAACATAATCTCATGATCTACAAGGTCAAATGCTTTGGACAGATCATAAAAGATACCAGCCACACCACTAAAACCTTGATCCAAACCATTACATATAAAATTTACTACATTTACAACAGCATTTTCTGTACCACTACCCTTTCTGAAACCATACTGACCATCATAAATTAGTTTATTATTTTTCAGGTATGTCAAGAGTTGTTTGTGAAAAATCTTCTCAATAATTTTATCAACCACCGCCAATAAAGCAATAGGTCTATATGTATCTATCACTTCTTTCGGTATTGGGACTACTTTTGCAATTTTCAATACATTTGGATATTCTGAAGTAGAAATAATACTATTTACAATATTTGTATATTAAGATGTGTATACTATGGTGCACAGGGATAATGAAAGGGTTAATCGATATTTTTTTATTTTCTGTTTTATATAGTTTTTGACAATTCAGTAAAAAATACAAAAACAAAATGCTTGTTGTTTTTGTTGTTGTAGATGTGAGCGTACTTGTATTAATATACTTTGGTACATACTATACAATATTTTAAATTTAATTAACCTGATATATTTTTTTACAATAATTTCAAATAGGTGTCAATCTAGTATGATGCGTGATACATATTCCTTTGGTGGAAGCGTAAGCGGTACACGAGCACCGAGTATGGTATTACCAGATGTATCGCCTCTACCTCTGAAGCATCCACTCACACCACTATCTTATGTTCAAGATTTAACATCCGCAGCATTAATACGGGAGCCGCAGAATTTATGCAACAACAGATTTGGAACACGCTCAGTTAGTCAGGAATCTGTTTATACGATACTTATAAGATTGCCCCCGGAAAGTGGACTTACAACTAGTGGTGTAGAAATGACTCCATCTATAAAAATGATACATGAAGACTTCACCATTCCCCCCTTAAATTTACTTCCGCGTCGAACATTACCATCTCGCGACTCAGAATACAGCTTGCCTCTTGGGCGAAGAATGTCACAAATATCTCCTGATATTAGAATTCCGTTAAATGCAAAAATTATTCCTAAGCAAATTGGTAAATCTCTACATGCAACTGGCAGGCACAATGGAAAGAAAAAGAAAAAATCTCAGGAAAAACGCCAGGAATCAAAAGCTGCAAAAACTCTATCGGCAATACTTTTAAGTTTCATAATTACGTGGACTCCATATAATATTTTAGTGCTTATAAAACCACTTACTACCTGCTCAGATTGTATACCAAATGAGCTATGGGAATTTTTTTACGCTCTGTGCTACATCAATTCAACAATTAACCCAGTATGTTACGCGCTTTGTAATACATCATTTCGAAGAACTTATATACGTATCCTAACGTGTAAGTGGCACACTCGAAATCGTGAAGGGATGGTACGTGGCGTTTACAATTAAATTATTATATTGGTCGGCAAGATTTTTACCTCACGGAATCTATGCTGGTTAATAGTGCCCGACCGAACGTTCGTTGGAGTTCGGGAAAAAGCTTTGTTCTGTTGATTTCGGCGTTCGGTAAAATTTTCACCGAACACCGAACTTTGTATATATTTTCTTTATATTTGTATTTATATATAAAAATATGTGTGTCTGTACTTATAATCAAAGATACGCAAAAATGCAGTCCTACAAAATATCGAAAAGTACAACGTACTATGAATTTGCTCATTTTGTATTTATTAAATAAATAATAATAATAATTTATTAAATAAATAATAATAATAGGTAGAAAAAGTTAAGTTACAATTTTTCTTTTCAATAAAAATTTCGGTTTCGCGTTCGGGTTCGGGTGCAGGCTCAGTTTCTGTTCTCAAAATTTTACCAAATTTCGTGCTCGATCTGAAAAAAGTGCGTTCGATCGGCCACTACTAATTAGTGCTGTACTACATACCCTCATTGCAAAATAAATTATTTTGTATCACTCACCCACAGATTTGTTGTCATACCCACTTATGATTTGCTGTAATGATATGACAGTGGTGGCAGGACGTACATCTGATTTATGATTAATCTCGACAAACGATTAAAAAGCAATAACTAATCGTAATCAAAGTTTTGATGATTATGATTACACTGGTCTGCAAAAAAATATTTGCGCCTTTATCCTTCGTCTATACCTGATATACTTTCATCATGATAAATATCAAATTCAATATTGGAAAAACAGCTTACATAAAACAAATTATTAGACGTAGGGTTCAATAGAAATATGTAGAGTATACAAAGTTTAATGTGCAAAAATAAAATCCGTTTTAAGATTTCGTATCACGATCAGATATTTTTATAACGGGCATGTTTATCCTTGTGGCTTTTCACACTTATCAATATCTAACATTGGTATCATGAAATAACTACTAATGAAATAACTTCCAACGAGAAAAATGAAATAACTCCCAATCTTTTTGCATACAAAATTGGAAGTTATTTCATATGAAATAACTTCCAAACGCGTCTGAAGTTATTTCGTTTTTAATGGTTGGGTTTTATTTCATATGAAATAATTCCCAAATGAAAAAAAACCCAAAGAAAAAATGGTAGTTTGAAGTTTTTTCATTTTGAGTTATATCATTGTTTTTGAAGTTTTTAAATTTTATTGGAAGTTATTTCATTTCTTCTAAAATTGCATTTTGCGAAATTGTGATGTTTTGTAATAATAATTGTGATGTTTTTTCACCTCTGGTATGTCCAGACATGGCTTCGCTTACTTTAGCTTTCCTGGATTGCTGGCCCTTGGACGGGCCCAACCATTTCCTACATTCTGGCTTTGAGTACTCAAGTTTTCCTGCTTAGCCAACATTCGGCCCGGTACATAGGTTTTTCCACTGATATATATCCTAAACTGGCTTCTCTTATTTAAGCTTCCTTGCATTGCCGGGCTTCGTCCGGGTGCATCTATTTTCTCATCTCTGACATGTCTAAAAATGGCTTCGATTACTTAAGCTTTCCTGCATAGCCAGCCTTCGGCCGGGCGCACCGCACTATCTTCTTCTCTCGGGTATGTCCAAAACTAGCTTCGCTTTCTTAGAGTTTATTGCATTTCCGGCCTTTGGCCGTGCAAAACTATTTTTTCGTCTCGGGTATGTCCAACACTGGCTTCGCTTTTTTAGAGTTTCTTGCATTGCAGGCCTTTGACCGGGCTCAACCATTTTCTCTTCTCGGGAATATGCAAAACTGGTTTAGCTTTTTTATTGTTTCTTGCATTGACGGCTTTCGGCCGGACGCGCGAATGCAGAAAATGGTTGCATCCGTCCGAAGGCCAGCAATCCAGGAAAGCTAGAGTAAGCGAAGTCATTTGTGGATATACCAGAGAGGAGAAAATGGTTGCGTCCGGCCGAAGTCCAGCAATTCAGGAACACTTAAATAAGCGAAGCTAGTTTTTAACATACCAGAGAGGAGAAAAGGAGAAAAGTCCGGCCGAATGCCGGCAAGGCAAGAAGCTCTAAGAAAGCGAAGTCAGTGTTGGACATACTCGAGGGGAGAAAATGGTTTTGCCCGGCAATGAAAGATTCTTTAAGAAAGCGAAGCTAGATTTGGACATAGCCGAGAGGACAAAATGATGAGCCCGGTCAAAGGCTGGCTATGCAGGAAAGCTTAAGTAAGCGAAGCCATTTTTGGATGTGGCACAGAGGAGGAAATAGATGCCCGGCCGAACGCCGGATATACCGGAAAACTTAAGTAAGCGAAGCCATTTTAATTCTTTTGTTTGAAAGGTGACTTGATCTAAAATCTTCTAAGCTGTATTTGAGCAAAATCGGTCCAGCCGTTTTGATGTTATCATCCATTTTCTTCGGGGTTTTTAAAAATTTTAATTTAATGTTATTTTTATTTTGCCATTCAACTGAAAAAACTAAAATTTTATTAAATTGTGCATTATCTTAAGTAAGTTCCATGAATTTTAAAGAAGAATTGAAAAACTTTTATTTTTATTGTATTTTAGTATTATAAATATGTATGTTGATAATAATTAGGGAAGCATTCGATATTGATTCCGATATAGCCGCGATACCAGGGAATTGCGGATATATCCATACAACGCGATACTTTTGTAATTTTTTTATGAGTAAACATTAGCAGTATTCAGTTGTTGCAATTGCTTAACTATTTTCAAGGCTTATTTTTGCTCAATGGAGAGGCCCTTTGCCACAACAACGGTTGCAGTACAAGCTTCTATACCTCGTACAAAATGCCAAATAGAGCTTACAACTGAAAAATGGATAAATAAAAGTTGGTTAAAATTTCATGATGCTTCGAAAAGGCTAAATAGTCAGTTAGCAAAGCCCCTCGGCATCAAAAGTAGAACAAATTTAAAGGCGACAAAATAAAATACTCCGTGCGATTACAGCAGCCCCATGGTATGTCAGAAACAAGCGGATTCATAAAGATTTAGATGTGCCACTGGTTAAGACAGTGTTTTCTAAACACATGACAATATACATAAAAAAATTTGAGTTACATAAAAAATACTTTTAAGCCAACACAAATCATAATTTTCAGAATATGCTGTTTGTTGTTATAGAAATGCTACAACCTTTTTAATTTCGACTTTGTTACATATTTTGCCGCCATTACTATACTTTACGAGCAAAAGTTTTTTTGTGCTTTTCTGAACAATTTGTAATGCAATTGTTGCCAAAATAATTATATTTGATATTTTAAACACGTTTATGCTTTTATTTACCAACACTCAACTATTTAATAAACTGTTCTGTTTTTTTTTATCATTTTCTATTATGTATTTCTGAAAATGTACTAAAGTATAACAATACGAAGTAGTCGCAAGCGGCCAGCTGTTAATGTTTTTAATTTCTACGGAAATTTCGTGCTTGCCATAAATGTGTATCTAATTTTCGTGTAGGCGTGTGTAAATTTCATGTTTTCTTATTAAAGACAAATACGTTTTTGCATTGTAGAACCTGCTGAGTTTAACAGTAAATCTAAATGTTTTTAAACAAAATAGGAATGCGCATAGGTGTAGTCCTGCATCTACTTTGTATATACCATGGTAGAATAATATACAAGGTAGCCCTGGAACGTCAGCTGATTATTTTTTTATTTGCTTTTTTCATGGTACGGACTGTCAAATGTAGTGTATATGTGAAATAACTCGTTGCACACACAATACCACACGTATGTTTGCTGCTTCTGTTACACAAACACACAGATACCCTCTTTATTAATGTTTGACATTTTCTATCCCAAAATATACATTTGTATTAGTTATGCGGCTACCTGTTATATTATTCTACCATGTGTATATACATGCTTTGAAAATGTGCAAAGCCATATGATCAGAGATGCCACTGCTTGACAGGTTAATTTATTTCTAAAATAAACCGACTTTAGTTCAAAATAAAATTACGTAAAAATAATTATTAATGCGACGGCCCGCGCAAAATAGTTATATGCTTGTTTACTACTCGGTTGATGATCTGGAACTAAAATACAGACAAAATAACTGAAACAGTTTAGCATGCATAAAAAACTATCACACAAACAGCTTTGATTGTAGGTAATGAAAAAATACCCATCAAGAGCGAGACAAAAAATATCAAAGAGCCTGTGAGTGTTGGATTATTAATCAGATAGGGAAATTTCGGCAAAATTAAGTTGAGTGGCAATAAAAATTAATGCAAGAATTTAGATGAAAAAGTCTTGTACTCTATTTGCTGGCAAAAATTAGTTAAATAGCTGATGTTTCCCTGCAAAAAGCATCCACCTTCATAAGTGGTGAACAAGAACGCTTATGAGACGGTGTAGCGGCCTGTCGAAATCAGTAGTACTGATCAGTTCTGCTAATCTGATTTGATTATTTCAACACTCCACTCTTAACAAAAATAATTTAAATTACATTAATTCAAAAATTGAACTAAACAGCCGAAATAATAAAATTTCACTTATTTTTATTTTATTTGAGTATAATTTATAATAGCCTCGCCATATTTGGTAATTTTTCTCTTTATGTACCGTCAAATTACATGCAAACGGACGTAACTACACTTTTATTTTTTTACAGGAGAAGCAAAAAACTTTAAGCTTAAGACCCCACACACTTGCAATAAAATTGTACAATAATATGTATTGTTTATTTCATATTAGATGTGTATTTCATATTAGAAGGTGGCACAATATATTGGCCAAAATAAAAAGGCTTTTGATTTTTGTTGTAGGATCAAGAAAATTGTGTAGTGTTGGTAACATTGTTAAGTATAATTTTTCTCTGTCAGAAAAATTTGACAATATTTTGTTTGAAATTATTGTGCCATTTATTGCATAGTATAGGTAAAAAGGACAATAATATCGCGGTTGGCCATGTCTTTCAGACATCTTGCAAGACCTATGCATGACATTGTTAAAGCGTCGATGACTTGTTGGTGACAACTCAAACAGATAAGTGAGGACATTTTCGAACAAATGTGACAACATCCTCAGAAATGTCCCCAATACATTTTTTTCGTTTGTTTCTTTTTTATACGTGTTCTACAATAAGGCTGATGTCAAAGTTCGCGCTATAAGTGATTATATAATATTATGCTACAACTTGCTATAAACCACTGCATATGTATTCTTAAGGTGAAGGTACATACCACGCGTTACGCGGCAACGCTTTTCTTACTTTTCGAACTTTTATCGCTTTAAGAATGGCAAGTTACACACCACGCTTTTGATGCTCTTCTGCTTATACAATTTCAAGCCTTTGCCGGCTATATTTTGTCTTGCCTTTAAGTTTTATTTTTCCTTATATATTTAATGCAGTTTTCATCCATTTTTTAATAAAAAACATTAATTTCTAATAATTTATTTCCATTAAACAAACATTTTAGCACATCAATCTGGCAGCACTACCTGTCATTTTGTATACGACGCGTGAAACTTGAAGAATGTTCAACTTTCTGCGAGTTACGCGCGTCGCAAACTTCGCTTTGTATTTTGCCTTATGGAAAAACATTATTTCAACTTTTTTGACAGAAGTCTGTAACGCATTAGCGTATTTAACGCATGCTATGTACCTTCACCTTTATGTGATCGCTCAAAAGATGTGAAAGCGAAACGAGAAGCGTGTACGTGCTATAAAGCAGGTTGTGTAATGGTTTGTAGCATGTTATCGCTTAGTCTGTTTTTTGTTTCTTTATTTCTTAAGAGTTTTAAAGAAATATTTTATGTCTTTTTTAACTTGCTTTTTGTTATTATTAATTTAACTAGCTTTTTGTTATTATTGGTTTATAGTTTAGCTGTATTTGGATTTTTATGTAATTTTTTAAACAAAAATATACATATACATACATACTAAAAGTAACACAAATTATGTGCTCTAAACTGAACAAGTCGCTTTGCTCAATCTAGCATCCACTATGACATCATATAGCATTTGTATAGCAAGTACTATTATCGCTTGTAGCTTAGCTTCGCTTGTAGCGCGCACTCTGACATCAGCCTAACAATTTGAAGAATTTGTCACTCAGAGAGTATTTAATACAAGAAGTTTTAATATATTCAATAATATTGTATAATGGATGGGACGCTTTATAAAAATTTTCTAAATGATGGATTTTTTTACAAATGTAAGAATTTGTAGCATAGTTTAAGGGCTACTTAATATTGGGTACATGCAAAACTTTTCGTACATATTTCAAAAATTTGAAGCCTAGTACTGCTTTATGTACATATATATGTATAGTGCCGTTAGCCTTTAATTAAATGTGTGGATGGTGTTGTACTTTGAAAGAAGTGAAAGTGTAGCTTTTTAAAACTACTTATATTTTTAAGTTCACATATAAAAAATGTTAAAAAAAATTATTATATTCGTTCACAACTTGAGAAAATATTTGCTCTTCTTCTTCAGAAAGGTACAGCAGTATATTCGCAACTATTCTCAAGTCATCCTCACACGTTTCAAACTTGATAAAGAGTTTAATATTAAATTATTCTAAGTTAAATATGAGACCCGCATGTTAGTGGGGTATATGGTGCTTATATATGTGTGTTTATTTAGCAATATAATTACTTATAACTCCAAAGATATTGAACGGATTTTTGTATTTCATGCGTAGTACAATTCTGCCAATTAACATTATCCATCAGTATACTTTTAATAAAAATCTGCCCCATGTTTTACCCATAAAAATTTTCCAAAAACATATAATTATAAAATTTACAAATGTCAACATTTTATTTATTTTCTTTTGTTTGCTTTTGTTAACCGTTTTATAACGACTACTTGTTAAATACAAATATTTTAATATCAGCATTTGCCCTTTACTATCTCCAACATCAAAAAAATTGCTTTAACGGCATCGCATATATACATGTGTATTTGGGGTATTTACAAGGTGTCTTATCATGTCATAAAGTGCAAATATCTTAAGATGGTTTAAAATATTGTTGTGCTTCAAACAAAAAAGTCCTAAAATAATAAGACTTTTTGTGCTGTGTTTATTATTTTGTCATAACTACACAGTAAAAATCTGTGCCGAACGGCTGAAACTCGTAAGTCGAGCCGGTGATAATATTTACAATCCGCCGCTACTGATATAAATTAATCTATGTAATATGCAGTAAAGTATGTTCTAAAATTGTTCGCAATTTTATTACTTCACATTTGATTATATTTTTATGGCTGTGTAACAAGTTAAAATAAAAAAATCTACACATTTTAAAATATGCAAGTGAGAAAATTTTGTTTGTATACTTTAGCTGACTAACAGCCAACTAACGTTTTTCCACTTGTAGCCGCGTGGAAAATTAGTCGGCTCAGTCAGCGGCGACAGCTCGTCTCGTTTATGTTTATGTTTGTGAACAATTTCACTTTCTGTCTGCGTTGAAGTTTGTTTTTACTTTAATTAAAAATGAAGAGTTTAAAACATGCAGCTGGGTTTTATTTACTTTATTAACAAGTTGTTTGAAAAACAAACTGGACATTATTTTAATTTTTTTTACTTGTTCTTGGCATTCTGATTTCAAGTATTTATAATTGCATTTTTTTATCAGCTGACACAAAATTTGAAATAGCACACTAACTTATGAGGAATTGCTCACACTGTCATATTTTTTCGTGTTACTATTTTCTGACTTTATGACTACCTTGGGAATCCGCCATTATACATATATTTGCACTATTTTGGTCAACCATTTATCTATTTTCTATGGTCACAAAGTTTCTAAAACAAACATAGAAATTACATGTAAATTGTATGCTTCTCTTCTTAAGAAACCCCCAAAAGCGTATTGGTTATAATAAATAATTGGGGCATTCACACGGTGTCCTATCATGTCATATTGTCATAATGTCTTAAAATTTAAAACTAGTTTAAAATTATATATATTTTCTATCATACAAAAGGTGTACTATATTAATACAATTCTTCAGCCTATGTTTATGTTACTGCCATAACTAATTATTTTGCTTTTTACTTTTCTTTTTCGACAAAATATCTAATTATGTTTAAATATATGGCGGGTTTCTTTAGCAAAATTTCTACTAAAAAGCTATATATTTGCAGAAATGGTACAAATTCGCAAGGGATTAATAAAGTAGAAAAATTCTCTGAAGCTGATTATATAGACCGCAAAAAAGCAATAACTCGCAAATTAGGTTACAGATACAAATCGCAAAGACTTGCAATAATGCAAATATTAAAAAAAATACTTTTACCGCGAAAATTTGCAATAAATTGCAAAATTGCAAAGAAGCGCTAAAATTTTTTTAAAATAGCTAAAACTGTAAGGAATGCCAAAATCTTGGAAAAATTTGCAAAAAATAACGAAAATTTGCGAAAAATTGCTAGGATCAAAAAGATAGCAAAGTGTGATATTATTGAAATGTCGGTAGAACTGTAAAAATGCAAAAAACTGACAAGACATTACTTCTATAAAGACAACGGCGAAAATGGCTTGAGTCAGAACTAATTCGTTAAAATTATGCACAAGAGCAATAAGTTTTATTAAATATTACCTGTATCGAAAAACTTACTAAAATTTGCAAATAAATTCTAAAGTCGTAAAATTTTAAAAGGATAAATGCTGGGAAAAATTTAGATTTACATATTGCAAATATTAAAAAAATTCGCAAATAAGTTGCGGATACAGATATAAGACGTTAAATTCTTTTCACATAATTTTGCATTTTCGTAGCATATATAATTTTATTTTTGTAATATTTGTTCTGATTTGTTTTGTATCATCTTGTTTATGTTTCAAATAGCAGATTAAAATATAAGAGGTTATTCACAATAGTCATATTTTTTTTAATTTTTTACTTATGACCAGCGAAGATAAATTTCCTTTTTTTCGTTATTTTAACTGATTTCTGCTTTTTTCTGCTACTTTTGCGATTGTGAAGCCATTTTGCTTATTCTACCATTTTTTCCTTCATATTAACAACATTGTTCACATTCTTACGTTTATTTTTAGTAGTTTTTGTACCACTTTATTACAACTCTGTAATATAATAAATAGTTTCAAGGCGAATTCATACCAGGTGGTCGCAAGACAATTCGCCTTAAAAACCCGTCTTTGGATGTCAAAAAACGTACAGAAAAATGAGTGTTGACATCTGAGGAAGTACAAATTACAAGGGGCGAAAATAAACACATGAGCTGTGAAGGCCACCTGTTAAGAGTACGCCTTGAAATAGTTTCTTCTTTTGATTGCGAAGTGTACTTATTCCAGTACATACATGCATTAGAACGCTAACTGTCAATTCCATATAAAAAGAACATAAACAAAATTTTTTATGTATGGACTTTGTTTTACCGTTAGACAAGGCAATTGTATTAATAGATCATGGTTTGATTGCAAGTGTTCAGGTAGCCGTACTAAATTGAAAATTGTTTATCACTTGTGTTAAAAAACCGTTCTAAACGAAAAAATGCCAAAAGAGAGTGAGAAAAGATTTTTATTGCTAAAGCATATTTTTCCACCCATTTTGGGCCAAACTTCTAGCAAACCCTTTCAAACAAAAAAGAATTTGGAAATCGGTTCACATATGACAGAGTTATGAAAATGGGGGGGAAGTAAAAATCCGCCTCCGGTTTTCGACAAACAAACTTTTGTCAAACCCTTTCAAACAAAACAAGAATTTTGAAAATCGGTTCACAAATGACAGTGTTATGCGAGAGGGGGGGGGGGCAAATTTTCCCCACCGATTTTTGACATAAAATTTTGGGACCAAGTTTTGTCAAACCCTTTCATATAAAACAAGAATTTTGAAAATCGGTTCACAAATTACAGGCCCCCTCCGATTTTCTAAAAAAATATGGGATCACTCTGCAGGCAAACCCTTTCCAACAAAAAAATAATTTTAAAAATCGGTTCACAAATGACAGAGTTATGCGTGTACAAACATAAAAAAAGTTAAAAAAAGAACATACACACGAATCGATAACCTCCTTCTTTTTTGAAGTCGGTTAAAAACTACAAACTTTTGGGTTGAACATCCAGGAAAGCAGAAATATTGTGGCTAACGTAAAAGAAAGTCTTGATAAAATTAAAGATAAAAAATTTATTCGCAAATTTGATGCAGTATTCAAAAGAAATCCCGGATATCAAACATTTTTAGAAATAAACTCTGTTTTGGAAACGGGACTGGGATCTAACGATGAATATGTTAGTAGCTTATCTTCAAGTGAACTGTTAGAATTTAAATTTGCCCCGTCAACATCCGTTGATGTTGAAAGAAGTTTTTTTAACAGAAAGACGACGAAAACTATAATTTCAAAGCATAAAAGCTCATATGATTGTATACTGCAACTGTTTCCAAACTGATATCGATAGCTTAGATTAAATAAAATCATTTAAAAACCAAAAAATATATGAAATAAAAAAATGCTTTTTTTGCTATTTTTTTGTTTTAATGTTTTACTGCTATAAGAAATTGTTTTTCCTGCTATTTTTGTCTTCTCTGCTTATGACTTTATGATACCGTGTGAATCCCCTAAATGTGTTTCAACAATTTGTATTTATTTTTGTAGTTTTATTTTTTTTTTTTTAATATTATGTTTATTTCAAGGTAGATCAACACCAGGTAGTCGCAAGAGAATTCGCCGTGCAGAATTTACATTGGGGCTGTCAAAAAAGCTGATACATTAACACTGCTGACAGCCCAAATGTGTAAACATTTACGTAAACAGCTGGGCCTTGGTTTATTTATTCATACAAAAAGTTAATTTCAAAATTCAAAATGTCTCAGCGTCCTTAGGACATTATTGAGATGAGTTGACAATATATAATTAAAATACATACTTATATAAGTAATAATTTAATTAACTTCATTATAAATGTAGAATAAAATAGATTTAATAATAATTAACAGTAATTAGATAAGAGATATTATATCAATAGCAGTTCAAGATTTTCCAGATTGCTAAATAGGAATTCTTTTAAGGAAGCTTTGAAATCTGGAAGCACATCAATGTTTTTTAGACTTTGAGGCAAATTATTAAACATCAAACTACCAATATATTAAACTCTTTGTTTCGTGGTTTCAAGTCTAGATCTCGTTGTTCTTAAATTTGAGGTATTCCTCGTATTGAATATTGGCTGATTTCTTTGAAATTTTATCGTATTATGGCCAATGATTTAAATACAAATAGAATTAATTGCAGTTTGTAGATTCCGATTATTGGCAAGATATTGTTAGCAACTTCTTTATATAGAGATAAGGTGGAGTACCTTAGCGGTAAATTAAAAACTATTTTCAATGCTTTGTTTTGCACTCTCTGTAAAGATTGTAACTCAGTGCTATTTTTGCCGCCATATATTATAACCAAGTAATTTAAATGACTTTGGATCAATGCTTGGTAAAGTATTAGTTTTGTTCTTTCATTAAATTTATGCTTCAACTTATACAATATTCCTATTACCGGATTTATTTTAGACTTAAGCTCTTGTATATGCAAGTTCCAAGACAAATTATTCTGCAGATGAACTCCCAAATACTTTATGGATTGAGATTCGAAAATTTCCTTGCCATCAACAAAAATATTAAAATATCCCGAATCGCTATGTCGATATGGTTTCAATCTTCTTATTTTGGTTTTAGTCGGATTAATAGTGAGTTTATTTAATCTCGCGTATTCAAAAATTAACGCTGAATCTCTCTCCATATACGCCTTTAACACTGTTTAATTTTTAAAAGGATAAAACAAGGAAATATCATCCGCATACATAAAGATTTTCCCAGTAAGCTCAATATTCATAATATCATTAACATAAATTGTGAATAGGAGAGGACCTAACACACTACCTTGCGGAACACCGTCCTCCACATTTCCGAGAGAACTTTTGCTATTATTTAGCTCTACATATTGTTTCCTATTTTTTAAGTAGTTCTTGAAAATGTTTAATTCTCTTCCAAGTATCCCGTAGTATTGTGGTTTCTCAAACATAATCTCATGATCTACAAGGTCAAATGCTTTGGACAGATCATAAAAGATACCAGCCACACCACTAAAACCTTGATCCAAACCATTACATATAAAATTTACTACATTTACAACAGCATTTTCTGTACCACTACCCTTTCTGAAACCATACTGACCATCATAAATTAGTTTATTATTTTTCATGTATGTCAAGAGTTGTTTGTGAAAAATCTTCTCAATAATTTTATCAACCACCGGTAATAAAGCAATAGGTCTATACGTATCTACCCAATATGCATTCACTTCTTTCGGTATTGGGACTACTTTTGAAATTTTCAATACATTTGGATATTCTGAAGTAGAAATAATACTATTTACAATATTTGTTTATTAAGATGTGTATACAATCGTGCACAGGGATAATGAAAGGGTTAATCGATATTTTTTTATTTTCTGTTTTATATAGTTTTTGACAATTCAGTAAAAAATACAAAAACAAAATGCTTGTTGTTTTTGTTGTAGTAGATGTGAGCGTACTTGTATTAATATACTTTGGTACTTACTATACAATATTTTAAATTTAATTAACCTGATATATTTTTTTACAATAATTTCAAATAGGTGTAAATCTAGTATGATGCGTGATACATATTCCTTTGGTGGAAGCGTAAGCGGTACACGAGCACCGAGTATGCTATTACCAGATGTTTCGCCTCTACCTCTGAGGCATCCACTCACACCACTATCTTATGTTCAAGATTTAACATCCGCAGCAGTAATACGGGAGTCGCAGAATTTATGCAACAACAGATTTGGAACACGCTCAGTTAGTCAGGAATCTGTTTATACGATACTTATAAGATTGCCCCCGGAAAGTGAATTTACAACTAGTGGTGTAGAAATGACTACATCTATAAAAATGATACATGAAGACTTCACCATTCCCCCCTTAAATTTACTTCCGCGTCGAACATTACCATCTCGCGACTCAGAATACAGCTTGCCTCTTGGGCGAAGAATGTCACAAATATCTCCTGATATTAGAATTCCGTTAAATGCAAAAATTATTCCTAAGCAAATTGGTAAATCTCTACATGCAACTGGCAGGCACAATGGAAAGAAAAAATCTCAGGAAAAACGCCAGGAATCAAAAGCTGCAAAAACTCTATCGGCAATACTTTTAAGTTTCATAATTACGTGGACTCCATATAATATTTTAGTACTTATAAAACCACTTACTACCTGCTCAGATTGTATACCAAATGAGCTATGGGAATTTTTTTACGCCCTGTGCTACATCAATTCAACAATTAACCCAGTATGTTACGCGCTTTGTAATACATCATTTCGAATAATTATATACGTGTCCTAACGTGTCAGTGGCACACTCGAAATCGTGAAGGGATGGTACGTGGCGTTTACAATTAAATAATTATATTGGTCGGCAAAATTTTTGCCTCACGGAATCTATGCTGGTTAATAGTGCCCGACCGAACGTTTGTTGGAGTTCGGGAAAAAGCTTTGTTCTGTTGATTTCGGCGTTCGGTAAAATTTTCACCGAACACCGAACTTTGTATATATTTTCTTTATATTTGTATTTATATATAAAAATATGTGTGTATGTATAATCAAAGATACATAAAAATGCAGTCCTACAATATATCGAAAAGTACAACGTACTATGAATTTGCTCATTTTGTATTTATTAAATAAATAATAATAATAATTTATTAAATAAATAATAATAATGTAGAAAAAGTTAAGTTACAATTTTTCTTTTCAATAAAAATTTCGGTTTCGCGTTCGGGTGCAGGCTCAGTTTCTGTTCTCAAAATTTTACCAAATTTCGTGCTCGATCTGAAAAAAGTGCGTTCGATCGGCCACTACTAATTAGTGCTGTACTACATACCCTCATTGCAAAATAAATTATTTTGCATCACTCACCCACAGATTTGTTGTCATACCCACTTATGATTTGCTGTAATGATATGACAGTGTTGGCAGGACGTACATCTGATTTATGATTAATCTCGACAAACGATTAAAAAGCAATAACTAATCGTAATCAAAGTTTTGATGATTATGATTACACTGGTCTGCAAAAAAATATTTGCGCCTTTATCCTACGTCTATACCTGATATACTTTCATCATGATAAATATCAAATTCAATATTGGAAAAACAGCTTACATAAAACAAATTATTAGACGTAGGGTTCAATAGAAATATGTAGAGTATACAAAGTTTAATGTGCAAAAATAAAATCCGTTTTCAGATTTCGTATCACGATCAGATATTTTTATAACGGGCATGTTTATCCTTGTGGCTTTTCACACTTATCAATATCTAACATTGGTATCATGAAATAACTACTAATGAAATAACTTCCAACGAGAAAAATGAAATAACTCCCAATCTTTTTGCATACAAAATTGGAAGTTATTTCATATGAAATAACTTCCAAACGCGTCTGAAGTTATTTCGTTTTTAATGGTTGGGATTTATTTCATATGAAATAACTCCCAAATGAAAAAAACCCAAAGAAAAAATGGTACTTTGAAGTTTTTTCATTTTGAGCTATATAATTGTTTTTGAAGTTTTTAAATTTTATTGGAAGTTATTTCATTTCTTCTAAAATTGCATTTTGCGAAATTGTGATGTTTTGTAATAATAATTGTGATGTTTTTTCACCTCTGGTATGTCCAGACATGGCTTCGCTTACTTTAGCTTTCCTGGATTGCTGGCCTTTGGACGGGCACAACCATTTCCTACATTCTGGCTTTGAGTACTCAAGTTTTCCTGCTTAGCCAACATATAGGTTTTTCCACTGATATATATCCTAAACTGGCTTCTCTTATTTAAGCTTTCTTGCATTGCCGGGCTTCGTCCGGGTGCATCTATTTTCTCCTCTCTGACATGTCTAAAAATGGCTTCGATTACTTAAGCTTTCCTGTATAGCCAGCCTTCGGCCGGGCGCACCGCACCATCTTCTTCTCTCGGGTATTTCCAAAACTAGCTTCGCTTTCTTAGAGTTTATTGCATTTCCGGCCTTTGGCCGTGCAAAACTATTTTCTCGTCTCGGGTATGTATGTATATTAGCTTTTTTACTGCTTCTTGCATTGACGGCTTTCAGCCGGAAGCGTGAATACAGAAAATGTTTGCATCCGTCCGAAGGCCAGCAATCCAGGAAAGCTAGAGTAAGCGAAGTCATTTGTGGACATACCAGAGAGGAGAAAATGGTTGCGTCCGGCCGAAGTCCAGCAATTCAGGAACACTTAAGTAAGCGAAGCTAGTTTTTAACATACCAGAGAGTAGAAAAGGGGATTGTCCGGCCGAATGCCGGCAAGGCAAGAAGCTCTAAGAAAGCGAAGTCCGTGTTGGACATACCCGAGGGGATAAAATGGTTTTGCCCGGCAATGAAAGATTCTTTAAGAAAGCGAAGGTAGTTTTGGACATAGCCGAGAGGACAAAATTGTGAGCCCGGTCAAAGGCTGGCTATGCAGGAAAGCTTAAGTAAGCGAAGCTATTTTTGGATGTGGCAGAGAGGAGAAAATAGATGCGCCCGGCCGAAGGCCGAATATACCGGAAAACTTAAGTAAGTGAAGCCATTTTAATTGTTTTGTTTTAAAGGTGACTTGATCTAACATCTTCTAAGCTGTATTTGAGCAAAATCGGTCCAGCCGTTTTGATGTTATCATCAATTTTCTTCGGAGTTTTTAAAAATGTTGAAATTTTCTTTTGGCTTAAGGTCCTTTTTATTTTTTTAAATAAATAAAAAAACTGTTATTTTGGTTTTTTTTATTAATAAATTCTTTATTTATCCGATATTTCGGCCAACTTTGTTGGTTATCTTCAGGGATATATGTATATTAACTAAAAAACAATTGTTATACTAGTAATAAATATAAATATTTAAAAAACAATAACAAACAAATGTATTTACATATTTATATAGTGCAGTGTTGTCCGGTGTTGATGTTTTTATTATTACTGACTGGTTTGTTTTTATTTATCATGTTTATGTTTATTAATTGTGTGTCGATAGATGTGTGCGCAGTTGTCTGTATCTGTTTTGTAGTTTATTCTTTTTTCTGCTGGAATATTGATGATATGTAGCATCTCTTGCATGTATCTCTTCGAAGTGTTGTTCTCTCTCACAAGTATTCTCACATTTTCGAAATTCGGTTTACTGGGGGTCTCCACGAGCAATAAAGTTGGAAATAATTATGTTTTCAACTGTCAAATTCTATTTCCAACATCATATGTTCACGTGTGGACCGCAAAAACATTTATTTGCAAATAAATTGCGACATAATTGTTCAAACATATATTTCAAGAAATAATGTTGAACATAAGCTGTCAAATTTGATCGGCTTGCGTGAATTAAACAAAAGAAAATTGTAGCTGTGGTAAAAATACAAAGTTTTTTAAATAAAATAAAGCAAATTAAAATAAAATAGTTTTAAACAAAATTAAATAAATTAAAATAAAGACAAAAAACATCGATCCATTCACAGTGAATTTTTAAAATTTATGTCCAATACCACAATACGTGTTCTATAGCTCAGAACATAAGCCTATACATGAACATATTTGTGCTGTTATTCTGCCGACGTTATTTCTTATGTTCGGAAATAAATATTGCGCGTGGAGACGTGCAGTTATGTCCAGTTACTGCACAGTGGGCCGCAAGTGCTGTTTTTTGACTTAAGGGTTTGCTACTTATATTTAAATCAGATTTGTGCGATGATAATCTTGTCTTTAGTTTTGTTCTTGTTGTTCCAACATAAACTTTTTTACAAGAGTTAGTGTCGTCACCATTACATTTTACCTCGTATACTATATCAGACTTGTCAATTTTAATTTAATGTTATTAAAATTAAAATTTTATTAAATTGTGCATTATCTTAAGTAAGTTCCATGAATTTTAAAGAAGAATTGAAAAACTTTTATTTTTATTGTATTTTAGTATTATAAATATGTATGTTGATAATAATTAGGGAAGCATTCGATATTGATTCCGATATAGCCGCGATACCAGGGAATTGCGGATATATCCATACAACGATACTTTTGTAATTTTTTTTATCAGTAAACATTAGCAGTATTCAGTTGTTGCAATTGCTTAACTATTTTCAAGGATTATTTTTGCTCAACTGAAAGGCCTTTGCCACAACAACGGTTGCAGTACAAGTTTCTCTACCTCGTACAAAATGCCAAATAGAGCTTACAACTGAAAAATGGATAAATAAAAGCTGGTTAAAATTTCATGATGCTTCGAAAAGGTTAAATAGCCAGTTAGCAAAGCGAACATTATTAGAAAACATGACAAATTTATGAACAGAACTTAGGGGCAATTCAGATATTACGTAACACTCCTGGGCAGGGTGGTTCAGATTTGTTACAGGCTAGATAATTTACATTGAACTTAAAAAACGTTAAGGGGGTTGCTTCAAAACTCCAAAACAGCGTTGCGCAATATCTGATGATAGATTTGTCGGTTTAGTAATTAAACGTGTTTTTGTTTGCACAATGCTTGATCGTCGATACAAAGAACGAATATTTCAGTTATAGTCTACCACTTCTATATCAAAAAATCGTCTTATTGAGTTACTTGACCTTTAGGCATCTCTATATTCTGCAATATATATTTTTTGTGGGTTAAACTCTGTGCTGCATTTCGTTGATACTAATGCCAAGTCATCAGCAGACCTTTAACCATAATGCTTGATCTCTGAAACGCATTTGACACCTAGAAGCTTTTTTTAATCAACGGATATACTCTCTACGATACAAAGGACCCCCACTGTAGAGCTTGTACTGGCCCGGTTATACTAATAAAATCGCGATTAAAACCCTACTTAATGGGTGATCATTGTGAAGACTATCTTCGGGTTTTGTTTACCACAATTCCAAAATGCTTTTGAATGTTATATCAAGTGGGCAGCTTACTGGCCAACAGATCGCCGAAAAATACCTGATGTTATTGATTTTGGAGTGGTAGAGGGTGTGCCCAGCGAAAAGATCGAAGTTGAAGCATCTTTAGATTTGTCTTCAGATCACTCACCAACAATTGTCACTATATATTCAAATACAACTTCTTCATCCACAACCACACGTATTAATTGTTTGAAATAAAAAATATGGATAGCAGCCCGAGGCCTCAAAAGACCAGTGATATATAAGCCTCCATTGCGAGCTTTGAATGGAGACTGGGCAAGAACTAACGCTGAAAAGGGTACTCTGTTTCTAGACCACTTGCAGAAAGTATTTACTCCAAATACGTCTGATACTATAGTTGAGCTGCCACCAGTCGTCTCTATACCAGATGTTTTCTTGAGGTTCAATATTCGTGAGATTGAACACTGTATTGCGGGCTTAAATTAAAAAAAGCTCCAGGCGCTGATAAAATAAGCAATAAAATCCTCTTATAGCTACCCTATACTGCAAAAAGCATAATTATATTTATTTTCTACGGTATTTTTCGCCTAAAATGCTAACCCGCAGAATGAAGGTTTCGCTGATTACCATGATACCTAAGCCAGGCAAAGATCATACGATGGTGGAATCCTATAGGCCTATCAGCCTATTGTCTAACATATAAAACTATTTGAAAAGCTAGTTATGAGTAAGCTAACACCCATACTGAATGGTAGTAGACGCATTCCAGACCACCATTTCGGTTTAGGATACAATACAGCATGATGGAACAAACACATAGACTCATGAATGTGGTTAGAAAAACCTACGAGGAAAAGAAATATTGTTCTGCGCTCTTCATCGATGTTTCTCCGGCATTTGATAAAGTATGGTACGAAGGTTTAATACATAAACTAAAGCAAAACCTACCCGCAAACACTCTTAAGGGTGCTGTTGGCTGAGTAGTTAGCGCGTTTGACTACAAACCCTGAGGTCTAGAGTTCAAGACTAGTTTCAGGCAAGCCATCTTGCATTTTTCTCATGTGCGTTGGTGTGTTATAGTATTGGTTGTTGTTGGACTGTTAAAGTGATGAAGGCATAGCACTGATCACTTTGACAGTACCGGCAGCGATTAATACTAACATATTCTAATGAACTTCTCAGCACCCTCCTTCGTCGGTGTTGTAGCAGATCCGTCGGCGAAGTAAAAGAACTAATAAAATTTCTAAGCCCTCAACAACCGATTGAAGCCGGAGTTCCTCAAGGCAGCATCCTCGGTCCTGTATTATATCTTATATATACCTCTGACTTGCCGGTAAGCAGTAACATACACATATCAACATTCGCTGATGATACAGCTTTTCTAAGTGTTCACAAAAGCCATCAAGAAGCTTCCCGCAAACTGCAAGAGTATATTCCCCAGCTGGAAAAATTGCTAAAACAATGGCGGATAAAAATTAACGAGCAAAAATGTCTACACATTACTTTCACATTGTGCAGAGAAACCTGCCCACCTATACAAATAAATAACCAAACTATACCTCAACACACTGAAGTAAAATATCTCGGTGTTCATCTTGATCGTCGTCTAACATGGAAGTCGCACATAAATATAAATATGACCGAAATGAAATTAAATGAATTGGCTTATTGGAAGGAACTCTACTCTAAGTCTAGATTGTAAACTTCTTCTATACAACTCCTTTCTAAAACTAATATGGTCCTACGGTATCCAGTTATGGGGCACTGCCTCGGGATCACAAGTAGAACAAATTTAAAGGCGACTCCGTGCGATTACAGCAGCGCCGTGGTATGCCAGAAACAAGCGAATTCATAAAGATTTAGATGTGTCACTGGTTAAGACAGTGTTTTCTAAACACGTGACAAGATACATAAAACTATTTTAGTTACATAAAAAATACTTTTAAGCCAACATAAATCATAATTTTCAGAATATGCTGTTTGTTGTTATATAAATGCTACAACCTTTTTAATTTCGACTTTGTTACATATTTTGCCGCCATTACAAACCGTGTTCAATAAGCAATAAAATCCAAAAATCGACATACATCAAGATGTACTTGGAACACTGCCTTTTACTGGTTTTTGAATGAGTTTGATTTTGAAACACGTAAATTTTTTGCCAATTGAGTATATGGGAAAACATCTAAAAATTAACGTATTTGGCTCGTAAACAGTTAAAATTGAGGGTGCTGTTGGCTGAGTAGTTAGCGCGTTTGACTACAAACCCTGAGGTCTTGAGTTCAAGACTAGTTTAAGGCAAGTCAACAACATCATGCATATTTCTCATATGCAATGGTGTGTTATAGGCAATTCACACTACCGTGTTTATGGCAATTTTAGGTGTTTACGAGCCAAACACGTTAATTTTTAGATGTTTTCCCATATACTCAATTGTCAACAAATTTACGTGTTTCAAAACCAAATAATTGCATTTTTATGTATTTCGTAGGCATTAAAAATTTGTTGGACAAAATTAACCAATTTCGATATTTCTTCTTTCTAAATTTCACAAATTACTTAAACATTGGCACATAAGTTGTAATATATGAGCAATTCGTACAAAATATGTACAGGTGGACAAAAAGTAAAAAAAGTATTGCAGCTAATATAGGTAGCTGTGTTCCCTATATAAATAAATATTTTGCAAATCAGTCGATAAATGGCGGTGCTCTGAAGGAACAATCGTAAGAAATACAAACGTTTTGATTGATAACCTTTTTCTTTTAATGACGTGGACTAAAATCTAAATTTTAAAAATTAAAGACTTCTAGCGAATGATTGTGGTAGAAGATAGACAAAAATAGATATGTGTCGGCGTTTTGAAAATTTACATCTGCCCTTTATTTAAGAAGGATGTCAGATCGTCCCCTTTCTTTTGCACATTGTTATAGTGAATCGGGGTAATAATTTTGTAAGCTTTACATTTTGAGAACATTTTAATTATATAACTAACTCTTCGACTTAAACGGCGATACAGCGCACACTGGGCAAAAAGGCCAATCTAGTGGCGGAAAAATATCTTCCAAACTAATAGTCTGATCCACAAAAAATGTACGGATGAATTATAGGGAAGGATGTAGTCTACAAGGTATGTTAAAAGTTAAGCAGCTATTTTTAGCACAGTGGGCGCTATATATTGTTTCATAAGACCAATTTTTCCGATAAAATTCTTAAGTTTTCGGAAAACCCATATCTTCCAAAGTAATAGCCTGATCCACAGAATTGTATAGATAAGTTATAGCCAAGGATGTAGGTTATAAATTCTGTAAAAATTAGACAGCTATTTTTAACATTATGGGCTATATTTTGTTATATAAAACAAATTTTACCGATAAAACTATTTAGTCATCGGAAAGCTTACATATATCTTCCAAACTAATAGTCTGATCCACAAAAAACGTTTGCATCAATTATAGGAAAGGCTGTAGGCTATAAAGTTTGTAAAAAAAAAATAGGCAGCTATTTTTAACACAGTGGGCGCTATATGCTGTTATATACAACAAATTTTAAAAATTTTAAATTCATAAAAAAATCCAAGTGCATTCAAATTTCAAAATGCATTAAAAATTTATCTTGAAATTGAAAACGACTACTTTATTTGTGTTTTAATTAAATAATAAGTGGTTTCGGAAGCAAATTACAACAAAATTATTTAGAAATACACACAAGTAGAAAAATGTTAAAAAGGTGTATACATAGTTAGAAAAACCGATGTAAAGTCGCATACGCAAGTTTACGCAGCTAATTTTTGGAACAATATTACTCCATAATATCTATATTAAGATTCCAGGTATACTAGGGTATATTTGTTTTTGTATTTCTATAAAGATTGTAAAAGTTTTCAATGGAATATTTTTTGTCGTTTCTGCTATTTAGAATAGCTGATATAACACTTTATCAAAAAAAAAGTTGCTTTGTCCGAAAACCTCCATCATTACCGATTCAATACGCCAACATATAAGATATTAACATCAATAAAGAATTACAACCCAATTTTTCTCAATGTTTAAAATGCCATATTTTCTGAACCAACGCTTTGATGCTGCGCTTAAACTTTTTTTAAATTCAATATGTTTGTCTTATTTTTCCGCCGCTGAAATGTCTTATCAGAAAATACTACTATATGCCAGACTTCAAAGACACCAAAGCTCAAAACTCAATTTAAACACCAGAAATCATACAAAGCTTAAAATGTGCTTAGAGGTTGATTTCAAATTTATAACGATTTTTATATACGTTTTTAAATATTATCGCACTACAGAAAGCTCTCATTATAACATAAAATAAAATTCATACAATATTAAAGAAGGAGCATAATTTATCAAAAGATGGCAGATTTATAACGTTTTCTTTTCTAGAAAAAAATTTTGCGTTGTTTGCACTTTTCAAGGAAAATCTGCAATATAATAATTTTTCGATGAAGTGACGTTTTTAGAAATTATTGTATCATCCCTTACAAAGGTAAATTTTTGCTTTAAAGGAATTCTACATTGCGATTTTTTAATATTAAGTAAAAAATACTTTTATTTTAGAAAATAAAACGCCATTACATAATTTAAAAAAAGTGGCAGGGCAGTGGCAGATGCCCACTTTATTCGGCCAACGATTACACTGATTATTGTTGGTTAAAACAAATTTTGACTCGCCGAGCTTCTAAAAAAAAGTAGTCAGCTGTTTTTATAACACCACCTCGTAAAATTAATTCGCCTTGCTGTACACAATTCGATTACACTATGCCCAAGGCATATTCATTACAGGTACCACCATACTTAAAACAAATACAACACCAAAAACACATGTATTTTGTTGGTAGAAATACTTCAGAAATATGTCAAATCCATTATCTGTGAGTCGCACACATTCATAAGCTCTCACAAATTTACTAACACATGCCCGTTGTTGATAGAAAAATCCCAGACATGTGTCAAAATCTATTGTCTGTGTGACGCACACATTCTCAAATTTACTAAAACAGCTGTTCTTGTAGTGGTACCTGTTCAATATACCTTGACTATGCCACAAAAAATGCACCTCAAAAACGAGATGTTTTTAAGCTAAAATTGGGGCTGCTGAGCACGTATATGACATTCATTTATTTTTCTTAAGAAGCGTTTTCGAGATATTCGCGAAAAACGTGTTTTTTGCAGTTTATAAATCTATTTCCAAAAATCTTGATTACTTGAATTAAGCAAATTTTGCACTGCTGCATAAATATGTTTTTCCTCTTTCCGTTCATATTAATACTGTGTTGATCAGATACAAATTCACTGAGTTACAAGCCTTTACATTTGAAAAAAATATTAATTTTTTGCGTGTTTTTTTAATGTACCATTTTGAAATACGCCATTAAAGCAACAAAAAGTATTAACTTTTTGTTTTGAACCATGGCCGACTTGCTAAATGCCAAAATGGATTGCAGTAATGCAAAGTCGTATGCGCTTTGTTGTTGTAAACAATGTCAAGTCGCATCACTATAATGCAATATGGAGTTTGGGAACTCGGGCCATATCTTAAATAAAATGTTGTTCCCAACGTACAAAAAGTAAAATTGTTAACATTGGGCAAAAAGTTAGACATTTACAACAGATTTAGTGAAAACATCCGCATTTGAATTTTAATAAAAAAAAATGTTGTATGGAGTATGAGTATAAGAAAAATGCCAGTGGTGCAGAATTAAATATTTTATAAATATATCAACCACTTCTAGCTCTAGATTCCGATCAGTATAAAATTTGACTTGGAGATATCAGAGAAGTTTTCTTATTTAATTTAAGAAGACAAGCTTCCCATATAGCTCGGGAGCTGAAGTGCAAAGTAGTGCACTTCGGTCAACCAAAATTTGTCAACGCTTGTCATTGCTCTGTTTCTCATTCGATTCCAAAATTTTCTTGTGTCCATACACAGAAAGAAAAACGCAGTACTAAATTTAAGTATTTTCTACTTACTTTGAGTACGAGTTAAATCAACCCCAAAACGGGATAATCATGTAAAAATCTTGAATATATAAATAAATTGATTGTTGTGTTTCATTTTAATTGTTTGTTTAAATTTTAAACGATTTTCTGTCATCCCTCGTCAAATTTGGTTTATAAATAGACCAGTTTCGGCTATGTGCGATCTTCAGTATTCTCACCGACCAACCAGACGCGACATGAACAGCAATCTATTGCCTACTCACTCTTGACAGACTGGCGTTCAAAAGAGAAATAAGAAAGTATTGGTATTCAATTTTGTTTTTCGCATACATACGTACGATCTGCAACACTTTTTTATTTGGATAAAATGAAACAAGAACATATAATTGTTGCCTCTTTCTCAAACAGCCGCCTTCAAAATATGATTTGGGCAAATTTTAACTGTCAAAATTGTCTTGTCTGGTTGGTCGGTGGTATTCTATTGAATACTTAATCATTTTTTGTCGTCCGTTATTTCTTTTATAATTTGTTTGTATGCCTAACTTCCTCTCTTGATCGCGAATTTCGCCATTTTCGCGATAGAAGTGATTTTTGGCCAGTTGCTGAGTGTTTTACAGTTTACCAATTTTTAATCAATGCCAGAATTTTGTGATCTTTCCGATTTTAGCAAGCATTTGCAAATTTTCGTCATTTTCGCAATTTGCTCAGAATATTTGGCATTCCGTACATTTTTTGGGGTTTTAAATAAGTTTTGAGAATGTTTCAAATTCTGCAAATTTTCGCGAACTTTCGCAAGGGAAGTGATTTTGGCCAGTAGCTGGCTTTTAAGAGTTTTATAGATTTTTAATCAATATTAAACTTTGCTATCTTTCCACTTTTATCGAGCTTTTGCAAATTTTCGCGATTTTTTTCATTTTTTACATTTTTAGTGGTTTTTAATCAAATTTTGGGATTGTTTCCAGTTTTTGCAAATTTTAGCGATATACATAACTGATTTTTTAGCTTTTATCATTTTCTCTACGTCCCAGCAAAATATAAATGATTGCGTTCAAAATAAAATAGTGTTTCATGGTTTCTTGAGCACGTGTTTCTTCGAATGCATTCTGAATGCCATCGTAAATCGTAAATAAAGCTATAGTTTTTGAACTCATTAAAAACGCATGCAATTTCACTATATATTGCATAAAATATCCATTTTTTTATATTTACATGAAAAAACGTCATCGAATCAGGGAACTTGCACGGGTTCAATTCATTCATTTTAATGGAGATCAATTTATTTAAATTGTCATGTAAACACATGATCTCCAATGTCACGCCTGTGTTAAAATCATGCATGTTTCACCTAAATCGAACCACTTCGTCGTCATTCAAGCACATGATTAAACTACTTTCTTGTCACGGAAGATTTTGCTGGGGTTGATTAAGTTTACATGTTAATGCGCAGAGACGCAGAACTTTTCTTAAGTGCTTTCGAACTGATGCTTTGCCGCTCGCCATTCTTACACAAAAAATAAAAGTTGAAAATAAAATTCATGAGCAACGTAAAAAATTGTTTTCCAACCCAGCAAAATTTTCCGTGACAAGAAAGTAGTTTAATCATGTGTTTGACATGTGTGTGACATTGTTGAACTGCAAAGCAACATGCGTTTAGGAAGGCAGCCACTGTTATGAAGCAAGGTAGATCAACACCAGGTAGTCGCAAGAGAATTCGCCGTGGAAAATTTACATTTGGGCTGTCAAAAAAGCTGATACATTAACACTGCTGACAGGCCAAATTTGTAACTATTTACGTAAACAGATGGGCTTTTCCGGCCACCTAGTATGAATTCGCCTTCGTTATGAAGCAACGTAAAAAATATAAATTGAAAATAAAAATTATAAGCAACGTATAAATACAGATTTAACAAATAATTATTATCAACAATGAAATGAAAATATTTGTTGATTTATTGTAACTTTTTTCATTCAAAAATAATTTTAATAGTTATTTTTGGTCTCTGATTTTAATCGAACTTCCAACTGTATAAATCGTGCAATTTACGAGAGCAATAATTTATTCTTTATAAATTTTTGGAAATCACCGTGATTTGACATCTCGTGATTTACAGAACCGACCCGGTGTCTTTCAATTTCTAGTAAATCACTTAAAACATCAACCTCTTTGCGCGAAATGTTCGTAAGCGACAGTTTGTAAAAAACGATTTTTTTTATTGAAATCAAAATTTTATGAGCCTACCCATAGTTTTAAATCATTAAAATGTCAAAATTGTTGATAACTTTTCAAATACAGGCCGTAAAATTTTATCGTAAGCGACAGTTTATGCATATAAATCATCTTTAAATACAATTAAAATTATTAGTAGAAATTTGTGTTGGCTAGATTGCTGAAGTTCAATAAATAAAATTAAATTAAAACCCTTGTCCTGAAAAAATTAGTTTTTGTCGCTTACGATCATCATCATCTTCCCCTTTCGACCAGAGAGCGAAGCCGATCGGCTCAGCTGCAGCCGATCATTTTTATTGCATTTCAGCCGCCGCCAACTTGAGCACCAAATTTCGGCTAAAATTGTTAGCCGACTGTTGTTAAACCGACTACAATTTCTCTATTAAAAATAATTTTTATTTTGTAATATTAACCCTCGGAGGTATAAGGGTTTTTTGTCGCTAAATGGTATAACCAGGTCTGTGCAGACCTATATGAGATTTGTATGGAAATGCATAGTTAGTTGTCCTAAAAGTGTCTATAAATGCATTTTATGCTAGGAAAGCCACAAAACTAATAATTAAAACGCATTTTTATACATCTTAGGTAGCTATTAACGCTATTTTATTATTTATATGTAAAAGAAGGATTTTTAATTTTTATTTACGGCATTTAACGCATGAGTACCTGGCATGTATAAAAATGCGTTTTAATTATTCGTTTTGTGGTTTTCCTAGCATAAAATGCATTTATAGACACTTTTAGGACAACTGACTATGCATTTCCATACAAAATCCTATGTAGGTCTGCACAGACCTGGTTATACCATTTAGCGCCAATTATTTGTAAACCCGGATTATTCCGAACCCGGATCCCCAATCGCTCTGATTTTTTGCTCAGGGTGTTCGGAAGTTTTTTCTGCAAGATTACATGGGCGGCTTTTTTTTCTAACATGAAAAACAAAAAAGCTATACACACTTTTATATGCAAAAAGTCTGCACAGACCTGGTTATACCTCCGAGGGTTAAAAATATATATTAACAAAAATTTTTATGAACAGTGCTTTAAATGTTATCTTGGTCTGACAGTCTCCACAAATGTGTTAGCCTCGGCATTTACGGCTAGACCATTTTTGGACTCATAAAGTTTCAGATATATGACGGTTTTTACATGTAAATTAACATTGCCCATTTTTTAACATAACAATATTTGGAAATAACCAAATTAAATCACCATGGATTATGTAGCAATTGAACTGAAAGCTTCTTCGACATTTTAATTGTAGGGAGCTCTTTTGCATTTAGTCCATATATGTATGTAGGTGTTCTTGGTACATCAGGACATTCTGCAAATAAAGCGGCATGGACACTTATCAAACTGTTTAATCAAACAGAGAACTTTGTGACTGATTAGTGCAAAAAACCTCACACGTATAGTTTGATGTGAAGGGCCGTGGCAATTTATAAAACTATTTGATCAAATTCAAATTGGTAATATTTTGTTTTGCTTAGCACAGCAACTTATCTAATTCATATCATAAAACTTCATTTGAAAGTTGTTGTGAAAAAGAAAAAACATGTTATTTTTTGGGCGGAAATGTTTTATTATTTATTAAAAAACTTTTTGTTTGTTGAAAATTATTTTTTTACCCCCTTTTTTTAATTCCTTTTAACTCCCTTCCATATGCAGTTCGAAGAGAGTTAAAATTTTGTGCGACATCCTCTTTTTTAGCATTTGGGTTTTTTTCTGTATATGTTTCAAGCAATATCTCGTACTAAGTATATATTTTTTAATTTCTATTGCTATATTGCTTCGATTTAACTCGCCATAAAGCAGGCAAACCACGATAAACTTCAATAAATTCAATTTTGTTCATCTGTCAAAAGTGTTTTGTTTTTCATCAAACTCAAGCGGCATGGCAACTTATCAAACTGTTTGATCAAACAGAGATTTTTGTGACTGTATTAGTGCAAAAAACCTCACACGTATAGTTTGATGTGAGTTTGATGAAAAACAAAACACTTGATTTTCACTACCGCCGATGACGAAATTTAAAGCTTGTTTGATGTGTGGCTGTGTAATTACTTCAAATGTCATTTTTGTTTAGTTTTCGCAGCGACCACATCATTTCTATGAAGACGCGCTATTAAAAAAACAGATGAACAAAATTGAATTTATTGAAGTTTATCGTGGTTTGCCTGCTTTATGGCGAGTTAAATCGAAGCAATATAGCAATAGAAATTAAAAAAAATTCTTATGCTGACTTTAGACGACATGTTTTTTACATATGGCTTGTTAGGTGTGTGAGACATATGTAACTTCGCATGTTTGTCAAAATTGTCAATTTACAGACGGTTTATGATATTTGCTTTCACACGTACATGTGCAATTACATCTGACATAACCTCTGAGTGTTCACAACAGCTGAGTTTTTGCACAATTTTCGTAAATATATAAAGCGCTCTTTGCTTTTTAATATTTTTTCAGCCAAACCACACTTTTGATCATTTAATACAGCTGATGTCAGATGCCTTGTCAGATAAAAATAGAACACGCTCTAATTGAAAATTTTTCATCTGACTTTGCTTCTGTAAATGTCATCTGACAATGTTTCATATGTTTCCCACGGCATGTATCACTTTTGCAGTGGGAAATTTGACAAGTCAGATGTAAAATACATGTCGTCTAAAGTCAGCATTAGTACGAGATATTGCTTGAAACATATACAGAAAAAAACCCAAATGCTAAAAAAAGGATGTCGCACAAAATTTTAACTCTCTTCGAACTGCATATGGAAAGGAGTTAAAAGGAATTAAAAAAGGGAGTAAAAAAACTAATTTTCAACAAACAAAAAGTTTTTTAATAAATAATGAAACATTTCCGCCCAAAATATCACATGTTCTTTCTTTTTCACAACAACTTTCAAATGAAGTTTGATGATACGAATTTGATAAGTTGCTGTGCTAAGCAACAGAGCGCGAAACCGGTCGGCTAATAGCCGGCTAATGGCCGACGCCGATGATTTTCACAATCACTTAGCCGCCGATTAGTGCGGCTAATATCGGATAGCGGCTAAGCCTATTTTATATAATAAAAAGTGGGTATTTACTAACATGCGCATTTAAAAATATTTAATTTAGTTCTGAAACGTGTGAAGAACATATCTTATTAAAATTATTTTTATAAATAAGGCACTAAATCGTCTAGAAAAGCTAGTTTATTTATATATGGACTGAGTATACCTGTTATAAATATGCCTTGTATGTAAGTAAACAAGAAATACTCTGTTGGCCGCCCGATAGTCGATACATTTGGGTAGCCGCCGCCGGCGAAAAATGTATAGGCTCTTAGCCGGCTAGTAGCCGCCGCCGACTATATTTGGCCTTAGCCGCCGCCGACCACCATTTTGCATCGGCTTCGCGCTCTAAGCAAAACAAAATACTATCAACACATACATGAATTTCATCCGGAGGGCGAAGCCGATGTAAAATGGTGGTCGGCGGCGGCTAAGACCAGATGTACTCGGCGGCGGCTACTAGTAGGCTAAGAGCCGAAAATTTGTCGCCGGCGCCGACTACCCAAATGTATTGGCTAACGGTCAGCTAACTTGTTTACTTACATACAAGGCATATTTATAACAGGTATACTCGGCCCAAATATAAATAAACTTGCTTTTCTGGACGATTTACTGCCTTATTTATAAAAATAATTTTCATAAGATATTTTCTTCATACGTTTCAAAACTATATTATATATTTTTCAATGCGTATGTTAGTAAATACCCACTTTTTATATTAAAATATCGGCTTAGCCGCTAGCCGATATTAGCCGCACTAATCGGCGGCGGCTAAGTAATAGTGAAAATCATCGGCGGAGGCTTTTAGCCGGCTATTAGCCGACCGGCTTCGCGCTCTGATTCGATCAGTTTGATAAATTGCCACGCCCCTTAAGAAATCTGCGACCCTTTCAGGAAAGGGTAGCAGTATCCAATGACTCCATTTAAAGTCCCTTAAAATCACCATATGCTCATATGCTCAAACATTTTGGGCAATTTTTCATTTGTTTTGGGTGATTTTTTATTTTGAAATCTTGGGCGATTTTTCATATTAAAAATGTTTCCATGAAAAATCGCCCAAAACTAAATCGCCTAAAAATAAAAATGAAAAATCGGCCAAAAATTTTTCCATACAAATTTTCAGTTATTTTTCATATGAAAAATTGCCCAAAATTTTACACCTAAAAATTCTGGTAATCATCAAAATCGAATATATGTAGAATTTAAAATATTATAATATATAATTGAAAGTTTCTCCCATGTGTTCCATCTCCATCATTATTTGGCTTCTATAGCAGTAAAAGTTTAAAATCCTTCCACCCGGTCAAAGGCTGGCTACACGGAAAGTCGTTGAAAGCACGTACCAAATTAAGTATTCCGAAGGCTGTTAATATTGAAAATTGTCGGAAGCGAAGCCGAGATTTAACATACCATCGAGTTGAAAATCCTTCCGCCCGGCCGAAGGACTGCTATACGGAAAATCGTCGAAAGCGTTTCTCAAGTTAAAAATACCAAGCTTCACTAATATAAAAAATTTTCAAAAACGAAGCGGATATTTGACATGCCATAGAGTTTAAAATCCTTCGTGCAGGTGGAATTAAGTCTTTGCTTCGGTTACGAAAATTTTCAATATAAGTTGCCTTCGGAATGCTTAATTTGGTACGTGCTTTCGACGGCATTTCGTGTAGCCGGCCTTTGGCCGGGCGGAAGGATTTTAAACTCTATGGTATGTCAAATCTCGGCTTCGCTTACGACAATGTTCAATATTAGCAGCCTTCGGTATACTTAATTTGGTACGTGCTTCGACGACTTTTCGTGTAGACGGCCTTCGGCCGGGTGGAAGAATTTTAAACTCTATGGTATATCAAGTCTGGTTTTCGCTTACGACAATTACACGGAAAGTCTACTAATATTGAAAATTGTCGTAAGCGAAGCCGAGATTTGACATACCAACACGTACAGTGGTCGCAAGCACGTCCCAAATCAAGAATTCCGAAGGCTACTAATATTAAAAATTGTCGTAAGCGAAGCCAATTTTTGATTCCACCTGTACGAAAGATTTTAAACTCTATGGTATGTCAAACCTCGCCTTCGTTTACGATAATTTTCTATATTAGTTAACATTGGAATGTTTAACTTGAGATACGCTTTCGACGACTTTCCGTGTAGCTGGCCTTCGGCCGGACGGAAGGATTTTAAACTCTATGGTATGTCAAATCTCGTCTTCGCTTACGACAATTTTCAATATTATGAGCCTTCGGAATGCTTAATTTGGTACGTCCTTTCGACGACTTTCCGTGTAGCCGGCCTTCGGCCGGGCGGAAGAATTTTAAACTCCATAGTATATCAAATCTCGGCTTCGCTTACGACAATTTTTTAGATTACTTGCCTTTGGAATATTTAATTTGAAATGCGCTTTTGGCAGACGGAAGGACTTTAGACTCTATGTGATATGTAAAATTTTGAGCTGCGGTTTCCTTGACGTCTTAAATTTCCGCCCTTCGATAAATTATCATTACTGTATTATATGTTTATAAATTTTTGTTGTATCTAAGATAATTATCTAAATTACCTTGGAGAGCCATACTATAATTTTTGGCCGATGGAAAATATTTCCTTTTATTCATACTTTTATTGCAATTCAGTAAGAAACGAAGACTATTTATGCGTTTCTGTAAGTTTTCTTTTAATATAAAATTTAAATTAATATAATTAAAATTTTTTTGTGTTTTTAATTTTGGGCGATATTTCATTTTTTTGGGCGATTTTTCATTTTTTTTGTTGTGATTTTTCATTTTTAAATTTTGGCCGATTTTTCATTTCTATTTTTGGGCGATTTTTCATGGAGCCATCAATTTTATTTTTCTTGTACTTATCTAATAGTATGTTTCCACCAACTTTAAATTACGTAGATTTAGGTACATTACTTCGAAGTGTTTCCACCGAGCTTTTGAGTGATTTGGTGTTCGAATTTTCGTAGTCAAATGATGCACTTACTTTATAAGGTGTGCGCAGCAGCTGTAATCGAATTTTTTTCAATATATAGTTTGACATTTAACATTAATTAAATATTCTTTAATGTAATTTTTTCGAAACTGTCAATCACAATTGATGGATAACGCAGCGATGGTCTTTGTAATTTTAAAAGCAACGCAGGGTTGCATAAATAAATACAGTTCGAAAAAGAGTATTTTCGACATAATTTAAAATAAATCACCTACTTTGAGGTAATTTGGCTGTATGCGAAATGTATGGTAAATCATGCATAAATAAACATGATTTGTTCAAATGATTTGTCGAAATCATGCCGATTGAAACATACTATAATGTTGTTTTGCAAATCAGTAGTGTGATTGACACATCAACGTTTGTTTTATAAAAATGAATTAATAGTAACTCTGCAAAGAACCAGGCAATCATCACATAAATTAACACATATTTTACGAACAACCTTGAGAAATCTTTCTAAAAATAACCACGTCGAATATTTTTTTAGATTTATGTGTTGTTTCCACAATGCAATGTTTGCTTAAAATTTATATTGAAGTCAGAGATTACAATAATATCGATATTTCAGTACTAGAACACTGCTTTCTCCAATATGACTTTACTAACTTTTACAATAGCCATGATGTGAACTTTCAGCTATCCAGTTTCATGGCTTGTTTAAATCAATTACATTCTTTAATCCCCACCAGGAGATTCATGTTTTCACCGAGTGGAAAAAATGGGTTTAAATCGCCGCTGATTAGTTATCATCTTTTACTCAGAGATATGGCCTTTAGGGAGTATTTGAGGGATCGAACACCGGCAAATTGGAGGTGTTACTGTAGAGCTCGTAATAAATCGAAATCCATTATTAGGCGTGTTAAACCTAGAACACATATAAACATTTTTAAGAATACTGACACAAGAGGTATGTGGAATATAGTTCGTCGGAATGGTATACATGATTCTATGCCTATTGATGATGTAAATCCAGATGCTCTAAGTAATGAGTTCTCCAGTTACAGGTTAGTTGATTGTTTCAACCCATTTGAATTTAATTTTCCCAATAACCGATTTTCCTTTCGTAGTATTTATATTTCTGACCTATGTAATGCTTTTTACAAAATAAAGTCCAATGCCGCAGGTTATCATGACTTGCCTCTTAAGTTAGTTAATTTAATCTTCCCTTTCATTCAGCATCAACTTTTGTCTCTGATTAACAACATTATTACATATTCGCAATTCCCTACCGATTGGAAGATTGCCAAGGTTATTCCCATTAGGAAACAAAATTCTGAAGTTGATTTTAGACTGATATCTCTAGTGCCTGTTTTGTCTAAGATCTTTGAGCATGTCATGAAGTATCAAATCATGTTTTTTTTGAATGGCAACCTCTTACTGAATACGTTTCAATCGGGTTTTCGTGAGGGGTATAGTACTACTTCTCTTTTAATTGCCCTTTCTGACTCAATTAGAAGAATTGTGGATAAAAGTGACTTAGCAGTTCTGGTGTCATTGGATCGATCTAAGGCGTTTGATAATGTTAGTCATGCTGTCTTAATTCGTAAACTCTGCACTTACTTTGACTTCTCATTGTCTGCCTGCAGATTAATTTTTTCGTATTTGTCTGGTCGCTCTCAGTATGTTCACTGTGGAAACCTTGATTCTGCATGCCTATCAGTTACCAGTGGTGTACCTCAGGGATCTGTTATAGGCCCCCTAGTGTTTATGCTTTATATGAATGATTTCTCTTCTTTGCTGAACGGGTTTTAATCCGAAGCCTTTTTTTTGCAGATGACAACTTTTATTCACGGGTCACCTTCAACTCTCTGATGTTTTTGTATATGATGTCAATACCTTGTTGTCCAATGTATCACGCTGGATGAGAAGTAGCAATTTTCGCATTAATTCTGCAAAGACTAAGGCGATGCTTTTCAAACCTCCAAGCACTGTGATTATTTTAACGATATCAATTGATGGTCAAGATATTGAATTTGTTGATCGTATGAAATGTCTTGGCGTTATTCTGGACAATCAGCTTGGATTCTGCCACCATATTAGTGGGGTAATCTCTAAAATTAATTACACTATAAGAAGATTATACTCCCTGAATTTATATCTGCCTCTTTCTATTAGGAAAAGGCTGGCTCATTCTCTGTTGATGTCGAACCTTTTATATTGCATAGAAGTCTATTCTGGGTGCAGTGCTGAAGATTTCAATAGGTGCAATTTGCTTTTCCACAGAATAATACGTTTTGTGTACAAATTGAAACTACATGATCATGTTTCGAGATATGTTATCGATTTTTTGGGGTGTAGCTTTAAAAATTTCATTCAAATCAGATGGAAAAAAAATAAAGTTGATGTTGATTTTTCCCTTGTTCCTTGGAATATTAATCCTGTCCAATTCTTTCTGAATATAACGTTACGAACTTTACCCTAATAATCAATTTGGATTCACAGAGCAAATACGTTCAAAATAATTATACTAATAAATAATTAGCTACTGGCTTGAGCTTTTCACATGTTTACATGTTCATATATACTTAAGTATAAAATCAAACCAAAAAAGTTTGTCTTGAGTAGAACAAAAATCAGAAAAATGGGAATGAAGAAAGTGCACTTTAATATCAGCTTAAGAGTGAGTTAATTCTCGTATTCAATTTTCACGAAAAAGTTTTATATATAAGAATTAAAATCACATTCAATAGAGCCACCTGACAAGTGGTGATAAGCAAATACACGTGAGCACTGACGATGGAAGTGTAGCGGCTTCCGAAAGTGGTGCTACTCTGTTCTGCTGTGTACGTTGAAAAATTAAATTGAGTTGATTTTTCCCTTGTTCCTTGGAATATTAATCATGCCCAATTCTTTCTGAATATAACGCTACGAACCTTAGCCTAATAATCAATTTGGATTCACAGATTACTTACATTCTTTTATAAAGTAATGCTCACAAATTGTCCTGAATATATCCGTCAACATTTCATATTTTTGCAGACTGCTAGAAACCCACAGCTTCTATACCCTCTTAGTAATCATCTTATATATGACAGATCTTTTCATCTGCGAGTGGCCAAGTGCTGGAACTCTTTACCACGTTCTCTAAGAGAAATTAACTTTCCTCCTAATATATTTAGAAGTAAGCTTGTAGATTATGCTTCCATGCATAACATGTAACACAACATTATGCTCTTCTCTACAGTTGAAAAGAACTATTACTAAGAACTATTACTATTTTCAGGTCGCTAATGCGCAATACACTTTGTCACCTACATGTGATTATATTATCCATTTTCTTTTTATCTTTTATTTTATTTAATTTTTATAAGTATTGTTACTAGTTTTCTAGTTTGTTGCCCAGATATATATGTACATGAATTTATCAAATGAAGAAAAATAAACCGATGGCAGCGCTGGGAAAGTGCACTTTAATATCAGCTTGAGAGTGATTTAATTCTCGTATTCAATTTTCACGAAAAATTTGTATATATAAGAATTAAAATCACATTCAACAGAGCCACCTGACAAGTGGTGATAAGCAAATACACGTGAGCACTGACGATGGAAGTGTAGCGGCTTCCGAAAGTGGCGCTACTCTGTTCTGCTGTGTACGTTGAAAAATTAAGTTGATGTTGATTTTTCCCTTGTTCCTTGGAATATTAATCATGCCCAATTCTTTCTGAATATAACATTACGAACCTTAGCCTAGTAATCAATTTGGATTCACAGATTACTTACATTCTTTTATAAAGTAATGCTCACAAATTGTCCTGAATATATCCGTCAACATTTCATATTTTTGCAGACTGCTAGAAACCCACAGCTTCTACACCCTGTTAGTAATCATCTTATATATGACAGATCTTTTCATCTGCGAGTGGCCAAGTGCTGGAACTCTTTACCACGTTCTCTAAGAGAATTTCACTTTTCTCCTAATTCATTTAGAAGTAAGCTTGTAGAATATGCTTCCATGCATAACATGTAACACAACATTATGCTCTTCTTTACAGTTGAAAAGAACTATTACTAAGAACTATTACTATTTTCAGGTCCCTAATGCGCAATACACTTTGTCACCTACGTGTGATTATATTATCCATTTTCTTTTTATCTTTTATTATTTTATTTAATTTTTATAAGTATTGTTACTAGTTTTTTAGTTTGTTGCCCAGATATATATGTACATGAATTGATCAAATTCGTTTTTTTTTGTTGTGAGTGCGAAATTATAGCCAAGAAAAAAATATTTATTTGACATATTAAATTAAATTTATCAAGCGAAAATTGTAAAATAAAAATAAAATAACATTAAAATTGATAAAGACAAATACAGCAGAGTCTAAGAAAATTTTCTGTAGAAAATTTCAGCAGAATATAAGAAAAATTTCAGTAGAATTAATTATGATAGCTTAAACTATCAAACAAACTGAGATAATCGACTATTGAAAGACAACATTCAAAGATTACATTTAATTTAATCGCTAATCTCTATGTAAGAGACTCAGCCTTAATATTTAAATTAGGTAGATCTGAAATTATTTCTTATGAACAATTAAGCTTTTATTTAAGAATAAAATTTATATTACAAAAAACATACATATAATATAATTTTTATTAGGTGTGTTTGAGTACTTTTCCGGTAATAGTTATAGGAGAAATTGTAAAAATCGTTTACATTTAAAAGTAAATCAAAGCAATCCAGTAAAAATTTCTAGAAATTGCAACAATATGTCAAGTACGCAAACACAGCTAATATTAAACTTTATTTAATAATTAACAGGGCATTAGAAAACTTTTTATTACTCCAAAAATATGCAGTTATTGCCAAAATATGCAAAAACATGCACTTACCACCTAAATATGCAAAAATATGCAACTAAAAATCGATGCCAAACTACTTAAAATTTGATGATTCGCATAGAAAATTAGTCAATAACTTTTTGTCTACCACCACAAAAAACATGCATTTGCATGAAAGTCCGAGCCCTGATAATTAACATTCAAAGCAAATTCAATTTGCTTTTGCTTATACAAACATATCGCTTCTGATCAACAAGAGGGCATTAACTCGAAATTGAAAATTTTTCAATAGTGGTAAAAAAATTCCATTAGAAAATATATTTAGCTTGTTTTTCTTTTATTTTGTTCAATTATTGCTATTTTTTGAGTTAATAAAATTTTTCTGAAACTTTGGGAATTATTTATTATAAATTTTGTCAACAACAGTATCAACGCAAAATATAGCCAAATTTAAGTACATACAAAAATTTTTATTATGTTTCACTTGTATAAAGGCTAAACTCAAAATAATACCTTTTATATGAAAATATGTACAGGTATTATACATTTTTAATTTAACTTTTGTATTAATTCAAAATAATACTTTTTGTTGATATATAGGTAGTTACTGAAATATCATAAAAATAGTATCAACGTGGTTTTTTGGATGAAAAAGTAAAACTGAACAAGGTGAAATTTTCACGGTGAATGTACTAATGTTGTTAGTTTACTTCTTGCAAAAATTAAAAATTTCGAGGTAATACCCTCTTGTTGGTCATGTGCGATATTTATGTACATAAAAACATATTTATATATGTACATAGATATGTCCGTATGTTCTCAAACCCGAGTAATTTCTAATTTGGTGTTCCGTAAACCAAACGATTTACTTCAGTAGTATGTAAAAATCAATGTAAAAATTTTGCTTTCAGACAGAAGAAAAATCACCAAAAAATTTTTAATCATTAAATTCGTAAATTTCCCTGATTTCTGTTGCTAAAAAATTTAGTTCCTTAATTTTGAACAAGAAAATTTATGGGCAATTTTACATTTACATTTATTCATTCTTTATGAAGAACCTAGCCTATAGGCCATAATCAATTTTACCAATTTAATAATTAAATAATGACGTGTGAAATGAGCTATTTATAGTGTTTTTTAAAAAGTTATTATTTAGGATACATTTTTAATTAAAATCAATAAATAAAAACAGAACTTTTAAAAACAGTGCTTTTTACTTTTTTTAATTCGATTTACTTTCGAGCAGGTTTGGTTACTCGATTTTAAAACGACTAAAGCTATGTGAATTCGGTTTAAAGAACACCTACATACATACACACAATATATGTAAAATCGTTTTAAAAACGAAACATGTACTCGAACTGATTTTACAGAACAGGGGTTATTTAAAAAACTTAAGACTAAATTCAATTTTATATAAAATAAACATACATTTTAATTTTTATTACGTATGTCTTGGTACTTTTCTAGTGAAATTATCCAGTGACTTAGATAAATGAAAAAAAAAAAAATTTTTTGCATTTTAAATTATACCAACACAGACGTTACAATTTATAAACACAGATATTACATATTACACTTACAATAATTAACATTCAGAGCAAAATCAATTTGCCTTTACATAATATCGTGCCATAACCGCCAAAAAAGCTTAATCGCCGAAAAGTAAATTTTACAGAAGTATTTTTATATTGGCTATATAGGATTGTAGTGGACTGCTATATGTTATGTTAATAATTTTTATAAATTTCCTATAAGACAACGCGTCTTTGTAGGATTTAAGATATTTTAAGATATTATTTTAAAACTAGTAATTATTATCCTTAGCCAGCTGTTCTTTAACCATTTCTGGTATCCGTGCAGTTTTTGACACTAGTTTTGCTCTACTTGAAAAAGAGAATTTTAGCTTAAGCGATACTGCAGTTACAAAAAATTTTAAAAATTTTGAGTTTTAATAGGTTGCCTACTTGCTTTAAGCTCGAGGTCTAATTCTTCTATCCTAAATCGTCAATTCAAATTATTCCCCTATATTTCGATATTCATTGAATATCATCTTCAGGGATTTAGTGTATTTAAAAAAAAAAACATTAAAAAACAACAATTACAAAAGACAAAAAATATTAAAACCAAACAGGTACACATGTACTTACAGAAACATGGTAGAATAATACAGGTAGTGGTGAAGCGTTAACGAACTTTTTTTTTGGGTTCGACGCTGTCAAAAGTTGTTTGTTATACCAACACACACCCACACCAGAGACTTGCGCCGAGGGGTTTTGATCGGCGGCGGCTGGCTGGGAAAAAATAGTCGGCGGCGGCTCAAATTCGGCTGAAAATCGGCTGGAAATGCACATGGACATTTAATAAAAGTGAAAATTTTCATTTTGTTGTTAAATTAGTTTTTCTTTTTCATACCAATTCTTCACCAAACAAAATGGATAGAAATTAAGCATTGCTTTGCCTCTCAAACATTTTTAAATTGTTATGAAAAATAAAGCAAAGGCTTGATTGTCAAACTTTTTTAAGGCTTGTCCAGATTCAACCTAAAAAGCTATTTGTCAAGCTAAAAATTAATTTCTCTGTTCGCAATTTTATGCATGAACATCAATTATATATTTTACCGTTGGAATCTAATTCATGAATCATGCTAGAATTATTCGGATATATAATACATTATAATTTATGTATATTGAAACAAACGTCTATACCTGATTTATTTGTATCATGATAAATGGCAAATTCTATATAGGAAAAACAGATAAGATAAAGCAGGTTATTTTTCAATATAAAGTTTGACATTTGTCATGATAAAAATTTATCACGTATAGACATAGGCTAAAGCAAGGCGAATTGATACCAGGTGGCCTTATTATTGTATATGAACTTTACCAAAATGTCAAACTCTATGTAAAAAAACTAAATAAAAACTTTTTATATATGCATTTCACATGACAGATAGGTGAAGTCCAGTTGTTGTCGTACTAATAAGGCCACTTGCTATTAATACGCTTTGGGTTACAATGAAAGTCTTTCTCTAATAAATTTTTATATGTAATTTTCACTTTTGCAAAAAGCTGTTTGCTGGGAACTATCAATGGAAATTCGTCGAGTCTATAGAAAATAATAAATTATATACAGATTAAGACCTTCTTCTCAAAGATATTTCTAATGACTAAATATGGTCTAATTTAATAACTGGACGAAGAGGAAATCTTCATTAATTAACTTCGTTTGTATTTTCGATTCCTATTAATAATGCGTTTGTAAAGAAAGAAAAATAATGTAATTTCCCGAATTAATGATAAGAATTAATGTTAATGGAAATTAAATTTTTTCAATATTTTTTTGCAAACAAATTAAAGTAAAGAAATACCAAATATATGTGGGGAAAAATAAAAATTCTTATGAAATAAAAAACAGGACCCATTAGGAAGTAAGTAATATAATCCAAATAAAGAAAAAAATTTTCAACTCGAATCGTATATGGCAGAGCCCTGAAGGAACACATAAGAAATACAAACGAATTGATAATTTTCTCCTTTTTTTAAGTCGGATAATGAATATTTATTCTTTTGAATAATTTTTGACAGTTTTTGGCAGTTCGTCTTAGTAAATCAAGCTTTTTTCTCTAAATGTCAAGCTTTTTCACAATTTTGATCTGGCAAGCCTAGGTCGCAGAGTAATGCATACAAAAATATTTTTCGTTATCTTACTCTACGTCTCCACCTAACCATAGACTACTAACTAGACCCGTCACTATACAACAACATTACGAAGATTGTATGAGAGGGAACGTAATTCTTATTTTATAATGTGGTTTCTAATTTGACTATGTCCTTCATATTATCTTAGTAAGAGCACTTTGTATGTAAAAATGCACAACACATGACAACAGCCTCTTTTAGCTGTCAAAAGTGAGCATTCTGTTCCTAACTTGATATGCTGTTGTAACTTGAAGTTATTACTGCGCTGTTAAAACAATGCAGTAACAACTATGTTATACCCTGAAAAAAGCATTAACTTGAGCGGTCTACACTTAACATTAACTTGAAGTTAATGTTAAGTTGGGTGTAGACTGCAAATTACTAAAATAATGCTTGAACAAAAATTATGAAAAAAAAAACATAAAAAAGTAGAAGTCGAAATTAAAAAAAGCAATCGACGGATTATTTTAAGCCGTTTTTGAGCCGAAAAACTATCGTCGGTGGCGGCTTCCATTAAGCCGATTTTAGCCGCAAGATAAATCGGCGGCGGCTGTGGAAATTAGTCGGCGGCTCGGCTTAGCCGCGGCTCAGCCGTCTCGGCGCAAGTCTCTGGTAAACACACACATGTGAACATATAAATTTTTTTTCAAATTTTCTTTTGTGCTTTTTGACAACCTCGAACATAAACAACAATAAAAAGCCGTGTTGTTTTTGCTGTTGTAGCTTCGCTACTACCTGTAATATAATTCTACCATGTACAGAAAGAAAACATAAATACATACGTACAGAATATTCAGTATAACAGAAATAACAAAAAACAATTCTCAACAATTCTCAGTGTTAATTTTAAAGCTCATTCTCCTTTTTGTTGGTACGTTTATTATATGCAGCATTTCCAACATATAGCGGAGTTTATAATTGTTTTCAGTTTTTAACACTCTCACTTTCTCAAAATCAGGAAGGAGTGTGTTTATTTTGTGCACAATGGATTCATGGTAGAATAATATACAGGTAGCCGCATAACTAATACAAATGTACATTTGAGGTCCGAAATGTCAAACATTAATAGAGAGTGTATGTGTATGTTTGTATAACAGAAGCACCAAACATACGTGTTGTATTGTGTCTGCAACGTAGTTATTTCACATATACACAACATTTGATAGTTCGTACCACGAAAAAAAATCAGCTGGCGTTCAAGAGCTACCTTGTATATTATTCTACCGTGAGTGGGTTGTTAATGCATTTTTTTTTTGGTATTATAAGTTCTTAATTTTTGGTCTGATTTATGTGCCGCTAGTCTCGTCTTTAGTTTGTTTTTGGTTGCACCTATATAAACCATGTCACATTTTATCATATCGTCTCCATTACAAGCTATTTCATGTATTACGTCTGACTTTTCTAAATTAGGTATTTTATCCTTCGTCTTGCATTTTAGGAAGACCGTATATCCTAGGAGCTATCGCTTTGTCAGTTTTTAGTGCTCGTTTTTCCATTTCATTAATAATGTTATGCCTAACAAGTTCTTTGACTAACTCATTATTCCTTTTTTGTAATGTGCTTGTAGGATTTTTCGTCAGTTTTCTGTATGTCATCATATCTCCAATAATACTTTTCATCCTTACATCATAGTCATCTTTAGTCAATGCCACCATTATTAATGAAATGGAAAAACGAACACAAAAACTGACAAAGCGATAGCCCCTAGGATATACGGTTTTCCTAAAATCCATAAGGAAGGATATCCATTAAGACCTATTTGCTCCTGCATTAATACTCCTACCTACGAGCTTTGTAGGTATATCACTGGTATTTTGCGACGGCTCACTCTAGATTCAAAATACAATGTTAAGGACTCTATCGAATTTAAGAATAGATTAAGAAACTTGACTTTAATGGACGATGAAAGATTGATTTCCTTTGATGTTGTTTTGCTGTTTCCAAGTATCCCTGTAGATTTAGCCTTAGATATTATAGATGATAGATGGGACGAAATTTCTAAACCCACAAATATGACTAAACACTTATTTTTAAAGACTATAAAATTTTGCATTAAGGACAACAGGTATTTTAGTTATAATGATAATATATATTTACAATTGAGGGGATTACCTATGGGATCACCCGCATCGCCAATTATTGCTGACATTGTGATGGAAAGACTTTTAGACAACTTACCTCACAAACCAAAAATTTTGACGAAGTATGTAGATGACATTTTTAGTATAGTTCGGGAAAGTGCAATTGAAGAGATTTTGACGAAGTTAAACAGTTTTCACAGAAATATTAAGTTTACCGTAGAAAAAGAAAGGGATAATAGACTACCATATTTAGATACTTTAGTCATTAGAACAGGAAACTCATTAAAACTTGACCGGTATCAAAAACATGCGGCCTCCGGTAGGATTATTAACTTCTTTTCAAAACATCCCAAGAGAGTTATAATTAACACGGCTAACAATCTTATAAAAAGAGTGCTTAGTATCAGTAACCTTCAGTATCATAACGACAATATAAAAATTATAAAAAAGATATTATTTGATAACAATTTTCCAGGACGACTTGTTGAGAAACTCATAAAAGAATACCATAAAGGCATAAGCAGGCAACCACAAACCAGATTAGAACCTGAAAGGAACTACAAGTCTCTGACGTATATACCGGATTTATCGGAAAGGATTGAAAATTCAAATATATATAATTGTGAAAACTGGAAAACGGCTCATAAGACCAGTGCTGTTAGGAATTTTTTCCCAAAAACGTCAAATTTGAGAAATAAAATCGTCAAAATCGTCATGATTTTTTTCGTCAGAATAAAAATCAACTGTTTTAAAAAAAACCAACAGTGTTTTATAAAAATAAAACTATAATTTTTATAGAAAGTAGCAATTCAACTGTTTTAGTAAAAAAAATAAAAACTTAATCACAAAACAATGGTATATTTAAAATTTTTATGTATTCTAATATATACAAAGTTATAAGAAATAGAAGTTTGATGTCGATATTTCCCAGTGTTTTCATTGGTTTATTTTTTTTTCATTCCCATTTTTCTGATTTTTTGTTCTACTTAAGACAAACTTTGTTGGTACCCCCGTAGTGTAGTGGATAGTGTGTTAGACTATTAGCTGGAGGTCGCAGGTTCGATTCCTGCCAAGACCCTGGGTGTTTCTGCAGAAAAGCCGAAAAAGGCTTGAGCAGTATGTGTGTTCGATTTTATACTTAAGTATATATGAACATGATTACATGTGAAAAGCTCAAGCCAGTAGCAGCTAATTGTTTATTAATATGATTATTTCGAACGTATTTGCTTGTGAACCCAAATTGATTATTAGGCTAAGGCTCGTAACGTTTAATTCAGAAAGAATATGCTTAGGAACAAGGGAACAATTAACATCTACTTAGGGCCACATTCGGAAGCCACTACACTTCCATCGTCAGTACTCATGTGTATTTTGCTTAGTCTCTGTTGAATGTGATTTCAATATTTATACATATATGTATGTGCAATGTATGTATGTATATAAAACCCAAAAATATGAATTTATTTTTATCAGATCTAGCGTTTTATATGAAATATTACCCTACGTCTTCACGAGCCATCGACTTGAACATAACATGAACATGACGCCGACAGAGCAACTGCAAAAAATTCATCAACTTCTTTGTTGTGGTGAATACGTGCGATGTCCATGTTCTGCCTTATCAACGTATTTGGTGGTAGTGCAATAGAAATGGAATATTTAACAACTTCTTTCTGTCCCTTTTCTTTCTTTTAAAAACGGTTGTTGACGGCGAATCTCATGGCGAACATTGATGCTCAGCCATATGTTCGGGCATCGATGTCAGAGCATGGACGAAACATGGACATGAGCCGTCTACATTAGCCATATGCGATGTCTGACATGATGTTCATACCAAGTTTATGGCTAATGAAGACCCCCAGTTAAGTAACAAGTAGTGAACTCAACAAATCGTCAAAGTGTATGGGGTACTGAACAAAAAATCGTCAATCGTCATTTAGTGAATTTGATGGCAAAAATCGTCAAAATGAGAAAAAATCGTCACGTTTAACACCACTGTATAAGACTAAAGATAACTTAGGAATAATATTTAGCAAGACGAAGGATAAAATACCTAATTTAGAAAAGTCAGACGTAATATATGAAATACCTTGTAATGGAGACGATATGATAAAATGTGACATGGTTTATATAGGTACAACCAAAAACAAACTAAACGAGACCAGCGGCACATAAAACAGAACAAAAATTAAGAACTTTTAATACCCAAAAAACAGCATTAACAGCCCACTGTGCACAAAATAAACACACTCCTGATTTTGAGAAAGTGAGAGTGTTAAATACAGAAAATAATTACAAACGCCGCTATATGTTGGAAATGCTGCATATAATAAACGTACCAACAAATGTGAGAATGAACTTTAAAATTGACACTGAGAATTGGGCTCAAAGTTGTAGATATTTAATAAACAAAGTAAAGCTATAAACACTTAGACGACAGCAGGCTACCGAATACAATCTGTCAAAATTAAAATACACAGGTTTATATGAAAACGATTATTTTGACGACTTCACAGATACACGACTACACGACCACCGCTGTACCTGTCGCCAACTTAGCCTAATTTCTATTTTGATTGGCGACAATAAACAGATTAGTGCTGCCAACATAATGAGAAATGTGAAATAAATTAGCGCTTAAATTTTTTTTGAAACTAAAGAATATACAAATTTAAAAAAAAAAATAATAAAAAACACATAAGGTAATAGCCCTTTCAAAAACAAAAATGATTGTGTCATTTTTTTTCGTTGTTCTCTCTTAATTGGTTATAACCCGTAGAATATAGAACACATATAAACGATATTGGTATCATTTCAAAGTGCTCTAAAATGCCTTTCTATTGGTACATACATTTTAAAAATTTTTTAACCCATTGCGAGTGAAATGCAATTTTAAAATTTTATTATCTGAGTTTTCATGTAAAAATACCATTATCTTAAAAAGTGCCCGATTCAACGATACTTAAGCTTGTACACAGTTTTAAAGACAACCTTCCTAGCTCTCATTTGGTATATACAGTATTTATCGCTTATATGCATTCCGGATTTTGCACGACTTTTTGTGCTTATAAGCGAGAAATGCATTTATAAAAACTTTCTTATATGCATCGGCAGTGCTTATAAAAAATCGCTTATATGCTTCAGCGGTGCTTGTATAAAACTAAATTTCAATGAGCAAATAAAACCCCGAATTTTATTTTCAAAATAATTAATTTATATTTCCACAAGTTTTGCCACAGCAGCCTCATATTAGCTTTCTTGATGAATGAAGCAGCTGGTTTCAAACAGACATGTAAAATTAATGTAAATTGAGATTGAACTTTTTGTTTGCGGTTGAAAACTTGCTCCACAAATTTTTTAAAAATGTACATAATATGTACGGTGCATATATGAGTATTTTTTTAATACACTTTAAAAAGATTTATACTTCTTTACGGTGCATAAAAGCGAGAAATGCATATAATAGAAATGCAAATACGAAAAATAATTACGGTTTTTTAAATACAAATAGAAAATTTCTCTTGCTGGGATGCATGTAAACGTTAAATACAAATAACCGACGTGCATATAAGCGATAAATACTGTACTTGATAGCCGTTATCGATAAATACGTGAGTTATGGAAAATGAGATTTTAAAAATAAATTAACTCATAAACTCATTTTCAAAGAGCCAAAGCTCACGTATTTTATCGATAACGGCTATCAAGTATATACGAAATGAAAACTTGGAAGGTTCTCTATAAAACTGTATAGAAGTTTAAGTATCGTTGCATCGGACACTTTTTAAGATAATGGTATTTTTACATGAAAACTCAAATAAAATTTTAAAATTGCATTTCACTCGCAATGGGTTAAAAGATTTTCAAAATTTAAATACCAATAGAAAGGCATTTTAAAGCACTTTGCAATGATACCAATATCGTTTATATGTGTTCTATATTCTAGAACTTATAACCTATTAAAAATAAAAGTTTTGAATCCCGTAACTACGGAGCCAAGAGATAGCGTCGAAAAAATTACACTAAAATTGCTAGGCAAAAAAAAACTCTTACCCAATGACATTTTTTTTTTAATTTCAAAGATTTTGGTATTCTTGACTTAAGTCATATTATTTTCTTTAACAGAAAAGAACATCACAAAATTCAAGTATACATGTATTATAAATGCATTAACAATAAAGAGCTATAAACATTAAAATTGATTTGTTTTTAAATTGTTTCGAGATATATGTAAGTATGTTTTGAATAAGCGATTTTATTTATACATTTGATAGTGGCACCACTGAAATCTAGACATCTACAGCAAACAGCTGAAATGTCAAACTTAAATGTCAGCTGTTTACGATGTAGCTGCCGCGTCCAAAATAATTAAAGGCCATGTCAGATAAAACTTTTGCTTCGCGTTGCGTTACAGATTCGCTTTGACATCTAAGATGAAATGTACATACTTATACGAAACATGCTACATAAAGCACTTTTAACGCAGCGTGAAGCGAAAAGTTCGGCAACTCTCAAGGCCATGTCAGATAAAACTTTTGCTTCGCGTTGCGTTACAGATTCGCTTTGACATCTAAGATGAAATGTACATACTTATACGAAACATGCCACATAAAGCACTTTTAACGCAGCGTGAAGCGAAAAGTTCGGCAACTCTCATCTTTTTGCTTGCTTTGACAATCAGCTGGAATAATTTTCTTTTATTATATTGCCAAACGAAACATATTGCGCGTTTGAATCTGTTTTAATAAGAGGTAAATATGTATGTGGCATTTATTTATTTATAATAAATCGTAAAATAACATAATTGACTTTTATTTTTATAAAAAATATATATATAAATAGCAAAATTATCAACTTCTTTTTTGGTAAACGATCAATGCGCGAGCAGAGGGCGAAGCCGATGTAAAATGGTGATCGGCGCCGGCTAAGAACAAATATAGTCGGCGGCGGCTATTAGCCGGCTAAGAGCCGAAAATTTTTCGCCGGCGGCGGCTACCCAAATTTATCGGCTAACGGTCGGCTAACAGAGTATTTCTTGCTTACTTACATACAAGGTATATTTACAACAGGTATACTCGGCCCAATTATAAATAAACTTGCCTTTCTAGACGATTTACTGCCTTATTTATAAAAATAATTTTCATAAGAATTTTTTTTCATATGTTCCAAAACCGAATTAAATATTTTTAAATGCGCATGTTAGTAAATATCCACTTTTTATTATAAGAAATCGGCTTAGCCGCTAGCCGATATTAGCCGCAATAATCGGCGGCGTCTAAGTGATTGTGAAAATCAGCGGCGGCGGCTAATAGCCGGCTATTAGCCGACCAGCTTCGTGCTCTGTGCGCGAGTGTTGTCAAAGTTTTCATTGTGTCATACTCCTTTTGCTTTACACTTTTCTATCAAAGTTAGAAACGTCACGCAAAGCGACAAAGTTTTATCTGACACGGCCTTCATCTTTTTGCTTGCTTTGACAATCAGCTGGAATAATTTTCTTTTATTATATTGGCAAACGAAACATATTGCGCGTTTGAATCTGTTTTAATAAGAGGTAAATATGTATGTGGCATTTATTTATTTATAATAAATCGTAAAATAACATAATTGACTTTTATTTTTATAAAAAATATATATATAAATAGCAAAATTATCAACTACTTTTTTGGTAAACGATCAATGCGCGAGTGTTGTCAAAGTTTTCATTGTGTCATACACCTTTTGCTTTACACTTTTCTATCAAAGTTAGAAACGTCACGCAAAGCGACCAAGTTGTATCTGACACGGCCTTAAGTAGCTGACTACACGACGACAGTTGAAGCCAAAAGCATTTGTAGTCGTGTAGCCGTGTAGCTTGCTGTCGTGTAAATGTTTACAGCTTAAAACGGGCACAGTTCAATAATTAATTTTTTAGCTATGATCAGTATAATAGTGGATGTCAATGCATGAAGACGTGCACTGCATATGCATGTATGTTGTTGTTGTATTACAACATTGTTTTTATGTATATACATGCACATGCGTATTTTTATTGTTTTTTGTTATTTCTGTTAGACTGAATATTCTGTATGTATGTATTTATGTTTTCTTTCTGTAAGTACATGTGTACCTGTTTGTTTTTAATATTTTTTGTAATTGTTGTTTTTTTTAATACACTAAAGCCCTGAAGATGATATTCAATGAATATTGAAATATAGGCGAATAATTTGAATTGACGATTTAGGATAGAATAATTAGACCTTGAGCTTAAAGCAATTACGCAACGTATTATTTATATATAAAGGTCGAATAATTTGCAAATAATTTTATATTAAATTTAGAGTTTTGATATATCTCTTTGTCATTTTTGTACTCTCAGCATTAAGCTAATGTATAAACGTAAAAAAGGATTGGAAAGTAATAATGTAAATGTGCATGACTTTTTGTAGGGGATTTAAAAGAAAATTTAAAAAAAGGCACACTAAAAAGGCAGCAACAGGTTGCACGTTTTCTCGGCTGTGCAATATATATATCAGCCAAGTCTTGATTTTTTGCAACACATATATTATGCAACCATCGAATATTACATACACATTGGCGATATTATTGTACAATATGAAAAAAAGTGTTTGGCCCGGTTTAGTGCCTTTTACCCAAAAAAAAGTCACGTGCACACACATTAAGTCGAAAAAGGCTACTACGTCATAATTTGTAGCAGCGCTGTCATTGCATACGTGTCCCATATGATTTCCTCTGAACAAATTTTCAACACAACCACCTTCAATAAAAATTTAAATATGCAAATATATGTTTCTGCGGTCTGCACGTGAACATATGGTTCGTTAAATAGAATTTGACAATTGATAACATAATTATTTCCAAATCGATTGCGCGTGGAGACATTTACATCACTCAATCAATATTAAAAATGTTAAAGTACTAAGGCGAATGAATTCGCCTTGTACAGTACTTAGCATAGTGAAATAAGTCAACAGGTCAGTGATGGAAAATTCAGTACTATTGTACTATTTTCAGTACTATTTCTTTTTCAAAATACCGCAGTACCTCCACGACATAAAAAGTACTTTTTCCAATGTGTAACCAAGGCGAATTGATACCAGGTGGCCCTATTAGTAAAAATGAGCATCAACTGACTTTACCAAAGTGTCAGACTCTATGTAAAAAAAAACTAAACAACAACTTTTTATATATGCATATAAGATGACAGATTGCTAAAGTCCAGTTGTTGTTGCACTAATAAGGCCACTTGGTATTAATACGCTTGGTGTGTAACTTTAAAAAATACGAACCAAAATTATAGTACAATCAAATACTTTTGCAAAAACAACTTAAATTTTCTATTAGTATGATTATTTCGAACGTATTTGCTTTGTGAATCCAAATTGATTATTAGGCTAAGGCTCGTAACGTTATATTCAGAAAGAATTGGGCATGATTAATATTCCAAGGAACAAGGGAAAAATTAACATCAACTTAATTTTTCAACGTACACAGCAGAACAGAGTAGCGCCACTTTCGGAAGCCGCTCCTCTCCATCGTCAGTGCTCACGTGTATTTGCTTATCACCACTTGTCAAGTGGCTCTGTTGAATGTGATTTTAATTCTTTTATATACAACTTTTTCGTGAAAATTGAATACGAGAATTAAATTATTTATTCAGATGAGCCATTCTCGGAATTTTTGCCAATAAACGAAAAAACTAAAAAAAAGCTAAAAAAAAGCTTGTTTTTCGCGAATATCGGAAAACGCGCATTAAGAAAAATAAATGAATATCATTTTCGTGTTCAGCGACCTCAAATTATCTTAGAAAATGCTTTATTTTGCAAGATATGGGAAAGCCGTAGAAGTTCGAAAATTTGTTTCGTTATTTCATCTTAAGTTTGTCTGAAATCTGACCTTGTATGTATAAAATAGTGGATACCTCGAGTATAATGAGTTATAACAGCTATAAAGAATATATAGTGTTGCATCATATGATATTTCACAAATTGATCGATTTGATCTCATATTCAAAATCTTGATGCTGCGGTAGAGGTCTAAAAGTAGGTCCCAATATTTTTTTTATTATTTTTCCGATGTATCTAAAAATAAAATGCAACCTTTTTTTGCTATACGAAATTGAATTTCGCAAAAGAAATCTGACGCTCTACCCAACTGGGCATATCCAATTTTACTCGAAATGAAAATATTAATAATAGCCTAATTCACTATGTCGGTTTTACACGTTTTCCGACTAATTTCTGACTGATTTCATTGGTTTGTATTCACTAAATAGTTTAGAACATATTTAGGTGGTTGTCTTTGAAAATGAAAAATTATGGCGTCCAATAAAATAATTGTTTACCTTGTAAATTTACCAAAAAATACAGGCCAAATGATTTTTTATACTATTATGGTTTTTGACTTGGCAGTACCTCTTTTCCAATTTCTTGTATGCAAGACAAGAACCCCGAAACTCAAACGAAAAAATAATAGGGATTTACTGAATTGCATTAGTAAGTGCTTTTTGTCTATAGACGTAACGTTTTATCGAGATACTGAATTGGGCTATAAAGGTTTTCTTGGTATTGTTGCTAAAGATTATATTTAGAACTTAGTAAATCCTCAGTATTTTTATTTTGAGTGAAATAAAAACAAAGGAAATATACCTACTAATCTTTACAGCCGCATAGGCACGAAGATCTAAACGGGCCAAGAGATGTGGGTGCCAAATGATAGCAATAGCAACAAACATGAAACTAAATTTTGTCTAACCACTAGCTAAACTTTATTTACCCTCTTCATCACGGCCATTTTAACAATGTAGGATTCAACGTTAACGTGGACTTTAACGATAAGTTTTGTATGCTGAACTAGCCGTGAAAGTTCACGCTAACTTTTAATCATACATTGAAAAGGGCCGCTAAGATATGAAAAGTTGTTGTTAGTTCAAGTTACTTATATGTAGCTCTAATATTTTTAATTTAATAACTAGAACAAAAAAAGGAGTTTCCGTATTTGGAGTGCAGACACGAACCCGAAGATCGAGACAAAACTAAGGAAATAATGAAAGTATATGTTCAAATGTCAAGAATGGGTATGATAATTAAGAAGAGCAGAAATTGTATGTTTTAAGTTCTTGAAAAAATTCCCATTAGGGTGCAAAAAGTACCTTTTAAGTTGAAGCTCAGTACCATTTCAAAATCTGTATTTTCCATCACTTATACAAGTGGTCAGCTACTTATTTTTTGCTCTGCTAGTTTTGTGCATAAGCCACGTCCAGCACGTAGATTTTTGGACAAGCACAAGGTATATTGAACAAGAACAGCTGTTTTAGTACATTTGAGAATGTGTGCGTCACACAGACAATAGATTTTGACACATGTCTGGGAGTTTTCTATCAACAACGGGCATGTGTTAGTAAATTTGAGTGAGCTTATGAATGTGTGCGACACACAGTTAATGGATTTGACATATTTCTACCAACAAAATACATCTAGTTAACAACTACTTGTCCAGAGAGCCAAGCCGATGCAAAATAGTCCGCGGCGGCGGCTGAGCCAAAAATCAGTCGGCGGCGGCTGTTAGCCGGCTGAAGCCGACTATTATTAAATAAGCATAATAGGCCTATTTTTGTCGACAAAATATGAAAAAAACTCAAAAAATGGGTTATATAATGTACATGTAAAAACCGTCATATATCCGAAAATTTGTGAGTCCATAAATCGCCTGTTCTGATAGTCGTAAATGCCGAAGCTAACACATTTGTGGAGACTGCCAGACCAAGATTACATTTTAAGCACTGTTCATACAAATTTTTGTTAATATTTTTTAATTTTGCACTATAAAAATAATTTTTGATAGAGAAATTGTAGCGAGATAGTTGGCTTAACAACTCTTAGCCGACATAGTCGGCTAACAATTTTAGCCGAAATTAGCCGCTCAAGTCGGCGGCGGCTGAACAGCAATAAAAATGACCGGCTGCGGCTGAGCCGCGGCTCTGAGCCGATTGGCTTCGCTCTCTGTACTTGTCTCGCTTCCTTCAGTGCTCCCGCAAAAAACAATTAAAAGCCAATAAAGTCGGCTTCCAAATAAGCCGCCGACGCGACGATAGAATCGACGGCGGCATGAATTATTGGATTCTCCTGTAAAAAAATATCCTCAAATTCCTGACATATTTTTGTAATAATTTTTCGTTTCTCTGAATTTAAATGATCAATTCTAAGGTTTCCTATCAATTTAGAACTTTGGTCAAAGCAATGCTCGAAGTCAATGTTGTTAATTTTTATGAAATGAGAATCTATACGGGGATCCACTTTAATTGGGCTTTCAATTAAAATAGTTTTGTCTATATTTGATTTGTTGTTAACTTCCACAAAGCTGTACCACTTTCTCGCTCTGTATGCGCCAGCAGAAATAGTTACTTCTGGTTGAATCAATATATTGGGGACTAAAAAATCACCATTTTCGATATCTAAGGGCACTTTTATGATAGCTTTTGTTCTAGGTGCTACTAAAAATTTACTGGAAGTTATGTTTGGTTTAAAAGACAAAGGAATAGTTGGATTTCTTGTTATTAGCTGTTTGTTCTCAAGGTCGATTTTTGCACTTAATTTAGCTAGTATGTCGAGTCCAAGAAGTCCGTCAAAGTAGTTATGGAACCTGAATATAAAAAAGTCTAAATTTCCTTTTTCTCGAAACTCTGTGAAAAATGGTATATTTACTTTTGTATCTAATTGATGTTTATTAAGAACGGTAGTTATTGTTATGGGTGTACATTTATCTATTTTCAATTGTTTAGTAAATTCCGGATTGATAAAGGATGCTGATGCGCCTGTATCTATTAAAAATCGAAGTGGACGTCCAAATGGAGAAGATATGCTTATATAGGGAAGATTTGCGCCATGTTTATTAATGTCTAGGTATCCTTTCGGATTCTGAAGGCACTTAACTGAAAATTTCCTACGTCTTCAATTTCGTCGTCCATATTAGGTATATAGCTAGGGACATTATAGTCTTCGGGGTCAGAGCAATTCTTCAGATCTTGGAATTCATGATCAATGTGGTGAATTTCCCTTGGAAATCTTCGAGTTTGTCCGCTACTGTTTCTATGGTGAGTGTAACCTGAGGCAGTGTCCATGGGTTCTGGTGTCTGATAGCTTGTGTTGGCATTTAATTGTGATTGTTTTAAATTGTTAAACTCGTTTTTATTCCCTGTTGCTGTGTGATAGTAAGTTTGTCTAGGCATTGATGAATTAAAGTGTTGTGTGGGTTGTGGTCTATTGAATGTCTGATTGACTGGTAACTGTGGTCTATTGTAATATATATGAGGACTGTTGTTCGTGTTTTGTTGTAGTCTATGATAGTTTGTTAGCTGTGTTGTTGGAATGATTGGATACGTGTTTTGGACTATATTGTCTAATAGGTTCCTGCTTTCTGAAAAGATTCTTATTTTCTTGTTTAATATAAAACATGTTCTATTCCGTGAGACAATATGAAAAAGCTGTGATTCCGGTCTCATAGCAAAAATTGATGATCCTAAAGGTTCTGTTAACCCGTACAAGAATGTGTTGAGGCACATTTTCGCAAACAATTCTCTTTTAGCAGTGATTATATTGGGATCTACCTCATGAATCATTAAATGATTATTTATTTTAGCCTGAATTTCTACTACTGCGCTATAAAATTCTTCTAAAGTTTTGTTATTTTGTTTTAAAAGATGCAAGTCTCTGATCAATGAGGTTTCGTTACGTTTGTCGGAGTAGTGCAAAATTAAATTATCTTTAATATCTTTCCAGCTCAAACTTGTGCTGTACATATTTAGTATTTCGTTCGCCTCTCCTTCGACTTTGTTACGAATAGCTTGTAAAATTGTTTTGGCAAAGGGAGTGCCATCAATGGGCGACAACACCGAAAGTATTTCCTCCACATTGTTAATGAAATCGTATAACAATCTGGGGTTACCGTCGAATTTGGGCAGGTCCTTGACAGCGTCTGGGATTCTTAAAGTTTCCAGAACATTTTTAACTGCCGAGGCTGCACCATCAGTGGGATTCATTATAATATTATTTCCACTATTTTCGTCTACACTTGTATCACTTTCCGGAATAGGTGTAAGGGTTCTTATAATGTAAGGACGGAATCTGGGCATATGAACAAAAAAAATAGGTTTACAAAGATTACAGGAGGGTCTCTTAAGAATCGCTGGTCTTTGAAAACGTATAAATTCGTATTATAAAACAAAAATTCTTTTTTTTAAAAAAAGGTAATTTATTTTATATATATCGAAATATTTATTTTAATTATTACTATATTCTATATTTAAGTAATCACACTTAATTATTATTACTTTTACTTTTCTTTTTTAAAATCTTCTTTTACTTATTTGACAATTTGTATATTTTAATTTTTAAATTCATTTATTTATTTTCTTTATCAATATTCGATTTTGACTTACGCAAAAATAATTGCAACCTGCATTGTAGCTTATTGGCGGTTCAAGAAAAATTTCCTTCACGATAATCCTTCGTAGTGGTAATGGTCCTGTTCCGATTTGTTGCGATAATCCTTCACAATGTTACTCCTTGCACACTTTATTTTTTAATTTGTACAGGAACTACTGGAACTACCCGACTGCGCCAGTTAACTTGGAGACTAAATGCACTTATAAAAAACACAACTTCTTTCTTTCACTTCCAAATCAATAATCATTTTATTCACTCTTTTTCTTTAAAATGAAACTTATTTCCTAAATACAAAAGTGCTTACACAAATTAAGGTTCAATAATTTCTTATTTTATTTATTTTAAATCATTTCGCAATTATGCTTATTAGCTTAAATTCTTTGGAAATATATTACTTGTTAAAATTTATTTGCTGATTAAAGTTTTTAATAATTTAGTTTTATTTCTTGTGAATATTTAGTGTATGCTGATGCAGCTATTTAATCTAGGTGGCTTTGCTGGTGAGTCTGTTGTTGTTGTTGTGGCTGCAGTTGTTTCTGTAACTCGTGCGTGTGTATGTTATTACAAGTAAATAAAAATTATGATGAGCCGTAGACAGAAAAGAAGAATTGTATTTATGTATTTTACTTACTTGTTTAGATGTATGTATGTGCAGCTAAAAGTATTTTTGCAAATACTTTCTGTTGATCTGTTTGTCGATGTTGCTGGTTGACGATGAAGTATGTATGTATGTGCGGTTGTAGACAAACTGCAGCAGAGGACGGCGCACTGTGTTGCGGCTAGTGGAAAAGTAACTTTTTTCCGATTATTTTTTTCAGTGTTTTTAATGATGCAATTTCGTCACAGACATTCCAAGTAAACAAAAAACACATAAAGCTTATTTTTATGTTGGCCCGTTGATTTTTAATTGATTTTAGAAGTCAAATAGACAAAATTTTCACGAAAAGAGGGGATTTCAGGGCTGTATTCAAAATGATCTCATTTGATTTTGGTTACAGATATTTTGATTCGGAAAAAAAATCTGCCTTCGGACAAGTATCTTCTGTAAAAAAAGGAATGTTGTGTGAGACATTTTCATATGCACTTTTTTTAGAGCGAAAACCCGACTAAAGGTCCATTTTTCCTTAAAATTTGGGTTAGGTAAGCAATATCTAAAAAGTCCCAGAGAGTCCCAGTTCCAAACCACTACAGAAATGTTACATAATTTGTTTTTAACGAACTGTGAAAAAATCAGCTGCCCATACCTGCCCTCCTGGGAATTATAGCGATTTTAGTATATCACTCTCGGTATTTATTCCATAGAAATAGAACGGAAATTCTCGGAATCACTTATTGAATAATTTAATCATATTGGTTTTCGGGTGACTTTCCGTCATCCCACGTCAAATTTTTATTATTTTCAGACCGGTTTCGGCTAATCGCCATCTTCAGTGTTTTCTTTTTTGTCACTAATTAGTCCGCATGTGTGTCCGTCTTTATATAGTGTTTTCTTTTAGCTTGTGGTTTATGGAAACCCTACTGAACATTGCTTATCAAATCACTGTGCGCAAGGCAGGGGAAACAAAGAGAACTAAGCTCAGTGAAGATGAGAAGATTATTAGAGATCAAAGAAAAAAGGAAGTTCAACAAAATCTGAAAGATCAGCTCCAAATAACTGTTGATGTTGTGAAACAAGGAAGTGGAACAACTAATGATGGTAACACAGCAAGGAAATTCTTTAGTGATCCTGAGAAAACCGCTCTGGCCACAGGAGTAGATACCGAACTTATAAGAAGGTTTTCTAGTATTCTTTAAGCTATAACTTCTGGATATAATATAGACTGCGATAAGTTCTCGAAGTACGGAAAAGAAACTGCTGGTCTCTATGTAAAGAAATATTCGTGGCATTATATGCCACCATCTGTCCACAAGGTTCTTATTCATGGAGCTGAAATAATTCGTTCATTTTTGGTCCCCATTGGCCAACTATCAGAAGAAGCATTGGAAGCAGGAAACAAGGACTTCAGAAACACAAGGCTTTACCATGCGAGGAAAACATCAAGAAAAGACAATTGTGAAGACATATTACATTATCTGCTCGCCAATTCTGATCCCACAATCACAAGTAGGAGAATACTGAAGGAGAAGAAACACCTGGAATTATCAGAGGAAGCAATGAACTTATTGGTAGATGACTGATAATTTGTAATTTTTCTGTAGAATGCAATAAAATATGCCTGTGTTATAAAATAGTATCTTCAAAGTTTTTTTTTATTCTACATCTATTCTAGCACTCCACAAAAATGAGCATAACTCTCTTAAAACTGAAGCTATTGACTTCAAACCGGTATCAAATTAAAGCTTTTATTGCCACCTTTCAAATAAGAAATGAAATAGATTTTGGTTTTATATAAAATTTCAGAGTTTTTTAACAAATATCGAAAAATCATGAAAATTTGACGTTTATAATTCTTGTTCGGACCACCCTATAATTTATTTTAAAAACTAATCATTGGGTATTTATCAGAAATAAAAGAAGAATTAAAATAATTTTTTTTTACAATTTTTCGAACAATTTTGTTTTATTTTTGACTTGTTGAAAATTTGACCCAAAAATTTTTTTCGGTGTAAATTTTTTTTTCACTCATTCTGTTTGGGATTTCATTCTGACCAATCTGTAGTAGTTTCTCATCGATACAATTAAAATTACAGTTTAGGCAATATGATTTCCAAAAAATTCCGGTTTCGCAACACTGTGCGGCGGCTAACAAATGCAAGAGCGAAAATGTTGCGAATTAGATGATGATGTGCCTAATAAAACAGTAGATGTTGACGACGATAATGATGATTGACGAGCCGATGAGATCTTGATGACGATAAAGTTTATATTTTTCTTTGGTCAGCACCAAATATATAAATGTTTTCCGTTTAGGGAACTTGACCTTTTATATTAGTTTTTGTATTTAAATGTTTCTCGTTAGTTTGAGACACTTTTTATTTTTTTTATAAATTTGTTTTGCAAAATTATTTGTTTTAAAGCTTATAATTTAAAAAATTTTTAATTTGATTTTTGGACTTGTTTAATTTAGCACGGTCCTGTCACGGTCGCCAATATTTTATGTGTGTACATAAAAGAAACAAAAAAGAAGTTTTTTTTTTCGAGAATTGTATAATAGGTTGTATTTATTCAACAAGTAGTTCTAGACTAAAAAATATAAAATTCAAGTTGTTCGATTGGTGCTCAAAAAAGTAAATTAACAAAAGAGACGTACCGTTAGGAATTTCATTTGCAGACAAAAATTTATATAAAACCTTGTACATAATATTTGTATTAACAAACGAATTGAAAATAAAATGTTTTTTATAACAAACAGGCCTTTAAATGAATGCATTCAAAAAATGTACAGCATAATATACAGAAAAGGAATTTAGCTATACTTTGACTTAACATACAGGCCAAATGATTTTTTATACTATTATGGTTTTTGACTTGGCAGTACCTTTTTTCCAATTTCTTGTAGGCAAGACAAGAACCCCGAAACTCAAACGAAAAAATAATAACGATTTACTGAATTGCATTAGTAAGTGCGTTTTGTCTATAGACATAACGTTTTATTGAGATACTGAATTGGTATTTCTTGGTATTATTGCTAAAGAAAATATTTAGAACTTAGTAAATCCTCAGTATTTTTATTTTGAGTGAAATAAAAACAAAAGGAAATATACCTACTAATCTTTACAGCCGCATAGGCACGAAGATCTAAACGAGCCAAGAGATTTGGGTGCCAAATGATAGCAATAGCAAAAAACATGAAACTAAATTTTGTCTAACCACTGGCTAAACTCTTCATTACGGCCATTTTCACAATGTAGGATTCAACGTTAACGTGGACTTTAATGAAAACTTTTGTATGTCGAACTTGCCGTTAAAGTCCACGCTAACTTTTAATCATACATTGAAAAGGACCGCTAAGATATGAAAAGTTGTTTTTAGTTCAAGTTACTTATATGTAGCTCTAAATTTTTTAATTTAATAACTAGAACAAAAAAAGGAGTTTCCGTATTTAGAGTGCAGACACGAACCCGAAGATCGAGACAAAACTAAGGAAATAATGAAAATATATGTTCAAATGTCAAGAATGGGTATGATAATTAAGAAGAGCAGAAATTGTATCTTTTAAGTTCTTGAAAAAAAGTCCCATTAAGGTGCAAAAAGTACCTTTTAAGTTGAAGCTCAGTACTATTTCAAAATTTGTATTTTCTATCACTGATACAGGTGGTAGCATAACGTCAGCTACTTATTTTTTTCTCTGCTAGTTTTGTGCAGAAGCCACGTCCAGCGCACGTAGATTTTTGGACAAGCACAAGGTATTTTGAACAGGTACCACTACGAGAACAGCTGTTTTAGTAAATTTGAGAATGTGTGCGTCACACAGACAATAGATTTTGACAAATGGCTGGGAGTTTTCTATCAACAACGAGGATGTGTTACTAAATTTGAGAGAGCTTATGAATGTGTGTGACTCATAGTTAATGGATTTGACATATTTCTGGGGTATTTCTACCAACAAAATACATGTGTTTTTTGGTGTTGTATTTGAAGTGCGCCAAGATAGCGTCGAAAAAATTGTGTCGATTTTGGGAATAAGAAACCGGGAAAAAATGGGGGAAATTTATGGGTATTTTCACATTATGTTACTTCGATTTAAGGAACTAAAATCGTTGCTGGATTTTTCCCAGGAGCAGAGTAGTTCCGACAGCCCATTTGTAAAAGGAACATGAAAATAGACACTTTAATGGACAAAATGCGCCATTCGTTCCAAAAATCTGCAGAGCCGTTCCCGAGAAAAGTGGGTTTTTCCAAAATGGCCAAAAAAATCGTTGCTGGATTTTTCCCAGGAGCAGAGTAGTTCCGACAGCCCATTTGTAAAAGGGACATGAAAATAGACACTTTAATGGACAAAATGCGCCATTCGTGACAAAAATCTGCAGAGCCGTTCCCGAGAAAAGTGGGTTTTTCCAAAATGGCCAAAAAAATCGTTGCTGGATTTTTCCCAGGAGCAAAGTAGTTCCGACAGCCCATTTGTAAAAGGAACATGAAAATAGACACTTTAATGGACAAAATGCGCCATTCGTGCCAAAAATCTGCAGAGCCGTTCCCGAGAAAAGTGGGTTTTTCCAAAATGGCCAAAAAAATCGTTGCTGGATTTTTCCCAGGAGCAAAGTAGTTCCGACAGCCCATTTGTAAAAGGAACATGAAAATAGACACTTTAATGGACAAAATGCGCCATTCGTGCCAAAAATCTGCAGAGCCGTTCCCGAGAAAAGTGGGTTTTTCCAAAATGGCCAAAAAAATCGTTGCTGGATTTTTCCCAGGAGCAAAGTAGTTCCGACAGCCCATTTGTAAAAGGGACATGAAAATAGACACTTTAATGGACAAAATGCGCCATTCGTGCCAAAAATCTGCAGAGCCGTTCCCGAGAAAAGTGGGGTTTTCCAAAATGGCCAAAAAAATCGTTGCTGGATTTTTCCCAGGAGCAAAGTAGTTCCGACAGCCCATTTGTAAAAAGGAACATGAAAATAGACACTTTAATGGACAAAATGCGCCATTCGTGCCAAAAATCTGCAGAGCCGTTCCCGAGAAAAGTGGGTTTTTCCAAAATGGCCAAAAAAATCGTTGCTGGATTTTTCCCAGGAGCAAAGTAGTTCCGACAGCCCATTTGTAAAAGGAACATGAAAATAGACACTTTAATGGACAAAATGCGCCATTCGTGCCAAAAATCTGCAGAGTCGTTCCCGAGAAAAGTGGGTTTTTCCAAAATGGCCAAAAAAATCGTTGCTGGATTTTTCCCAGGAGCAAAGTAGTTCCGACAGCCCATTTGTAAAAGGAACATGAAAATAGACACTTTAATGGACAAAATGCGCCATTCGTGCCAAAAATCTGCAGAGCCGTTCCCGAGAAAAGTGGGTTTTTCCAAAATGGCCAAAAAAATCGTTGCTGGATTTTTCCCAGGAGCAAAGTAGTTCCGACAGCCCATTTGTAAAAGGGACATGAAAATAGACACTTTAATGGACAAAATGCGCCATTCGTGCCAAAAATCTGCAGAGCCGTTCCCGAGAAAAGTGGGTTTTTCCAAAATGGCCAAAAAAATCGTTGCTGGATTTTTCCCAGGAGCAAAGTAGTTCCGACAGCCCATTTGTAAAAAGGAACATGAAAATAGACACTTTAATGGACAAAATGCGCCATTCGTGCCAAAAATCTGCAGAGCCGTTCCCGAGAAAAGTGGGTTTTTCCAAAATGGCCAAAAAAATCGTTGCTGGATTTTTCCCAGGAGCAAAGTAGTTCCGACAGCCCATTTGTAAAAGGAACATGAAAATAGACACTTTAATGGACAAAATGCGCCATTCGTGCCAAAAATCTGCAGAGCCGTTCCCGAGAAAAGTGGGTTTTTCCAAAATGGCCAAAAAAATCGTTGCTGGATTTTTCCCAGGAGCAGAGTAGTTCCGACCACCTATTTATCAATGGGACATGAAAATGGATAGTTTAAGGGAGAAAATGGGTAGACACTTTAAGGGACAAAATGGAAAAAGTGGGTTCATCCAAAATGGCCGAAAATGCTGAAAGTTTTTCCCGCCTTTTTTGCATTTTTCCATAATAATGATGCTCAGTAGAGCCAACATTATAATGACTATGGTATGATATATATCGAACCTCGCAGACGTTGTAATGACTTTTGCTTAATATGGTTATGTATAGCGAAGCTCAAGGATATGAAAGGGTTTGCCACTAAGTCAAATTAATTTATAGATGGCAGCATAGCAAAAATAAGGAATATTTGAAAATATTGAGTTATTTATTGCATATTATAGGTGAAAACGACAATAATATGAACAATACATATGCAAAAATATTGTTTTGTGTTTTGTGCTTTTTTTCTATGTCTATACTTGATAATTTTTTAACATGACATATTTCAAAATTGATATTGAAAAGTAATAGTGATATTGAAAAGTAATATGTCAAAATTGATATTGAAAAGTAATAGTGCGCTTCCATAAACGTAATTTGAAATAAAATATTTGATTTGCCCAAATGCGGTAATTTGCGACGGAGTTTCCATATATTTTTCATATTGCCAAATTATCTCAAATGACTTATAGTATGTTTCCACTGGCATGATTTCGATAAATCATAGTGATTTGAACAAATCATGCTGATTTATACATGATTTACCATACATTTTGCATACCACCAAATTACCTCAAAGTAGGTGATTTATTTTATATTACGTCGAAAATACTCTTTTTCGAACTATATTTATCTACGCAACCCTGCTTTGCTTTTAAAATTACAAACTCCATCCCTGGGTCATAATTTTCGACATAATTTGGAACACATTACCCTACGCCTATACCTGATATATTTTTATCATAATAAAAGTCAAACTTTATATTGAGTTATTTTTTTATGTTAGCTGTTTTTCATGTATGGAATTTGACATTGTGAAAAAGGGCCTTAAAGAGATATAAGAAATAAATAAGAAATAATTGCAAGTTATAATTGATAAAAGTTCTCATCTACAAGTTCTCATCTTTTTCTTGAGAGGCTGTTTCCTGATGGGCTTTACTCATGATGTCCACTTGTTTTCTATTTTCAATATACGTACACCATTACGTTGATATCGATTTCTCTTTGCGAAAACTTGATTGCCTTTGGTAAAAATGCAACTAAATCCACTATCTCTAAGCTTTTCTTTGGCATACTTAAAAAGTGCATAAACTTCATCGTTCATAAACTCAGATATAACAATAGATCTCGTTGTTGGATTGTTTTTTAACATAACTTTCTTGGAAATAAATTCTTCTTTTAGCTTTTTGCTTTTGAATTGAGCACACAACTGAGCCGTGAAAGACTCCTGCTCCTTGTTACCCACAAAATTTACTTTAATTAAATCGTCTTCTGAGATAGACATATTCATTTTTGAAGCGAGGTTAACAATAACATTTGTCAAAGGTATTGTAATTAGATCCAAAGATAATCCTTTTATAAAAACATTATTAATATTGCCGTCATTAGATGGATTAGAATTTCTTTCAAAAGGTCTTTTCGTTATATTTCCTTTAAGATTTTCACGATTTTTCTTAACATTCGATGTTTTATCACTCTCTTTCTCCAAAGAATTGAAATGATTAACATAACTTTGTAGTTTCATTTTTTCTATTGATAATTGGGTACTTGTTGCAATTTCTTTTTCAAATTCGTCCGAAATATGCTTTAATTTTTTTTCCAACACTTATCTTTTCGTGAAGTATACCACCGGATAAATTATTTTCCCCGGCCTCTAAGCTCGTTTTAAGCGATTCGTTTTCAAGGTGTTTTAGTTGCAACTCTTTCGATTTGCATTCAATTTCAATGAATAACTGTTGTATACGATCCTGAAGAGCTTTTACGAGCTCTGAACTTTCCGTGTACTGACCTTGAAGATTCAGGAAGTTGTCTTCGCTGTCATTCATTTGCCTAATCCTTTCCTCAAGACCTTTTTTCGCATTTTCAATTGCAGTAAACTGCTTCTGGAGTTGTAAAAAATTGGTTGGGTTATTTTTTCATTCGATGTTTTTAGCTTCAGGTCCAGTTCAGATTGTTTTTCTACATTTTCTGCAGTTTCATCAAAGCTTAAATAAAGTTTATGTGTAGTTGGATTGTAATGACGACACTGAGGACAACTTGTTCCCCTACAAAACATAGATTATATATAGATAATTTTAAACACAATGATGGTTTGACTTGCCTCCTTTGCCATTCATTCATGCAAGAAAAATGGAACAAATGGCCACAACTGGTACTGTAGACATCATCTGCATTATTAAATGAAGCTGTACATATTGAGCACATAATATTTAGAAGTGGCACATTTCGACTTTATCTCCTCCAGAAATTCTTCAAATGCTTACAGCTTGACACAATTTATGCCTCTGAAAAAAATTTAGGCTCTTGAACTTAATCCAGAGCACGAAGCTGATCGGCGCATAGCCGGCTTAACAGCCGCCGCCGAATTTTGTTCTTAAATTGCGCCGCCGCCGATGTGTGCGGCTGTGATCGGTGCACGACTCAGCCGACAAGTAACTATCAAATAATATAAGTTTAGTAAAAGTACAACAAAAAACTTATTAATGCTTGTAAAAAATATTTTTGTCTGGACAAAATATTTTTTATATGTAATTTGACGTTCTCTTCTTGAGAGGGACGTCAAATTATATATAAAATAAATTTTGTCCGGACAAAAATTTTGTTCAAACACAATGGCTGAATTCAGCTTTAGGGCTCACGGCTCACGGCAATTGATTGATGACCCAGGGATAAAGTTTGTAATTTTAAAAGCAAAGCAGGGTTGCGTAGATAAATATAGTTCGAAAAAGAGTATTTTCGACGTAATATAAAATAAATCACCTACTTTGAGGTAATTTGGTGGTATGCAAAATGTATGGTAAATCATGTATAAATCAGCATGATTTGTTCAAATCACCATGATTTATCGAAATCATGCCGGTGGAAACATACTATAAGTCATTTGAGATAGTATAGACATAGGAAAAAAGCACAAAACACAAAACAATATTTTTGCATATGTATTGTTCATATTATTGTCGTTTTCATCTATAATATGCAATAAATAACTCAATATTTTCAAATATTCCTTATTTTTGCTATGCTGCCATCTATAAATTAATTTGACTTAGTGGCAAACCCTTTCATATCCTTGAGCTTCGCTATACATAACCATATTAAGCAAAAGTCATTACAACGTCTGCGAGGTTCGATATATATCATACCATAGTCATTATAATGTTGGCTCTACTGAGCATCATTATTATGGAAAAATGCAAAAAGGCGGGAAAAACTTTCAGCATTTTCGGCCATTTTGGATGAACCCACTTTTTCCATTTTGTCCCTTAAAGTGTCTACCCATTTTCTCCCTTAAACTATCCATTTTCATGTCCCATTGATAAATAGGTGGTCGGAACTACTCTGCTCCTGGGAAAAATCCAGCAACGATTTTTTTGGCCATTTTGGAAAAACCCACTTTTCTCGGGAACGGCTCTGCAGATTTTTGGCACGAATGGCGCATTTTGTCCATTAAAGTGTCTATTTTCATGTCCCTTTTACAAATGGGCTGTCGGAACTACTTTGCTCCTGGGAAAAATCCAGCAACGATTTTTTTGGCCATTTTGGAAAAACCCACTTTTCTCGGGAACGGCTCTGCAGATTTTTGGCACGAATGGCGCATTTTGTCCATTAAAGTGTCTATTTTCATGTTCCTTTTACAAATGGGCTGTCGGAACTACTTTGCTCCTGGGAAAAATCCAGCAACGATTTTTTTTGGCCATTTTGGAAAAACCCACTTTTCTCGGGAACGGCTCTGCAGATTTTTGGCACGAATGGCGCATTTTGTCCATTAAAGTGTCTATTTTCATGTTCCTTTTACAAATGGGCTGTCGGAACTACTTTGCTCCTGGGAAAAATCCAGCAACGATTTTTTTGGCCATTTTGGAAAAACCCACTTTTCTCGGGAACGGCTCTGCAGAATTTTGGCACGAATGGCGCATTTTGTCCATTAAAGTGTCTATTTTCATGTCCCTTTTACAAATGGGCTGTCGGAACTACTTTGCTCCTGGGAAAAATCCAGCAACGATTTTTTTGCCATTTTGGAAAAACCGACTTTTCTCGGGAACGGCTCTGCAGATTTTTGGCACGAATGGCGCATTTTGTCCATTAAAGTGTCTATTTTCATGTTCCTTTTTACAAATGGGCTGTCGGAACTACTTTGCTCCTGGGAAAAATCCAGCAACGATTTTTTTGGCCATTTTGGAAAAACCCACTTTTCTCGGGAACGGCTCTGCAGATTTTTGGCACGAATGGCGCATTTTGTCCATTAAAGTGTCTATTTTCATGTTCCTTTTACAAATGGGCTGTCGGAACTACTTTGCTCCAGGGAAAAATCCAGCAACGATTTTTTTGGCCATTTTGGAAAAACCCACTTTTCTCGGGAACGGCTCTGCAGATTTTTGGCACGAATGGCGCATTTTGTCCATTAAAGTGTCTATTTTCATGTCCCTTTTACAAATGGGCTGTCGGAACTACTTTGCTCCTGGGAAAAATCCAGCAACGATTTTTTTTGCCATTTTGGAAAAACCCACTTTTCTCGGGAACGGCTCTGCAGATTTTTGGCACGAATGGCGCATTTTGTCCATTAAAGTGTCTATTTTCATGTCCCTTTTACAAATGGGCTGTCGGAACTACTTTGCTCCTGGGAAAAATCCAGCAACGATTTTTTTGGCCATTTTGGAAAAACCCACTTTTCTCGGGAACGGCTCTGCAGATTTTTGTCACGAATGGCGTATTTTGTCCATTAAAGTGTCTTTTTTCATGTTCCTCTTACAAATGGGCTGTCGGAACTACTTTGCTCCTGGGAAAAATCCAGCAACGATTTTTTTGGCCATTTTGAAAAAACCCACTTTTCTCGGGAACGGCTCTGCAGATTTTTGGCACGAATGGCGCATTTTGTCCATTAAAGTGTCTATTTTCATGTCCCTTTTACAAATGGGCTGTCGGAACTACTTTGCTCCTGGGAAAAATCCAGCAACGATTTTTTTTTGCCATTTTGGAAAAACCCACTTTTCTCGGGAACGGCTCTGCAGATTTTTGGCACGAATGGCGCATTTTGTCCATTAAAGTGTCTATTTTCATGTTCCTTTTACAAATGGGCTGTCGGAACTACTTTGCTCCTGGGAAAAATCCAGCAACGATTTTTTTTTTGGCTATTTTGGAAAAACCCACTTTTCTCGGGAACGGCTCTGCAGATTTTTGGCACGAATGGCGCATTTTGTCCATTAAAGTGCCTATTTTCATGTCCCTTTTACAAATGGGCTGTCGGAACTACTTTGCTCCTGGGAAAAATCCAGCAACGATTTTTTTGGCCATTTTGGAAAAACCCACTTTTCTCGGGAACGGCTCTGCAGATTTTTGGCACGAATGGCGCATTTTGTCCATTAAAGTGTCTATTTTCATGTTCCTTTTACAAATGGGCTGTCGGAACTACTTTGCTCCTGGGAAAAATCCAGCAACGATTTTTTTGGCCATTTTGGAAAAACCCACTTTTCTCGGGAACGGCTCTGCAGATTTTTGGCACGAATGGCGCATTTGTCCATTAAAGTGTCTATTTTCATGTTCCTTTTACAAATGGGCTGTCGGAACTACTTTGCTCCTGGGAAAAATCCAGCAACGATTTTTTTGGCCATTTTGGAAAAACCCACTTTTCTCGGGAACGGCTCTGCAGATTTTTGGAACGAATGGCGCATTTTGTCCATTAAAGTGTCTATTTTCATGTTCCTTTTACAAATGGGCTGTCGGAACTACTCTGCTCCTGGGAAAAATCCAGCAACGATTTTTTTGGCCATTTTGGAAAAACCCACTTTTCTCGGGAACGGCTCTGCAGATTTTTGGCACGAATGGCGCATTTGTCCATTAAAGTGTCTATTTTCATGTTCCTTTTACAAATGGGCTGTCGGAACTACTTTGCTCCTGGGAAAAATCCAGCAACGATTTTTTGGCCATTTTGGAAAAACCCACTTTTCTCGGGAACGGCTCTGCAGATTTTTGGCACGAATGGCGCATTTTGTCCATTAAAGTGTCTATTTTCATGTTCCTTTTACAAATGGGCTGTCGGAACTACTTTGCTCCTGGGAAAAATCCAGCAACGATTTTTTTGGCCATTTTGGAAAAACCCACTTTTCTCGGGAACGGCTCTGCAGATTTTTGGCACGAATGGCGCATTTGTCCATTAAAGTGTCTATTTTCATGTTCCTTTTACAAATGGGCTGTCGGAACTACTTTGCTCCTGGGAAAAATCCAGCAACGATTTTTTTGGCCATTTTGGAAAAACCCACTTTTCTCGGGAACGGCTCTGCAGATTTTTGGAACGAATGGCGCATTTTGTCCATTAAAGTGTCTATTTTCATGTTCCTTTTACAAATGGGCTGTCGGAACTACTCTGCTCCTGGGAAAAATCCAGCAACGATTTTTTTGGCCATTTTGGAAAAACCCACTTTTCTCGGGAACGGCTCTGCAGATTTTTGGCACGAATGGCGCATTTGTCCATTCAAGTGTCTATTTTCATGTTCCTTTTACAAATGGGCTGTCGGAACTACTTTGCTCCTGGGAAAAATCCAGCAACGATTTTTTTGGCCATTTTGGAAAAACCCACTTTTCTCGGGAACGGCTCTGCAGATTTTTGGCACGAATGGCGCATTTTGTCCATTAAAGTGTCTATTTTCATGTTCCTTTTACAAATGGGCTGTCGGAACTACTTTGCTCCTGGGAAAAATCCAGCAACGATTTTTTTTTGCCATTTTGGAAAAACCCACTTTTCTCGGGAACGGCTCTGCAGATTTTTGGCACGAATGGCGCATTTTGTCCATTAAAGTGTCTATTTTCATGTTCCTTTTACAAATGGGCTGTCGGAACTACTTGGCTCCTGGGAAAAATCCAGCAACGATTTTTTTGGTCATTTTGGAAAAACCCACTTTTCTCGGGAACGGCTCTGCAGATTTTTGGCACGAATGGCGCATTTGTCCATTAAAGTGTCTATTTTGATGTTCCTTTTACAAATGGGCTGTCGGAACTACTTTGCTCCTGGGAAAAATCCAGCAACGATTTTTTTGGCCATTTTGGAAAAACCCACTTTTCTCGGGAACGGCTCTGCAGATTTTTGGAACGAATGGCGCATTTTGTCCATTAAAGTGTCTATTTTCATGTTCCTTTTACAAATGGGCTGTCGTAACTACTCTGCTCCTGGGAAAAATCCAGCAACGATTTTTTTGGCCATTTTGGAAAAACCCACTTTTCTCGGGAACGGCTCTGCAGAATTTTGGCACGAATGGCGCATTTTGTCCATTAAAGTGTCTATTTTCATGTCCCTTTTACAAATGGGCTGTCGGAACTACTTTGCTCCTGGGAAAAATCCAGCAACGATTTTTTTTGCCATTTTGGAAAAACCGACTTTTCTCGGGAACGGCTCTGCAGATTTTTGGCACGAATGGCGCATTTTGTCCATTAAAGTGTCTATTTTCATGTTCCTTTTACAAATGGTCTGTCGGAACTACTTTGCTCCTGGGAAAAATCCAGCAACGATTTTTTTTGGCCATTTTGGAAAAACCCACTTTTCTCGGGAACGGCTCTGCAGATTTTTGGCACGAATGGCGCATTTTGTCCATTAAAGTGTCTATTTTCATGTTCCTTTTTACAAATGGGCTGTCGGAACTACTTTGCTCCTGGGAAAAATCCAGCAACGATTTTTTTGGCCATTTTGGAAAAACCCACTTTTCTCGGGAACGGCTCTGCAGATTTTTGGCACGAATGGCGCATTTTGTCCATTAAAGTGTCTATTTTCATGTTCCTTTTACAAATGGGCTGTCGGAACTACTTTGCTCCTGGGAAAAATCCAGCAACGATTTTTTTGGCCATTTTGGAAAAACCCACTTTTCTCGGGAACGGCTCTGCAGATTTTTGGCACGAATGGCGCATTTTGTCCATTAAAGTGTCTATTTTCATGTCCCTTTTACAAATGGGCTGTCGGAACTACTTTGCTCCTGGGAAAAATCCAGCAACGATTTTTTTTGCCATTTTGGAAAAACCGACTTTTCTCGGGAACGGCTCTGCAGATTTTTGGCACGAATGGCGCATTTTGTCCATTAAAGTGTCTATTTTCATGTTCCTTTTACAAATGGGCTGTCGGAACTACTTTGCTCGTGGGAAAAATCCAGCAACGATTTTTTTTGGCCATTTTGGAAAAACCCACTTTTCTCGGGAACGGCTCTGCAGATTTTTGGCACGAATGGCGCATTTTGTCCATTAAAGTGTCTATTTTCATGTTCCTTTTTACAAATGGGCTGTCGGAACTACTTTGCTCCTGGGAAAAATCCAGCAACGATTTTTTTGGCCATTTTGGAAAAACCCACTTTTCTCGGGAACGGCTCTGCAGATTTTTGGCACGAATGGCGCATTTTGTCCATTAAAGTGTCTATTTTCATGTCCCTTTTACAAATGGGCTGTCGGAACTACTTGGCTCCTGGGAAAAATCCAGCAACGATTTTTTTGGTCATTTTGGAAAAACCCACTTTTCTCGGGAACGGCTCTGCAGATTTTTGGCACGAATGGCGCATTTTGTCCATTAAAGTGTCTATTTTCATGTTCCTTTTACAAATGGGCTGTCGGAACTACTTTGCTCCTGGGAAAAATCCAGCAACGATTTTTTTGGCCATTTTGGAAAAACCCACTTTTCTCGGGAACGGCTCTGCAGATTTTTGGAACGAATGGCGCATTTTGTCCATTAAAGTGTCTATTTTCATGTTCCTTTTACAAATGGGCTGTCGTAACTACTCTGCTCCTGGGAAAAATCCAGCAACGATTTTTTTGGCCATTTTGGAAAAACCCACTTTTCTCGGGAACGGCTCTGCAGAATTTTGGCACGAATGGCGCATTTTGTCCATTAAAGTGTCTATTTTCATGTCCCTTTTACAAATGGGCTGTCGGAACTACTTTGCTCCTGGGAAAAATCCAGCAACGATTTTTTTTGCCATTTTGGAAAAACCGACTTTTCTCGGGAACGGCTCTGCAGATTTTTGGCACGAATGGCGCATTTTGTCCATTAAAGTGTCTATTTTCATGTTCCTTTTACAAATGGGCTGTTGGAACTACTTTGCTCCTGGGAAAAATCCAGCAACGATTTTTTTTGGCCATTTTGGAAAAACCCACTTTTCTCGGGAACGGCTCTGCAGATTTTTGGCACGAATGGCGCATTTTGTCCATTAAAGTGTCTATTTTCATGTTCCTTTTTACAAATGGGCTGTCGGAACTACTTTGCTCCTGGGAAAAATCCAGCAACGATTTTTTTGACCATTTTGGAAAAACCCACTTTTCTCGGGAACGGCTCTGCAGATTTTTGGCACGAATGGCGCATTTTGTCCATTAAAGTGTCTATTTTCATGTTCCTTTTACAAATGGGCTGTCGGAACTACTTTGCTCCTGGGAAAAATCCAGCAACGATTTTTTTGGCCATTTTGGAAAAACCCACTTTTCTCGGGAACGGCTCTGCAGATTTTTGGCACGAATGGCGCATTTTGTCCATTAAAGTGTCTATTTTCATGTCCCTTTTACAAATGGGCTGTCGGAACTACTTTGCTCCTGGGAAAAATCCAGCAACGATTTTTTTTGCCATTTTGGAAAAACCGACTTTTCTCGGGAACGGCTCTGCAGATTTTTGGCACGAATGGCGCATTTTGTCCATTAAAGTGTCTATTTTCATGTTCCTTTTACAAATGGGCTGTCGGAACTACTTTGCTCCTGGGAAAAATCCAGCAACGATTTTTTTGGCCATTTTGGAAAAACCGACTTTTCTCGGGAACGGCTCTGCAGATTTTTGGCACGAATGGCGCATTTTGTCCATTAAAGATTCTATTTTCATGTCCCTTTTACAAATGGGCTGTCGGAACTACTTTGCTCCTGGGAAAAATCCAGCAACGATTTTTTTGGCCATTTTGGAAAAACCCACTTTTCTCGGGAACGGCTCTGCAGATTTTTGGCACGAATGGCGCATTTTGTCCATTAAAGTGTCTATTTTCATGTTCCTTTTACAAATGGGCTGTCGGAACTACTTTGCTCCTGGGAAAAATCCAGCAACGATTTTTTTGGCCATTTTGGAAAAACCCACTTTTCTCGGGAACGGCTCTGCAGATTTTTGGCACGAATGGCGCATTTTGTCCATTAAAGTGTCTATTTTCATGTTCCTTTTACAAATGGGCTGTCGGAACTACTTTGCTCCTGGGAAAAATCCAGCAACGATTTTTTTGGCCATTTTGGAAAAACCCACTTTTCTCGGGAACGGCTCTGCAGATTTTTGGCACGAATGGTGTATTTTGTCCATTAAAGTGTCTATTTTCATGTACCTTTTACAAATGGGCTGTCGGAACTACATTGCTCCTGGGAAAAATCCAGCAACGATTTTTTTGGCCATTTTGGAAAAACCCACTTTTCTCGGGAACGTCTCTGCAGATTTTTGGCACGAATGGCGCATTTTTTCCATTAAAGTGTCTATTTTCATGTTCCTTTTACAAATGGGCTGTCGGAACTACTTTGCTCCTGGGAAAAATCCAGCAACGATTTTTTTGGCCATTTTGGAAAAACCCACTTTTCTCGGGAACGGCTCTGCAGATTTTTGGCACGAATGGCGCATTTTGTCCATTAAAGTGTATATTTTCATGTTCCTTTTACAAATGGGCTGTCGGAACTACTTTGCTCCTGGGAAAAATCCAGCAACGATTTTTTTGGCCATTTTGGAAATCCCACTTTTCTCGGGAACGGCTCTGCAGATTTTTGGCACGAATGGCGCATTTTGTCCATTAAAGTGTCTATTTTCATGTCCTTTTTACAAATGGGCTGTCGGAACTACTTTGCTCCTGGGAAAAATCCAGCAACGATTTTTTTGGCCATTTTGGAAAAACCCACTTTTCTCGGGAACGGCTCTGTAGATTTTTGCCACGAATGGCGCATTTTGTCCATTAAAGTGTCTATTTTCATGTTCCTTTTACAAATGGGCTGTCGGAACTACTTTGCTCCTGGGAAAAATCCAGCAAGGTTTTTTTTGGCCATTTTGGAAAAACCCACTTTTCTCGGGAACGGCTCTGCAGATTTTTGGCACGAATGGCGCATTTTGTCCATTAAAGTGTCTATTTTCATGTTCCTTTTACAAATGGGCTGTCGGAACTACTTGGCTCCTGGGAAAAATCCAGCAACGATTTTTTTGGTCATTTTGGAAAAACCCACTTTTCTCGGGAACGGCTCTGCAGATTTTTGGCACGAATGGCGCATTTGTCCATTAAAGTGTCTATTTTGATGTTCCTTTTACAAATGGGCTGTCGGAACTACTTTGCTCCTGGGAAAAATCCAGCAACGATTTTTTTGGCCATTTTGGAAAAACCCACTTTTCTCGGGAACGGCTCTGCAGATTTTTGGAACGAATGGCGCATTTTGTCCATTAAAGTGTCTATTTTCATGTTCCTTTTACAAATGGGCTGTCGTAACTACTCTGCTCCTGGGAAAAATCCAGCAACGATTTTTTTGGCCATTTTGGAAAAACCCACTTTTCTCGGGAACGGCTCTGCAGAATTTTGGCACGAATGGCGCATTTTGTCCATTAAAGTGTCTATTTTCATGTCCCTTTTACAAATGGGCTGTCGGAACTACTTTGCTCCTGGGAAAAATCCAGCAACGATTTTTTTTGCCATTTTGGAAAAACCGACTTTTCTCGGGAACGGCTCTGCAGATTTTTGGCACGAATGGCGCATTTTGTCCATTAAAGTGTCTATTTTCATGTTCCTTTTACAAATGGTCTGTCGGAACTACTTTGCTCCTGGGAAAAATCCAGCAACGATTTTTTTTGGCCATTTTGGAAAAACCCACTTTTCTCGGGAACGGCTCTGCAGATTTTTGGCACGAATGGCGCATTTTGTCCATTAAAGTGTCTATTTTCATGTTCCTTTTTACAAATGGGCTGTCGGAACTACTTTGCTCCTGGGAAAAATCCAGCAACGATTTTTTTGGCCATTTTGGAAAAACCCACTTTTCTCGGGAACGGCTCTGCAGATTTTTGGCACGAATGGCGCATTTTGTCCATTAAAGTGTCTATTTTCATGTTCCTTTTACAAATGGGCTGTCGGAACTACTTTGCTCCTGGGAAAAATCCAGCAACGATTTTTTTGGCCATTTTGGAAAAACCCACTTTTCTCGGGAACGGCTCTGCAGATTTTTGGCACGAATGGCGCATTTTGTCCATTAAAGTGTCTATTTTCATGTCCCTTTTACAAATGGGCTGTCGGAACTACTTTGCTCCTGGGAAAAATCCAGCAACGATTTTTTTTGCCATTTTGGAAAAACCGACTTTTCTCGGGAACGGCTCTGCAGATTTTTGGCACGAATGGCGCATTTTGTCCATTAAAGTGTCTATTTTCATGTTCCTTTTACAAATGGGCTGTCGGAACTACTTTGCTCGTGGGAAAAATCCAGCAACGATTTTTTTTGGCCATTTTGGAAAAACCCACTTTTCTCGGGAACGGCTCTGCAGATTTTTGGCACGAATGGCGCATTTTGTCCATTAAAGTGTCTATTTTCATGTTCCTTTTTACAAATGGGCTGTCGGAACTACTTTGCTCCTGGGAAAAATCCAGCAACGATTTTTTTGGCCATTTTGGAAAAACCCACTTTTCTCGGGAACGGCTCTGCAGATTTTTGGCACGAATGGCGCATTTTGTCCATTAAAGTGTCTATTTTCATGTCCCTTTTACAAATGGGCTGTCGGAACTACTTGGCTCCTGGGAAAAATCCAGCAACGATTTTTTTGGTCATTTTGGAAAAACCCACTTTTCTCGGGAACGGCTCTGCAGATTTTTGGCACGAATGGCGCATTTTGTCCATTAAAGTGTCTATTTTCATGTTCCTTTTACAAATGGGCTGTCGGAACTACTTTGCTCCTGGGAAAAATCCAGCAACGATTTTTTTGGCCATTTTGGAAAAACCCACTTTTCTCGGGAACGGCTCTGCAGATTTTTGGAACGAATGGCGCATTTTGTCCATTAAAGTGTCTATTTTCATGTTCCTTTTACAAATGGGCTGTCGTAACTACTCTGCTCCTGGGAAAAATCCAGCAACGATTTTTTTGGCCATTTTGGAAAAACCCACTTTTCTCGGGAACGGCTCTGCAGAATTTTGGCACGAATGGCGCATTTTGTCCATTAAAGTGTCTATTTTCATGTCCCTTTTACAAATGGGCTGTCGGAACTACTTTGCTCCTGGGAAAAATCCAGCAACGATTTTTTTTGCCATTTTGGAAAAACCGACTTTTCTCGGGAACGGCTCTGCAGATTTTTGGCACGAATGGCGCATTTTGTCCATTAAAGTGTCTATTTTCATGTTCCTTTTACAAATGGGCTGTTGGAACTACTTTGCTCCTGGGAAAAATCCAGCAACGATTTTTTTTGGCCATTTTGGAAAAACCCACTTTTCTCGGGAACGGCTCTGCAGATTTTTGGCACGAATGGCGCATTTTGTCCATTAAAGTGTCTATTTTCATGTTCCTTTTTACAAATGGGCTGTCGGAACTACTTTGCTCCTGGGAAAAATCCAGCAACGATTTTTTTGACCATTTTGGAAAAACCCACTTTTCTCGGGAACGGCTCTGCAGATTTTTGGCACGAATGGCGCATTTTGTCCATTAAAGTGTCTATTTTCATGTTCCTTTTACAAATGGGCTGTCGGAACTACTTTGCTCCTGGGAAAAATCCAGCAACGATTTTTTTGGCCATTTTGGAAAAACCCACTTTTCTCGGGAACGGCTCTGCAGATTTTTGGCACGAATGGCGCATTTTGTCCATTAAAGTGTCTATTTTCATGTCCCTTTTACAAATGGGCTGTCGGAACTACTTTGCTCCTGGGAAAAATCCAGCAACGATTTTTTTTGCCATTTTGGAAAAACCGACTTTTCTCGGGAACGGCTCTGCAGATTTTTGGCACGAATGGCGCATTTTGTCCATTAAAGTGTCTATTTTCATGTTCCTTTTACAAATGGGCTGTCGGAACTACTTTGCTCCTGGGAAAAATCCAGCAACGATTTTTTTGGCCATTTTGGAAAAACCGACTTTTCTCGGGAACGGCTCTGCAGATTTTTGGCACGAATGGCGCATTTTGTCCATTAAAGATTCTATTTTCATGTCCCTTTTACAAATGGGCTGTCGGAACTACTTTGCTCCTGGGAAAAATCCAGCAACGATTTTTTTGGCCATTTTGGAAAAACCCACTTTTCTCGGGAACGGCTCTGCAGATTTTTGGCACGAATGGCGCATTTTGTCCATTAAAGTGTCTATTTTCATGTTCCTTTTACAAATGGGCTGTCGGAACTACTTTGCTCCTGGGAAAAATCCAGCAACGATTTTTTTGGCCATTTTGGAAAAACCCACTTTTCTCGGGAACGGCTCTGCAGATTTTTGGCACGAATGGCGCATTTTGTCCATTAAAGTGTCTATTTTCATGTTCCTTTTACAAATGGGCTGTCGGAACTACTTTGCTCCTGGGAAAAATCCAGCAACGATTTTTTTGGCCATTTTGGAAAAACCCACTTTTCTCGGGAACGGCTCTGCAGATTTTTGGCACGAATGGTGTATTTTGTCCATTAAAGTGTCTATTTTCATGTACCTTTTACAAATGGGCTGTCGGAACTACATTGCTCCTGGGAAAAATCCAGCAACGATTTTTTTGGCCATTTTGGAAAAACCCACTTTTCTCGGGAACGTCTCTGCAGATTTTTGGCACGAATGGCGCATTTTTTCCATTAAAGTGTCTATTTTCATGTTCCTTTTACAAATGGGCTGTCGGAACTACTTTGCTCCTGGGAAAAATCCAGCAACGATTTTTTTGGCCATTTTGGAAAAACCCACTTTTCTCGGGAACGGCTCTGCAGATTTTTGGCACGAATGGCGCATTTTGTCCATTAAAGTGTATATTTTCATGTTCCTTTTACAAATGGGCTGTCGGAACTACTTTGCTCCTGGGAAAAATCCAGCAACGATTTTTTTGGCCATTTTGGAAATCCCACTTTTCTCGGGAACGGCTCTGCAGATTTTTGGCACGAATGGCGCATTTTGTCCATTAAAGTGTCTATTTTCATGTCCTTTTTACAAATGGGCTGTCGGAACTACTTTGCTCCTGGGAAAAATCCAGCAACGATTTTTTTGGCCATTTTGGAAAAACCCACTTTTCTCGGGAACGGCTCTGTAGATTTTTGCCACGAATGGCGCATTTTGTCCATTAAAGTGTCTATTTTCATGTTCCTTTTACAAATGGGCTGTCGGAACTACTTTGCTCCTGGGAAAAATCCAGCAAGGTTTTTTTTGGCCATTTTGGAAAAACCCACTTTTCTCGGGAACGGCTCTGCAGATTTTTGGCACGAATGGCGCATTTTGTCCATTAAAGTGTCTATTTTCATGTCCCTTTTACAAATGGGCTGTCGGAACTACTTTGCTCCTGGGAAAAATCCAGCAACGATTTTTTTGGCCATTTTGGAAAAACCCACTTTTCTCGGGAACGGCTCTGCAGATTTTTGTCACGAATGGCGTATTTTGTCCATTAAAGTGTCTTTTTTCATGTTCCTTTTACAAATGGGCTGTCGGAACTACTTTGCTCCTGGGAAAAATCCAGCAACGATTTTTTTGGCCATTTTGAAAAAACCCACTTTTCTCGGGAACGGCTCTGCAGATTTTTGGCACGAATGGCGCATTTTGTCCATTAAAGTGTCTATTTTCATGTCCCTTTTACAAATGGGCTGTCGGAACTACTTTGCTCCTGGGAAAAATCCAGCAACGATTTTTTTGGCCATTTTGGAAAAACCGACTTTTCTCGGGAACGGCTCTGCAGATTTTTTGCACGAATGGCGCATTTTGTCCATTAAAGTGTCTATTTTCATGTTCCTTTTACAAATGGGCTGTCGGAACTACTTTGCTCCTGGGAAAAATCCAGCAACGATTTTTTTGGCCATTTTGGAAAAACCCACTTTTCTCGGGAACGGCTCTGCAGATTTTTGGCACGAATGGCGCATTTTGTCCATTAAAGTGTCTATTTTCATGTCCCTTTTACAAATGAGCTGTCGGAACTACTTTGCTCCTGGGAAAAATCCAGCAACGATTTTTTTGGCCATTTTGAAAAAACCCACTTTTCTCGGGAACGGCTCTGCAGATTTTTGGCACGAATGGCGCATTTTGTCCATTAAAGTGTCTATTTTCATGTCCCTTTTACAAATGGGCTGTCGGAACTACTTTGCTCCTGGGAAAAATCCAGCAACGATTTTTTTTTTGCCATTTTGGAAAAACCCACTTTTCTCGGGAACGGCTCTGCAGATTTTTGGCACGAATGGCGCATTTTGTCCATTAAAGTGTCTATTTTCATGTTCCTTTTACAAATGGGCTGTCGGAACTACTTTGCTCCTGGGAAAAATCCAGCAACGATTTTTTTTTGGCTATTTTGGAAAAACCCACTTTTCTCGGGAACGGCTCTGCAGATTTTTGGCACGAATGGCGCATTTTGTCCATTAAAGTGCCTATTTTCATGTCCCTTTTACAAATGGGCTGTCGGAACTACTTTGCTCCTGGGAAAAATCCAGCAACGATTTTTTTGGCCATTTTGGAAAAACCCACTTTTCTCGGGAACGGCTCTGCAGATTTTTGGCACGAATGGCGCATTTTGTCCATTAAAGTGTCTATTTTCATGTTCCTTTTACAAATGGGCTGTCGGAACTACTTTGCTCCTGGGAAAAATCCAGCAACGATTTTTTTGGCCATTTTGGAAAAACCCACTTTTCTCGGGAACGGCTCTGCAGATTTTTGGCACGAATGGCGCATTTTGTCCATTAAAGTGTCTATTTTCATGTCCTTTTTACAAATGCGCTGTCGGAACTACTTGGCTCCTGGGAAAAATCCAGCAACGATTTTTTTGGTCATTTTGGAAAAACCCACTTTTCTCGGGAACGGCTCTGCAGATTTTTGGCACGAATGGCGCATTTGTCCATTAAAGTGTCTATTTTCATGTTCCTTTTACAAATGGGCTGTCGGAACTACTTTGCTCCTGGGAAAAATCCAGCAACGATTTTTTTGGCCATTTTGGAAAAACCCACTTTTCTCGGGAACGGCTCTGCAGATTTTTGGAACGAATGGCGCATTTTGTCCATTAAAGTGTCTATTTTCATGTTCCTTTTACAAATGGGCTGTCGTAACTACTCTGCTCCTGGGAAAAATCCAGCAACGATTTTTTTGGCCATTTTGGAAAAACCCACTTTTCTCGGGAACGGCTCTGCAGAATTTTGGCACGAATGGCGCATTTTGTCCATTAAAGTGTCTATTTTCATGTCCCTTTTACAAATGGGCTGTCGGAACTACTTTGCTCCTGGGAAAAATCCAGCAACGATTTTTTTTGCCATTTTGGAAAAACCGACTTTTCTCGGGAACGGCTCTGCAGATTTTTGGCACGAATGGCGCATTTTGTCCATTAAAGTGTCTATTTTCATGTTCCTTTTACAAATGGGCTGTCGGAACTACTTTGCTCCTGGGAAAAATCCAGCAACGATTTTTTTTGGCCATTTTGGAAAAACCCACTTTTCTCGGGAACGGCTCTGCAGATTTTTGGCACGAATGGCGCATTTTGTCCATTAAAGTGTCTATTTTCATGTTCCTTTTTACAAATGGGCTGTCGGAACTACTTTGCTCCTGGGAAAAATCCAGCAACGATTTTTTTGGCCATTTTGGAAAAACCCACTTTTCTCGGGAACGGCTCTGCAGATTTTTGGCACGAATGGCGCATTTTGTCCATTAAAGTGTCTATTTTCATGTTCCTTTTACAAATGGGCTGTCGGAACTACTTTGCTCCTGGGAAAAATCCAGCAACGATTTTTTTGGCCATTTTGGAAAAACCCACTTTTCTCGGGAACGGCTCTGCAGATTTTTGGCACGAATGGCGCATTTTGTCCATTAAAGTGTCTATTTTCATGTTCCTTTTTACAAATGGGCTGTCGGAACTACTTTGCTCCTGGGAAAAATCCAGCAACGATTTTTTTGGCCATTTTGGAAAAACCCACTTTTCTCGGGAACGGCTCTGCAGATTTTTGGCACGAATGGCGCATTTTGTCCATTAAAGTGTCTATTTTCATGTCCCTTTTACAAATGGGCTGTCGGAACTACTCTGCTCCTGGGAAAAATCCAGCAACGATTTTTTTTGGCCATTTTGGAAAAACCCACTTTTCTCGGGAACGGCTCTGCAGATTTTTGGAACGAATGGCGCATTTTGTCCATTAAAGTGTCTATTTTCATGTTCCTTTTACAAATGGGCTGTCGGAACTACTCTGCTCCTGGGAAAAATCCAGCAACGATTTTTTTGGCCATTTTGGAAAAACCCACTTTTCTCGGGAACGGCTCTGCAGAATTTTGGCACGAATGGCGCATTTTGTCCATTAAAGTGTCTATTTTCATGTTCCTTTTACAAATGGGCTGTCGGAACTACTCTGCTCCTGGGAAAAATCCAGCAACGATTTTTTTGGCCATTTTGGAAAAACCCACTTTTCTCGGGATCGGCTCTGCAGATTTTTGGCACGAATGGCGCATTTTGTCCATTAAAGTGTCTATTTTCACGTCCCTTTTACAAATGGGCTGTCGGAACTACTTTGCTCCTGGTAAAAATCCAGCAACGATTTTTTTTGCCATTTTGGAAAAACCCACTTTTCTCGGGAACGGCTCTGCAGATTTTTGGCACGAATGGCGCATTTTGTCCATTAAAGTGTCTATTTTCATGTTCCTTTTACAAATGGGCTGTCGGAACTACTTGGCTCCTGGGAAAAATCCAGCAACGATTTTTTTGGTCATTTTGGAAAAACCCACTTTTCTCGGGAACGGCTCTGCAGATTTTTGGCACGAATGGCGCATTTGTCCATTAAAGTGTCTATTTTCATGTTCCTTTTACAAATGGGCTGTCGGAACTACTTTGCTCCTGGGAAAAATCCAGCAACGATTTTTTTGGCCATTTTGGAAAAACCCACTTTTCTCGGGAACGGCTCTGCAGATTTTTGGAACGAATGGCGCATTTTGTCCATTAAAGTGTCTATTTTCATGTTCCTTTTACAAATGGGCTGTCGTAACTATTCTGCTCCTGGGAAAAATCCAGCAACGATTTTTTTGGCCATTTTGGAAAAACCCACTTTTCTCGGGAACGGCTCTGCAGATTTTTGGCACGAATGGCGCATTTTGTCCATTAAAGTGTCTATTTTCATGTTCCTTTTACAAATGGGCTGTCGGAACTACTTTGCTCCTGGGAAAAATCCAGCAACGATTTTTTTGGCCATTTTGGAAAAACCCACTTTTCTCGGGAACGGCTCTGCAGATTTTTGGCACGAATGGCGCATTTTGTCCATTAAAGTGTCTATTTTCATGTTCCTTTTACAAATGGGCTGTCGGAACTACTTTGCTCCTGGGAAAAATCCAGCAACGATTTTTTTGGCCATTTTGGAAAAACCCTTTTTTCTCGGGAACGGCTGTGCAGATTTTTGGCACGAATGGCGCATTTTGTCCATTAAAGTGTCTATTTTCATGTTCCTTTTACAAATGGGCTGTCGGAACTACTTTGCTCCTGGGAAAAATCCAGCAACGATTTTTTTGGCCATTTTGGAAAAACCCACTTTTCTCGGGAACGGCTCTGCAGATTTTTGGCACGAATGGCGCATTTTGTCCATTAAAGTGTCTATTTTCATGTTCCTTTTACAAATGGGCTGTCGGAACTACTTTGCTCCTGGGAAAAATCCAGCAACGATTTTTTTGGCCATTTTGGAAAAACCCACTTTTCTCGGGAACGGCTCTGCAGATTTTTGGCACGAATGGCGCATTTTGTCCATTAAAGTGTCTATTTTCATGTTCCTTTTACAAATGGGCTGTCGGAACTACTTTGCTCCTGGGAAAAATCCAGCAACGATTTTTTTGGCCATTTTGGAAAAACCCACTTTTCTCGGGAACGGCTCTGCAGATTTTTGGCACGAATGGCGCATTTTGTCCATTAAAGTGTCTATTTTCATGTTCCTTTTACAAATGGGCTGTCGGAACTACTTTGCTCCTGGGAAAAATCCAGCAACGATTTTTTTGGCCATTTTGGAAAAACCCACTTTTCTCGGGAACGGCTCTGCAGATTTTTGGCACGAATGGCGCATTTTGTCCATTAAAGTGTATATTTTCATGTTCCTTTTAGAAATGGGCTGTCGGAACTACTTTGCTCCTGGGAAAAATCCAGCAACGATTTTTTTGGCCATTTTGGAAAAACCCACTTTTCTCGGGAACGGCTCTGCAGATTTTTAGCAAGAATGGCGCATTTTGTCCATTAAAGTGTCTATTTTCATGTTCCTTTTACAAATGGGCTGTCGGAACTACTTTGCTCCTGGGAAAAATCCAGCAACGATTTTTTTGGCCATTTTGGAAAAACCCACTTTTCTCGGGAACGGCTCTGCAGATTTTTGGCACGAATGGCGCATTTTGTCCATTAAAGTGTCTATTTTCATGTTCCTTTTACAAATGGGCTGTCGGAACTACTTTGCTCCTGGGAAAAATCCAGCAACGATTTTTTTGGCCATTTTGGTAAAACCCACTTTTCTCGGGAACGGATCTGCAGATTTTTGGCACGAATGGCGCATTTTGTCCATTAAAGTGTCTATTTTCATGTTCCTTTTACAAATGGGCTGTCGGAACTACTTTGCTCCTGGGAAAAATCCAGCAACGATTTTTTTGGCCATTTTGGAAAAACCCACTTTTCTCGGGAACGGCTCTGCAGATTTTTGGCACGAATGGCGCATTTTGTCCATTAAAGTGTCTATTTTCATGTCCCTTTTGCAAATGGGCTGTCGGAACTACTCTGCTCCTGGGAAAAATCCAGCAACGATTTTAGTTCCTTAAATCGAAGTAACATAATGTGAAAATACCAATAAATTTCCCCCACTTTTTCCCGGTTTCTTATACCCAAAATCTACGCAATTTTTTCGACGCTATCTTGGCACACGTTTGTATTTGTTTTAGTTATGGTGGTACCTGTAATAAATATGCCTTGGACAAGCATCATCTAGTTAACAACCAAGGCGAATTCGATTTGTTAACAACTACTTGTCCAGAGAGCCAAGTCGATGCAAAATAGTCGGCAGCGGCGGCTGAGCCAAAAATCAGTCGGCGGCGGCTGTTAGCCGGCTGGAGCCGACTATTATTATATAAGCATAAGGCCTATTTTTGTCGACAAAACATGAAAAAAACTAAAAAAAATGGGTTATCTAATGTACATATAAAAACCGTCATATATCCGAAAATTTGTGAGTCCATAAATCGCCTGTTCTGATAGCCGTAAATGCCGAAGATAACACATTTGTGGAGACTGCCAGACCAAGATTACATTTTAAGCACTGTTCATACAAATTTTTGTTAATATTTTTTAATTTTGCACTATAAAAATAATTTTTGAAAAAGAAATTGTACCGAGATAGTCGGCTTAACAACTCTTAGCCGACATAGTCGGCTAACAATTTTAGCCGAAATTAGCCGCTCAAGTCGGCGGCGGCTGAACAGCAATAACAATGACCGGCTGCGGCTGAGCCGCGGCTCTGAGCCGATTGGCTTCGCTCTCTGTACTTGTCTCGCTTCCTTCACTGCACGTCTCCACGAGCAATATTTATTTCCGAACATAAGAAATAACGTCGGCAGAATAACAGCACAAATATGTTCATGTACAGGCTTATGTTCTGAGCTATAGAGCACGTATTGTGGTATTGGACATAAATTGAAAAAATTCACTGTGAATGGATCGATGTTTTTTGTCTTTATTTTAGTTTATTTCATTTTGTTTAAAACTATTTTACTTTAATTTGCTTTATTTTATTTAAAAAATAATGTATTTTCACCACTGCTACAAGTTTCTTTTGTTTAATTCACGCAAACAACAAATGCCGATAACATTTGACAGCTTATGTTCAACATTATTTCTTGAACATAAGTTTGAACAATTATGTCGCAATTTATTTGCAAATAAATGTTTCTGCGGTCCACACGTGAACATATGATGTTGGAAATAGAATTTGACAGATGAGAACATAATTATTTCCAAGTTTATTGCTCGTGGAGACCCCCAGTCAGTTCTTCCTCCAAAAAAACAATTAAAATTGACGAAGCCGATAAAATCGGCGCAGCCAATAAAGTCGGCTTCCAAAAAAGCCGCCGACGCGACGATAGAATCGACGGCGGCATGAATTATGAATTTTAATCGGCGGCGCGACTTGCCGCCAGTTGCGCCGACAAGACTTGCTTCTCTGATTCCAATTACATCGTCTTTTAATTACCAAAAGTAAATTTTCTGACGCAGGGCTGTTACCAGAACCAGACTTCCTATCTTCTGTGCTATCTTTGAGTTAGACACGTCTTCTCTATGATATATATATTTTTTTAATTTTAGTGCGTTTTAGCACAAATAGAAAAAACCATGGAGTAATATGTAAACACATTCAGACTTATAAGCCGTGGCGTTTTTATCGGTGGCGGCGTTTACGGCAATGACTCGGCTTGCTCCAAGGTCACAGTTAAGGTAGATCTATAAGGTATACTTATCGGCGAATTGATACAACAATGCAACTTTGTTGGGAATTGTGCTGTCAAAAAAATTGCTTCAAATTTGATAAAGAAAAACGAAGCTAAAAATTTAATTGTCTTCATGATGTATATATTTCTTCTTTTTTAAATAACTAAAACAAAATTTTAATTAAATTATTAAAACGGGGACTTAAAATAATTTGTTGTGATCACTGCACATCTATCGGCATTGGTTTTGATTAAGAAGCAGGCAGAGAATGTAAAATTAGTTAGTTTTTATTGAGATCAAGGCAGAGGAAGTAATTTTGTTGGGACTTGGCCCATAGGTTACGTTCTTAACTTGCATAAACCACCATAAAACACTGCAACCAAAGATATTTAACTTTTCTCAAATGCACAAATAAATGAAGGTAAGATTAAGTGAAGTAAACAAAATAAGAAAAATTTTAATGGGGTTAAGTCAACACACGATTAAAAATTACTATCCTCTAGTTAACGACATCATGCCTGCAAATAACACATGCTTATCTTCGTGGAGCATCTAGGAATCTATATTTGTTATTAAGAAACAACACGGTGGCAGATGTTGCGGAAGGTGTTGGCATCAAAGTCCAACGTTGATGCAGAAACAACGACAAAGGTGTTCTGTGCATAACATTTTTGTCATATTTGTATTTTAAGGCGGCTTGTTTAGTTAAGGGACTTGCTTGCAAGTTTTTTACCCCCATCCAAAAATGGTGTGTTATAAGTTTAAAGTATGTCTGTCTGCTGCTTCCTAGAGCCGAAACAGCTGGACCAATTATATTACATTTTTTTGTGTTCGAATGGTGACTTGATAGAGAGTATTTTTAGCTATGCTTGAAGAACATCGGTCCAGCCCTTTAGAAGATGTCACCTTTTTCTGTGAAACCGCAGCTCCCAAACGGATACAAGTAGTAGGGAACTGGGGTCCTGGCGGCGATTAATATTTGGGTAATTAAATATTGAAATTTTAATTGTTAAATAAACAAAAGTGTAATTTGATACCCGTGGGAAAAAAAATTAAAGTACCCTGTAGGTAAAATGTTGTTAAAAAATTGTGATGAATTTTTATTGAGTTAAAGTGTTAGTGTGAAATAAATTATAGATAATGTTTTGTGTTATATGAATTTCGGATATGGGTGTATCTGTGGGTGAATGGGGTTCGATACCTAGCATAGACCAACGGACGTTTTCCGTCGCTTCGTGGGTTGTGGTTGTGTTGAGATAGTGACCTAGGAACAATTGATTGAGTATAGACTAGATGGTTCTTATGGGGTGATATTGAGACATTGGGTAGTGTTTTAGATTATATGTGGAAATAAAGAGTGTAGACAACGTCACCAAACTTGTAGATAAAAAATTCGACGTGGGTTTATATTATTTTTTTGTTCTTGATAATTTTTTGTGATGCTTGTGTTTACATTTACTTTGTGCATGGCTGTGGATGTGTGCGGGATGGGTGTGTGTGTGTGTGTATTTCTTTTTTCTTATCTTTAGATTTGTGAAGAATGTGTGTATGTCGTTTCAAATGTCCGTCTTGTTTATTTCTTGGGAAAATAATTTGAATATTTGTTCTACAGAATCATGTTTATTGCTTTGTTTATTCAGCTGCACATTTTTTGAGAATGAGTCATCATTTGAAATGTCCGTCTGATTATTTGTTTTGCAGAATTATGTTTATTGCTTTGTTTATTCAGCTGCACATTTTTTGAGAATGAGTCATCATTTGAAATGTCCATCTGATTATTTGTTTTGCAGAATCATGTTTATGACTTTGTTTATTCAGCTGCACATTTTTTGAGAATGAGTCATCATTTGATAACAACATTTTATTAGTCATCATTTAGTTGTGTTGTATTTGAAATAAAAAAACAGTTGTTTTAATTTTTTTCTATGCATTTAATTTTTATAAAATATATTTAAGTGATTAAAAAGTTTTAAAATTGTTAATTTTAAGACAATAATAATAATAATAATAATAATAATAATAATAATAATAATAATAATAATAATAATAATAATAATAATTTGTATATATAAATTATTTTAAACAAGATATTTCTTTTGTTAGTAAAAGAGCATTTCTTAATGCGCAAACACCATATGTATGATAATTACAATATAAATAATCGGGATATTTAATTTCCATTTGTTTAAAGTTGATGCATCCAAAGTCCTCGATGTTAAAAACTTTTTTTTTTAAGTATTTATTCTAGCCATTGTCTCTTTTCTTCTCCTTTAACATATATTTTAGAATAGCGTACATTAGCTTTTAAAAACTTGCAGACGCTTTGAAATGTGACTGATCCATCGTTCCACTTTAGGTGATGATAGTTCTTTGTTAACCAGTTTACTTCTTTTTGCTTCTTTGGCGATAGACATTTAAAATCAAAGGGGGGTTCTATAATGAAATTTATGGCTTCATTGTTGTTGTTGTTGTTGTTGAAAACGATCGCTACTTCTTTTGCGATGAAATTATATGAATGCTTTTGAATCCTTGCATATCTATACAAACTACATTGTCATCCATATTGTTTAATTTATAAGACTTTTCGGTCTTGTCCTTTTATGGGTACATATTCAATTATGCGATCATGAATAAGAATGCAGTAAGCTGATGTCTTTGAGGCAATATTTGTAGCTGTTTCAAATTCAATTTTTATATCAATTGGTCCGTTATTGAGCGATTCGTTTTGATGGCTGACATCTACTACAATAATCGGTGCATTATTTTTAAATTCTTGAGCAGTTAGAAGCGGTTGAGATTCTCTCATGTAATAGCTCTGTTGAAATCTTAAATACATATCATATAGAATTGCATAGCGTTCATTCTTAAATTTGATATTTAGGTCATCATATGGATATGACACTGAATTTAAATGTACTTTTAAATTTGTCAGGTCACAATGAACAAACTTATTTTCTTGTTGAAAAGCAATCAATACTAAACGGGGTCGTTCTATATTTGCAGCTAATTTAACATTCCAGATATGACTTGTTCCTGTATTAAGTTGTGGCTTAACATGACAATCCCAACTACGGAATGCCATCGGTATAGAAGCACCATTGTTAATAATTTTTATCATATTCAACTTGCTAAAATCATATAATTGTACATGTGGAATTCTCCATGAGATGAGTGAAATTGAAAGTTTTGCTTTATCCGTGGAAACGCTCGAGTGCACAAGATCTTCATCGTTCTTATTACGCAAGAGTATCAATTCATGTTTTCCATTTAGTATGACTTTGTTGTAGTCTTCAGCGAAACCCAAAAGCATTTTTAAGGGTACATAAAAGTTAAAATATCCATTAACAAGTTTTAAATCATCAATTTTATTCCAGCCAGCATTCTGCATTACAGTGCTTTCCGTTGGTGATAAAGAAACCAAATTTTTTATAGTACTTGTACCTGCTAAATATCTTGTATGATCAATTTCAATGCCATTAAGTTCATAACGAATTTCATCAAAGAGATATGCAACAAAGTTGTTTTTTAATTTAAAGTTGTCTGTAGATGTGGAGGTTTTCTCATCTACAACAGATCCTTCAACATATATATATAACTTTCACTAGGTAACACATACAAATCTTGATTTTGAATTGAAATGCGAATTTCATCATTATTGTTGTAGGATTGTAGGTATGGCACATATGTATGATAGTCCTTTTTGATTATATTTTCATCAGATAAGGGTTTATCTAAGACATTTATTATTGAACTCATTTTGCCTTCAATTTAAAATTCAATGACTTGAGAAAATTTTTATTTGCTGTCGTTAGAGTTTTTTGATGAATTGACCTCTTTAATTGTGGTTTAGGTCGTGATAATATTTTAGGTTCGTATGCTGATGGTGTCGTGTTTGTTGCTATATTCTATGATATACTCGAGTTGAATATTAGCATTATTTAGTTGGTCTTAAATGAATTCGTATTGTTATTTCCTCTCCTCGGAAATTAATTAAATCACCGTGCTGATCAACTACTCGTAGAGCTAGTGAACTTATCTCTATGGAGTTCACCGGTAAATAGATGAGATTTCGAGGTTCTCATCTATTTTATAGCCTGGAGGCACATTAATCGGAAATTCATGTAGTGTATTCGCCTTGGAATTATTCATATATGTATTAACAGCGATACTACTTTCAATTCGCAACAGATTCACCTTGAAAATATTAACTAGAAGATCAGAATAATGATCTACGTTTGGAGTTAGGATTTTACTATTGAATCCCAAGAGTTTTCCAATTGTATTTTCTTTATTAAAATATATTGCATCCTTAGAGCTGTTGACTTTAACTTGCATTGTATTGTTATTGGCTTCTATAAAAATTCTATTTTCTGGATTGTAGCGTTGATATTGTTCCTCTATATAATCAACAATATCATTCAATTCATAAGATCCAATTGGTATTTCAATCACATTTTCACCTATATGAAACAAATTGTTGTAGACATCAACATTTGGGATGCTATTATATGAATGAAAATCAGTTAGAGCACACTCATATGCCCCATTTAAATCAATAGGTGGGAAGTAATTAGCAGATAACTCTGATGAGTTGGAGCTTAGAGTAAGTGTTATTGACATTATGACTGTCTGATTACGATTAAATAAGTTCAACACAAAATTGTTTATAAAAAGGATTTACATATTTATTTCATCTTTTTTATTTTAAATTTATATTATAATCTTAAGTACTAAGTATGTATGTATAATAATTGCTGATAAAGTTTCAACTATAATATTTCATCTTTACTTATCCATGAAATGTGATCGTTACTAAATCCTAACCATTTAACAAATGCTTTGGCTCCTCTGGTTTTAATAATCTTTTCAACTAGATATGTATTAGGAAATCTTGTTTTTAAAAGTTCTTCATCATAAAATCCACCTTTAATAGGATTTCCACGACAATCTTCTAATATGTATGTTGTGGGATATGTATTTTGAATAGATTTAATTGTAAAAATTTCTGCTGTCCAGTTTGGAGTATAGTCTTTTTAAAAAATATGCTTATATTTGCTTATGCGCACATGATCACCAACATTAAATTTCGATATTTTATACATTTTCAAATTACTGTATACTGTATTCAATAATTTTTTCTCATTTGAAGAGTTGACTTTAATTGGAGCCATTTTAATGGTACGATGAACTTTTCTGTTATATGATTCTAATAGATCTTTGTAGATATCAAGCCAATAGCATGTACCATTAAAACTAAATTCTTTCCACATCATCCCTTTTAATGTTCTATTAAATCGTTCTACTATTGATGCTTTCATTCTGCTATACGTTGAATAGTGATTAATGTTGTGTTTATCCGTCAATTTTCCAAAGTGTTTATTGAAAAATTCTTTACCATCATCTGTTTGTAGGTTTTTTGGTACTCGTCCCAATTGAAAAATATATGACATGGCTTGGGTTGTTTCAATCGCATTTTTTGTTTTAAGTGGTACTGCCCATGCAAATTTGGAGAATGTGTCAATTACAGTTAACAAAAATCTATAATTTTTATTGTCCATAGAATAATTTCCCATTTCAACTAAATCAGCTTACCACAGCTCATCTATTCCTTTCATCACAACTCTACGACGTAAAAAAGATTTTCGAGCTTGTTTATGGAGTTCATTTACTAAAATTCTTTTTGAAGTCATTTTTTAGTATTAAGAATTATTTTCGATGTATTGTGATCTATTTGATACACTTTTAGCTATTGACACAAACATGTAATTTTCAAATCTATAAATCTTCTTATTAACTTTTCTTTTGTATACGTTCAACAAATTTTTTTAGATATCCGTCTTCCAAAAATTGTTTGATTTTTGAAATAGTTTCTTGCATTTTCTTATTCTCTTCCAACTGTAATATTATTGCATGTTGTAGCATTTCGATTTGAGTTCTTAGAGTATCATGAATATTGTTGTTATCTTCCTTAAAGTATTTTAATAGCTTGTGTTCTATTTCTTCGATTTGAGTTTGCAGAAACAATTTATTGATAACATCGTTTTCTTTCACAGCTTTTGCCACATTTTTGATTCTTTTGTTTTGGACATCGATGTTGTTGTTCGCATCCATAAAGAACCCCAACATTTTAGGGGCATTTTTCAATGAAATTATATTGCTTGTATCGTTTAGATAATGTCCAAACTTATCAACAGACATACTTTATATAGATTATTCTATTATATTAGCTTCGCGAAGTTCTTCAATAATTGATACAATTTCGTTATTATGATTAGTATGACCTGCAGCTTGTGATGATACCAGTAGTCGAAGTCGATCTACCATCTCATTTGGATCATCCCAGTATATATAGTTTGGCTTATGAGAGTTAAACTGCATCAATCCATCACCTTTATAATTAGATATTGTCTTATTTGGTATTGATTTTGATAAAGTCTGTTGGTTTTTCTCTTTAAACATCTTTTTAATAATATGTTTATATTTATATGCTTTCGTCCCCTTGATTTGGCCATCAGGTTTATAGTCTCTTCTGTACGCATTTGTATTAATTAAAATTTTTTTGTAGAGTTCTAGTTCATATTTATCATAGTTTTTTGGTATTTTATGAAACATTAGAGAAAATAGTCCTGGTGTTAGAGCCCATATTTGACTACCAACATGTATTTTGTTTTCATTTAATTTGAGCTTACTACCACCAAATTTCCATTCATTATTGAAATCTTTATGTGGACCATAGTTAGTATCTAATTCATTTCTTCCTTCCAAAACAGATAAGTCAGTGTAACTCTCTTCAGCATTTGAATTTTGAGAGTAAAAATCGTCATCATCATTATCAATAGTACTTTCACCATTAGGATTAACAAGTGAATTGCTGGTATCAAATATTGATTCTTCTACAAGTTTCTTTGGTGTACTTGTCTCCAACTTAATTGATGGTTTCTTAAGATGATTAGAACTGTTATTATATTCAATTTCTGTTTTCATCTCATTCTTTTCTTTTTTGATAATTCCATTGATATTATTAGAATTATTTATAAATTTGTTTAAAGGATCTGTTATAGGTTTAAATGTATCTTTTAGTTGTTCACGTGTGTCTATTTCGCCCGTTTTTATACTACGAAGCTTTTTCTTCAAGACATTTCTTGTCACAACCAGCTCTTTTAAAATTTTTTCATCCATTTTCCAGCTATCAGATCAGCTTATTAGGTATCTGATCAGGTTATCAGATCGGCTTATTAGGTACCTGATCAGGTTATCAGATCAGGTTATTAGGTATCTGATCAGCTTATTAGGTATCTGATCAGGTTATCAGATCAGGTTATTAGGTATCTGATCAGGTTATCAGATCAGGTTATTAGGTATCAGATCAGCTTATTAGGTATCAGATCAGATCAGCTTATTAGATAGACAATTAGATCAGGTATAGTTGATATTTCAAGAGCTATGTATGTAGATGTATTATGGTTAAAGCCAGATTATATACTAAAGTTTTTCTTTTATATTGTTATGAAATAATCGAATAATTTTCTGTAGCGCCCATTGTTTAATTCATTATCTTTGCTTGTCATCAAAAATCCATATTTATCCTTCCAGCACAATCGACAAATTTCATGAAACTTTGCATAACTCATATCGCTGGCAACATGATCCCTATAAATATGTTTCATATTTGTCTCATCTTGCTTAAACATTATAATCATATTCGCATTGTCTCTTATTAAATGCTTTGGAATTCTGGTATAAGTTTGGCACAAGTAGAATGAATCAACATGCAACATCATCAAATATCATAATTGAATTAGTTTTAGCTTTGTCAGGGGGAATAACTGATTCATTTTCGGTGAATGTGTAATATCCCATTCCTTTAATAGGTGTAATTAATCTCTTCAAGTATTCATATTTCGGCTGATATAGAGATTTTGAGTATAAATCGATGTTTTCAAACTTTAGTCCATTAGGACTTTCTAGTAAGCCAATCATAACATTAGCCTTTCCACAATTTGATGGTCCCACTATTAGAGCACGAATAGAATGTGGTAAGAGTGAACTATGTTTTATTTTTGAACTGATGTTCGACAAACCATCAATGTTTCGAGCTAAAATATTTTTATGTTGTTTTACTAACTGCATTTTTATAACTAAATGCAATTCATGTTTGTTACCTTTTATTATAGAAAAAATAAATAAATAAGATGGTTATACATTATCAAAAGTCATTTAGTCATAAAAACACCTTCGTTGGAGCAGGTTTACTAGATAAATTAATAAACTCTCTTCCTGTTGAACTTCATCTTCCTGGATATCAATACTGTGGACCTGGAACTAAACTACAAAAACGTTTAAATCGAGGTGATAAAGGAATCAATTTATTGGACTCTGCCTGCAAAAATCACGACATAGCTTATTCTAAAAATAAAGATTTAAATATTAGACATCAAGCTGATAAAATTATTGAAAATTCAGCTTGGGATCGAGTTTTATCAAAAGATAGCAGTCTTGCAGAAAAATCATTTGCATATATGGTTACTAACGCTATGAAAGCCAAAACAAAATTTGGTATGGGTGTGGAGAAAAAGAAAAATGTGAAGAAACCTAAATTAAATGGTAAAAAATTGTTCAGTTCATCAATTAGAGCTGCAACAAAAATACTAAAGGAGAAAAAACCTTTAGACATTAACAATGCTATTAGAATAGCACGTAAAACGATCAACAAAATATTAAAAGGCAGAAAATCCCAAGTTATAATACCTCGCTTAATAAATGTACCAAAAATTTGTGTTTTTTTTTACCACTAATACCGATTTTAACTGCTCTGGGTGCAATTGGAAGTCTAACGACTGGAGGTGCTGCTATAGCTAAGGCTGTAAATGCGACAAAGAATGCTAAAAATCAGCTTGATGAAGCAATTCGACACAATAAAGCGATGGAATCTATAGCTGTTGGGAAAGGACTTTACCTAAAACCATATAAAAAGGGTTATGGTTTAATTTATAAAGAGCAGACAAAAAACTCTTAGAAATGCTACCTAATAGACAACTATCAGAAGTCGACTTGAGAAATTTTTCAAACAAAATTCCACATTTTAGAGGAGTTTTCATGTTGGACTCACTACCAAAACGACCAAATTTGGATATATCAACAGGACCTGGTACACATTGGGTAGCATATTATAAAAACATCAATGAAAAAGAATATTTCGATAGTTTTGGAAACATACAACCTCCTTCGGAAGTACTCAAATATCTGGGCGCAAATATAAAATACAACTATAATCAACATCAGAATTTTAATACATTTACCTGTGGTCATTTATGTCTTAAGTTTCTTTATGAAATAACTGAAAATATTAAATAAAAAACACAATTGTATATATATATATATATATATATATATATATATATATATATATATATATATATATATATATATATATATATATATATATATATATATATATATATATATATATATATATATATATATATATATATATATATATATATATATATATATATATATATATATATATATATATATATATATATATATATATATATATATATATATATATATATATATATATATATATATATATATATATATATATATATATATATATATATATATATATATATATATATATATATATCATATATATATATATATATATATATATATATATATATATATATATATATATATATATATATATATATATATATATATATATATATATATATATCTATATATATATATATATATATATATATATATATATATATATATATATATATATATATATATATATATATATATATATATATATATATATATATATATATATATATATATATATATATATATATATATATATATATATATATATATATATATATATATATATATATATATATATATATATATATATATATATATATATATATAACGAGTGATTTTTTTGCTATTATCTTTTTGGCAACACTAGTTTTGACAGCTCACGCACGTTTTGTATCTTGTGTCACTGTCAAACATCTTCAGTTTGGTCTATAATTTAATCATGAATCGTCTTACAAACGAACAACGCTTGCAAATTATTGAATTTTATTACCAAAATGCGTGCTCTGTTAAGAAAGTTCATCCACTTTTTTATCGAAGAATTGTGTTCAGCGACGAGGCTCATTTCTGGTTGAATGGATACGTGAACAAGCAAAACTGCCGTATTTGGAGTGAAGAGCAGCCAGAAGCATTGCAAGAGCTACCAATGCATCCACAAAAAACAACCGTTTGGTGCGGATTATGGGCTGGCGGCATCATTGGGCCGTATTTCTTCAAAGATGATGCGAATCACAACGTTACTGTGAATGGTGAGCGCTACCGTGAGATGATAACAAACTTTTTTCTGCCCAAAATGGAAAGCTTGACTTGCATGACATGTGGTTTCAACAAGACGGTGCCACATGCCACACAGCACGCGAAATAATGGACCAATTGAGAGGCGAGTTCGGTGAACAGTTTATTTCACGCTTGGGACCAGTCAATTGGCCGCCCAGATCGTGCGATTTAACGCCTCTAGACTATTTTTTGTGGGGCTATGTTAAGGCTAATGTCTATAGCGACAAGCCCGCTTCGATTGACGCACTGGAAGCCAACATTGCCAACATTATTCGTGAGATACCGGCCGAAATGTTGGAAAGAGTATGCCAAAATTGGACTAAGCGGATGGACCATTTGAGGCGCAGCCGCGGCCAACATTTGCATGAAATAATCTTCAAACATTAAATTATATCGACCCAACTATCGATCCAAATAAATATTTCATGCATTTTTCTGAATTTTATGTGTTTTTTTTTTTACTTTCCGATAGTTCTTATAAAATCACCCATTATATATATATATATATTTCACAAAACTCTTTAATGCATTTTTATTTATTTATTTATAATTTACTATACAGAATTAGTTTTTTATTTTTTTTATTCCCAAATGGGATATTGAACATTTTGAATCAAAAATTCGTCCATCTCACTCTCAAAGATTAAGCTTTGTTCACCATCTCTGCGTACTTGAAATATTCCACTCGAGAGATCCTTAATTTCATCATCTGTCAGAGTATAATATCTTTTAGGTAGAAACATTATATTTTTTTCCATCTCAACTCTTAGTGTTGGTCCATATTTTGTTGTTACCCGTGTAATATTTTGAACAGGATATTTAGCAGCTACATCTAGATCCTTTATATGAATTAAGCTTTTGTTATTTAGTGAATTAAATTTTTATATTAAATTTTTTGAGGAGCTCATTTTTTAAATAGATCTTGTCACTTTGAATCTTTAATTCAAATTGATCTTGAAAGTAGTGATGATGAGTCCAATAAGCCTAATCGAAAATATTTATTGTGAGAAGGTTAATATGTATATGTGGAGAAATAGTGCTAGAGAGATAGGGATAGATACATAGGAATATTAATATGAATGTTCCTTCTTTTAATTTTTTAATAGTCTCTTTGAAAATGAGTTGGAAAGAGAAATATGTATATTCTATACCCTCTATTCTAGAAGGATTATAGGAAAATGGGAAGGATATAAGAGGAGGAAAAATAATATTGAATTTTATTCACTTTGTAGCTAAATATTTAGGAAAAAAATTATCAGTATCGACGAATCCTTTGAAAAAGTAAGCAGCAACAAAATTAATACGGAATATTAACAAAAAATGAGTCAGGAAGGAGTCTTAATAAATTTATATCGGATTTTGATAACTTTAGACTATACGATCATTGGGAAATGATCATATTTTTTCAAAATATGCTGGACGAGAATGATGAATTTGATATTATGGAAGATGAAGACAACACAGAAGGACATTTCAAATACTGTCCCTGGTATGATCCGAATTGTGAGGAAGGACCTGATACATGTAGGTGCTCGATATACTTTCTACGGAAAGCTATATTAGAAAATTTATTGGAATCTTATCATACAATGTTTCAACCATCATAATAAAATTTAATAAATAAAATAGTATTATTAAAATAAAATATTCACTGTCTTGTATTATTTCTTCTCAAGGATAATTAGGAAAATTAAAGAAATTTTTAAGTTAAAAATTTAATGAATAACTTATGAGATTATCCAACTTTTTCTTTTTTTTCGACTCTTTAAAATAATGAAATAATAAATTTTAATACAATTTCATAATGTTGTGAAATTCAAATTCAAGAAATAAACAAATCAAATCAAGATTATGCAGGATTTAAGAGTACAGTTAAACTTATAAACAAACAAAAATTTGCAAGTAAGCAAAAAACAAGACAAGAATTGTTTTGATCCAACAAAAAATGTTTTCTCTGCTAGCAGCAAGACGTGTATGCACAGTCAACGTCAGCGTTTTTTCAATTTGATGATGATATCAGGGCTGAACAAGAAAATAAAACAAAGATTGTTTAATTTTTTTGATATTATTAAGATTTTTTATTATTATTTAATTTTTTTCTTATTTCATTATTATTATATTTTTTTTTAATAACAAACCAAATTTTCTTAATAACTAAACATTAATAACTAAATATTTACATATAAACATAAACAAATTACATTTAAGTAAAAAACGCATCAGTCTTCTTGAAGCTTATCAATTTCCATTAGCAAGATATCCAGTTCATATTCTGGATTTGTTTCCTCAATTCGATAATTATACCATGCTAATGTATTTATACCATCACATTGTATTTTTCTTTTATCATCTTGATAACTAAGTACAACCTTATTTAGTTGGTTGGTATAAATTTGATGAACTTTTGACTTAAATGTTAACATATCATCATAAACAATAGACTTATTAAATAAACAATTTCTATACGCCTCTAAACTATATTTATCAAGAACACATTTCTTAACCCCCTTCGATTTTTTTACATCATTTTCATATTGCACGCTAAAAGAATACATTTTTGACCGAAGTCCCACAAATTCTTTCATCACTTTCCCACAATTCTCATCCTTCATCATACCCAGCACCTTTTTGTTTAAAAGAGGAATACCATATACGCTATCTTTTGGGTAATCGGAAGTGTCAAATTCTTGTTCTATGTCAGATTTTATGTCGGCATAAAAGTCGTCAGTTTTTATTGTGTATATAAATGAGTCGGTGTCCATGTAATTTAAAGATAAATTTGCTTTAAACTTGGGCTGCATGAATACATAATGGAAATTATACATTTTCCATTTAGAAAGCTCCAACACACAAAATCCCAAGTATATGGGCTTGTTATAGTATGTTTTGACTCTATTCATTTGAATTGCCACCATATCCTCTGAAAATAAAGATATGCTATGAAAATTGGATTTAGATATCCAATCTTGAGCCCCCAAATGGTTACAGTTTGTTCTATTCCAGTTGGTCACAATTCTGACATCTTTTCTTTTATCAGCGTTCTCCATGGTTTTACCGTATACCGCGTTATTAAGTAATTTAAAAAAAATTTTTCAAATGCATTTTTTGCTGAAGCTCTATGTTTAGTATTCAAATCTATATAGTCTTTTAGCCATGGAGATTGTTTAAATGCTAGAATACGATGCGTTTTCTTTAGAATCAAACCATATTCCAAACATTGCTTAAGAACTCTGTAATGTATTACATAAGAGTTTTTTGGCGAAAAATCCGCAATTAATTTCTTATGGTTTGATTCTAAAGTTTTCTTGTTTTCAACACAGAAGGGAAGGTCATTGTGAGAGTCATGCAGATGTGAAGGATATTCCAAAGTGACCTCATATATATAGCCATCTTGTGAGTTATGCTTTTCACATCCAGATTCAGCTCATCACTTGTCAGCCATCGGAATCCTCCATAAGGAAGATACTCAGACATCGCCCAACCGTAAAGGTTATTTGCGTCTAAATATATTAGAAATTCTGAAGGCTTGTCTTCATCAAAATCATCTAAATATTTATTATTTGCTATGGAATATCGCTTACTGCACTGTACCATTCCACCGCGTATTCCCTTTTTAAAGAAGTTATATATGTCAATGTCTGTTAACAACTCTAATTCTATTTGTGTGTGTTTTAACATGGCATCCCATGATAGTCCTGGAGCAGCATAGTACTGACACGGATCTAGATTATAAATCCCCTTACAGACTTTTCGAAAATTTTCGAATATGTCTGCTAACAAAAGCACATCTGTTTTGAGATATAATTCCATATAATCTCGCAGGGTTTTGCAATTAAAGGTATGCCAAATCTTTATTGCATGCTCATAATCTTCAATTGAGCATTCCTTGTTATTTAATTTATTAAAAAAATCTTCTCTTGATGGAAGCTGACCATCATCCAATTTTTCAAATGAATCAAGATATTCATAAGGGAAAACACCCTTTCTTCGTACAAGGTCAAATTCTGTCTTTCTGTTGAAGTGTGCCCTAACCGTATGGAAATCATTGTCCGTTAGATTATTAGCTAAGGATTCTAAGCTATCAGCCATAAAACGAATAGTATCTAAAAATCGGAGTTCAAGATTGTAATTGTCAGTCATTTTTGTAAATGTCGATAGTGAAATGTACAGTTCTTTGTTCAGTGGTAGGACTTTTATGTTGTCAGACTTTTTACCTAATTCTTTAACAAAGAGGTGCGAGTCATAAGATGAATAATTATGAAAATATATGGGTATACTCTTCGGAATTTGGTACTTTAAGTTGCAAATATTGTGAGCTGCACCTCGATATTTACCACTTATGTGACAATGATCTCTTACACGATCTTTACCGAGAAATTTGTCAGTTTCAATGGTGTGCTTATCCAATGATATCCTTTTACTAGTGAACTTTTGTTTATGTTAATTTCAGCGCGAATAATTCTGATTAAAGTCCACCCAGAGTCTCTTTCCTGGAATTCTGACATTTTATTATGAATGTCCTGGAATTGTTTTTCAATTAGCTCATCTACATTACTTCCCAGGCACAATAAATCTATTTTTGCTCTGTGTGAAATTTGACACAAGTCAATTTCTTCACCAAAAATTTTTATGTACTCTTCAATAAGAGTTACACAGAATTTTAAAATATTATGTTTAACCAAACTTTTTTCAAGTCTTTCCTTGAAAATAGGTTTATTTTCCAGAACAAAGTCTTCAAATAGAAGATCATCTTTTTTGTTGGGAATTCCATATGTTGCAATATTTTCTTGAATGCACTGTTTATTTCATAATATTTTGGTTCTACATTCAAAGGAGTATTATCATATTTACCGCTGGGAGAATTTGAAGTATCCATGTCATCAAACACAATTTTATCTAGTTGTTGCTGTGGTTGTTGTTGATGTTGTGGCTGTGGTTATTGTTGCTGTTGATATTGTTGCTGTGGTTGTTGTTGCTGTTGAGGATATCTGGAACTGTCCATCGTCAAGGCATATTGATTATTCGAAACTGAAGGATAATAGTTGGGTATGTTATATTGCTGCCATTGCATTGGTGAAGTATATTGATAGGGAGTAGGAAGATGATGTGCAATTTTTGTGGGTACTGAAAACTGATTATTCCATGACATTGGTATCAGATAGCTGGTAGACATACCGTATTGCTCATAATTCATTGGTAGTGGATATGGTTGGTACCGTAGAGAAGCTTGGTGCTGATGTTGTTGTTCTCCATTTGAGTCCTGATTGATGATCACTTGACCTGGTTGGCCATGATTTCGGACGTGATCCAAGAACGCTTTTTGGTATTTGTATACCTTATTACACAAATTACATTGATATACAGAAGAACTCATTTTTTTAATTTATTTATTTAATCAAATTTATTTAATTATTTTATTTTATTTATTTAGTTCTTTTTTCAAAAACACTATAAACTTCTTTATTAATCAATTTTTTGTTTTCAAACTATTTATTTAATTAGTAACAATTAACTTTATTTAATTATTTTTTTTAATTTCTATTGTAAAAACACTATGAAATTGTTTATTAATAAATTTTTTGCTTTCAACCGCACTTATTGAGATATCAGAATATACCGATGAAAATCTTCATTATTTCTTCTACTTATATACATCCTATGAGAATCGCGTAGTAGGCATCAAGTCTAATTTTTTATTGATATTACGAAATTGATGAAATTCATATGTATACATAGCAACAGCAAGAACTATTGTGTAATATTTTATTTTATATAAATGATGACTAATGAAATTTTGTTATCAAATGATGACTCATTCTCAAAAAATGTGCAGCTGAATAAACAAAGCAATAAACACGATTCTGCAAAACAAATAATCAGACGGACATTTCAAATGATGACTCATTCTCAAAAAATGTGCAGCTAATAAACAAAGCAATAAACATGATTCTGCAAAACAAATAACCAGACGGACATTTCAAATGACGACTCATTCTCAAAAAATGTGCAGCTGAATAAACAAAGCAATAATCATGATTCTGTAGAACAAATATTCAAATTATTATCCCAAGAAATAAACAAGATGGACATTTGAAACGACATACACACATTCTTCACAAATCTAAAGATAAGAAAAAAGAAACACACACACACACACCCCCATCCCCCACACCCCCATCCCCCACACATCCACGCACCCACAGCCATGCACAAAGTAAATGTAAACACAAGCATCACAAAACATTATCAAGAACAAAAAAATAATAACAGCGACACAATAAACCCCGTAGGAACCCACGTCGAATTTTTTATCTACACTCTTTATTTCTACATATAGTCTAAAACACTACCCAATCTCTCAATATGACCCCATAAGAACCACATTGTCTATACTAAGCCAATACTTTCAAGCTCCAAAGTCACTACCCAATGTCTCAATAATACCCCATTAGAACCACATTGTCTATACTAAGCCAATTGTTCCTAGGTCACTATCTCAACACAACCACAACCCACGAAGCGACGGAAAACGTCCGTTGGTCTATGCTAGGTATCGAACCCCATTCACCCACAGATACACCCATATCCGAAATTCATATAACACAAAACATTATCTATAATATAATTTCACACTAACACTTTAACACTATAATAATTCATCACAATTTTTTAACAACATTTTACCTACAGGGTACTTTACTTTTTTTCCCACGGGTATCAAATTACACTTTTGTTTATTTAACAATTAAAATTTAAAAATTTCAAATTTTAATTACACAATTTTTTAATTTTAATGGCCGCCAGGACCTCAGTTCCCTACTACTGATGCATCGATTTTAATATAGTTTCTTCGATTTAGGTGAAATATTCACGATTTTTTACATTAGCGTGTCATGTGTTTGTGCGGGAATTTAAGAAATTGATATCCATTAAATGAATGAATTGAACCCATGCACGTTCCCTGATTCAAAGACGTTTTTTTCATGTAAATAGAAAACATAAAATATTGCAGCTTGGATACGAACCATGTCGTTCTGCCTTAAAACATGCTCTCTACAACTGAGATATTATCTTCTCCTTTTATGAAAATGTGTTAATTATATGCTTTAATCTCGTTTTTGCATTCATTTTTCGGTGAATATTTTAAGGTTTAATCTGGCAACGCTATGAATAGCACGTGAAAAAATATTATGTCTGTGCAAAAAATTCATAAATTTCTTAAAAAGTTCAGTGAAAAATACTTTAAAGTCTAAATTTAACACTACATGCTTTAGTTGAACAAATCTATATAAAATATTTGCTCACCTTCTTGCATCTGAATAAAAATAAGAAAAAAGTAATCATTCTCGCGAGTTAATAAGTAGTTTAGTTAACATAACCTAACTTTACTTCGGATCATGGCACTCAAATGTGGTATTTGTTCTTCTAATTGTAATAAAGCGGAGGCGATTGTCTGCGTTCTCTGCAACTCTTACCGACACACTGCCTGCATTCTGAAAGAAGCACCAACTAGTAATCAATCAGCATTGGAAAATATTGAAAAGAATAAACCTGCGTTCTCATTTGGTTGCAAATCATGTTTCAGTGCTTCATGCTTGAACCCTATGGAAGCGAAGATGGAAGCTGTTGAAAAACAACTATCTGACCTAACAAGCATAATCAAGGAGAGTGTTACATCGCAGCTTGATTTTATTAAGTCCGATCTTGCAAAAACCTTGGACAACAACAAAAAGTTTGAAAAAGAAACTAGTTCTAGAATTGTAAAGCTGGAAGGTGAAAATAATTTTCTACGGAGGCAATTTAACAGACCTGATATAATAGTCAGTGGCCTACCAGCATACCTTCAGACGCCAAATCTACTTTCTACAGCAATATCTATAGCCAAGGCATGTGAAGTGGATATTGTTGAATTCGATATCAACTCTTGTGTGTGGGTTCGTAATAAGTCAGCTGTCTTAATTAAATTTAACAACACGTTCAAAAGAGACTCAATCATAAAAAATTATAGAGCCAAATATGATTTGAAGCTAAAAGATGTATTGGAGACTGATATTGATAAAAGGATCTACCTAAATGATCATCTAACACCTTCCGAGGCTAAGCTTCACTACATTTGCCGGGGCAAGTTGAAATCCAGTGAGATTAAAAGTTACAAAATCTTGTACACTAATTCAGTAAGTGTAAAACTCACTTATCCAAACAAGGATGAGGCTACTCTAACCCTAATGGATTTGATTGATGACCATCATGTTGGGTATAATCTGGTATTTTGATATTCTCATTACTTTTGTAAATATGTATGTATATATATATATATATATACATACAAAATGTTGCTCTTATAGCTTCTTTCTTTAGCTTTTATTTAACCCGTATCATCTACTCTATTTTATTTTGTTTTTTTACTAAACACATATTAATATTAATTCACATGTAATTAGTTCACTAATTTTATATTAATAATTTCAAGAATTTATCATGTATAGACATATATATTATATAAGAACATTGTACATATCGTTGCTTTAGTTTGCAGGGGCCTTGTCTAACATACAGGAAGTTTTGAACTTTGAGACGGAAAGCGTGATAGAAAAGTGTGGGAGAGCTTATGTATGTTTTTGGTACTGTGAGAAATGTAGGATAGGATCCAGCCTACATATTTCATAGTTCTAGAGAGATGTATATGATACTCTTTTGTACTTCTTTTGTTAGGTTTTGTGTCTCAGACTTGAAGTTTGGTGTATGTTGGATGCGCCTTTTGTAGATTGAAGCAGCGATATGTATTTGAAATTTCTTTTTCTTTTTTTTTAATTATTGTATACTTTTCTAAATTCAGCTTTATTATCTTTTTTAATTTACTTATACACATATGTATATATATATTTATAAAACAAACTTCCATCCATTCATATTTTTATAATTATGTTATCTTTTTTATTTGTCCATCAATTTTTTTATATTTTCATTTTCTAAACAGAAGTTTAAAGAGTAATTATGTACCCGGCAAACAGTTTAAACACGATGGCACCGACTAAATGGGTAATTACTTATTACTTATGTTGCTTTTACTTCGTCTACTTTCAGACCATGCAGGTCTTCTTGATTCGAATTTTTACTTTGTATTCTCTTAACTTTCTATAGCGTTCACACAACTAATGCTGAGTACACATTATGTCATTTCGTGACATCACAAGCAAACACAACAGTCTCTACTAGTGGCAATGTTTGCCATTTCCGATACTTTTCTGTGGGTGCCCTTATGACACCACAAAATGACAACAAAAGAAATGACAAATGTGTACTCAGCATTATTATAGTCATACTGTTGAAATGTTTCCTACTTTTGCATGAATACACACAATGGAACGAATGTTGCGTTCTTTACATTACGAATTATAAACAGAGTTTCATGAGTCGATGGAAGTGCATATTGTTTCTCTTCCCTTCTTGACTACAAGGTGTGTGCCTGATCAGTTAGGACTTGCATCGTCTGAACGTGAACTTCTCATTTTTGGTGTACTTATGGTAATGTTTCTGTCATAACAATTTTGTCACACATTTCTTATTTATGAACTTTTAATAATTATTTATAATTTTTTATTAATTTTAATGGTAGTTTAACTGTCTACCGGGTATATTACATTTCTCTATTACCGAACAATTGTATTAACTACTAAATATTAAAAATCTTGGTTAAAGCAAAATTGGTATAACGATAGTCTTGATATGTATTTAAATTAATTTTTTCACTACTGCTTATTATATGCATAAATTGCACAGAAAACAAAAATTTATTGAAGATTTATATATGTATATGTATATACATGTGTATATATATTTTGTATATTTTAAAATGGAATTTATTTGCGGTTTTTCGTTAATAATTGGGGATATTAAATTTTTTGCACAAATAATGGACATAAATGAGTTAAATAATTATGTTTGATAATTTAGGACCTGTGGTACGTGACAGCACCATGATTAATGTTCCATAAATGATTTCAATGTCTGCTGCTTTAATGCTCAATGCATAGTTCCCAAAAATAGTTCTATAAAGTTCCATGAAATAAGAAATTTTTTTGAAGGTAGTAATTACGATGTCATTGGAGTAACAGAAAGTTGGTTAAAGAGTAGTGTATCAAGTGGGCCAATAAGAATTAATGGCTACAATGTCTTTAGAAATGACAGGTGTTGGTCGAGGGGTGGCTGAGTCTGCTTATACATCTCTAATAGATTTCAAGCTAGGGTTGTTGATGACTTTTTCGATGAAGGAGTAGTAAAAACTTTGTTCGTGGAAATCACCCTTAATGATGAAAGGCTACTAATGGGCATTGTTTACTCGCCACGCGGTAAGTTTTCGACCTGTGAGGACATTTTAATAGATTTATCTAGCAGATATGATAATTGCATTGTGATGGGCGATTTTAACACCGATCTTTGCAGGAGATCTGACGTAGTCAGAGATTTTTTCTCTACTTCCAATTTATCGGTAGTTCATAACTGTGTTCCTACACACCATAATGTGGGCAACAATTCATCGTCTTTAATTGACTATTTTTTCGTCTCGAATAGTAGCCATGTTTCCCGTAAAACTCAATACCAGTTCCCAGCGCTTAATTCAGGACATGCACTTTTATCACTTTCTTATATAATTAAATCTAAACCGCATTTTACTGAACGATTTTACAGAGTCTATTCTTCTGTTAATTTAGAGCATTATGCAATGCAACTTGGTCAGCTAGATTCTACAAACTTTTATGTCTCAGCGAGCATTGATGAACAGCTAGAAATTTTTAATAGAATTGTTTTTGACACCTTTAATCTGAACGTTCCTCTTAAGAAATCTCGACGTCGTGAGAACGACACATAGATGAACTCTAATGAAATTAAAATTGCTAGAATAAATCGAAATCTTTCTTGTAGTGCGTATTGTAGTAACAACACAACAGAGAATCATAGAATTTACTGTAAGTACAGAAATAGGCTAGAGGCAATAATGAGACAAAAAAGAAGGCTATTTAGCTTACGCTTCTTTGATGGATGTTCTCAGACTCAGTATTGGAGTAGATTAAGATCTGAGGGGGTATTCGGGGATAATTGTGTAAGCGACTTCGTTAATGTGAATGAGTTTAATAACCTGTCTGTTCTTCCACCTGTAAATAACTCTATGAACTATGCATATATTTTTGACGGCAATAACAGATTTTCTTTCAGAAATGTAGATGCGGAAGAAGTGTTTATTTCGAGACATTTTACATATTTGATCAACACCGCGATTGCTTACTCAGTGTTTCTAAAACTTTGGAAAGTAGGCAGAGTAATACCAGTTCCCTAAGTTAAATCACCACGCTCTTATTCAGATTTTGGTCCAATAAGTATCTTGAGTTCAAGCTCTGAAGTCCTTGAGATTTTATTAAAGGATCAAATTCAGGATTATCTACGCTTAGGAAATTTTATTAACCCTTACCAGTCTGGCTACAGAAAAGGATACAACACTACTGGCTTAGTGCTAGACATTGTGGAGACTTTGAGACAAAACATGGATAAATCGTACAACTCTATACTTGTAACATTAGACTTAAGTAAGGCTTTTGATTCACTCGATTATCAACTATTTTTTCATAAATTGTGTAAAGAATTTCGCTTTAGTTATTTGTCATGTTCTTTAATTTCCTCTTTTCTCAGGAATAGAAAGCAATATGTTGAACTTAACTCTCAAAGATGATCTGTCTTGGAGGTACTTAGAGGGGTTCCACAAGGGTCTATATTGGGACCGGTAATATTTATGATGTATATGAATGATCTGTACCGTAAAATACATTTCTGTAAATGTTACACGTATGCAGACGATATTCAATTACTGGCAGATGATAACGCTTTAGGTTGGAACTATTTAGCCGATAACATGAATGCAGAGCTCAGGAATATTGCAGATTGGACCAAATATAATTTCTTATCGCTCAACTCCTCCACGTCTAAAGGTTAAAGGCAGAATTAGCGGAGCGCATCTGTACCGTAATGTGTCAGCTGTTCGTCTATGATATGGGAATAGCAATGCAAAAGCTTACCGAATTTAAATGTACCGTAGTTGGAACGTACCAATCTGTATAAAATAGAATTTCCTTACGTTGTTAAGTGACATTTGTACAACAGTGATGGCCTGTTTGTATGCTAAATGGAATAGGGGTATTTTCGCTCTGTTTTTTGGTACTTTTGGTAATAATAATATCTATGTTGGAAATCAACTTAAAATAATACATATGTTTTTGCATATATAAGTATTTACATAAATATATGTGTTATATGAATGTATATAATAAAAAAATACATATTGACATATAAAATGCAAAAGGGCCTGTCATAATTTAAAAAAAATATTCAGGATATAAAATACTTAATAAGAAGAAAACTTGTGATTTTTAAATATACATGTGGGATACATGAATATGTATTGTGCGTGCATAAATAAAATATAACTTAATTTGTTATATACGTGTTGTTATATATATATATATATATATATATATATATATATATATATATATATATATATATATATATATATATATATATATATATATATATATATATATATATATATATATATATATATATATATATATATATATATATATATATATATATATATATATATATATATATATATATATATATATATATATATATATATATATATATATATATATATATATATATATATATATATATATATATATATATATATATATATATATATATATATATATATATATATATATATATATATATATATATATATATATATATATATATATATATATATATATATATATATATATATATATATATATATATATATATATATATATATATATATATATATATATATATATATATATATATATATATATATATATTATATATGGATGTACACACGTATGTATACACATATACAAATTTATTATAAATACATAATACAAATGTACTTTTGTGTACATATATATGTACATCAAATACAGTTTTAATACCACTTACATCTTTTTGGTACTTTTTGTTCACATCAGTCACCATTGGAACATTTTTAATTCCCATCACTGTTTTGTGAACAGCTGTTGGGTTTTCACATTAAAACAACAAAAGGAAATGTAAAGCACGCGTACGTTTTTATATGTTCTATAAGTGCACTAACGTGCTAACAGTACGGTACGGTACAGTACGGGTACAGCAACGCTCGGCTAACGGGGCCTTAAGGTACATAGCATGCGTTAAATACGCTAATGCGTTACATACTTGTGTCAAAAAAGTTGAAATAGTGTGTTTCCATAAGGCAAGATACAAAGCGAAGTTTGCGACGTGCGTAACTCGCAAAAAGTTGAACATTCTTCAACTTTCACGCGTCGTATACAAAATGAGAGGTAGTGCTGCCAGATTCGTATGGTAAAATGTTTGTTTAATGGAAATAAATTATTAGAAATTAATTTTTTTATTAAAAAATGGATGAAAACTGCATTAAATATATAAGGAAAAATAAAACTTAAAGGCAAGACAAAATATAGCCGGCAAAGGCTTGAAATTGTATAAGCAGAAGAGCATCAAAAGCGTGGTGTGTAACTTGCCATTCTTAAAGCGTTAAAAGCTCGAAAAGTAAGAAAAGCGTTGGCGGGTAACGCGTGGTATGTACCTTCACCTTCAGAATACATATGCAGTGGTTTATAGCAAGTTGTAGCATAATATTATACCATCACTTATAGCGCGATCTTTGACATCAGCCTTATTGTAGAACACGTATAAAAAAAGAAACAAACGAAAAAAATGTATTGGGGACATTTCTGAGGATGTTGTCACATTTATTCGAAAATGTCCTCACTTATCTGTTTGAGTTGTCACCAACAAGTCATCGACGCTTTAACAATGTCATGCATAGGTCTTGCAAGATGTCTGAAAGACATGGCCAACCGCGATATTATTGTCCTTTTTACCTATACTATGCAATAAATGGCACAATAATTTCAAACAAAATATTGGCAAATTTTTCTGACAGAGAAAAATTATACTTAACAATGTTACCAACACTACACCATTTTCTTGATCCTACAACAAAAATCAAAAGCCTTTTTAATTGGCCAATATATTGTGCCACCTTCTTATATGAAATACACATCTAATATGAAATGAACAATACATATTATTGTACAATTTTATTGCAAGTGTGTGGGGTCTTAAGCTTAAAGTTTTTTGCTTCTCCTGTAAAAAAATAAAAGTGTCCGTTTGCATGTAATTTGACGGTATATAAAGAGAAAAATTATCAAATATGGCGAGGCTATTATAAATTATACTCAAATAAAATAAAAATAACTGAAATTTTATTATTTCGGCTTTTTAGTTCAATTTTTGAATTAATGTAAATTTAAACTATTTTTGTTAAGAGTGGAGTGTTGGAATAATCAAATCAGAACTGATTAGTACTACTGATTTTGACAGGCCGCTACACCATCTTCTCAGATTTTACCTATTCAGTTCAAATAAAATAAAAATTACGTAAAATAATTACTATGCAATCGGCCCGTTGCAATAAGTTATATGCATGTGTTTACTTCTCGGTTGGCTGCCTAGAACTAAAATCAAGACAAGCAACTGAAGACTGTTTAAAAGGCATGTATAATAACAAAAACCAAACAAACAGCTTTGAGTGGATGTATTAAAAAAGCATACTCATCAAAAGCGAAAAACAATAAGTGTGGTAGTGTTGGATTAAATCAGATAGGTGAAATTTCAAAGCTGACTAAATTTAGTTGAAATAAAAATGCAAGAATTTACCATGGAAATAAGTCTTGTATTCTATTTACTGGCAAAAATTAGTTAAATAGCTGATGTTTCATTGAAAAAAGCATCCAACTTCATAAGTGGTAAAAGCGAACAAGAACGCTGATGGTGACAAGCTTAGCGGCCGTCGAAATCAGTAATACTGATCCGTTCTGCTAATCTGATTTGAATATTCCAGCACTCCACTCTTAATAAAAATAATTTGAATTTACATTAATTCAATTATTGAACTAGAAAGCCGAAATAATAAAAAAATTTTCAGACTTTACCTATTCAGTTCAAATAAAATAAAAATTTCGTAAAATAATTACTATGCAATCGGCCCGTTGCAATATGTTATTTGCATGTGTTTACTTCTCGGTTGGCTGCCTAGAACTAAAATCAAGACAAGCAACTGAAGACTGTTTAAAAGGCATGTATAATAACAAAAACCAAGCAAACAGCTTTGAGTGGATGTATTAAAAAAGAATACTCATCAAAAGCGAAAAACAATAAGTGTGGTAGTGTTGGATTAAATCAGATAGGTGAAATTTCAAAGCTGACTAAATTTAGTTGAAATAAAAATGCAAGAATTTACCATGGAAATAAGTCTTGTATTCTATTTACTGGCAAAAATTAGTTAAATAGCTGATGTTTCATTGAAAAAAGCATCCACCTTCATAAGTGGTAAAAGCGAACAAGAACGCTGATGATTACGAGCGTAGCGGCCGTCGAAATCAGTAGAACTGATCCGTTCTGCTAATCTGATTTGAATATTCCAGCACTCCACTCTTATTAAAAATAATTTGAATTTACATTAATTCAATTATTGAACTAGAAAGCCGAAATAATAAAAAAATTTTCAGACTTTACCTATTCAGTTCAAATAAAATAAAAATTACGTAAAATAATTACTATGCAATTGGCCCGTTGCAATATGTTATATGCATGTGTTTACTTCTCGGTTGGCAGCCTAGAACTAAAATCAAGACAAGCAACTGAAGACTGTTTAAAAAGAATGTATAATAACAAAAACCAAACAAACAGCTTTGAATGGATGTATTAAAAAAGAATAGTCATCAAAAGCGAAAAACAATAAGTGTGGAAGTGTTGGATTAAATCAGATAGGTGAAATTTCAAAGCTGACTAAATTTAGTTGAAATAAAAATGCAAGAATTTACCATGGAAATAAGTCTTGTATTCTATTTACTGGCAAAAATTAGTTAAATAGCTGATGTTTCATTGAAAAAAGCATCCACCTTCATAAGTGGTAAAAGCGAACAAGAACGCTGATGATGACGAGCGTAGCGGCCGTCGAAATCAGTAGTACTGATCCGTTCTGCTAATCTGATTTGAATATTCCAGCACCCCACTCTTAATAAAAATAATTTGAATTTACATTAATTCAATTATTGAACTAAAAAGCCAAAATATTAAAAAAATTTTCAGACTTTACCTATTCAGTTCAAATCAAATAACAATTACGTAATATAATTACTATGCAATCGGCCCGTTGCAATATGTTATTTGCATGTGTTTACTTCTCGGTTGGTTGCCTAGAACTAAAATCAAGACAAGCAACTGAAGACTGTTTAAAAGGCATGTATAATAACAAAAACCAAACAAACAGCTTTGAGTGGATGTATTAAAAAAGAATACTCATCAAAAGCGAAAAACAGATAGGTGAAATTTCAAAGCTGACTAAATTTAGTTGAAATAAAAATGCAAGAATTTACTATGGAAATAAGTCTTGTATTCTATTTACTGGCAAAAATTAGTTAAATAGATGAAGTTTCATTGAAAAAAGCATCCACCTTCATAAGTGGTACAAGCGAACAAGAGCGCTGATGATTACGAGCGTAGCGGCCGTCGAAATCAGTAGTACTGATCCGTTCTGCTAATCTGATTTGAATATTCCAGCACTCCACTCTTAATAAATATAATTTGAATTTACATTAATTCAATTATTGAACTAGAAAGCCGAAATAATAAAAAAATTTTCAGACTTTACCTATTCAGTTCAAATAAAAATTACGTACAATAATTACTATGCAATCGGCCCGTTGCAATATGTTATATGCATGTGTTTACTTCTCGGTTGGCTGCCTAGAACTAAAATCAAGACAAGCAACTGAAGACTGTTTAAAAGGAATGTATAATAACAAAAACCAAACAAACAGCTTTGAGTGGATGTATTAAAAAAGAATACTCATCAAAAACGAAAAACAATAAGTGTGGTAGTGTTGGATTAAATCAGATAGGTGAAATTTCAAAGCTGACTAAATTTAGTTGAAATAAAAATGCATGAATTTACCATGGAAATAAGTCTTGTATTCTATTTACTCGCAAAAATTAGTTAAATAGCTGATGTTTCATTAAAAAAAGCATCCACCTTCATAAGTGGTAAAAGCGAACAAGAACGCTGATGATGACGAGCTGAGCGGCCGTCGTAATCAGTAGTACTGATCCGTTCTGCTAATCTGATTTTAATATTCCAGCACTCCACTCTTAATAAAAAGAATTTGAATTTACATTAATTCAATTATTGAACTAGAAAGCCGAAATAATAAAAAAATTTTCAGACTTTACCTATTCAGTTCAAATAAAATAAAAATTTCGTAAAATAATTACTATGCAATCGGCCCGTTGCAATATGTTATTTGCATGTGTTTACTTCTCGGTTGGCTGCCTAGAACTAAAATCAAGACAAGCAACTGAAGATTGTTTAAAAGGCATGTATAATAACAAAACCCAAACAAACAGCTTTGAGTGGATGTATTAAAAAAGAATACTCATCAAAAACGAAAAACAATAAGTGTGGTAGTGTTGGATTAAATCAGATAGGTGAAATTTCAAAGCTGACTAAATTTAGTTGAAATAAAAATGGAAGAATTTACCATGGAAATAAGTCTTGTATTCTATTTACTGGCAAAAATTAGTTAAATAGCTGATGTTTCATTGAAAAAAGCATCCACCTTCATAAGTGGTAAAAGCGAACAAGAACGCTGATGATTACGAGCGTAGCGGCCGTCGAAATCAGTAGTACTGATCCGTTCTGCTAATCTGATTTGAATATTCCAGCACTCAACTCTTATTAAAAATAATTTGAATTTACATATATTCAATTATTGAACTAGAAATCCGAAATAATAAAAAAAATTTCAGACTTTACCTATTCAGTTCAAATAAAATAAAAATTACGTAAAATAATTACTATGCAATCGGCGCGTTGCAATCTGTTATATGCATGTGTTTACTTCTCGGTTGGCTGCCTAAAACTAAAATCAAGACAAGCAACTGAAGACTGTTTAAAAGGAATGTATAATAACAAAAACCAAACAAACAGGTTTGAGTGGATGTATTAAAAAAGAATACTCATCAAAAGCGAAAAACAATAAGTGTGGTAGTGTTGGATTAAATTAGATAGGTGAAATTTCAAAGCTGACTAAATTTAGTTGAAATAAAAATGCAAGAATTTACCATGGAAATAAGTTTTGTATTCTATTTACTGGCAAAAATTAGTTAAATAGCTGATGTTTCATTGAAAAAAGCATCCACCTTCATAAGTGGTAAAAGCGAACAAGAGCGCTGATGATTACGAGCGTAGCGGCCGTCGAAATCAGTAGTACTGATCCGTTCTGCTAATCTGATTTGAATATTCCAGCACTTTACTCTTAATAAAAATAATTTGAATTTACATTAATTCAATTATTGAACTAGAAAGCCGAAATAATAAAAAAATTTTCAGACTTTACCTATTCAGTTCAAATAAAAATTACGTAAAATAATTACTATGCAATCGGCCCGTTGCAATATGTTATATGCATGTGTTTACTTCTCGGTTGGCTGCCTAGAACTAAAATCAAGACAAGCAACTGGAGACTGTTTAAAAGGAATGTATAATAACAAAAACCAAACAAACAGCTTTGAGTAGATGTATTAAAAAAGAATACTCATCAAAAACGAAAAACAATAAGTGTGGTAGTGTTGGATTAAATCAGATAGGTGAAATTTCAAAGCTGACTAAATTTAGTTGAAATAAAAATGCAAGAATTTACCATGGAAATAAGTCTTGTATTCTATTTACTGGCATAAATTAGTTAAATAGCTGATGTTTCATTGAAAAAAGCATCCACCTTCATAAGTGGTAAAAGCGAACAAGAGCGCTGATGATTACGAGCCTAGCGGCCGTCGAAATCAGTAGTACTGATCCGTTCTGCTAATCTGATTTGAATATTCCAGCACTCCACTCTTAATAAAAATAGTTTGAATTTACATTAATTCAATTATTGAACTAGAAAGCCGAAATAATAAAAATATTTTCAGACTTTACCTATTCAGTTCAAATAAAATAAAAATTACGTAATAGAATTACTATGCAATCGGCCCGTTGCAATATGTTATTTGCATGTGTTTACTTCTCGGTTGGGTGCCTAGAACTAAAATCAAGACAAGCAACTGAAGACTGTTTAAAAGGAATGTATAATAACAAAAACCAAACAAACAGCTTTGAGTGGATGTATTAAAAAAGAATACTCATCAAAAGCGAAAAACAATAAGTGTGGTAGTGTTGGATTAAATCAGATAGGTGAAATTTCAAAGCTGACTAAATTTAGTTGAAATAAAAATGCAAGAATTTACCATGGAAATAAGTCTTGTATTCTATTTACTGGCAAAAATTTGTTAAATAGCTGATGTTTCATTGAAAAAAGCATCCACCTTCATAAGTGGTAAAAGCGAACAAGAACGCTGATGATGACGAGCTTAGCGGCCGTCGAAATCAGTAGTACTGATCCGTTCTGCTAATCTGATTTGAATATTCCAGCACTCCACTCTTAATAAAAATAATTTGAATTTACATTAATTCAATTATTGAACTAGAAAGCCGAAATAATAAAAAAATTTTCAGACTTTACCTATTTAGTTCAAATAAAAATTACGTAAATTAATTACTATGCAATCGGCCCGTTGCAATATGTTATATGCATGTGTTTACTTCTCGGTTGGCTGCCTAGAACTAAAATCAAGACAAGCAACTGAAGACTGTTTATAAGGAATGTATAATAACAAAAACCAAACAAACAGCTTTGAGTGGATGTATTAAAAAAGAATACTCATCAAAAACGAAAAACAATAAGTGTGGTAGTGTTGGATTAAATCAGATAGGTGAAATTTCAAAGCTGACTAAATTTAGTTGAAATAAAAATGGAAGAATTTACAATGGAAATAAGTCTTTTATTCTATTTACTGCCAAAAATTAGTTAAATAGCTGATGTTTCATTGAAAAAAGCATCCACCTTCATAAGTGGTAAAAGCGAACAAGAACGCTGATGATTACGAGCGTAGCGGCCGTCGAAATCAGTAGTACTGATCCGTTCTGCTAATCTGATTTGAATATTCCAGCACTCCACTCTTATTAAAAATAATTTGAATTTACAGTAATTCAATTATTGAACTAGAAATCCGAAATAATAAAAAAATTTTCAGACTTTACCTATTCAGTTCAAATAAAATAAAAATTACGTAATATAATTACTATGCAATCGGCCCGTTGCCATATGTTATTTGCATGTGTTTACTTCTCAGTTGGCTTCCTAGAACTAAAATCAAGACAAGCAACTGAAGACTGTTTAAAAGGAATGTATAATAACAAAAACCAAACAAACAGCTTTGAGTGGATGTATTAAAAAAGAATACTCATCAAAAGCGAAAAACAATAAGTGTGGTAGTGTTGGATTAAATCAGATAGGTGAAATTTCAAAGCTGACTAAATTTAGTTGAAATAAAAATGCAAGAATTTACCATGGAAATAAGTCTTGTATTCTATTTACTGGCAAAAATTATTTAAATAGCTGATGTTTCATTGAAAAAAGCATCCACCTTCATAAGTGGTAAAAGCGAACAAGAACGCTGATGATGACGAGCTTAGCGGCCGTCGAAATCAGTAGTACTGATCCGTTCTGCTAATCTGATTTGAATATTCCAGCACTCCACTCTTAATAAAAATAAATTAAATTTACATTAATTCAATAATTGAACTAGAAAGCCGAAATAATAAAAAAAAATTTTTTTCAAAAAAAATAAATTTCTAATAATTAATTTCCATTAAACAAACATTTTAGCATATCAATCTGGCAGCACTAGCTGTCATTTTGTATACGACGCGTGAAAGTTGAAGAATGTTCAACTTTTTGCGAGTTACGCGCGTCGCAAACTTCGCTTTGTATCTTGCCTTATGGAAACACATTATTTCAACTTTTTTGACAGAAGTCTGTAACGCATTAGCGTACTTAACGCATGCTATGTACCTTCACCTTTATGTGATTGCTCAAATGATGTGAAAGCGAGGCGAGAAGCGTGTACGTGCTATAAAGCAGGTTGTGTAATGGTTTGTAGCATGTTATCGCTTCGTCTGTTTTTTGTTTCTTTATTTCTTAAGAGTTTTAAAGAAATATTTTATGTCTTTTTTAACTTGCTTTTTGTTATTATTAATTTAACTAGCTTTTTGTTATTATTGGTTTATAGTTTAGCTGTATTTGGATTTTTATGTAATTTTTTAAGTTATGTACTCTAAACTGAACAAGTCGCTTTGCTCAATCTAGCATCCACTATGACATCATATAGCATTTGTATAGCAAGTACTATTATCGCTTGTAGCTTAGCTTCGCTTGTAGCGCGCAATCTGACATCAGCCTAACAATTTGAGGAATTTGTCGCTCAGAGAGTATTTAATACAAGAAGTTTTAATATAGACATTGTAACAGAACTTTCATCAGCTCAATTTCGCTCAATTTTAGCAAGCAGGAATGTATCAAAATGATTCAAACTGGTGACAGACTGAACGACAATATCCACAAGAAGTTCATATGTCTAGTTGGAATGACCAGTTGAGTATTTTTTGTTTTATCCATTCTTTGAGTACGGTTTCTGTTAGATTGTCTTAAAAGAAACTGTAATGGGCAAATATCCTGCATTACAAATGTCGAAATTTCCTTAAGTAGTCGTTGGTGAAAATGTTCTCTTAGACGAGTTGGCCAACCGGTATGTTCAATAATAAATTCAATTTATTGTATAATGGATGGGACGCTTTATAAAAATTTTCTAAATGATGGATTTTTTTTACAAACGTAAGAATTTGTAGCATAGTTTAAGGGCTACTTAATATTGGGTACATGCAAAACTTTTCGTACATATTTCAAAAATTTTAAGCCTAGTACTACTTTATGTACATACATATCTATACTGCCGTTAGCCTTTAATTAAATGTGTGGATGGTGTTGTGCTTTGAAAGAAGTGGAAGTGTAGCTTTTTAAAACTACTTATATTTTTAAGTTCACATATAAAAATGTAAAAAAAATTATTATATACGTTCACAACTTGAGAAAATATTTGCTCTTCTTCTTCAGAAAGGTACAGCAGTATATTCGCAACTATTCTCAAGTCATCCTCACACGTTTGAAACTTGATAAAGAGTTTAATTTTAAATTATTCTAAGTTAAATATGAGACCCGCATGTTAGTGGGGTATATGGTGCTTATATATGTGTGTTTATTTAGCAATATAATTACTTATAACTCCAAAGATATTGAACGGATTTTTGTATTTCATGCGTAGTACAATTCTGCCAATTAACATTATCCATCAGTATACTTTTAATAAAAATCTGCCCCATGTTTTACCCATAAAAATTTTCCAAAAACATATAATTATAAAATTTACAAATGTCAACATTTTATTTATTTTCTTTTGTTTGCTTTTGTTAACCGTTTTATAACGACTACTTGTTAAATACAAATATTTTAATATCAGCATTTGCCCTTTACTATCTCCAACATCAAGAAAATTCCTTTAACGGCATCGCATATATACATAAGTATTTGGGGTATTTACAAGGTGTCTTATCATGTCATAAAGTGCTAATATCTTAAGATGGTTTAAAATATTGTTGTGCTTCAAACAAAAAAGTCCTAAAATAATAAAGGCCATGTCAGATAAAACTTTTGCTTCGCGTTGCGTTACAGATTCGCTTTGACATCTAAGATAAAATGTACATACTTATACGAAACATGCTACATAAAGCACTTTTAACGCAGCGTGAAGCGAAAAGTTCGGCAACTCTCATCTTTTTGCTTGCTTTGACAATCGGCTGGAATAATTTTCTTTTATTATATTGCCAAACGAAACATATTGCGCGTTTGAATCTGTTTTAATAAGAGGTAAATATGTATGTGGCATTTATTTATTCATAATAAATCGTAAAATAACATAATTGACTTTTATTTTTATAAAAAATATATATATAAATAGCAAAATTATCAACTACTTTTTTGATAAACGATCAATGCGCGAGTGTTGTCAAAGTTTTCATTGTGTCATACACCTTTTGCTTTACACTTTTCTATCAAAGTTAGAAACGTCACGCAAAGCGACAAAGTTGAATAGGCCGTGTCAGATACAACTTTGTCGCTTTGCGTGACGTTTCTAACTTTGATAAAAAAGTGTAAAGCAAAAGGTGTATGACACAATGAAAACTTTGACAACACTCGCGCATTGATCGTTTATCAAAAAAGTAGTTGATAATTTTGTTATTTATATATATATTTTTTATAAAAATAAAAGTCAATTATGTTATTTTACGATTTATTATAAATAAATAAATGCCACATACATATTTACCTCTTATTAAAACAGATTCAAACGCGCAATATGTTTCGTTTGGCAATATAATAAAAGAAAATTATTCCAGCCGATTGTCAAAGCAAGCAAAAAGATGAGAGTTGCCGAACTTTTCGCTTCACGCTGCGTTAAAAGTGCTTTATGTAGCATGTTTCGTATAAGTATGTACATTTCATCTTAGATGTCAAAGCGAATCTGTAACGCAACGCGAAGCAAAAGTTTTATCTGACACGGCCTTAAGACTTTTTGTGCTGTGTTTATTATTTTGTCATAACTACACAGTAAAAATCTGTGCCGAACGGCTGAAACTCTAAGTCGGGCCGGTAATAATATTTACAATCCGCCGCTACTGATATAAATTAATCTATGTAATATGCAGTAAAGTATGTCCTAAAATTGTTCGCAATTTTATTACTTCACATTTGATTATATTTTCATGGTTGTGTAACAAGTAAAAATAAAAAAATCGACACATTAAAAATATGCAAGTGAGAAAATTTTGTTTGTATACTTTAGCTGACTAACAGCCAACTAACGTTTTTCCACTTGTAGCCGCGTGGAAAATTAGTCGGCTCAGTCAGCGGCGACAGCTGGTTTCGTTTATCTTTATGTTTGTGAACAATTTCACTTTCTGTGTGCGTTGAAGTTTGTTTTTTGCTTTAATTAAAAATGAAGAGTTTAAAACTTGCAGCTGGGTTTTATTTACTTTATTAACAAGTTGTTTGAAAAACAAACTGGACATTATTTTAATTTTTTTACTTGTTCTTGGCATTCTGATTTCAAGTATTTATAATTGCTTTTTTATCAGGTGACACAAAATTTGAAATAGCACACAAACTTATGAGGGATTGCTCACACTGTCATATTTTTTCGTGTTACTATTTTCTGACTTTATGACTACCTTGGGAATCCCCCATTATACGTATATTAGCACTATTTTGGTCAACCATTTATCTATTTTCTATGGTCAAAAAGTTTCTTAAACAAACATAGAAATTACATGTAAATTGTATGCTTCTCTTCTTAAGAAAGAAAATATATATATATATATATATATATATATATATATATATATATATATATATATATATATATATATATATATATATATATATATATATATATATATATATATATATATATATATATATATATATATATATATATATATATATATATATATATATATATATATATATATATATATATATATATATATATATATATATATATAAGAAATTTATTATTTGACATATTGTCATAATTATATTTTAAATGAAATTTATTTGTTGATGGTTATTAAGCAATTGTCTATATGCATTTCATTGGCGCTTTTACCAAATCATCAGTAGACTTCAACCACAACTTTGAACAGTTACAAACCTCTTATTTTATGCACAGACTTTGAAAAACTATTTGAGAATTTACAAACGATAATATTTTTGAAAATCACAATAGAATAAAATAAGTGTAGTAGGCTTAGAAACTTATACAAAGCCCAACAAATATTTTACATTCGATATGAATCTATTTTATTTTTCTACACCTGTATACAATTAGAAATCCATTGGATAACAATAAAAGTATTATAAGGCAAAATGAAAAATAAAAACCAAATTAAACCTTTAAGAAATTTATTATTTGACATATTGTCATAATTATATTTTAAATGAAATTTATTTGTTGATGGTTATTAAGCAATTGTCTATATGCATTTCATTGGCGCTTTTACCAAATCATCAGTAGACTTCAACCACAACTTTGAACAGTTACAAACCTCTTATTTTATGCACAGACTTTGAAAAACTATTTGAGAATTTACAAACGATAATAAAATAAGAGGTTTGTAACTGTTCAAAGTTGTGGTTGAAGTCTACTGATGATTTGGTAAAAGCGCCAATGAAATGCATATAGACAATTGCTTAATAACCATCAACAAATAAATTTAATTTAAAATATAATTATGACAATATGTCAAATAATAAATTTCTTAAAGGTTTAATTTGGTTTTTATTTTTCATTTTGCCTTATAATACTTTTATTGTTATCCAATGGATTTCTAATTGTATACAGGTGTAGAAAAATAAAATAGATTCATATCGAATATAAAATATATGTTGGGCTTTGTATAAGTTTCTAAGCCTACTACACTTATTTTATTCTATTGTGATTTTCAAAAATATTATCGTTTGTAAATTATCAAATAGTTTTTCAAAGTCTGTGCATAAAATAAGAGGTTTGTAACTGTTCAAAGTTGTGGTTGAAGTCTACTGATGATTTGGTAAAAGCGCCAATGAAATGCATATAGACAATTGCTTAATAAGCATCAACAAATAAATTTCATTTAAAATATATATATATATATATATATATATATATATATATATATATATATATATATATATATATATATATATATATATATATATATATATATATATATATATATATATATATATATATATATATATATATATATATATATATATATATATATATATATATATATATATATATATATATATATATATATATATATATATATATATATATATATATATATATATATATATATATATATGTATATATGTATATATGTATATGTATATGTATATATATCTATATATATAGATATGTATATAATATTATATGATATTTTATTTTACAAAATTCAATATATAGCGCATATATAAAAATATATATATAAATATACATATATATATATATATATATATATATATATATATATATATATATATATATATATATATATATATATATATATATATATATATATATATATATATATATATATATATATATATATATATATATATATATATATATATATATATATATATATATATATATATATATATATATATATATATATATATATATATATATATATATATATATATATATATATATATATATATATATATATATATATATATATATATATATATATATATATATATATATATATATATATATATATATATATATATATATATATATATATATATATATATATATATATATATATATATATATATATATATATATATATATATATATATATATATATATATATATATATATATATATATATATATATATATATATATATATATATATATATAAGCTCCTTTCACTCCTCGAGGGAGCATAGGGCCATATATATGTATATACATATATGTAATTAAATTTCTCTCAATATTTTTAGTATTCCTACTATCAAATATGAAAACGAATCATATTTCTTGCGTAGTCAGTAGTATACGAAAAAAAAAACTAATTTGAAACCCTGCATACCAAAGTATATTAATGCAAGTACGGTCCCTTCGTCTGGTTAACATAAGCTGATTTCTACTATATTGTCAAATTATTTTTAATTCCTTTTTCCAGTTTATACCCACCAAACAAAAAATACATTCTTTAAAACCAATTGGTCCATACTCATAGTCATCAAAAAAAGTTTGCTTTATGAGTTCTGAAGATAACTTTAATTAAAAAAGCTATTTTGATATACTATATATATACTAGTGATGTTACGAATATCAATTTTTAATATTCGCGAATACTAATACGAATATCTGAAACAATATTCGCCGAATTAGAATACGAATATTCAATCTAAATAATTAGTACCACTTAATATTTCAAATTTAATTGAAAAAAAATCTACCCTTGCGTCAATAACAATAAATTGAGAAAAACTGTCACAATACTATAGGTATTTCACATTATTATGATAAGAGATATAACGATATGCCGTTTTGCCGATCCGATACATACCGATATATAAAAATAAATATCGCCGACTCCGATACAGATAGGAATATTGAAATGTAGTTCAAGTTTAGATTAACAAAACTCATGAAGGGAAATTTTTTTATTATACAGTGTAAGAGATTACTAATATTTAAAATTAATATTTATTTATTTAATATTAACCCATTATTATTATTAAACCAGGATAAAAATTTTAAAGTAATTTTTAAGGAACGACATTTCATTGCTTCCAAAGAATATTTATTAAAAATATGCAGATAATTAGTGGAAAAGCAAGTAAACATTTTTAATTTCTGTATAATTTTAAAAATTACTCTCCATGTTTTTAAAAAATCGATTTTTAAAGGACATTTATAAACTAATATTATTCTAAATAACTTGATAGCTTAATTACAAGCTGTTACAAAATGGCATATTTTTACTCGTGAAAAACGACTTAGTGAGGCTCGTAGGTCTAGTTGAGTAGATCATTTTGCAATTTCAAAAAATTGCAATACACCCTCAAAATCGGAAGTAATCGATAAAAACGATTTTTTTTGGGGCTTCACTGACAAAAACAATTTTCACTGCGTTGTTTCTGCACCGATTTTCAATTTTTAAACAGTGTCGAATAGAGGAGGACTTAAGCTTTCCGTGCATATTTAAAAGATTTTGTTTTGACTTATATTTCATGGAAATATCGTCAAAAGAATATTTTAATTTTTTATTTTATTCCGATTTTTTTAAATTTTGCGTTTTTTTTTCAAGAATTTGCTTGAAAAGCTACTCATTTTTATATTTTCATATAAAGCGTATTTTGTATCAATTACAATAAGTCTTGTGTCTTTTTTTTGCTGGGAATAAGATTTAAAAAACAACGAATTGAATTTGAATTCATGGTAAAATTAACCAAAAATAAATAATTTGTAAAAAAAATTGTAAAAGTATCGTCGCATCGACAGTAAAATATCGCCGATACCCATGTATCAGAAAATCTGAAGTATCGCCGATATGTCGGTATCGGTTACATCACTAATTACGATATTCCGATGACGGAATTTGAAATTATTAACTTAGCACCTGAATACAACTTTTTTAAATTTTTGGTGGAAAGTAAAGAAGGGAAAATACGAGCTTCTTTTACCTATACCCAGGCAATATTTAGTGACACCAGCAGCGACTGTTCCGAGGGAGCGAATGTCTAGTGGTGAGGAGCTTATTTACACACCGCACAATAGGCTTGATGGAGAAAAGACTTCAAAACTTTTATTTTTGAAGTTCAACATTCCTCTACTGAGCTTTGAGTATTACTTTAACATGATTAATAAATTAATTTAACAGGACTTTACTTTTTAAATACCATATCGTTGTGAAATATATTTTGTTTCTTTTTTCTTTACTAAAAAAAAGATTATTGTTTTGCGTTAGACTAATTTTTTTAGTAAAAATTAATATTTTTTGTTTAATTTTCAGTATTTTTTATGTATTATTGTTTGGAATGTATTCACAAAATATTCGTGAAATATTCGCTTGAATTTGGCGAATACGAATACGAATCCGCGTTACCGTTGGTGCTACTAAAGTAGCAATTTGCCACTTTTTCGATTGCTTGGATACTATTTTGCTACTTTTACAAAATGCCACCAAATGTGGTACTTTTTGTAATTCTTGCCACTTTTGTGATACTTTTTACTAAATGACGAGATACTTAGACAATTTTCCTTACGCAGTAAACTAAGTAGTGTTTTTTTTTTGCAAAATCAGTCTTTACATTATACTGCTTTACAAGCAAAATGTATAAAGTTTCTAATGCATTTTTTAGGGTGATTAAGATATGCTTAACATGAGAAAAGTAAAGAAAAATGTTTAATTTCGGCAATTTCCAGATAACGGTACATTTGTGTTTTTTCGATGTATACTTCCCAGAGTCAAAAGCTGGTTCGATTAAAGAGATCTAAGTATATATTATTTAAAAGCTTCAAAATTATGCATCGAATTGTGGATAATTAACTTTGATAGGATAAAAAATTACTGAAGTTATTGGGGGTCAAATTTAACAAAATTTTTTGTTGTCTCTTCGGAAGCTGTATCACAAATAAGCTTCTATTGAATAGTCTATTCGATTAAAAACAAAATTAAGCCATAATAGACCGAAATTGGATAAAAACTGAAAATGGTATAGTAAAAAAAACAAAACACAAACCTTTAAATTTACTACAAAATGCACTATGCCGTAAAAATCAAAATAAAACAAAACTATTAAATAAAATATTTGCTAGTAAATTGAAATGCTATTGATTCCGTTTTTTTCTTCTAGCATTTTTAATTTTTATCCGATTTCGGTCCATTATTGCTTAAAGTTTTTTAAATCGAATAGACTATTTAATAAAGGTATTTAGCTACGAGTTTTTTTATTTCTGGTACAAAACAGCTTCCGAAAACCAATAAATATTACAAAAAAATTTAATTTTATCCCCTATAACTAAATCATTTTTTATCATATCAAACTCAATTATCCACTATTCGGCGCGTAATTTTGTATCCTTTCAAATAATAGAACTTTATTTAAACCAGCCTTGGAATGTGGATAGCTCTAAACGTACCATTGTATAGACAGTTTGTTTTTGTTGGCAATATAATTTCTCAAAAAAAAAGTTTTGTTTTATTTTATAAAAATTACTCATACAATTTTGAATTTCATTACTTTTTTTAAATTTGATCATGAGTAAGACCTTCTTTAGTATAACATTTAATTTTAACTTTTTCAGCTGCAGATAGAGATTTTAGCCGACTCATTTCAATTTCAAATTGTTTTATCGGCTTACAAAGATCAAAAATTCATTGAAAAAAACTAACAATTCGCGGGGAAGTTATACTGTGAACTATTCTGATTCTGTAAACTGCTCTTGAACAAATTTTGTTTTGCAGCAATTATATGATAATGTTACAATATTTCTCGCTGCGTTCAAAAAACCACTCACTTTCCGTTCCAAATACAAGGGACGCACCCAAAACCGTCTCGTTTTATTTTGGAGCTTTGAGTATGCCCTTGTTGCACAAAATATTATACTTATAAACTCAATAAATTCCACAAATTCTTTTATCATTTCAATTTCAATTAACATTTTTGCAACAATTATTTTTATTTGATAAAAATATTTACACTACAGCTGATCAAAACATAAACATTGGCGCACAAAAAGCGTTGCATGTAACTTGAATTTAGAAAGGCGTCTAAAGTATGGAACGCACAAAACGCGCAACGCACGAAACGCGTGTTATGGACTTTCAGCTTTAAGGCTGGTGCATGTTAAAACATACTTACTTTTTGCCTATAGTGGACAAATAGGTTATTAATTTATTTCTAAAATAAACCCACTTTAGTGTTTGACTATGAGTATGGGCCATTGTTTCTAAAAATATATTTCAGTTCAAAATAAAGTTACGTAAAAATAATTATTAATGCGACGGCCCGCGCAAAATAGTTATATGGTTGTTTACTACTCGGTTGACGATCTGGAACTAAAATACAGACAAAATAACTGAAACAGTTTAGCATGCATAAAAAACTAACACAAACAGCTTTGATTGTAGGTATTGAAAAATACCCATCAAGAGCGAGACAAAAAATATCAAAGAGCTTGTGAGTGTTGGATTATTAATCAGATAGGGAAATTTCGGCAAAATTAAGTTGAGTGGCTATAAAAATTAATGCAAGAATTTACATGAAAAATTCTTGTACTCTATTTGCTGGCAAAAATTAGTTAAATAGCTGATGTTTCCTTGCAAAAAGCATTTACCTTCATAAGTGGTGACCAAGAACGCTGATTAGACGGTATAGCGGCCTGTCGAAATCATTAGTACTGATCAGTTCTGCTAATCTGATTTGATTATTCCAACACTCCACTCTTAACACAAATAATTTAAGTTTACATTAATTCAAAAATTGAACTAAAAAGCCGAAATAATAAAATTTCACTTATATTTATTTTATTTGAGTATAATTTATAATAGCCTCGCCATTTTTCTCTTTATATACCGTCAAATTACATGCAAACCGACGTAACTACACTTTTATTTTTACAGGAGAAGCAAACAAATTTAAGCTTAAGACCCCACACACTTGCAATAAAATTGTACAATAATATGTATTGTTTATTTCATATTAGATGTGTATTTCATATTAGAAGGTGGCACAATATATTGACCAAAATAAAAAGGCTTTTGATTTTTGTTGTAGGATCAAGAAAATTGTGTAGTGTTGGTAACATTGTTAAGTATAATTTTTCTCTGTCAGAAAAATTTGCCAATATTGTGTTTGAAATTATTGTGCCATTTATTGCATAGTATAGGTAAAAAGGACAATAATATCGCGGTTGGCCATGTCTTTTAGACATCTTGCAAGACCTCTACATGACATTGTTAAAGCGTCAATGACTTGTTGGTGACAACTCAAACAGATAAGTGAGGACATTTTCGAACAAATGTGACAACATCCTCAGAAATGTCCCCAATACATTTTTTTCGTTTGTTTCTTTTTTTATACGTGTTCTACAATAAGGCTGATGTCAAAGTTCGCGCTATAAGTGATGATATAATATTATGCTACAACTCGCTATAAACCACTGCATATGTATTCTTAAGGTGAAGGTACATACCACGCGTTACGCGGCAACGCTTTTCTTACTTTTCGAACCTTTAACGCTTTAAGAATGGCAAGTTACACACCACGCTTTTGATGCTCTTCTGCTTATACAATTTCAAGCCTTTGCCGGCTATATTTTGTCTTGCCTTTAAGTTTTATTTTTCCTTATATATTTAATACAGTTTTCATCCATTTTTTAATAAAAAAATTTATTTCTAATAATTTATTTCCATTAAACAAACATTTTAGCATATCAATCTGGCAGCACTAGCTGTCATTTTGTATACGACGCGTGAAAGTTGAAGAATGTTCAACTTTTTGCGAGTTACGCGCGTCGAAAACTTCGCTTTGTATCTTGCCTTACTCTGCAGTTACACGTTCAAGAAATTGCTTTCAAGTTGATTACACGTATTGCTTGTTAAAACTACTTTAAATTGACGCTATGACGTAGGCTGTAAGCAACTTGATAGTCAATTTTGTTTTCAAGATGCCGTCGTCAAGGAATCAACAACGAAACAGTAAAACCCGGTTATAACGAATTCTCGGTTGTAACGATCTAAGTCTAAAGTGCCGACGTTTTGGTTGCCATTTTCATACAAAAATAATTCGTAATAGCGAATTCGTAGTTAACGAGTCCTCGTTTGTATCGAACTACGCTTATTACGAACTTGTCATAGAGCGGTTTTTTTTTTGCTGTTTGCACAAAGTTCGTTATAGCCGAGCCTTTCTGTAATTTACTTACAATAATAGAGATCAGCTGTTTAAATTGAACGAAAAATTGAAACAAATCTTGAAAGCAAAATTGAAATCAAGTTGGTAGTCAATTTCCAATTATGTGAGTGTGTTAGTAAAAAAGTGTGAATGTATTGAAACTTGAAACAAAAATTGAAACAAAACTTGAACGTGTAACCTCCAAGTTATGGAAACACATTATTTCAACTTTTTTGACAGAAGCCTGTAACGCATTAGCGTATTTAACGCATGCTATGTACCTTCACCTTTATGTGATCGGTCAAAAGATGTGAAAGCGAAGCGAGAAGCGTGTACGTGCTATAAAACAGGTTGTGTAATGGTTTGTAGCATGTTATCGCTTCGTCTGTTTTTTGTTTTTTTATTTCTTAAGAGTTTTAAAGAAATATTTTATGTATTTTTTAACTTGCTTTTTGTTATTATTAATTTAACTAGCTTTTTGTTATTATTGGTTTATAGTTTAGCTGTATTTGGATTTTTATGTAATTTTTTAAAACAAAAATATACATATACATACATACTAAAAGTAACACAAATTATGTACTCTAAACTGAACAAGTCGCTTTGCTCAATCTAGCATCCACTCTGACATCATATAGCATTTGTATAGTAAGTACTATTATCGCTTGTAGCTTAGCTTCGCTTGTAGCGCGCAATCTGACATCAGCCTAACAATTTGAGGAATTTGTCGCTCAGAGAGTATTTAATACAAGAAGTTTTAATATAGACATTGTAACAGAACTTTCATCAGCTCAATTTCGCTCAATTTTAGCAAGCAGGAATGTATCAAAATGATTCAAACTGGTGACAGACTGAACGACAATATCCACAAGAAGTTCATATGTCTAGTTGGAATGACCAGTTGAGTATTTTTTGTTTTATCCATTCTTTGAGTATGGTTTCTGTTAGATTGTCTTAAAAGAAACTGTAATGGGCAAATATCCTGCATTACAAATGTCGAAATTTCCTCAAGTAGTCGTTGGTGAAAATTTTCTCTTAGACGAGTTGGCCAACCGGTATGTTCAATAATAAATTCAATTTATTGTATAATGGATGGGACGCTTTATAAAAATTTTCTAAATGATGGATTTTTTTTACTAACGTAAGAATTTGTAGCATAGTTTAAGGGCTACTTAATATTGGGTACATGCAAAACTTTTCGTACATATTTCAAAAATTTTAAACCTAGTACTGCTTTATGTACATACATATCTATACTGCCGTTAGCCTTTAATTAAATGTGTGGATGGTGTTCTGCTTTGAAAGAAGTGAAAGTGTAGCTTTTTAAAACTACTTATATTTTTAAGTTCACATATAAAAATGTTAAAAAAATTATTATATTCGTTCACAACTTGAGAAAATATTTACTCTTCTTCTTCAGAAAGGTACAGCAGTATATTCGCAACTATTCTCAAGTCATCCTCATACGTTTCAAACTTGATAAAGAGTTTAATTTTAAATTATTCTAAGTTAAATATGAGACCCGCATGTTAGTGGGGTATATGGTGCTCATATATGTGTGTTTATTTAGCAATATAATTACTTATAACTCCAAAGATATTGAACGGATTTTTGTATTTCATGCGTAGTACAATTCTGTCACTTAATAAAAATCTGCCCCATGTTTTACCCATAAAAATTTTCCAAAAAAATATAATTATAAAATTTACAAAGGTAAACATTTTATTTATTTTCTTTTTTTTGCTTTTGTTAACCGTTTTATAACGACTTCTTGTTAAATACAAATATTTCAATATCAGCATTTGCCCTTTACTATCTCCAACATCAAGAAAATTAGTTTAACGGCACCGCATATATACATATGTATTTGGGGTATTTACAAGGTGTCTTATCATGTCATAAAGTGCTAATATCTTAAGATGGTTTAAAATATTGTTGTGCTTCAAACAAAAAAGTCCTATAATAATAAGAATTTTTGTGCTGTGTTTATTATTTTGTCATAACTACACAGTAAAAATCTGTGCCGAACGACTGAAACTCTAATTCGGGCCGGTAATAATATTTACAATCCGCCGCTACTGATATAAATTAATCTATGTAATATGCAGTAAAGTATGTCCTAAAATTGTTCGCAATTTTATTACTTCACATTTGATTATATTTTCATGGTTGTGTAACAAGTAAAAATAAAAAAATCGACACATTAAAAATATGCAAGTGAGAAAATTTTGTTTGTATACTTTAGCTGACTAACAGCCAACTAACGTTCTTCCACTTGTAGCCGCGTGGAAAATTAGTCGGCTCAGTCAGCGGCGACAGCTGGTTTCGTTTATCTTTATGTTTGTGAACAATTTCATTTTCTGTGTGCGTTGAAGTTTGTTTTTACTTTAATTAAAAATGAAGAGTTTAAACATGCTGCTGGGTTTTATTTACTTTATTAACAAGTTGTTTGATAAACAAACTGGACATTATTTTAATTTTTGTACTTGTTCTTGGCCTTCTGATTTCAAGTATTTATAATTGCTTTTTTTATCAGCTGACACAAAATTTGAAATAGCACACTAACTTATGAGGGATTGCTCACACTGTCATATTTTTTCGTGTTACTATTTTCTGACTTTATGACTACCTTGGGAATCCCCCATTATACATATATTAGCACTATTTTGGTCAACCATTTATCTATTTTCTATGGTCACAAAGTTTCTTAAACTAATAATTATTTTGCTTTTTACTTTTCTTTTTCGACAAAATATCTAATTATGTTTAAATATATGGCGGGTTTCTTTAGCAAAATTTCTACTAAAAAAGCTATATATTTTCAGAAATGGTACCAATTCGCAAAAGATTAATAAAGTAGAAAAATTCTCTGAAGCTTATTATATAGACCGCAAAAAAGCAATAACTCGAAAATTGGGTTACAGATACAAATCGCAAAGACTTGCAATAATGCAAATAATTAAAAAAATACTTTTACCGCGAAAATAGCGAAAATTTGCAATAAATTGCAAAATTGCAAAGAAGCGCTAAAATCTTTTTAAAAATAGCTAAAACTGTAAGGAATGCCAAAATCTTGAAAAAATTTGAAAAAAATGACGAAAATTTGCGAAAAATTGCTAGGATCAAAAAGATAGCAAAGTGTGATATTATTGAAATGTCGGTAGAACTGTAAAAATGCAAAAAACTGACAAGACATTACTTCTATAAAGACAACGGCGAAAATGGCTTGAGTCAGAACTAATTCGTTAAAATTATGCACAAGAGCAATAAGTTTTATTAAATATTACCTGTATCGAAAAACTTACTAAAATTTGCAAATAAATTCTAAAGTCGTAAAATTTTAAAAGGATAAATGCTGGGAAAAATTTAGATTTACATATTGCAAATATTAAAAAAATTCGCAAATAAGTTGCGGATACAGTTATAAGACGTTGAATTGTTTTCACATAATTTTGCATTTTCGTAGCAAATATAATTTTATTTTTGTAATATTTGTTCTGATTTGTTTTGTATCATCTTGTTTATGTTTCAAATAGCAGATTAAAATATAAGAGGTTATTCACAATAGTCATATTTTTTTTAATTTTTTTACTTATGACCAGAGAAGATAAATTTCCTTTTTTTTTGCTTTTTTTCGCTATTTTAACTGATTTCTGCTTTTTTCTGCTACTTTTGCGATTGTGAAGCCATTTTGCTTATTCTACCATTTTTTCCTTCATATTAACAACATTGTTCACATTTTTACGTTTATTTTTAGTAGTTTTTGTACCACTTTATTACAACTCTGTAATATAATAAATAGTTTCAAGGCGAGAACATACCAGGTGGTCGCAAGACAATTCGCCTTAAAAACCCGTCTTTGGATGTCAAAAAACGTACAGAAAAATGTGTGTTGACATCTGAGGAAGTACATATTACAAGGGGCGAAAATAAACACGTGGGCTGTAAAGGCCACCTGTTAAGAGTACGCCTTGAAATAGTTTCTTCTTTTGATTGCGAAGTGTACTTATTCCAGTACATACATGCATTAGAACAGCTAACTGTCAATTCCATATAAAAAGAACATAAACAAAATTTTTTATGTATGGAGTTTGTTTTACCGTTAGACAAGGCAATTGTATTAATAGATCATGATTTGATTGCAAGTGTTCAGTTAGCCGTACTAAATTGAAAATTGTTTATCACTTGTGTTAAAAAACCGTTCTAAACGAAAAAATGCCAAAAGAGAGTGAGAAAAGATTTTTATTGCTAAAGCATATTTTTCCACCCATTTTGGGCCAAACTGCTAGCAAACCCTTTCAAACAAAAAAGAATTTGGAAATCGGTTCACATATGACAGAGTTATGAAAATGGGGGGGAAGTAAAAATCCGCCTCCGGTTTGCGACAAACAAACTTTTGTCAAACCCTTTCAAACAAAACAAGAATTTTGAAAATCAGTTCACAAATGACAGTGTTATGCGAGAGGGGGGGGGGGAGCAAATTTTCCCCTCCGATTTTCGACAAAAAATTTTGGGACCAAGTTTTGTCAAACCCTTTCATATAAAACAAGAATTTTGAAAATCGGTTCACAAATTACAGGCCCCCTCCGATTTTCCAAAAAATATGGGATCACTCTGCAGGCAAACCCTTTCCAACAAAAAAAGAATTTTAAAAATCGGTTCACAAATGACAGAGTTATGCGTGTACAAACATAAAAAAAGTTAAAAAAAGAACATACACACGATTCGATAACCTCCTTCTTTTTTGAAGTCGGTTAAAAACTACAAACTTTTGGGTTGAACATCCAGGAAAGCAGAAATATTGTGGCTAACGTAAAAGAAAGTCTTGATAAAATTAAAGATAAAAAATTTATTCGCAAATTTGATGCAGTATTCAAAAGAAATCCCGGATATCAAACATTTTTAGAAATAAACTCTGTTTTGGAAACGGGACTGGGATCTAACGATGAATATGTTAGTAGCTTATCTTCAAGTGAAGTGTTAGAATTTAAATTTGCCCCGTCAACATCCGTTGATGTTGAAAGAAGTTTTTTTTAACAGAAAGACGAAGAAAACTATAATTTCAAAGCATAAAAGCTCATATGATTGTATACTGCAACTGTTTCCAAACTGATATCGATAGCTTAGATTAAATAAAATCATTTAAAAACCAAAAAATATATGAAATAAAAAAATGCTTTTTTGCTATTTTTTTGTTTTAATGTTTTACTGCTATAAGAAATTGTTTTTCCTGCTATTTTTGTCTTCTGGCTTCTCTTATTTAAGCTTTCTTGCATTGCCGGGCTTCGTCCGGGTGCATCTATTTTCTCCTCTCTGACATGTCTAAAAATGGCTTCGATTACTTAAGCTTTCCTGCATAGCCAGCCTTCGGCCGGGCGCACCGCACCATCTTCTTCTCTCGGGTATGTCCAAAACTAGCTTCGCTTTCTTAGAGTTTATTGCATTTCCGGCCTTTGGCCGTGCAAAACTATTTTCTCGTCTCGGGTATGTCCAACACTGGCTTCGCTTTTTTAGAGTTTCTTGCATTGCAGGCCTTTGACCGGGCTCAACCATTTTCTTTTCTCGGGAATATGCAAAACTGGTTTAGCTTTTTTATTGTTTCTTGCATTGACGGCTTTCGGCCGGACGCGCGAATGCAGAAAATGTTTGCATCCGTCCGAAGGCCAGCAATCCAGGAAAGCTAGAGTAAGCGAAGTCATTTGTGGATATACCAGAGAGGAGAAAATGGTTGCGTCCGGCCGAAGTCCAGCAATTCAGGAACACTTAAATAAGCGAAGCTAGTTTTTAACATACCAGAGAGGAGAAAAGGGGATTGTCCGGCCGAATGCCGGCAAGGCAAGAAGCTCTAAGAAAGCGAAGTCAGTGTTGGACATACTCGAGGGGAGAAAATGGTTTTGCCCGGCAATGAAAGATTCTTTAAGAAAGCGAAGCTAGATTTGGACATAGCCGAGAGGACAAAATGATGAGCCCGGTCAAAGGCTGGCTATGCAGGAAAGCTTAAGTAAGCGAAGCCATTTTCGGATGTGGCACAGAGGAGGAAATAGATGCCCGGCCGAAGGCCGGATATACCGGAAAACTTAAGTAAGCGAAGCCATTTTAATTCTTTTGTTTGAAAGGTGACTTGATCTAAAATCTTCTAAGCTGTATTTGAGCAAAATCGGTCCAGCCGTTTTGATGTTATCATCCATTTTCTTCGGGATTTTTAAAAATTTTAATTTAATGTTATTTTTATTTTGCCTTTCAATCGAAAAATTTTAAATTTTATTAAATTGTGCATTATCTTAAGTAAGTTCCATGAATTTTAAAGAAGAATTGAAAAACTTTTATTTTTATTGTATTTTAGTATTATAAATATGTATGTTGATAATAATTAGGGAAGCATTCGATATTGATTCCGATATAGCCGCGATACCAGGGAATTGCGGATATATCCATACAACGCGATACTTTTGTAATTTTTTTTATGAGTAAACATTAGCAGTGTTCAGTTGTTGCAATTGCTTAACTATTTTCAAGGCTTATCTTTGCTCAACGGAGAGGCCCTTTGCCACAACAACGGTTGCAGTACAAGCTTCTATACCTCGTACAAAATGCCAAATAGAGCTTACAACTGAAAAACGGATAAATAAAAGTTGGTTAAAATTTCATGATGCTTCGAAAAGGCTAAATAGTTAGTTAGCAAACCCATTGATTCCTGTAGTTAGGACCCTTCGAACATTATTAGAAAATATGACAAATTTATGAACAGAACTTAGGGGCTATTCAGATATTACGTAATACTCCTGGGCAGGGTGGTTCAGATTTGTTACAGGTTAGATAATTTACATTGAACTTAAAAAAACGTTAAGGGGGTTGCTTCAAAAACTCCAAAACAGCGTTGCGCAATATCTGATGATAGATTTGACGGTTTGGTAATTAAACGTGTTTTTGTGAATCCAAATTGATTATTAGGCTAAGGTTCGTAACGTTATATTCAGAAAGAATTGGGTATTATTAATATTCCAAGGAACAAGGGAAAAATTACCATCAACTCAATTTTTCAACGTACACAGCAGAACAGAGTAGCGCCACTTTCGGAAGCCGCTACACTTCCATCGTCAGTGCTCACGTGTATTTGCTATCACCACTTGTCAGGTGGCTCTGTTGAATGTGATTTTAATTCTTATATATACAACTTTTTCGTGAAAATTGAATACGAGAATTAAATCACTCTCAAGCTGATATTAAAGTGCACGGTATTCAGTTATGGGGCACTGCCTCGGCATCAAAAGTAGAACAAATTTAAAGGCGACAAAATAAATTACTCCGTGCGATTACAGCAGCCCCATGGTATGTCAGAAACAAGCGGATTCATAAAGATTTAGATGTGCCACTGGCTAAGACAGTGTTTTCTAAACACATGACAAGATACATAAAAAAATTTGAGTTACATAAAAAATACTTTTAAGCCAACACAAATCATAATTTTCAGAATATGCTGTTTGTTGTTATAGAAATGCTACAACCTTTTTAATTTCGACTTTGTTACATATTTTGCCGCCATTACTATACTTTACGAGCAAAAGTTTTTTTGTGCTTTTCTGAACAATGTGTAATGCAACTGTTGCCAAAATAATTATATTTGATATTTTAAACACGTTTATGCTTTTATTTAACAACACTCAACTATTTAATAAACTGTTCTGTTTTTTTTTATCATTTTCTATTATGTATTTCTGAAAATGTAGTAGAAGTAGTCGCAAGCGGCCAGCTGTTAATGTTTTCAATTTCTACGGACATTTCGTGCTTGCCATAAATGTGTATCTAATTTTCGTGTATGCGTGTGTAAATTTCATATTTTCTTCTTAAAGACAAATACGTTTTTGCATTGTAGAATCTGCTGAGTTTAACAGTAAATCTAAATGTTTTTAAACAAAATAGGAATGCGCATAGGTGTAGTCCTGCATCTACTTTGTATATACCATGGTAGAATAATATACAAGGTAGCCCTGGAACGTCAGCTGATTATTTTTTTATTTGCTTTTTTCATGGTACGAACTGTCAAATGTTGTGTATATGTGAAATAACTCGTTGCACACACAATACCACACGTATGTTTGCTGCTTCTGTTACACACACATACCCTCTCTATTAATGTTTGACATTTTCTATCCCAAAATGTACATTTGTATTAGTTATGCGGCTACCTGTTATATTATTCTACCATGTGTATATACATGCTTTGAAAATGTGCAAAGCCATATGATCAGAGATGCCACTGCTTGATATTTTTTTACAGATTGATGAAAATATTTTCTAATTTTATGTGTCAGAGACCAACCTAAATTACGACGCAAAGCGTTGTCTGGCTGTCAAAATTTCTCATGCCCATACAAAATGTATGAAACTAACCGAAATAACGCGGCGTCAACGCTTTGCAATTGGAAAATCCAATTTTGACAGCGCGTAAAGAAGTGAAGTTGGCTGCAAAAGTAGTGTTGTTTATATTGTTAATGCTCACACATATACTTACAGTAATGTAAATATAGCTACTTTCAGGTCAATTAAGCGTCTTCATCTCTATTTCTTATTTCTATTTAGAGTTTTTTATTAATCAAAGTGAGTAAACATTACTGTTTCTGGCACAACGTTAACGCTCTAATTTAGGTTACCCATGACAGCGTAAAAGCCAAGCGTTAAATTACGTTGCGCTTTGCGTCGTAATTTAGGTTGGTCTGTCAGCCACTTAAAGCTAATGCATGTTAAAACATACTTACTTTTTGCCTATGGTGGACAAACAGGTTATTAATTTATTTCTAAAATAAACCGACTTTAGTGTTTGACTATGAGTATGGGCCATTGTTTCTAAAAATATATTTCAGTTCAAAATAAAATTACGTAAAAATAATTATTAATGCGACGGCCCGCGCAAAATAGTTATATGCTTGTTTATTGCTCGGTTGATGATCTGGAACTAAAATACAGACAAAATAACTGAAACAGTTTAGCATGCATTAAAAACTAACACAGAAACAGCTTTGATTGTAGGTAATGAAAAAATACCCATCAAGAGCGAGACAAAAAATATCAAAGAGCTTGTGAGTGTTGGATTATTAATCAGATAGGGAAATTTCGACAAAATTAAGTTGAGTGGCAATAAAAATTAATGCAAGAATTTAGATGAAAAAGTCTTGTACTCTATTTGCTGGCAAAAATTAGTTAAATAGCTGATGTTTCCTTGCAAAAAGCATCCACCTTCATAAGTGGTGAACAAGAACGCTTATGAGACGGTGTAGCGGCCTGTCGAAATCAGTAGTACTGATCAGTTCTGCTAATCTGATTTGATTATTTCAACACTCCACTCTTAACAAAAATAATTTAAATTACATTAATTCAAAAATTGAACTAAAAAGCCGAAATAATACAATTTCACTTATTTTTATTTTATTTGAGTATAATTTATAATAGCCTCGCCATATTTGGTAATTTTTCTCTTTATATACCGTAAAATTACATGCAAACGGACGTAACTACACTTTTATTTTTTACAGGAGAAGCAAAAAACTTTAAGCTTAAGACCCCACACACTTGCAATAAAATTGTACAATAATATGTATTGTTTATTTCATATTAGATGTGTATTTCATATTAGAAGGTGGCACAATATATTGGCCAATTAAAAAGGCTTTTGATTTTTGTTGTAGGATCAAGAAAATTGTGTAGTGTTGGTAACATTGTTAAGTATAATTTTTCTCTGTCAGAAAAATTTGCCAATATTTTGTTTGAAATTATTGTGCCATTTATTGCATAGTATAGGTAAAAAGGACAATAATATCGCAGTTGGCCATGTCTTTCAGACATCTTGCAAGACCTATGCATGACATTGTTAAAGCGTCGATGACTTGTTGGTGACAACTCACTCAAACAGATAAGTGAGGACATTTTCGAACAAATGTGACAACATCCTCAGAAATGTCCCCAATACATTTTTTTCGTTTGTTTCTTTTTTTATACGTGTTCTACAATAAGGCTGATGTCAAAGTTCGCGCTATAAGAGATGATATAATATTATGCTACAACTCGCTATAAACCACTGCATATGTATTCTTAAGGTGGAGGTACATACCACGCGTTACGCGGCAACGCTTTTCTTACTTTTCGAACTTTTAACGCTTTAAGAATGGCAAGTTACACAACACGCTTTTGATGCTCTTCTGCTTATACAATTTCAAGCCTTTGCCGGCTATATTTTGTCTTGCCCTTACGTTTTATTTTTCCTTATATATTTAATGCAGTTTTCATCCATTTTTTAATAAAAAAATTAATTTCTAATAATTTATTTCCATTAAACAAACATTTTAGCATATCAATCTGGCAGCACTACCTGTCATTTTGTATACGACGCGTGAAAGTTGAAGAATGTTCAACTTTTTGCGAGTTACGCGCGTCGCAAACTTTGCTTTGTATCTTGCCTTATGGAAACACATTATTTCAACTTTTTTGACAGAAGTCTGTAACGCATTAGCGTATTTAACGCATGCTATGTACCTTCACCTTTATGTGATCGCTCAAAAGATGTGAAAGCGAAGCGAGAAGCGTGTACGTGCTATAAAGCAGGTAGTGTAATGGTTTGTAGCACGTTATCGCTTCGTCTGTTTCTAGTTTCTTTATTTCTTAAGAGTTTTAAAGAAATATTTTATGTATTTTTTAACTTGCTTTTTGTTATTATTAATTTAACTAGCTTTTTGTTATTATTGGTTTATAGTTTAGCTGTATTTGGATTTTTATGTAATTTTTTTAAACAAAAATATACATACTAAAAGTAACACAAATTATGTACTCTAAACTGAACAAGTCGCTTTGCGCAATCTAGCATCCACTCTGACATCATATAGCATTTGTATAGCAAGTACTATTATCGCTTGTAGCTTAGCTTCGCTTGTAGCGCGCAATCTGACATCAGCCTAACAATTTGAGGAATTTGTCGCTCAGAGAGTATTTAATACAAGAAGTTTTAATATAGACATTGTAACAGAACTTTCATCAGCTCAATTTCGCTCAATTTTAGCAAGCAGGAATGTATCAAAATGATTCAAACTGGTGACAGACTGAACGACAATATCCACAAGAAGTTCATATGTCTAGTTGGAATGACCAGTTGAGTATTTTTTGTTTTATCCATTCTTTGAGTACGGTTTCTGTTAGATTGTCTTAAAAGAAACTGTAATGGGCAAATATCCTGCATTACAAATGTTGAAATTTCCTTAAGTAGTCGTTGGTGAAAATTTTCTCTTAGACGAGTTGGCCAACCGGTATGTTCAATAATAAATTCAATTTATTGTATAATGGATGGGACGCTTTATAAAAAATGTCTAAATGATGGTTTTTTTTACAAACGTAAGAATTTGTAGCATAGTTTAAGGGCTACTTAATATTGGGTACATGCAAAACTTTTCGTACATATTTCAAAAAATTTAAGCATAGCACTGCTTTATGTATATCTATACTGCCGTTAGCCTTTAATTAAATGTGTGGATGGTGTTGTGCTTTGAAAGAAGTGAAAGTGTAGCTTTTTAAAACTACTTATATTTTTAAGTTCACACATAAAAATGTTTAAAAAAATTAATATATTCGTTCACAACTTGAGAAAATATTTGCTCTTCTTCTTCAGAAAGGTACAACAGTATATTCGCAACTATTCTCAAGTCATCCTCACACGTTTCAAACTTGATAAAGAGTTTAATTTTAAATTATTCTAAGTTAAATATGAGACCCGCATGTTAGTGGGGTATATGGTGCTTATATATGTGTGTTTATTTAGCAATATAATTACTTATAACTCCAAAGATATTGAACGGATTTTTGTATTTCATGCGTAGTACAATTCTGTCAATTAATAAAAATCTGCCCCATGTTTTACCCATAAAAATTTTCCAAAAAAATATAATTATAAAATTTACAAATGTAAACATTTTATTTATTTTCTTTTGTTTGCTTTTGTTAACCGTTTTATAACGACTTCTTGTTAAATGCAAATATTTCAATATCAGCATTTGCCCTTTACTATCTCCAACATCAAGAAAATTACTTTAACGGCATCGCATATATACATATGTATTTGGGGTATTTACAAGGTGTCTTATCATGTCATAAAGTGCTAATATCTTAAGATGGTTTAAAATATTGTTGTGCTTCAAACAAAAAAGTCCTAAAATAATAAGACTTTTTGTGCTGTGTTTATTATTTTGTCATAACTACACAGTAAAAATCTGTGCCGAACGGCTGAAACTCTAAGTCGGGCCGGTAATAATATTTACAATCCGCCGCTACTGATATAAATTAATCTATGTAATATGCAGTAAAGTATGTCCTAAAATTGTTCGCAATTTTATTACTTCACATTTGATTATATTTTCATGGTTGTGTAACAAGTAAAAATAAAAAAATCGACACATTAAAAATATGCAAGTGAGAAAATTTTGTTTGTATACTTTAGCTGACTAACAGCCAACTAACGTTTTTCCACTTGTAGCCGCGTGGAAAATTAGTCGGCTAGTCAGCGGCGACAGCTGGTTTCGTTTATCTTTATGTTTGTGAACAATTTCACTTTCTTTGTGCGTTGAAGTTTGTTTTTACTTTAATTAAAAATGAAGAGTTTAAAACATGCAGCTGGGTTTTATTTACTTTATTAACAAGTTGTTTGAAAAACAAACTGGACATTATTTTAATTTTTACTTGTTCTTGGCATTCTGATTTCAAGTATTTATAATTGCTTTTTTATCAGCTGACACAGAATTTGAAATAGCACACTAACTTATGAGGGATTGCTCACACTGTAATATGTTTTCGTGTTACTATTTTCTGACTTTATGACTACCTTGGGAATCCCCCATTATACATATATTAGCACTATTTTGGTCAACCATTTATCTATTTTCTATGGTCACAAAGTTTCCTAAACAAACATAGAAATTACATGTAAATTGTATGCTTCTCTTCTTAAGAAACCCCCAAAAACGTATTGGTTATAATAAATAATTGGGGTATTCACACGGTGTCCTATCATGTCATATTGTCATAATGTCCTAAAATTTTAAACTAGCTTAAAATTATATATATTTTCTTTCATACAAAAAGTGTACTATATTAATACAATTCTTCAGCCTATGTTTATGTTACTGCCATAACTAATTATTTTGCTTTTTACTTTTCTTTTTCGACAAAATATCTAATTATGTTTAAATATATGGCGAGTTTCTTTAGCAAAATTTCTACTAAAAAAGCTATATATTTTCAGAAATGGTACAAATTCGCAAGGGATTAATAAAGTAGAAAAATTCTCTGATGCTGATTACATAGATCGCAAAAAAGCAATAACTCGAAAATGGGTTACAGATACAAATCGCAAAGACTTGCAATAATGCAAATATTTAAAAAAATCCTTTTACAGCGAAAATAGCGAAAATTGCGAAATTGCAAAGAAGCGCTAAAATCTTTTTAAAAATAGCTAAAACTGTAAGGAATGCCAAAATCTTGAAAAAATTTGAAAAAAATGACGAAAATTTGCGAAAAATTGCTAGGATCAAAAAGATAGCAAAGTGTGATATTATTGAAATGTCGGTAGAACTGTAAAAATGCAAAAACTGACAAGACATTACTTCTATAAAGACAACGGCGAAAGTGGCTTGAGTCAGAACTAATTCGTTAAAATTATGCACAAGAGCAATAATTTTTATTAAATATTACCTGTATCGCAAAACTTACTAAAATTTGCAAATAAATTCTAAAGTCGTAAAATTTTAAAAGGATAAATGCTGGGGAAAATTTAGATTTACATATTGCAAATATTAAAAAAATTCGCAAATAATTTGCGGATACAGATTTAAGACGATGAATTGTTTTCACATAATTTGGCATTATCGTAGCAAATATTATTTTATTTTTGTAATATTTGTTCTGATTTGTTTTGTATCATCTTGTTTATGTTTCAAATAGCAGATTAAAATATAAGAGGTTGTTCACAATAGTCATATTTTTTTAATTTTTTTACTTATGACCAGAGAAGATAAATTTTCTTTTTTTTTTGGTTTTTTTTCTCTATTTTAACTGATTTCTGCTGTTTTCTGCTACTTTTGCGATTGTGATGCCATTTTGCTTATTCTACCATATTTTTCCTTCATATTAACAACATTGTTCACATTTTTACGTTTATTTTAGTAGTTTTCTACCACTTTATTACAACTCTGCAATATAACAAATAGTTTTCAAGGCGAATTCATACCAGGTGGTCGCAAGACAATTCGCCTTAAAAAACCCGTCTTTGGATGTCAAAAAACGTACAGAAAAATGTGTTTTGACATCTGAGGAAGTACAAATTACAAGGGGCGAAAATAAACACATGGGCTGTGAAGGCCACCTGTTAAGAGTACGCCTTGAAATAGTTTCTTCTTTCGATTGCGAAGTGTACTTATTCCAGTCAGAGGGCGAAGCCGATGTAAAATGGTGATCGGCGGCGGCTAAGAACAAATATAGTCGGCGGCGGCTATTAGCCGGCTAAGAGCCGAAAATTTTTCGCCGGCGGCGGCTACCCAAATGTATCGGCCAACGGTCGGCTAACAGAGTATTTCTTGCTTACTTACATACAAGGCATATTTACAACAGGTATACTCGGCCCAATTATAAATAAACTTGCGTTTCTAGACGATTCACTGCCTTATTTATAAAAATAATTTTCATAGGATATTTTTTTCATATGTTTCAAAACCAAATTATATATTTTTAAATGCGCATGTTAGTGAATACCCACTTTTTATTATAAAAAATCGGCTCAGCCCCTAGCGGATATTAGCCGCAGTAATCGGCGGCGGCTAACTGATTGTGAAAATCATCGGCGGCGGCTATTAGCCGGCTATTAGCCGACCGGCTTCGTGCTCTGATTCCAGTACATACATGCATTAGAACAGCTAACTGTCAATTCCATACAAAAAGAACATAAACAAAATTTTTTATGTATGGAATTTGTATTACCGTTAGACAAGGCAATTGTATTAATAGATCATGGTTTGATTGCAAGTGTTCAGTTAGCCGTACTAAATTGAAAATTTTTTATCACTTGTGTTAAAAAACCGTTCTAAACGAAAAAATGCCACAAGAGAGTGAGAAAAGATTTTTATTGCTAAAGCATATTTTTCCACCCATTTTGGGCCAAACTGCTAGCAAACCCTTTCAAACAAAAAAGAATTTGGAAATCGGTTCACATATGACAGAGTTATGAAAATGGGGGGGAAGTAAAAATCCGCCTCCGGTTTTCGACAAACAAACTTTTGTCAAACCCTTTCAAACAAAACAAGAATTTTGAAAAACGGTTCACAAATGACAGTGTTATGCGAGAGGGGGGGGGGGGAGCAAATTTTCCCCTCCGATTTTCGACAAAAAATTTTGGGACCAAGTTTTGTCAAACCCTTTCATATAAAACAAGAATTTTGAAAATCGGTTCACAAATTACAGGCCCCCTCCGATTTTCCAAAAAATATGGGATCACTCTGCAGGCAAACCCTTTCCAACAAAAAAAGAATTTTAAAAATCGGTTCACAAATGACAGAGTTATGCGTGTACAAACATAAAAAAAGTTAAAAAAAGAACATACACACGAATCGATAACCTCCTTCTTTTTTGAAGTCGGTTAAAAACTACAAACTTTTGGGTTGAACATCCAGGAAAGCAGAAATATTGTGGCTAACGTAAAAGAAAGTCTTGATAAAATTAAAGATTAAAAATATTCGCAAATTTGATGCAGTATTCAAAAGAAATCCCGGATATCAAACATTTTTTAGAAATAAACTCTGTTTTGGAAACGGGACTGGGATCTAACAATGAATATGTTAGTAGCTTATCTTCAAGTGAACTGTTAGAATTAAAATTTGCCCCGTCAACATCCGTTGATGTTGAAAGAAGTTTTTTTAACAGAAAGACGAAGAAAACTATAATTTCAAAGCATAAAAGCTCATATGATTGTATACTGCAACTGTTTCCAAACTGATATCGATAGCTTAGATTAAATAAAATCATTTAAAAACCAAAAAATATATGAAATAAAAAAAATGCTTTTTTTGCTATTTTTTTGTTCTAATGTTTTACTGCTATAAGAAATTGTTTTTCCTGCTATTTTTGTCTTCTCTGCTTATGACTTTATGATACCGTGTGAATCCCCTAAATGTGTTTCAACAATTTGTAATGTCCTTAGGACATTATTGAGACGAGTTGACAATATATAATTAAAATACATACTTATATAAGTAATAATTTAATTACTTCATTATAAATATAGAATAAAATAGATTTAATAATAATTGATAGTAATTAGATAAGAGATATTATATCAATAGCAGTTCAAGATTTTCCAGATTGCTAAATAGGAATTCTTTTAAGGATCAATGTTTTTTAGACTTTGGGGCAAATTATTAAACATCAAACTACCAATATATTCAACTCTTTGTTTCGTGGTTTCAAGTCTAGATCTCGTTGTTCTTAAATTTGAGGTATTCCTCGTATTGAATATTGGCTGATTTCTTTGAAATTTTATCGTATTATGGCCAATGTTATGCATTGATTTAAATACAAATAGAATTAATTGCAGTTTGTAGATTCCGATTATTGGCAAGATATTGTTAGCAACTTCTTTATATAGAGATAAGGTGGAGTACCTTAGCGGTAAATTCAAAACTGTTTTCAATGCTTTGTTTTGCACTCTCTGTAAAGCTTGTAACTCAGTGCTATTTTTGCCGCCATATATTATAACCAAATAATTTAAATTACTTTGGATCAATGCTTGGTAAAGTATTAGTTTTGTTCTTTCATTAAATTTATGCTTGAACTTATACAATATTCCTATTACCGGATTTATTTTAGACTTAAGCTCTTGTATATGCAAGTTCCAAGACAAATTATTCTGCAGATGAACTCCCAAATACTTTATGGATTGAGATTCGAAAATTTCCTTGCCATCAACAAAAATATTAAAATATCCCGAATCGCTATGTCGATATGGTTTCAATCTTATTATTTTGGTTTTAGTCGGATTAATAGTGAGTTTATTTAATCTCGCGTATTCAAAAATTAACGCTGAATCTCTCTCCATATACGCCTTTAACACTGTTTAATTTTTAAAAGGATAAAACAAGGAAATATCATCCGCATACATAAAGATTTTCCCAGTAAGCTCAATATTCATAATATCATTAACATAAATTGTGAATAGGAGAGGACCTAACACACTACCTTGCGGAACACCGTCCTCCACATTTCCGAGAGAACTTTTGCTATTATTTAGCTCTACATATTGTTTCCTATTTTTTAAGTAGTTCTTGAAAATGTTTAATTCTCTTCCAAGTATCCCGTAGTATTGTAGTTTCTCAAACATAATCTCATGATCTACAAGGTCAAATGCTTTGGACAGATCATAAAAGATACCAGCCACACCACTAAAACCTTGATCCAAACCATTACATATAAAATTTACTACATTTACAACAGCATTTTCTGTATCACTACCCTTTCTGAAACCATACTGACCATCATAAATTAGTTTATTATTTTCCAGGTATGTCAAGAGTTTGTTAAAAACTTCTCAATAATTTTTATCAACCACCGGTAATAAAGCAATAGGTCTATACGTATCTACCCAATATGCATTCACTTCTTTCGGTATTGGGACTACTTTTGAAATTTTCAATACATTTGGATATTCTGAAGCAGAAATAATACTATTTACAATATTTGTATATTAAGATGTGTATACTATGGTGCACAGGGATAATGAAAGGGTTAATCGATATTTTTTTATTTTCTGTTTTATATAGTTTTTGACAATTCAGTAAAAAATACAAAAACAAAATGCTTCTTGTTGTTTTTGCTGTTGTAGATGTGAGCGTACTTGTATTAATATACTTTGGTACATACTATACAATATTTTAAATTTAATTAACCTGATATATTTTTTTACAATAATTTCAAATAGGTGTCAATCTAGTATGATGCGTGATACATATTCCTTTGGTGGAAGCGTAAGCGGTACACGAGCACCGAGTATGGTATTACCAGATGTATCGCCTCTACCTCTGAGGCATCCACTCACACCACTATCTTATGTTCAAGATTTAACATCCGCAGCAGTAATACGGGAGCCGCAGAATTTATGCAACAACAGATTTGGAACACGCTCAGTTAGTCAGGAATCTGTTTATACGATACTTATAAGATTGCCCCCGGAAAGTGGACTTACAACTAGTGGTGTAGAAATGACTCCATCTATAAAAATGATACATGAAGACTTCACCATTCCCCCCTTAAATTTACTTCCGCGTCGAACATTACCATCTCGCGACTCAGAATACAGCTTGCCTCTTGGGCGAAGAATGTCACAAATATCTCCTGATATTAGAATTCCGTTAAATGCAAAAATTATTCCTAAGCAAATTGGTAAATCTCTACATGCAACTGGCAGGCACAATGGAAAGAAAAAGAAAAAATCTCAGGAAAAACGCCAGGAATCAAAAGCTGCAAAAACTCTATCGGCAATACTTTTAAGTTTCATAATTACGTGGACTCCATATAAAATTTATTGCTTATAAAACCACTTACTACCTGCTCAGATTGTATACCAAATGAGCTATGGGAATTTTTTTACGCTCTGTGCTACATCAATTCAACAATTAACCCAGTATGTTACGCGCTTTGTAATACATCATTTCGAAGAACTTATATACGTATCCTAACGTGTAAGTGGCACACTCGAAATCGTAAAGGGATGGTACGTGGCGTTTACAATTAAATAATTATATTGGTCGGCAAGATTTTTACCTCACGGAATCTATGCTGGTTAATAGTGCCCGACCGAACGTTCGTTGGAGTTCAGGAAAAGGCTTTGTTCTGTTGATTTCGGCGTTCGGTAAAATTTTCACCGAACACCGAACTTTGTATATATTTTCTTTATATTTGTATTTATATATAAAAATATGTGTGTATGTACTTATAATCAAAGATACGCAAAAATGCAGTCCTACAAAATATCGAAAAGTACAACGTACTATGAATTTGCTCATTTTGTATTTATTAAATAAATAATAATAATAATTTATTAAATAAATAATAATAATAGGTAGAAAAAGTTAAGTTACAATTTTTCTTTTCAATAAAAATTTCGGTTTCGCGTTCGGGTTCGGGTGCAGGCTCAGTTTCTGTTCTCAAAATTTTACCAAATTTCGTGCTCGATCTGAAAAAAGTGCGTTCGATCGGCCACTACTAATTAGTGCTGTACTACATACCCTCATTGCAAAATAAATTATTTTGTATCACTCACCCACAGATTTGTTGTCATACCCACTTATGATTTGCTGTAATGATATGACAGTGGTGGCAGGACGTACATCTGATTTATGATTAATCTCGACAAACGATTAAAAAGCAATAACTAATCGTAATCAAAGTTTTGATGATTATGATTACACTGGTCTGCAAAAAAATATTTGCGCCTTTATCCTTCGTCTATACCTGATATACTTTCATCATGATAAATATCAAATTCAATATTGGAAAAACAGCTTACATAAAACAAATTATTAGACGTAGGGTTCAATAGAAATATGTAGAGTATACAAAGTTTAATGTGCAAAAATAAAATCCGTTTTCAGATTTCGTATCACGATCAGATATTTTTATAACGGGCATGTTTATCCTTGTGGCTTTTCACACTTATCAATATCTAACATTGGTATCATGAAATAACTACTAATGAAATAACTTCCAACGAGAACAATGAAATAACTCCCAATCTTTTTGCATACAAAATTGGAAGTTATTTCATATGAAATAACTTCCAAACGCGTCTGAAGTTATTTCGTTTTTAATGGTTGGGATTTATTTCATATGAAATAACTCCCAAATGAAAAAAACCCAAAGAAAAAATGGTACTTTGAAGTTTTTTCATTTTGAGTTATATCATTGTTTTTGAAGTTTTTAAATTTTATTGGAAGTTATTTCATTTCTTCTAAAATTGCATTTTGCGAAATTGTGATGTTTTGTAATAATAATTGTGATGTTTTTTCACCTCTGGTATGTCCAGACATGGCTTCGCTTACTTTAGCTCTCCTGGATTGCTGGCCTTTGGACGGGCACAACCATTTCCTACATTCTGGCTTTGAGTACTCAAGTTTTCCTGCTTAGCCAACATATAGGTTTTTCCACTGATATATATCCTAAACTGGCTTCTCTTATTTAAGCTTTCTTGCATTGCCGGGCTTCGTCCGGGTGCATCTATTTTCTCCTCTCTGACATGTATTTTGCTATTATTTAGCTCTACATATTGTTTCCTATTTTTTAAGTAGTTCTTAAAAATGTTTAATTCTCTTCCAAGTATCCCGTAGTATTGTAGTTTCTCAAACATAATCTCATGATCTACAAGGTCAAATGCTTTGGACAGATCATAAAAGATACCAGCCACACCACTAAAACCTTGATCCAAACCATTACATATAAAATTTACTACATTTACAACAGCATTTTCTGTACCACTACCCTTTCTGAAACCATACTGACCATCATAAATTAGTTTATTATTTTCCAGGTATGTCAAGAGTTTGTTAAAAATCTTCTCAATAATTTTATCAACCACCGGTAATAAAGCAATAGGTCTATGCGTATCTACCCAATATGCATTCACTTCTTTCGGTATTGGGACTACTTTTGAAATTTTCAATACATTTGGATATTCTGAAGCAGAAATATGTAATACTATTTACAATATTTGTATATTAAGATGTGTATACTATGGTGCACAGGGATAATGAAAGGGTTAATCGATATTTTTTTATTTTCTGTTTTATATACTTTTTGACAATTCAGTAAAAAATACAAAAACAAAATGCTTGTTGTTTTTGTTGTTGTAGATGTGAGCGTACTTGTATTAATATACTTTGGTACATACTGTACAATATTTTAAATTTAATTAACCTGATATATTTTTTTACAATAATTTCAAATAGGTGTCAATCTAGTATGATGCGTGATACATATTCCTTTGGTGGAAGCGTAAGCGGTACACGAGCACCGAGTATGCTATTACCAGATGTATCGCCTATACCTCTGAGGCATCCACTCACACCACTATCTCATGTTCAAGATTTAACATCCGCAGCAGTAATACGGGAGTCGCAGAATTTATGCAACAACAGATTTGGAACACGCTCAGTTAGTCAGGAATCTGTTTATACGATACTTATAAGATTGCCCCCGGAAAGTGAATTTACAACTAGTGGTGTAGAAATGACTCCATCTATAAAAATTATACACAAAGACTTTACCATTCCCTCCTTAAATTTACTTCCGCGTCGAACATTACCATCTCGCGACTCGGAATACAGCTTGCCTCTTGGGCGAAGAATGTCACATATATCTCCTGATATTAGAATTCCGTTAAATGCAAAAATTATTCCAAAGCAAATTGGTAAATCTCTACATGCAACTGGCAGGCACAATGGAAAGAAAAAGAAAAAATCTCATGAAAAACGCCAGGAATCAAAAGCTGCAAACACTCTATCGGCAATACTTTTAAGTTTCATAATTACGTGGACTCCATATAATATTTTAGTACTTATAAAACCACTTACTATCTGCTCAGATTGTATACCAAATGAGCTATGGGAATTTTTTTACGCTCTGTGCTACATCAATTCAACAATTAACCCAGTATGTTACGCGCTTTGTAATACATCATTTCGAAGAACGTATATACGTATCCTAACGTGTAAGTGGCACACTCGAAGTCGTGAAGGGATGGTACGTGGCGTTTACAATTAAATAATTATATTGGTCGGCAAGATTTTTGCCTCACGGAATCTATGCAGGTTAATAGTGTCCGACCGAACGTTCGTTGGAGTTCGGGAAAAAGCTTTGTTCTGTTGATTTCGGCGTTCGGTAAAATTTTCACCGAACACCGAACTTTGTATATATTTTCTTTATATTTGTATTTATATATAAAAATATGTGTGTATGTATAATCAAAGATACACAAAAATGCAGTCCTATAAAATATCGAAAAGTACAACGTACTATGAATTTGCTCATTTTGTATTTATTAAATAAATAATAATAATAATTTATTAAATAAATAATAATAATAGGTAGAAAAAGTTAAGTTACAATTTTTCTTTTCAATAAAAATTTCGGTTTCGCGTTAGGGTTCGGGTGCAGGCTCAGTTTCTGTTCTCAAAATTTTACCAAATTTCGTGCGCGATCTGAAAAAAGTGCGTTCGATCGGCCACTACTAATTAGTGCTGTAGTACAGTAGTACCCTCATTGCAAAATAAACTATTTTGTATCACTCACCCACAGATTTGTTGTCATACCCACTTATGATTTGCTGTAATGATATGACAGTGTTGGCAGGACGTACATCTGATTTATGATTAATCTTGACAAACGATTAAAAAGCAATAACTAATCGTAATCAAAGTTTTGATGATTATGATTACACTGGTCTGCAAAAAAATATTTGCGCCTTTACCCTACGTGTATACCTGATATACTTTCATCATGATAAATATCAAATTCAATATTGGAAAAACAGCTTACATAAAACAAATTATTAGACGTAAAATATGTAGAGTATACAAAGTTTAATGTGAAAAATAAAATCCGTTTTCAGATTTCGTATCACGATCAGATATTTTTATAACGGGCATGTTTATCCTTGTGGCTTTTCACACTTATCAATATCTAACATTGGTATCATGAAATAACTACTAATGAAATAACTTCCAACGAGAAAAATGAAATAACTCACAATCTTTTTGCATACTAAATTGGAAGTTATTTCATATGACATAACTTCCAAACGCGTCTGAAGTTATTTCGTTTTTAATGGTTGGGATTTATTTCATATGAAATAACTCCCCAATGAAAAAAACCCAAAGATAAAATGGTAGTTTGAAGTTTTTTCATTTTGAGGTATATCATTGTTTTTGAAGTTTTTAAATTTTATTGGAAGTTATTTCATTTCTTCTAGAATTGCATTTTGCGAAATTGTGATGTTTTGTAATAATAATTGTGATGTTTTTCCACCTCTGGTATGTCCACATATGGCTTCGCTTACTTTAGCTTTCCTGGATTGCTAGCCCTTGGACGGGCCCAACCATTTCCTACATTCTGGCTTTTAGTACTCAAGTTTTCCTGCTTAACCAACATTCGGCCCGGTACATAGGTTTTTCCACTGATATATATCCTAAACTGGCTTCTCTTATTTAAGCTTTCTTGCATTGCCGGGCTTCGTCCGGGTGCATCTATTTTCTCCTCTCTGACATGTCTAAAAATGGCTTCGATTACTTAAGCTTTCCTGCATAGCCAGCCTTCGGCCGGGCGCACCGCACCATCTTCTTCTCTCGGGTATGTCCAAAACTAGCTTCGCTTTCTTAGAGTTTATTGCATTTCCGGCCTTTGGCCGTGCAAAACTATTTTCTCGTCTCGGGTATGTCCAACACTGGCTTCGCTTTTTTAGAGTTTCTTGCATTGCAGGCCTTTGACCGGGCTCAACCATTTTCTTTTCTTGGGAATATGCAAAACTGGTTTAGCTTTTTTATTGTTTCTTGCATTGACGGCTTTCGGCCGGACGCGCGAATGCAGAAAATGTTTGCATCCGTCCGAAGGCCAGCAATCCAGGAAAGCTAGAGTAAGCGAAGTCATTTGTGGATATACCAGAGAGGAGAAAATGGTTGCGTCCGGCCGAAGTCCAGCAATTCAGGAACACTTAAATAAGCGAAGCTAGTTTTTAACATACCAGAGAGGAGAAAAGGGGATTGTCCGGCCGAATGCCGGCAAGGCAAGAAGCTCTAAGAAAGCGAAGTCAGTGTTGGACATACTCGAGGGGAGAAAATGGTTTTGCCCGGCAATGAAAGATTCTTTAAGAAAGCGAAGCTAGATTTGGACATAGCCGAGAGGACAAAATGATGAGCCCGGTCAAAGGCTGGCTATGCAGGAAAGCTTAAGTAAGCGAAGCCATTTTCGGATGTGGCACAGAGGAGGAAATAGATGCCCGGCCGAAGGCCGGATATACCGGAAAACTTAAGTAAGCGAAGCCATTTTAATTCTTTTGTTTGAAAGGTGACTTGATCTAAAATCTTCTAAGCTGTATTTGAGCAAAATCGGTCCAGCCGTTTCGATGTTATCATCCATTTTCTTCGGGATTTTTAAAAATTTTAATTTAATGTTATTTTTATTTTGCCTTTCAATCGAAAAAATTTAAATTTTATTAAATTGTGCATTATCTTAAGTAAGTTCCATGAATTTTAAAGAAGAATTGAAAAACTTTTATTTTTATTGTATTTTAGTATTATAAATATGTATGTTGATAATAATTAGGGAAGCATTCGATATTGATTCCGATATAGCCGCGATACCAGGGAATTGCGGATATATCCATACAACGCGATACTTTTGTAATTTTTTTTATGAGTAAACATTAGCAGTGTTCAGTTGTTGCAATTGCTTAACTATTTTCAAGGCTTATCTTTGCTCAACGGAGAGGCCCTTTGCCACAACAACGGTTGCAGTACAAGCTTCTATACCTCGTACAAAATGCCAAATAGAGCTTACAACTGAAAAACGGATAAATAAAAGTTGGTTAAAATTTCATGATGCTTCGAAAAGGCTAAATAGTTAGTTAGCAAACCCATTGATTCCTGTAGTTAGGACCCTTCGAACATTATTAGAAAATATGACAAATTTATGAACAGAACTTAGGGGCTATTCAGATATTACGTAACACTCCTGGGCAGGGTGGTTCAGATTTGTTACAGGTTAGATAATTTACATTGAACTTAAAAAAACGTTAAGGGGGTTGCTTCAAAAACTCCAAAACAGCGTTGCGCAATATCTGATGATAGATTTGACGGTTTGGTAATTAAACGTGTTTTTGTGAATCCAAATTGATTATTAGGCTAAGGTTCGTAACGTTATATTCAGAAAGAATTGGGTATTATTAATATTCCAAGGAACAAGGGAAAAATTACCATCAACTCAATTTTTCAACGTACACAGCAGAACAGAGTAGCGCCACTTTCGGAAGCCGCTACACTTCCATCGTCAGTGCTCACGTGTATTTGCTATCACCACTTGTCAGGTGGCTCTGTTGAATGTGATTTTAATTCTTATATATACAACTTTTTCGTGAAAATTGAATACGAGAATTAAATCACTCTCAAGCTGATATTAAAGTGCACGGTATTCAGTTATGGGGCACTGCCTCGGCATCAAAAGTAGAACAAATTTAAAGGCGACAAAATAAATTACTCCGTGCGATTACAGCAGCCCCATGGTATGTCAGAAACAAGACAGTGTTTTCTAAACACATGACAAGATACATAAAAAAATTTGAGTTACATAAAAAATACTTTTAAGCCAACACAAATCATAATTTTCAGAATATGCTGTTTGTTGTTATAGAAATGCTACAACCTTTTTAATTTCGACTTTGTTACATATTTTGCCGCCATTACTATACTTTACGAGCAAAAGTTTTTTTGTGCTTTTCTGAACAATGTGTAATGCAACTGTTGCCAAAATAATTATATTTGATATTTTAAACACGTTTATGCTTTTATTTAACAACACTCAACTATTTAATAAACTGTTCTGTTTTTTTTATCATTTTCTATTATGTATTTCTGAAAATGTAGTAGAAGTAGTCGCAAGCGGCCAGCTGTTAATGTTTTCAATTTCTACGGACATTTCGTGCTTGCCATAAATGTGTATCTAATTTTCGTGTATGCGTGTGTAAATTTCATATTTTCTTATTAAAGACAAATACGTTTTTGCATTGTAGAATCTGCTGAGTTTAACAGTAAATCTAAATGTTTTTAAACAAAATAGGAATGCGCATAGGTGTAGTCCTGCATCTACTTTGTATATACCATGGTAGAATAATATACAAGGTAGCCCTGGAACGTCAGCTGATTATTTTTTTATTTGCTTTTTTCATGGTACGAACTGTCAAATGTTGTGTATATGTGAAATAACTCGTTGCACACACAATACCACACGTATGTTTGCTGCTTCTGTTACACACACATACCCTCTCTATTAATGTTTGACATTTTCTATCCCAAAATGTACATTTGTATTAGTTATGCGGCTACCTGTTATATTATTCTACCATGTGTATATACATGCTTTGAAAATGTGCAAAGCCATATGATCAGAGATGCCACTGCTTGATATTTTTTTACAGATTGATGAAAATATTTTCTAATTTTATGTGTCAGAGACCAACCTAAATTACGACGCAAAGCGTTGTCTGGCTGTCAAAATTTCTCATGCCCATACAAAATGTATGAAACTAACCGAAATAACGCGGCGTCAACGCTTTGCAATTGGAAAATCCAATTTTGACAGCGCGTAAAGAAGTGAAGTTGGCTGCAAAAGTAGTGTTGTTTATATTGTTAATGCTCACACATATACTTACAGTAATGTAAATATAGCTACTTTCAGGTCAATTAAGCGTCTTCATCTCTATTTCTTATTTCTATTTAGAGTTTTTTATTAATCAAAGTGAGTAAACATTACTGTTTCTGGCACAACGTTAACGCTCTAATTTAGGTTACCCATGTCAGCGTAAAAGCCAAGCGTTAAATTACGTTGCGCTTTGCGTCGTAATTTAGGTTGGTCTGTCAGCCACTTAAAGCTAATGCATGTTAAAACATACTTACTTTTTGCCTATGGTGGACAAACAGGTTATTAATTTATTTCTAAAATAAACCGACTTTAGTGTTTGACTATGAGTATGGGCCATTGTTTCTAAAAATATATTTCAGTTCAAAATAAAATTACGTAAAAATAATTATTAATGCGACGGCCCGCGCAAAATAGTTATATGCTTGTTTATTGCTCGGTTGATGATCTGGAACTAAAATACAGACAAAATAACTGAAACAGTTTAGCATGCATTAAAAACTAACACAGAAACAGCTTTGATTGTAATGAAAAAATACCCATCAAGAGCGAGACAAAAAATATCAAAGAGCTTGTGAGTGTTATTAATCAGATAGGGAAATTTCGGCAAAATTAAGTTGAGTGGCAATAAAAATTAATGCAAGAATTTAGATGAAAAAGTCTTGTACTCTATTTGCTGGCAAAAATTAGTTAAATAGCTGATGTTTCCTTGCAAAAAGCATCCACCTTCATAAGTGGTGAACAAGAACGCTTATGAGACGGTGTAGCGGCCTGTCGAAATCAGTAGTACTGATCAGTTCTGCTAATCTGATTTGATTATTTCAACACTCCACTCTTAAAAAAAATAATTTAAATTACATTAATTCAAAAATTGAACTAAAAAGCCGAAATAATACAATTTCACTTATTTTTATTTTATTTGAGTATAATTTATAATAGCCTCGCCATATTTGGTAATTTTTCTCTTTATATACCGTAAAATTACATGCAAACGGACGTAACTACACTTTTATTTTTTACAGGAGAAGCAAAAAACTTTAAGCTTAAGACCCCACACACTTGCAATAAAATTGTACAATAATATGTATTGTTTATTTCATATTAGATGTGTATTTCATATTAGAAGGTGGCACAATATATTGGCCAATTAAAAAGGCTTTTGATTTTTGTTGTAGGATCAAGAAAATTGTGTAGTGTTGGTAACATTGTTAAGTATAATTTTTCTCTGTCAGAAAAATTTGCCAATATTTTGTTTGAAATTATTGTGCCATTTATTGCATAGTATAGGTAAAAAGGACAATAATATCGCAGTTGGCCATGTCTTTCAGACATCTTGCAAGACCTATGCATGACATTGTTAAAGCGTCGATGACTTGTTGGTGACAACTCAAACAGATAAGTGAGGACATTTTCGAACAAATGTGACAACATCCTCAGAAATGTCCCCAATACATTTTTTTTGTTTGTTTATTTTTTTATACGTGTTCTACAATAAGGCTGATGTCAAAGTTCGCGCTATAAGAGATGATATAATATTATGCTACAACTCGCTATAAACCACTGCATATGTATTCTTAAGGTGGAGGTACATACCACGCGTTACGCGGCAACGCTTTTCTTACTTTTCGAACTTTTAACGCTTTAAGAATGGCAAGTTACACAACACGCTTTTGATGCTCTTCTGCTTATACAATTTCAAGCCTTTGCCGGCTATATTTTGTCTTGCCTTTACGTTTTATTTTTCCTTATATATTTAATGCAGTTTTCATCCATTTTTTAATAAAAAAATTAATTTCTAATAATTTATTTCCATTAAACAAACATTTTAGCATATCAATCTGGCAGCACTACCTGTCATTTTGTATACGACGCGTGAAAGTTGAAGAATGTTCAACTTTTTGCGAGTTACGCGCGTCGCAAACTTCGCTTTGTATCTTGCCTTATGGAAACACATTATTTCAACTTTTTTGACAGAAGTCTGTAACGCATTAGCGTATTTAACGCATGCTATGTACCTTCACCTTTATGTGATCGCTCAAAAGATGTGAAAGCGGAGCGAGAAGCGTGTACGTGCTATAAAGCAGGTAGTGTAATGGTTTGTAGCACGTTATCGCTTCGTCTGTTTTTAGTTTCTTTATTTCTTAAGAGTTTTAAAGAAATATTTTATGTATTTTTTAACTTGCTTTTTGTTATTATTAATTTAACTAGCTTTTTGTTATTATTGGTTTATAGTTTAGCTGTATTTGGATTTTTATGTAATTTTTTTAAACAAAAATATACATACTAAAAGTAACACAAATTATGTACTCTAAACTGAACAAGTCGCTTTGCGCAATCTAGCATCCACTCTGACATCATATAGCATTTGTATAGCAAGTACTATTATCGCTTGTAGCTTAGCTTCGCTTGTAGCGCGCAATCTGACATCAGCCTAACAATTTGAGGAATTTGTCGCTCAGAGAGTATTTAATACAAGAAGTTTTAATATAGACAGAACTTTCATCAGCTCAATTTCGCTCAATTTTAGCAAGCAGGAATGTATCAAAATGATTCAAACTGGTGACAGACTGAACGACAATATCCACAAGAAGTTCATATGTCTAGTTGGAATGACCAGTTGAGTATTTTTTGTTTTATCCATTCTTTGAGTACGGTTTCTGTTAGATTGTCTTAAAAGAAACTGTAATGGGCAAATATCCTGCATTACAAATGTTGAAATTTCCTTAAGTAGTCGTTGGTGAAAATTTTCTCTTAGACGAGTTGGCCAACCGGTATGTTCAATAATAAATTCAATTTATTGTATAATGGATGGGACGCTTTATAAAAAATGTCTAAATGATGGTTTTTTTTACAAACGTAAGAATTTGTAGCATAGTTTAAGGGCTACTTAATATTGGGTACATGCAAAACTTTTCGTACATATTTCAAAAAATTTAAGCATAGTACTGCTTTATGTATATCTATACTGCCGTTAGCCTTTAATTAAATGTGTGGATGGTGTTGTGCTTTGAAAGAAGTGAAAGTGTAGCTTTTTAAAACTACTTATATTTTTAAGTTCACATATAAAAATGTTAAAAAAAATTAATATATTCGTTCACAACTTGAGAAAATATTTGCTCTTCTTCTTCAGAAAGGTACAACAGTATATTCGCAACTATTCTCAAGTCATCCTTACACGTTTCAAACTTGATAAAGAGTTTAATTTTAAATTATTCTAAGTTAAATATGAGACCCGCATGTTAGTGGGGTATATGGTGCTTATATATGTGTGTTTATTTAGCAATATAATTACTTATAACTCCAAAGATATTGAACGGATTTTTGTATTTCATGCGTAGTACAATTCTGTCAATTAATAAAAATCTGCCCCATGTTTTACCCATAAAAATTTTCCAAAAAAATATAATTATAAAATTTACAAATGTAAACATTTTATTTATTTTCTTTTGTTTGCTTTTGTTAACCATTTTATAACGACTTCTTGTTAAATGCAAATATTTCAATATCAGCATTTGCCCTTTACTATCTCCAACATCAAGAAAATTACTTTAACGGCATCGCATATATACATATGTATTTGGGGTATTTACAAGGTGTCTTATCATGTCATAAAGTGCTAATATCTTAAGATGGTTTCAAATATTGTTGTGCTTCAAGCAAAAAAGTCCTAAAATGATAAGACTTTTTGTGCTGTGTTTATTATTTTGTCATAACTACACAGTAAAAATCTGTGCCGAACGGCTGAAACTCTAAGTCGGGCCGGTAATAATATTTACAATCCGCCGCTACTGATATAAATTAATCTATGTAATATGCAGTAAAGTATGTCCTAAAATTGTTCGCAATTTTATTACTTCACATTTGATTATATTTTTATGGTTGTGTAACAAGTAAAAATAAAAAAATCGACACATTAAAAATATGCAAGTGAGAAAATTTTGTTTGTATACTTTAGCTGACTAACAGCCAACTAACGTTTTTCCACTTGTAGCCGCGTGGAAAATTAGTCGGCTTAGTCAGCGGCGACAGCTGGTTTCGTTTATCTTTATGTCTGTGAACAATTTCACTTTCTGTGTGCGTTGAAGTTTGTTTTTACTTTAATTAAAAATGAAGAGTTTAAAACATGCAGCTGGGTTTTATTTACTTTATTAACAAGTTGTTTGAAAAACAAACTGGACATTATTTTAATTTTTACTTGTTCTTGGCATTCTGATTTCAAGTATTTATAATTGCTTTTTTATCAGCTGACACAGAATTTGAAATAGCACACTAACTTATGAGGGATTGCTCACACTGTAATATGTTTTCGTGTTACTATTTTCTGACTTTATGACTACCTTGGGAATCCCCCATTATACATATATTAGCACTATTTTGGTCAACCATTTATCTATTTTCTATGGTCACAAAGTTTCCTAAACAAACATAGAAATTACATGTAAATTGTATGCTTCTCTTCTTAAGAAACCTCCAAAAACGTATTGGTTATAATAAATAATTGGGGTATTCACACGGTGTCCTATCATGTCATATTGTCATAATGTCCTAAAATTTTAAAGTAGTTTAAAATTATATATATTTTCTTTCATACAAAAGGTGTACTATATTAATACAATTCTTCAGCCTATGTTTATGTTACTGCCATAACTAATTATTTTGCTTTTTTACTTTTCTTTTTCGACAAAATATCTAACTATGTTTAAATATATGGCGGGTTTCTTTAGCAAAATTTCTACTAAAAAAGCTATATATTTTCAGAAATGGTACAAATTCGCAAGGGATTAATAAAGTAGAAAAATTCTCTGAAGCTGATTATATAGACCGCAAAAAAGCAATAACTCGAAAATTGGGTTACAGATACAAATCGCAAAGACTTGCAATAATGCAAATATTTAAAAAAATCCTTTTACAGCGAAAATAGCGAAAATTGCAACAAATTGCAAAATTGCAAAGAAGCGCTAAAATCTTTTTAAAAATAGCTAAAACTGTAAGGAATGCCAAAATCTTGGAAAAATTTGAAAAAAATGACGAAAATTGCTAGGATCAAAAAGATATCAAAGTGTGATATTATTGAAATGTCGGTAGAACTGTAAAAATGCAAAAAACTGACAAGACATTACTTCTATAAAGACAACGGCGAAAGTGGCTTGAGTCAGAACTAATTCGTTAAAATTATGCACAAGAGTAATAATTTTTATTAAATATTACCTGTATCGCAAAACTTACTAAAATTTGCAAATAAATTCTAAAGTCGTAAAATTTTAAAAGGATAAATGCTGGGAAAAATTTAGATTTACATATTGCAAATAATTCGCAAATAATTTGCGGATACAGATATAAGACGTTGAATTGTTTTCACATAATTTTGCATTATCGTAGCAAATATTATATTATTTTTATAATATTTGTTCTGATTTGTTTTGTATCATCTTGTTTATGTTTCAAATAGCAGATTAAAATATAAGAGGTTGTTAACAATAGTCATATTTTTTTAATTTTTTTACTTATGACCAGAGAAGATAAATTTCCTTTTTTGCTTTTTTAGCTTTTTTTCGCTATTTTAACTGATTTCTGCTTTTTTCTGCTACTTTTGCGATTGTGATGCCATTTTGCTTATTCTACCATTTTTTTTCCTTCATATTAACAACATTGTTCACATTTTTACGTTTATTTTAGTAGTTTTTCTACCACTTTATTACAACTCTGCAATATAATAAATAGTTTTCAAGGCGAATTCATACCAGGTGGTCGCAAGACAATTCGCCTTAAAAAACCCGTCTTTGGATGTCAAAAAACGTACAGAAAAATGTGTTTTGACATCTGAGGAAGTACAAATTACAAGGGGCGAAAATAAACACATGGGCTGTGAAGGCCACCTGTTAAGAGTACGCCTTGAAATAGTTTCTTCTTTTGATTGCGAAGTGTACTTATTCCAGTACATACATGCATTAGAACAGCTAACTGTCAGTTCCATATAAAAAGAACATAAACAAAATTTTTTATGTATGGAGTTTGTTTTACCGTTAGACAAGGCAATTGTATTAATAGATCATGGTTTGGTTGCAAGTGTTCAGTTAGCCTTACGAAATTAAAAATTGTTTATCACTTGTGTTAAAAAACCGTTCTAAACGAAAAAATGCCAAAAGAGAGTGAGAAAAGATTTTTATTGCTAAAGCATATTTTCTCACCCATTTTGGGCCAAACTGCTAGCAAACCCTTTCAAACAAAAAAGAATTTCAAAATCGGTTCACAAATGACAGAGTTATGCGTATACAAACATAAAAAAAGTTAAAAAAAAGAACATACATACGAATTGATAACCTCCTTCTTTTTTGAAGTCGGTTAAAAACTACAAACTTTTGGGTTGAACATCCAGGAAAGCAGAAATATTGTGGCTAACGTAAAAGAAAGTCTTGATAAAATTAAAGATAAAAAATTTATTCGCAAATTTGATGCAGTATTCAAAAGAAATCTCGGATATCAAACATTTTTAGATATAAACTCTGTTTTGGAAACGGGACTGGGATCTAACGATGAATATGTTAGTAGCTTATCTTCAAGTGAACTGTTAGAATGTAAATTTGCCCCTTCAACATCCATTGATGTTGAAAGAAGTTTTTTTTAACAGAAAAACGAAGAAAACTATCATTTCAAAACATAAAAGCTCATATGATTGTATACTGCAACTGTTTCCAAACTGATATCGATAGCTTAGATTAAATAAAATCATTTAAAAAAAAATATATGAAATAAAAAAATGCATTTTTTGCTACTTTTTTGTTATTTTTACTGCCTTTTTTCTAATGTTTTACTGCTATAAGAAATTGTTTTTCCTGCTATTTTTGTCTTCTCTGCTTATGACTTTATGATACCGTGTGAATCTCTTAAATGTGTTTCAACAATTTGTATTTATTTTTGTATTTTTATTTCATAAATTTTTTTTAATATTATGTTTATTTCATGGTAGATCAACACCAGGTAGTCGCGAGAGAATTCGCCGTGGAGAATTTATATTGGGGCTGTCAAAAAAGCTGATACATTAACACTGCTGAGAGCCCAAATGTGTAAACATATACGTAAACAGCTGGGCTCTTGCGGCCACCTAGTATGAATTCGCCTTGGTTTATTTATGCATACAAAAAGTTAATTTCAAAATTCAAAATGTCTCAGCGTCCTTAGGACATTATTGAGACGAGTTGTTAATATATAATTAAAATACATACTTATATAAGTAATAATTTAATTACTTCATTATAAATATAGAATAAAATAGATTTAATAATAATTGATAGTAATTAGATAAGAGATATTATATCAATAGCAGTTCAAGATTTTCCAGATTGCTAAATAGGAATTCTTTTAAGGATCAATGTTTTTTAGACTTTGGGGCAAATTATTAAACATCAAACTACCAATATATTCAACTCTTTGTTTCGTGGTTTCAAGTCTAGATCTCGTTGTTCTTAAATTTGAGGTATTCCTCGTATTGAATATTGGCTGATTTCTTTGAAATTTTATCGTATTATGGCCAATGTTATGCATTGATTTAAATACAAATAGAATTAATTGCAGTTTGTAGATTCCGATTATTGGCAAGATATTGTTAGCAACTTCTTTATATAGAGATAAGGTGGAGTACCTTAGCGGTAAATTCAAAACTGTTTTCAATGCTTTGTTTTGCACTCTCTGTAAAGCTTGTAACTCAGTGCTATTTTTGCCGCCATATATTATAACCAAATAATTTAAATTACTTTGGATCAATGCTTGGTAAAGTATTAGTTTTGTTCTTTCATTAAATTTATGCTTGAACTTATACAATATTCTTATTACCGGATTTATTTTAGACTTAAGCTCTTGTATATGCAAGTTCCAAGACAAATTATTCTGCAGATGAACTCCCAAATACTTTATGGATTGAGATTCGAAAATTTCCTTGCCATCAACAAAAATATTAAAATATCCCGAATCGCTATGTCGATATGGTTTCAATCTTATTATTTTGGTTTTAGTCGGATTAATAGTGAGTTTATTTAATCTCGCGTATTCAAAAATTAACGCTGAATCTCTCTCCATATACGCCTTTAACACTGTTTAATTTTTAAAAGGATAAAACAAGGAAATATCATCCGCATACATAAAGATTTTCCCAGTAAGCTCAATATTCATAATATCATTAACATAAATTGTGAATAGGAGAGGACCTAACACACTACCTTGCGGAACACCGTCCTCCACATTTCCGAGAGAACTTTTGCTATTATTTAGCTCTACATATTGTTTCCTATTTTTTAAGTAGTTCTTGAAAATGTTTAATTCTCTTCCAAGTATCCCGTAGTATTGTAGTTTCTCAAACATAATCTCATGATCTACAAGGTCAAATGCTTTGGACAGATCATAAAAGATACCAGCCACACCACTAAAACCTTGATCCAAACCATTACATATAAAATTTACTACATTTACAACAGCATTTTCTGTACCACTACCCTTTCTGAAACCATACTGACCATCATAAATTAGTTTATTATTTTCCAGGTATGTCAAGAGTTTGTTAAAAACTTCTCAATAATTTTATCAACCACCGGTAATAAAGCAATAGGTCTATACCTATCTACCCAATATGCATTCACTTCTTTCGGTATTGGGACTACTTTTGAAATTTTCAATACATTTGGATATTCTGAAGCAGAAATAATACTATTTACAATATTTGTATATTAAGATGTGTATACTATGGTGCACAGGGATAATGAAAGGGTTAATCGATATTTTTTTATTTTCTGTTTTATATACTTTTTGACAATTCAGTAAAAAATACAAAAACAAAATGCTTGTTGTTTTTGTTGTTGTAGATGTGAGCGTACTTGTATTAATATACTTTGGTACATACTGTACAATATTTTAAATTTAATTAACCTGATATATTTTTTTACAATAATTTCAAATAGGTGTCAATCTAGTATGATGCGTGATACATATTCCTTTGGTGGAAGCGTAAGCGGTACACGAGCACCGAGTATGCTATTACCAGATGTATCGCCTATACCTCTGAGGCATCCACTCACACCACTATCTCATGTTCAAGATTTAACATCCGCAGCAGTAATACGGGAGTCGCAGAATTTATGCAACAACAGATTTGGAACACGCTCAGTTAGTCAGGAATCTGTTTATACGATACTTATAAGATTGCCCCCGGAAAGTGAATTTACAACTAGTGGTGTAGAAATGACTCCATCTATAAAAATTATACACAAAGACTTTACCATTCCCTCCTTAAATTTACTTCCGCGTCGAACATTACCATCTCGCGACTCGGAATACAGCTTGCCTCTTGGGCGAAGAATGTCACATATATCTCCTGATATTAGAATTCCGTTAAATGCAAAAATTATTCCAAAGCAAATTGGTAAATCTCTACATGCAACTGGCAGGCACAATGGAAAGAAAAAGAAAAAATCTCAGGAAAAACGCCAGGAATCAAAAGCTGCAAACACTCTATCGGCAATACTTTTAAGTTTCATAATTACGTGGACTCCATATAATATTTTAGTACTTATAAAACCACTTACTATCTGCTCAGATTGTATACCAAATGAGCTATGGGAATTTTTTTACGCTCTGTGCTACATCAATTCAACAATTAACCCAGTATGTTACGCGCTTTGTAATACATCATTTCGAAGAACGTATATACGTATCCTAACGTGTAAGTGGCACACTCGAAGTCGTGAAGGGATGGTACGTGGCGTTTACAATTAAATAATTATATTGGTCGGCAAGATTTTTGCCTCACGGAATCTATGCAGGTTAATAGTGTCCGACCGAACGTTCGTTGGAGTTCGGGAAAAAGCTTTGTTCTGTTGATTTCGGCGTTCGGTAAAATTTTCACCGAACACCGAACTTTGTATATATTTTCTTTATATTTGTATTTATATATAAAAATATGTGTGTATGTATAATCAAAGATACACAAAAATGCAGTCTTATAAAATATCGAAAAGTACAACGTACTATGAATTTGCTCATTTTGTATTTATTAAATAAATAATAATAATAATTTATTAAATAAATAATAATAATAGGTAGAAAAAGTTAAGTTACAATTTTTCTTTTCAATAAAAATTTCGGTTTCGCGTTAGGGTTCGGGTGCAGGCTCAGTTTCTGTTCTCAAAATTTTACCAAATTTCGTGCGCGATCTGAAAAAAGTGCGTTCGATCGGCCACTACTAATTAGTGCTGTACTACATACCCTCATTGCAAAATAAACTATTTTGTATCACTCACCCACAGATTTGTTGTCATACCCACTTATGATTTGCTGTAATGATATGACAGTGTTGGCAGGACGTACATCTGATTTATGATTAATCTTGACAAACGATTAAAAAGCAATAACTAATCGTAATCAAAGTTTTGATGATTATGATTACACTGGTCTGCAAAAAAATATTTGCGCCTTTACCCTACGTGTATACCTGATATACTTTCATCATGATAAATATCAAATTCAATATTGGAAAAACAGCTTACATAAAACAAATTATTAGACGTAGGGTTCAATAGAAATATGTAGAGTATACAAAGTTTAATGTGAAAAATAAAATCCGTTTTCAGATTTCGTATCACGATCAGATATTTTTATAACGGGCATGTTTATCCTTGTGGCTTTTCACACTTATCAATATCTAACATTGGTATCATGAAATAACTACTAATGAAATAACTTCCAACGAGAAAAATGAAATAACTCACAATCTTTTTGCATACTAAATTGGAAGTTATTTCATATGACATAACTTCCAAACGCGTCTGAAGTTATTTCGTTTTTAATGGTTGGGATTTATTTCATATGAAATAACTCCCCAATGAAAAAAACCCAAAGATAAAATGGTAGTTTGAAGTTTTTTCATTTTGAGGTATATCATTGTTTTTGAAGTTTTTAAATTTTATTGGAAGTTATTTCATTTCTTCTAGAATTGCATTTTGCGAAATTGTGATGTTTTGTAATAATAATTGTGATGTTTTTCCACCTCTGGTATGTCCACATATGGCTTCGCTTACTTTAGCTTTCCTGGATTGCTAGCCTTTGGACGGGCCCAACCATTTCCTACATTCTGGCTTTTAGTACTCAAGTTTTCCTGCTTAACCAACATTCGGCCCGGTACATAGGTTTTTCCACTGATATATATCCTAAACTGGCTTCTCTTATTTAAGCTTTCTTGCATTGCCGGGCTTCGTCCGGGTGCATCTATTTTCTCCTCTCTGACATGTCTAAAAATGGCTTCGATTACTTAAGCTTTCCTGCATAGCCAGCCTTCGGCCGGGCGCACCGCACCATCTTCTTCTCTCGGGTATGTCCAAAACTAGCTTCGCTTTCTTAGAGTTTATTGCATTTCCGGCCTTTGGCCGTGCAAAACTATTTTCTCGTCTCGGGTATGTCCAACACTGGCTTCGCTTTTTTAGAGTTTCTTGCATTGCAGGCCTTTGACCGGGCTCAACCATTTTCTTTTCTTGGGAATATGCAAAACTGGTTTAGCTTTTTTATTGTTTCTTGCATTGACGGCTTTCGGCCGGACGCGCGAATGCAGAAAATGTTTGCATCCGTCCGAAGGCCAGCAATCCAGGAAAGCTAGAGTAAGCGAAGTCATTTGTGGATATACCAGAGAGGAGAAAATGGTTGCGTCCGGCCGAAGTCCAGCAATTCAGGAACACTTAAATAAGCGAAGCTAGTTTTTAACATACCAGAGAGGAGAAAAGGGGATTGTCCGGCCGAATGCCGGCAAGGCAAGAAGCTCTAAGAAAGCGAAGTCAGTGTTGGACATACTCGAGGGGAGAAAATGGTTTTGCCCGGCAATGAAAGATTCTTTAAGAAAGCGAAGCTAGATTTGGACATAGCCGAGAGGACAAAATGATGAGCCCGGTCAAAGGCTGGCTATGCAGGAAAGCTTAAGTAAGCGAAGCCATTTTCGGATGTGGCACAGAGGAGGAAATAGATGCCCGGCCGAAGGCCGGATATACCGGAAAACTTAAGTAAGCGAAGCCATTTTAATTCTTTTGTTTGAAAGGTGACTTGATCTAAAATCTTCTAAGCTGTATTTGAGCAAAATCGGTCCAGCCGTTTCGATGTTATCATCCATTTTCTTCGGGATTTTTAAAAATTTTAATTTAATGTTATTTTTATTTTGCCTTTCAATCGAAAAAATTTAAATTTTATTAAATTGTGCATTATCTTAAGTAAGTTCCATGAATTTTAAAGAAGAATTGAAAAACTTTTATTTTTATTGTATTTTAGTATTATAAATATGTATGTTGATAATAATTAGGGAAGCATTCGATATTGATTCCGATATAGCCGCGATACCAGGGAATTGCGGATATATCCATACAACGCGATACTTTTGTAATTTTTTTTATGAGTAAACATTAGCAGTGTTCAGTTGTTGCAATTGCTTAACTATTTTCAAGGCTTATCTTTGCTCAACGGAGAGGCCCTTTGCCACAACAACGGTTGCAGTACAAGCTTCTATACCTCGTACAAAATGCCAAATAGAGCTTACAACTGAAAAACGGATAAATAAAAGTTGGTTAAAATTTCATGATGCTTCGAAAAGGCTAAATAGTCAGTTAGCAAACCCATTGATTCCTGTAGTTAGGACCCTTCGAACATTATTAGAAAATATGACAAATTTATGAACAGAACTTAGGGGCTATTCAGATATTACGTAACACTCCTGGGCAGGGTGGTTCAGATTTGTTACAGGTTAGATAATTTACATTGAACTTAAAAAAACGTTAAGGGGGTTGCTTCAAAAACTCCAAAACAGCGTTGCGCAATATCTGATGATAGATTTGACGGTTTGGTAATTAAACGTGTTTTTGTGAATCCAAATTGATTATTAGGCTAAGGTTCGTAACGTTATATTCAGAAAGAATTGGGTATTATTAATATTCCAAGGAACAAGGGAAAAATTACCATCAACTCAATTTTTCAACGTACACAGCAGAACAGAGTAGCGCCACTTTCGGAAGCCGCTACACTTCCATCGTCAGTGCTCACGTGTATTTGCTATCACCACTTGTCAGGTGGCTCTGTTGAATGTGATTTTAATTCTTATATATACAACTTTTTCGTGAAAATTGAATACGAGAATTAAATCACTCTCAAGCTGATATTAAAGTGCACGGTATTCAGTTATGGGGCACTGCCTCGGCATCAAAAGTAGAACAAATTTAAAGGCGACAAAATAAATTACTCCGTGCGATTACAGCAGCCCCATGGTATGTCAGAAACAAGCGGATTCATAAAGATTTAGATGTGCCACTGGCTAAGACAGTGTTTTCTAAACACATGACAAGATACATAAAAAAATTTTAGTTACATAAAAAATACTTTTAAGCCAACACAAATCATAATTTTCAGAATATGCTGTTTGTTGTTATAGAAATGCTACAACCTTTTTAATTTCGACTTTGTTACATATTTTGCCGCCATTACTATACTTTACGAGCAAAAGTTTTTTTGTGCTTTTCTGAACAATTTGTAATGCAACTGTTGCCAAAATAATTATATTTGATATTTTAAACACGTTTATGCTTTTATTTAACAACACTCAACTATTTAATAAACTGTTCTGTTTTTTTTTATCATTTTCTATTATGTATTTCTGAAAATGTAGTAGAAGTAGTCGCAAGCGGCCAGCTGTTAATGTTTTCAATTTCTACGGACATTTCGTGCTTGCCATAAATGTGTATCTAATTTTCGTGTATGCGTGTGTAAATTTCATATTTTCTTCTTAAAGACAAATACGTTTTTGCATTGTAGAATCTGCTGAGTTTAACAGTAAATCTAAATGTTTTTAAACAAAATAGGAATGCGCATAGGTGTAGTCCTGCATCTACTTTGTATATACCATGGTAGAATAATATACAAGGTAGCCCTGGAACGTCAGCTGATTATTTTTTTATTTGCTTTTTTCATGGTACGAACTGTCAAATGTTGTGTATATGTGAAATAACTCGTTGCACACACAATACCACACGTATGTTTGCTGCTTCTGTTACACACACATACCCTCTCTATTAATGTTTGACATTTTCTATCCCAAAATGTACATTTGTATTAGTTATGCGGCTACCTGTTATATTATTCTACCATGTGTATATACATGCTTTGAAAATGTGCAAAGCCATATGATCAGAGATGCCACTGCTTGATATTTTTTTACAGATTGATGAAAATATTTTCTAATTTTATGTGTCAGAGACCAACCTAAATTACGACGCAAAGCGTTGTCTGGCTGTAAAAATTTCTCATTCCCATACAAAATGTATGAAACTAACCGAAATAACGCGGCGTCAACGCTTTGCAATTGGAAAATCCAATTTTGACAGCGCGTAAAGAAGTGAAGTTGGCTGCAAAAGTAGTGTTGTTTATATTGTTAATGCTCACACATATACTTACAGTAATGTAAATGTAGCTACTTTCAGGTCAATTAAGCGTCTTCATCTCTATTTCTTATTTCTATTTAGAGTTTTTTATTAATCAAAGTGAGTAAACATTACTGTTTCTGGCACAACGTTAACGCTCTAATTTAGGTTACCCATGTCAGCGTAAAAGCCAAGCGTTAAATTACGTTGCGCTTTGCGTCGTAATTTAGGTTGGTCTGTCAGCCACTTAAAGCTAATGCATGTTAAAACATACTTACTTTTTGCCTATGGTGGACAAACAGGTTATTAATTTATTTCTAAAATAAACCGACTTTAGTGTTTGACTATGAGTATGGGCCATTGTTTCTAAAAATATATTTCAGTTCAAAATAAAATTATGTAAAAATAATTATTAATGCGACGGCCCGCGCAAAATAGTTATATGCTTGTTTACTGCTCGGTTGATGATCTGGAACTAAAATACAGACAAAATAACTGAAACAGTTTAGCATGCATTAAAAACTAACACAGAAACAGCTTTGATTGTAGGTAATGAAAAAATACCCATCAAGAGCGAGACAAAAAATATCAAAGAGCTTGTGAGTGTTGGATTATTAATCAGATAGGGAAATTTCGGCAAAATTAAGTTGAGTGGCAATAAAAATTAATGCAAGAATTTAGATGAAAAAGTCTTGTACTCTATTTGCTGGCAAAAATTAGTTAAATAGCTGATGTTTCCTTGCAAAAAGCATCCACCTTCATAAGTGGTGAACAAGAACGCTTATGAGACGGTGTAGCGGCCTGTCGAAATCAGTAGTACTGATCAGTTCTGCTAATCTGATTTGATTATTTCAACACTCCACTCTTAACAAAAATAATTTAAATTACATTAATTCAAAAATTGAACTAAAAAGCCGAAATAATACAATTTCACTTATTTTTATTTTATTTGAGTATAATTTATAATAGCCTCGCCATATTTGGTAATTTTTCTCTTTATATACCGTAAAATTACATGCAAACGGACGTAACTACACTTTTATTTTTTACAGGAGAAGCAAAAAACTTTAAGCTTAAGACCCCACACACTTGCAATAAAATTGTACAATAATATGTATTGTTTATTTCATATTAGATGTGTATTTCATATTAGAAGGTGGCACAATATATTGGCCAATTAAAAAGGCTTTTGATTTTTGTTGTAGGATCAAGAAAATTGTGTAGTGTTGGTAACATTGTTAAGTATAATTTTTCTCTGTCAGAAAAATTTGCAAATATTTTGTTTGAAATTATTGTGCCATTTATTGCATAGTATAGGTAAAAAGGACAATAATATCGCAGTTGGCCATGTCTTTCAGACATCTTGCAAGACCTATGCATGACATTGTTAAAGCGTCGATGACTTGTTGGTGACAACTCACTCAAACAGATAAGTGAGGACATTTTCGAACAAATGTGACAACATCCTCAGAAATGTCCCCAATACATTTTTTTTGTTTGTTTATTTTTTTATACGTGTTCTACAATAAGGCTGATGTCAAAGTTCGCGCTATAAGAGATGATATAATATTATGCTACAACTCGCTATAAACCACTGCATATGTATTCTTAAGGTGGAGGTACATACCACGCGTTACGCGGCAACGCTTTTCTTACTTTTCGAACTTTTAACGCTTTAAGAATGGCAAGTTACACAACACGCTTTTGATGCTCTTCTGCTTATACAATTTCAAGCCTTTGCCGGCTATATTTTGTCTTGCCTTTACGTTTTATTTTTCCTTATATATTTAATGCAGTTTTCATCCATTTTTTAATAAAAAAATTAATTTCTAATAATTTATTTCCATTAAACAAACATTTTAGCATATCAATCTGGCAGCACTACCTGTCATTTTGTATACGACGCGTGAAAGTTGAAGAATGTTCAACTTTTTGCGAGTTACGCGCGTCGCAAACTTCGCTTTGTATCTTGCCTTATGGAAACACATTATTTCAACTTTTTTGACAGAAGTCTGTAACGCATTAGCGTATTTAACGCATGCTATGTACCTTCACCTTTATGTGATCGCTCAAAAGATGTGAAAGCGAAGCGAGAAGCGTGTACGTGCTATAAAGCAGGTAGTGTAATGGTTTGTAGCACGTTATCGCTTCGTCTGTTTTTAGTTTCTTTATTTCTTAAGAGTTTTAAAGAAATATTTTATGTATTTGCTTTTTGTACTTGCTTTTTGTTATTATTAATTTAACTAGCTTTTTGTTATTATTGGTTTATAGTTTAGCTGTATTTGGATTTTTATGTAATTTTTTTAAACAAAAATATACATACTAAAAGTAACACAAATTATGTACTCTAAACTGAACAAGTCGCTTTGCGCAATCTAGCATCCACTCTGACATCATATAGCATTTGTATAGCAAGTACTATTATCGCTTGTAGCTTAGCTTCGCTAGTAGCGCGCAATCTGACATCAGCCTAACAATTTGAGGAATTTGTCGCTCAGAGAGTATATAATACAAGAAGTTTTAATATAGACATTGTAACAGAACTTTCATCAGCTCAATTTCGCTCAATTTTAGCAAGCAGGAATGTATCAAAATGATTCAAACTGGTGACAGACTGAACGACAATATCCACAAGAAGTTCATATGTCTAGTTGGAATGACCAGTTGAGTATTTTTTGTTTTATCCATTCTTTGAGTACGGTTTCTGTTAGATTGTCTTAAAAGAAACTGTAATGGGCAAATATCCTGCATTACAAATGTTGAAATTTCCTTAAGTAGTCGTTGGTGAAAATTTTCTCTTAGACGAGTTGGCCAACCGGTATGTTCAATAATAAATTCAATTTATTGTATAATGGATGGGACGCTTTATAAAAAATGTCTAAATGATGGTTTTTTTTACAAACGTAAGAATTTGTAGCATAGTTTAAGGGCTACTTAATATTGGGTACATGCAAAACTTTTCGTACATATTTCAAAAAATTTAAGCATAGTACTGCTTTATGTATATCTATACTGCCGTTAGCCTTTAATTAAATGTGTGGATGGTGTTGTGCTTTGAAAGAAGTGAAAGTGTAGCTTTTTAAAACTACTTATATTTTTAAGTTCACACATAAAAATGTTTAAAAAAATTAATATATTCGTTCACAACTTGAGAAAATATTTGCTCTTCTTCTTCAGAAAGGTACAACAGTATATTCGCAACTATTCTCAAGTCATCGTCACACGTTTCAAACTTGATAAAGAGTTTAATTTTAAATTATTCTAAGTTAAATATGAGACCCGCATGTTAGTGGGGTATATGGTGCTTATATATGTGTGTTTATTTAGCAATATAATTACTTATAACTCCAAAGATATTGAACGGATTTTTGTATTTCATGCGTAGTACAATTCTGTCAATTAATAAAAATCTGCCCCATGTTTTACCCATAAAAATTTTCCAAAAAAATATAATTATAAAATTTACAAATGTAAACATTTTATTTATTTTCTTTTGTTTGCTTTTGTTAACCGTTTTATAACGACTTCTTGTTAAATGCAAATATTTCAATATCAGCATTTGCCCTTTACTATCTCCAACATCAAGAAAATTACTTTAACGGCATCGCATATATACATATGTATTTGGGGTATTTACAAGGTGTCTTATCATGTCATAAAGTGCTAATATCTTAAGATGGTTTAAAATATTGTTGTGCTTCAAACAAAAAAGTCCTAAAATAATAAGACTTTTTGTGCTGTGTTTATTATTTTGTCATAACTACACAGTAAAAATCTGTGCCGAACGGCTGAAACTCTAAGTCGGGCCGGTAATATTATTTACAATCCGCCGCTACTGATATAAATTAATCTATGTAATATGCAGTAAAGTATGTCCTAAAATTGTTCGCAATTTTATTACTTCACATTTGATTATATTTTTATGGTTGTGTAACAAGTAAAAATAAAAAAATCGACACATTAAAAATATGCAAGTGAGAAAATTTTGTTTGTATACTTTAGCTGACTAACAGCCAACTAACGTTTTTCCACTTGTAGCCGCGTGGAAAATTAGTCGGCTTAGTCAGCGGCGACAGCTGGTTTCGTTTATCTTTATGTCTGTGAACAATTTCACTTTCTGTGTGCGTTGAAGTTTGTTTTTACTTTAATTAAAAATGAAGAGTTTAAAACATGCAGCTGGGTTTTATTTACTTTATTAACAAGTTGTTTGAAAAACAAACTGGACATTATTTTAATTTTTACTTGTTCTTGGCATTCTGATTTCAAGTATTTATAATTGCTTTTTTATCAGCTGACACAGAATTTGAAATAGCACACTAACTTATGAGGGATTGCTCACACTGTAATATGTTTTCGTGTTACTATTTTCTGACTTTATGACTACCTTGGGAATCCCCCATTATACATATATTAGCACTATTTTGGTCAACCATTTATCTATTTTCTATGGTCACAAAGTTTCCTAAACAAACATAGAAATTACATGTAAATTGTATGCTTCTCTTCTTAAGAAACCTCCAAAAACGTATTGGTTATAATAAATAATTGGGGTATTCACACGGTGTCCTATCATGTCATATTGTCATAATGTCCTAAAATTTTAAAGTAGTTTAAAATTATATATATTTTCTTTCATACAAAAGGTGTACTATATTAATACAATTCTTCAGCCTATGTTTATGTTACTGCCATAACTAATTATTTTGCTTTTTTACTTTTCTTTTTCGACAAAATATCTAACTATGTTTAAATATATGGCGGGTTTCTTTAGCAAAATTTCTACTAAAAAAGCTATATATTTTCAGAAATGGTACAAATTCGCAAGGGATTAATAAAGTAGAAAAATTCTCTGAAGCTGATTATATAGACCGCAAAAAAGCAATAACTCGAAAATTGGGTTACAGATACAAATCGCAAAGACTTGCAATAATGCAAATATTAAAAAAAATCCTTTTACAGCGAAAATAGCGAAAATTGCAACAAATTGCAAAATTACAAAGAAGCGCTAAAATCTTTTTAAAAATAGCTAAAACTGTAAGGAATGCCAAAATCTTGGAAAAATGTGAAAAAAATGACGAAAATTGCTAGGATCAAAAAGATATCAAAGTGTGATATTATTGAAATGTCGGTAGAACTGTAAAAATGCAAAAAACTGACAAGACATTACTTCTATAAAGACAACGGCGAAAGTGGCTTGAGTCAGAACTAATTCGTTAAAATTATGCACAAGAGCAATAATTTTTATTAAATATTACCTGTATCGCAAAACTTACTAAAATTTGCAAATAAATTCTAAAGTCGTAAAATTTTAAAAGGATAAATGCTGGGAAAAATTTAGATTTACATATTGCAAATAATTCGCAAATAATTTGCGGATACAGATATAAGACGTTGAATTGTTTTCACATAATTTTGCATTATCGTAGCAAATATTATTTTATTTTTATAATATTTGTTCTGATTTGTTTTGTATCATCTTGTTTATGTTTCAAATAGCAGATTAAAATATAAGAGGTTGTTAACAATAGTCATATATTTTTAATTTTTTTACTTATGACCAGAGAAGATAAATTTCCTTTTTTGCTTTTTTAGCTTTTTTTTCGCTATTTTAACTGATTTCTGCTTTTTTCTGCTACTTTTGCGATTGTGATGCCATTTTGCTTATTCTACCATTTTTTTCCTTCATATTAACAACATTGTTCACATTTTTACGTTTATTTTAGTAGTTTTTCTACCACTTTATTACAACTCTGCAATATAATAAATAGTTTTCAAGGCGAATTCATACCAGGTGGTCGCAAGACAATTCGCCTTAAAAACCCGTCTTTGGATGTCAAAAAACGTACAGAAAAATGTGTTTTGACATCTGAGGAAGTACAAATTACAAGGGGCGAAAATAAACACATGGGCTGTGAAGGCCACCTGTTAAGAGTACGCCTTGAAATAGTTTCTTCTTTTGATTGCGAAGTGTACTTATTCCAGTACATACATGTATTAGAACAGCTAACTGTCAGTTCCATATAAAAAGAACATAAACAAAATTTTTTATGTATGGAGTTTGTTTTACCGTTAGACAAGGCAATTGTATTAATAGATCATGGTTTGGTTGCAAGTGTTCAGTTAGCCTTACTAAATTGAAAATTGTTTATCACTTGTGTTAAAAAACCGTTCTAAACGAAAAAATGCCAAAAGAGAGTGAGAAAAGATTTTTATTGCTAAAGCATATTTTCTCACCCATTTTGGGCCAAACTGCTAGCAAACCCTTTCAAACAAAAAAGAATTTCAAAATCGGTTCACAAATGACAGAGTTATGCGTGTACAAACATAAAAAAAAGTTAAAAAAAGAACATACATACGAATTGATAACCTCCTTCTTTTTTGAAGTCGGTTAAAAACTACAAACTTTTGGGTTGAACATCCAGGAAAGCAGAAATATTGTGGCTAACGTAAAAGAAAGTCTTGATAAAATTAAAGATAAAAAATTTATTCGCAAATTTGATGCAGTATTCAAAAGAAATCTCGGATATCAAACATTTTTAGATATAAACTCTGTTTTGGAAACGGGACTGGGATCTAACGATGAATATGTTAGTAGCTTATCTTCAAGTGAACTGTTAGAATTTAAATTTGCCCCTTCAACATCCATTGATGTTGAAAGAAGTTTTTTTAACAGAAAAACGAAGAAAACTATCATTTCAAAACATAAAAGCTCATATGATTGTATACTGCAACTGTTTCCAAACTGATATCGATAGCTTAGATTAAATAAAATCATTTAAAAAAAAAATATATGAAATAAAAAAATGCATTTTTTGCTACTTTTTTGTTATTTTTACTGCCTTTTTTCTAATGTTTTACTGCTATAAGAAATTGTTTTTCCTGCTATTGTTGTCTTCTCTGCTTATGACTTTATGATACCGTATGAATCTCTTAAATGTGTTTCAACAATTTGTATTTATTTTTGTATTTTTATTTCATAAATTTTTTTTTTAATATTATGTTTATTTCATGGTAGATCAACACCAGGTAGTCGCGAGAGAATTCGCCGTGGAGAATTTACATTGGGGCTGTCAAAAAAGCTGATACATTAACACTGCTGAGAGCCCAAATGTGTAAACATATACGTAAACAGCTGGGCTCTTGCGGCCACCTAGTATGAATTCGCCTTGGTTTATTTATGCATACAAAAAGTTAATTTCAAAATTCAAAATGTCTCAGCGTCCTTAGGACATTATTGAGACGAGTTGACAATATATAATTAAAATACATACTTATATAAGTAATAATTTAATTACTTCATTATAAATATAGAATAAAATAGATTTAATAATAATTGATAGTAATTAGATAAGAGATATTATATCAATAGCAGTTCAAGAGTTTCCAGATTGCTAAATAGGAATTCTTTTAAGGATCAATGTTTTTTAGACTTTGGGGCAAATTATTAAACATCAAACTACCAATATATTCAACTCTTTGTTTCGTGGTTTCAAGTCTAGATCTCGTTGTTCTTAAATTTGAGGTATTCCTCGTATTGAATATTGGCTGATTTCTTTGAAATTTTATCGTATTATGGCCAATGTTATGCATTGATTTAAATACAAATAGAATTAATTGCAGTTTGTAGATTCCGATTATTGGCAAGATATTGTTAGCAACTTCTTTATATAGAGATAAGGTGGAGTACCTTAGCGGTAAATTCAAAACTGTTTTCAATGCTTTGTTTTGCACTCTCTGTAAAGCTTGTAACTCAGTGCTATTTTTGCCGCCATATATTATAACCAAATAATTTAAATTACTTTGGATCAATGCTTGGTAAAGTATTAGTTTTGTTCTTTCATTAAATTTATGCTTGAACTTATACAATATTCCTATTACCGGATTTATTTTAGACTTAAGCTCTTGTATATGCAAGTTCCAAGACAAATTATTCTGCAGATGAACTCCCAAATACTTTATGGATTGAGATTCGAAAATTTCCTTGCCATCAACAAAAATATTAAAATATCCCGAATCGCTATGTCGATATGGTTTCAATCTTATTATTTTGGTTTTAGTCGGATTAATAGTGAGTTTATTTAATCTCGCGTATTCAAAAATTAATGCTGAATCTCTCTCCATATACGCCTTTAACACTGTTTAATTTTTAAAAGGATAAAACAAGGAAATATCATCCGCATACATAAAGATTTTCCCAGTAAGCTCAATATTCATAATATCATTAACATAAATTGTGAATAGGAGAGGACCTAACACACTACCTTGCGGAACACCGTCCTCCACATTTCCGAGAGAACTTTTGCTATTATTTAGCTCTACATATTGTTTCCTATTTTTTAAGTAGTTCTTGAAAATGTTTAATTCTCTTCCAAGTATCCCGTAGTATTGTAGTTTCTCAAACATAATCTCATGATCTACAAGGTCAAATGCTTTGGACAGATCATAAAAGATACCAGCCACACCACTAAAACCTTGATCCAAACCATTACATATAAAATTTACTACATTTACAACAGCATTTTCTGTACCACTACCCTTTCTGAAACCATACTGACCATCATAAATTAGTTTATTATTTTCCAGGTATGTCCAGAGTTTGTTAAAAACTTCTCAATAATTTTATCAACCACCGGTAATAAAGCAATAGGTCTATACGTATCTACCCAATATGCATTCACTTCTTTCGGTATTGGGACTACTTTTGAAATTTTCAATACATTTGGATATTCTGAAGCAGAAATAATACTATTTACAATATTTGTATATTAAGATGTGTATACTATGGTGCACAGGGATAATGAAAGGGTTAATCGATATTTTTTTATTTTCTGTTTTATATAGTTTTTGACAATTCAGTAAAAAATACAAAAACAAAATGCTTGTTGTTTTTGCTGTTGTAGATGTGAGCGTACTTGTATTAATATACTTTGGTACATACTATACAATATTTTAAATTTAATTAACCTGATATATTTTTTTACAATAATTTCAAATAGGTGTCAATCTAGTATGATGCGTGATACATATTCCTTTGGTGGAAGCGTAAGCGGTACACGAGCACCGAGTATGGTATTACCAGATGTATCGCCTCTACCTCTGAGGCATCCACTCACACCACTATCTTATGTTCAAGATTTAACATCCGCAGCAGTAATACGGGAGCCGCAGAATTTATGCAACAACAGATTTGGAACACGCTCAGTTAGTCAGGAATCTGTTTATACGATACTTATAAGATTGCCCCCGGAAAGTGGACTTACAACTAGTGGTGTAGAAATGACTCCATCTATAAAAATGATACATGAAGACTTCACCATTCCCCCCTTAAATTTACTTCCGCGTCGAACATTACCATCTCGCGACTCAGAATACAGCTTGCCTCTTGGGCGAAGAATGTCACAAATATCTCCTGATATTAGAATTCCGTTAAATGCAAAAATTATTCCTAAGCAAATTGGTAAATCTCTACATGCAACTGGCAGGCACAATGGAAAGAAAAAGAAAAAATCTCAGGAAAAACGCCAGGAATCAAAAGCTGCAAAAACTCTATCGGCAATACTTTTAAGTTTCATAATTACGTGGACTCCATATAATATTTTAGTGCTTATAAAACCACTTACTACCTGCTCAGATTGTATACCAAATGAGCTATGGGAATTTTTTTACGCTCTGTGCTACATCAATTCAACAATTAACCCAGTATGTTACGCGCTTTGTAATACATCATTTCGAAGAACTTATATACGTATCCTAACGTGTAAGTGGCACACTCGAAATCGTAAAGGGATGGTACGTGGCGTTTACAATTAAATAATTATATTGGTCGGCAAGATTTTTACCTCACGGAATCTATGCTGGTTAATAGTGCCCGACCGAACGTTCGTTGGAGTTCGGGAAAAAGCTTTGTTCTGTTGATTTCGGCGGTCGGTAAAATTTTCACCGAACTTTGTATATATTTTCTTTATATTTGTATTTATATATAAAAATATGTGTGTATGTACTTATAATCAAAGATACGCAAAAATGCAGTCCTACAAAATATCGAAAAGTACAACGTACTATGAATTTGCTCATTTTGTATTTATTAAATAAATAATAATAATAATTTATTAAATAAATAATAATAATAGGTAGAAAAAGTTAAGTTAAAATTTTTCTTTTCAATAAAAATTTCGGTTTCGCGTTCGGGTTCGGGTGCAGGCTCAGTTTCTGTTCTCAAAATTTTACCAAATTTCGTGCTCGATCTGAAAAAAGTGCGTTCGATCGGCCACTACTAATTAGTGCTGTACTACATACCCTCATTGCAAAATAAATTATTTTGTATCACTCACCCACAGATTTGTTGTCATACCCACTTATGATTTGCTGTAATGATATGACAGTGGTGGCAGGACGTACATCTGATTTATGATTAATCTCGACAAACGATTAAAAAGCAATAACTAATCGTAATCAAAGTTTTGATGATTATGATTACACTGGTCTGCAAAAAAATATTTGCGCCTTTATCCTTCGTCTATACCTGATATACTTTCATCATGATAAATATCAAATTCAATATTGGAAAAACAGCTTACATAAAACAAATTATTAGACGTAGGGTTCAATAGAAATATGTAGAGTATACAAAGTTTAATGTGCAAAAATAAAATCCGTTTTCAGATTTCGTATCACGATCAGATATTTTTATAACGGGCATGTTTATCCTTGTGGCTTTTCACACTTATCAATATCTAACATTGGTATCATGAAATAACTACTAATGAAATAACTTCCAACGAGAAAAATGAAATAACTCACAATCTTTTTGCATACTAAATTGGAAGTTATTTCATATGAAATAACTTCCAAACGCGTCTGAAGTTATTTCGTTTTTACTGGTTGGGATTTATTTCATATGAAATAACTCCCAAATGAAAAAACCCAAAGAAAAATGGTAGTTTGAAGTTTTTTCATTTTGAGTTATATCATTGTTTTTGAAGTTTTTAAATTTTATTGGAAGTTATTTCATTTCTTCTAAAATTGCATTTTGCGAAATTGTGATGTTTTGTAATAATAATTGTGATGCTTTTTCATCTCTGGTATGTCCAGACATGGCTTCGCTTACTTTAGCTTTCCTGGATTGTTAGCCTTTGGACGGGCCCAGCCATTTCCTACATTCTGGCTTTGAGTACTCAAGTTTTCCTGCTTAGCCAACATTCGGCCCGGTACATAGGTTTTTCCACTGATATATATCCTAAACTGGCTTCTCTTATTTAAGCTTTCTTGCATTGCCGGGCTTCGTCCGGGTGTATCTGTTTTCTCCTCTCTGACATGTCTAAAAATAACTTCGCTTACTTAAGCTTTCCTGCATAGCCAGCCTTCGGCCGGGCGCACCGCACCATCTTCTTCTCTCGGGTATGTCCAAAACTAGCTTCGCTTTCTTAGAGTTTTTTGCATTTCCGGCCTTTGGCCGGGCAAAACTATTTTCTCGTCTCGGGTATGTCCAACACTGGCTTCGCTTTTTTAGAGTTTCTTGCGTTGCAGGCCTTTGACCGGCCTCAACCATTTTCTCTTCTCGGGAATATGCAAAACTGGTTTAGCTTTTTTACTGTTTCTTGCATTGACGGCTTTCAGCCGGAAGCGCGAATGCAAAAAATGGTTGCATCCGTCCGAAGGCCAGCAATCCAGGAAAGCTAGAGTAAGCGAAGTCATTTGTGGACATACCAGTGAGGAGAAAATGGTTGCGTCCGGCCGAAGTCCAGCAATTCAGGAACACTTAAGTAAGCGAAGCTAGTTCTTAACATACCAGAGACCAAAAAAGGGGTTTGTCCGGCCGAATGCCGGCAAGGCAAGAAGCTCTAAGAAAGCGAAGTCCGTGTTGGACATACCCGAGGGGATAAAATGGTTTTGCCCGGCAATGAAATATTCTTTAAGAAAGCGAAGCTAGTTCTGGACATAGCCGAGAGGACAAAATGGTGAGCCCGGTCAAGGGCTGGCTATGCAGGAAAGCTTAAGTAAGCGAAGCTATTTTTGGATGTGGATGTATATACCGGAAAACTTAAGTAAGTGACGCCATTTTAATTCTTTTGTTTTAAAGGTGACTTGATCTAACATCTTCTAAGCTGTATTTGAGCAAAATCGGTCCAGCCGTTTTGATGTTATCATCAATTTTCTTCGGAGTTTTTAAAAATGTTGAAATTTTCTTTTGGCTTAAGGTCCTTTTTATTTTTTTAAATAAATTAAAAAACTGTTATTTTGGTTTATTTATTAATAAATTCTTTATTTATCCGATATTTCGGCCAACTTTGTTGGTCATCTTCAGGGATATTAACTAAAAAACAATTGTTATACTAGTAATAAATATAAATATTTAAAAAACAATAACAAACAAATGTATTTACATATTTATGTAGTGCATTGTTGTCCGGTGTTGATGTTTTTATTATTTGTCACTGACTGGTTTGTTTTTATTTATCATGTTTATGTTTATTAATTGTGTGTCGATAGATGTGTACGCAGTTGTCTGTATCTGTTTTGTAGTTTATTCTTTTTTCTGCTGGAATATTGATGATATGTAGCATCTCTTGCATGCATCTCTTCGAAGTGTTGTTCTCTCTCACAAGTATTCTCATATTTTCGAAATTCGGTTTATGTCCAGTTACTGCACAGTGGGCCGCAAGTGCTGTTTTTTGACTTAAGGGTTTGCTACTTATATTTAAATCAGATTTGTGCGATGATAATCTTGTCTTTAGTTTTGTTCTTCTTGTTCCAACATAAACTTTTTTACAAGAGTTAGTGTCGTCACCATTACATTTTATCTCGTATACTAGATCAGACTTGTCAATTTTAATTTAATGTTATTTTTATTTTGCCTTTCAATCGAAAAAATTTAAATTTTATTAAATTGTGCATTATCTTAAGTAAGTTCCATGAATTTTAAAGAAGAATTGAAAAACTTTTATTTTTATTGTATTTTAGTATGTATGTTGATAATAATTAGGGAAGCATTCGATATTGATTCCGATATAGCCGCGATACCAAGGAATTGCGGATATATCCATACAACGATACTTTTGTAATTTATTTTATGAGTAAACATTAGCAGTATTCAGTTGTTGCAATTGCTTAACTATTTTCAAGGATTATTTTTGCTCAACTGAGAGGCCTTTGCCACAACAACGGTTGCAGTACAAGCTTCTCTACCTCGTACAAAATGCCAAATAGAGCTGACAACTGAAAAATGGATAAATAAAAGCTGGTTAAAATTTCATGATGCTTCGAAAAGGTTAAATAGTCAGTTAGCAAAGCCCATTGATTCCTGTAGTTAAGACCCTTCGAACATTATTAGAAAACATGACAAATTTATGAACAGAACTTAGGGGCTATTCAGATATTACGTAACACTCCTGGGCAGGGGGGATCAGATTTGTTACAGGCTAGATAATTTACATTGAACTTAAAAAAACGTTAACGGGGGTGCTTCAAAAACTCCAAAACAGCGTTGCGCAATATCTGATGATAGATCGTCTTATTGAGTTACTTGACCTTTAGGCATCTCTATATTCTGCAATATATATTTTTTGATACTAATGCCAAGTCATCAGCAGACCTTTAACCATAATGCTTGATCTCTGAAATGCATTTGACACCTAGAAGCTTTTTTTAATCAACGGATATACTCTCTACGATACAAAGGACCCCCACTGTAGAGCTTGTACTGGCCCGGTTATACTAATAAAATCGCGATTAAAACCCTACTTAATGGGTGATCATTGTGAAGACTATCTTCAAGCAACTAACATCTGCATTGCATCAAAACCTAGTGATTTCATCAATTTACTCTGCTCTCAGGTACTCTATTACAGAAAATCAATATAGTAGATTTTTAAATTCACTAGGCACACGCTTTTTGGCCGCCGGTAACACCAAAGGGTCGGGTTTTGTTTGACACAATTCCAAAATGCTTTTGAATGTTATATCAAGTGGGCAGCTTACTGGCCAACAGATCGCCGAAAAATACGTGATGTTATTGATTTTGGAGTGGTAAAGGGTGTGCCCAGCGAAAAGATCGAAGTTGAAGCATCTTTAGATTTGTCTTCAGATCACTCACCAACAATTGTCACTATATATTCAAATACAACTTCTTCATCCACAACCACACGTATTAATTGGTTGAAATAAAAAATATGGATAGCAGCCCGAGGCCTCAAAAGACCAGTGATATATAAGCCTCAATTGCGAGCTTTGAATGGAGACTGGGCAAGAACTAACGCTGAAAAGGGTACTCTGTTTCTAGACCACTTGCAGAAAGTATTTACTCCAAATACGTCTGATACTATAGTTGAGCTGCCACCAGTCGTCTCTATACCAGATGTTTCCTTGAGGTTCAATATTCGTGAGATTGCGGGCTTAAATTAAAAAAAGCTCCAGGCGCTGATAAAATAAGCAATAAAATCCTCTTATAGCTACCCTATACTGCAAAAAGCATAATTATATTTATTTTCTACGGTATTTTTCGCCTAAAATGCTAACCCGCAGAATGAAGGTTTCGCTGATTACCATGATACCTAAGCCAGGCAAAAATCATACGATGGTGGAATCCTATAGGCCTATCAGCCTATTGTCTAACATATAAAACTATTTGAAAAGCTAGTTATGAGTAAGCTAACACCCATACTGAATGGTAGTAGATGCATTCCAGACCACCATTTCGGTTTAGGATACAATACAGCATGATGTAACAAACACATAGACTCGTGAATGTGGTTAGAAAAACCTACGAGGAAAAGAAATATTGTTCTGCGCTCTTCATCGATGTTTCTCAGGCATTTGATAAAGTATGGTACGAAGGTTTAATACATAAACTAAAGCAAAACCTACCCGCAAACACTCTTAAGGGTGCTGTTGGCTGAGTAGTTAGCGCGTTTGACTACAAACCCTGAGGTCTAGAGTTCAAGACTAGTTTCAGGCAAGCCATCATGCATTTTTCTCATGTGCATTGGTGTGTTATAGTATTGGTTGTTGTTGGACTGTTAAAGTGATGAAGGCATAGCACTGATCACTTTGACAGTACCGGCAGCGATTAATACTAACATATTCTAATGAAATTCTCAGCACCCTCCTTCGTCGGTGTTGTAGCAGATCCGTCGGCGAAGTAAAAGCACTAATAAAATTTCTAAGCCCTCCACAACCGATTGAAGCCGGAGTTCCTCAAGGCAGCATCCTCGGTCCTGTATTATATCTTATATATGCCTCTGACTTGCCGGTAAGCAGTAACATACACATATCAACATTCGCTGATGATACAGCTTTTCTAAGTGTTCACAAAAGCCATCAAGAAGCTTCCCGCAAACTGCAAGAGTATATTCCCCAGCTGGAAAAATTGCTAAAACAATGGCGGATAAAAATTAACGAGCAAAAATGTCTACACATTACTTTCCATTGTGCAGAGAAACCTGCCCACCTATACAAATAAATAACCAAACTATACCTCAACACACTGAAGAAAAATATCTCGGTGTTCATCTTGATCGTCGTCTAACATGGAAGTCGCACATAAATACAAATATGACCGAAATGAAATTAAATGAATTGGCTTATTGGAAGGAACTCTACTCTAAGTCTAGATTGTAAACTTCTTCTATACAACTCCTTTCTAAAACTAATATGGTCCTACGGTATCCAGTTATGGGGCACTGCCTCGGCATCAAAAGTAGAACAAATTTAAAGGCGACAAAATAAAATACTCAGTGCGATTACAGCAGCGCCGTGGTATGCCAGAAACAAGCGAATTCATAAAGATTTAGATGTGCCACTGGTTAAGACAGTGTTTTCTAAACACGTGACAAGATACATAAAACAATTTTAGTTACATAAAAAATACTTTTAAGCCAACACAAATCATAATTTTCATAATATGCTGTTTGTTGTTATATAAATGCTACAACCTTTTTAATTTCGACTTTGTTACATATTTTGCCGCCATTACAAACCGTGTTCAATAAGCAATAAAATCCAAAAATCGACATACATCAAGATGTACTTGGAACACTGCCTTTTACTGGTTTTTGAATGAGTTTGATTTTGAAACACGTAAATTTTTTGCCAATTGAGTATATGGGAAAACATCTAAAAATTAACGTATTTGGCTCGTAAACAGTTAAAATTGAGGGTGCTGTTGGCTGAGTAGTTAGCGCGTTTGACTACAAACCCTGAGGTCTTGAGTTCAAGACTAGTTTAAGGCAAGTCAACAACATCATGCATATTTCTCATATGCATTGGTGTGTTATAGGCAATTCACACTACCGTGTTTATGGCAATTTTAGGTGTTTACGAGCCAAACACGTTAATTTTTAGATGTTTTCCCATAAACTCAATTGTCAACAAATTTACGTGTTTCAAACCCAAATAATTGCATTTTTATGTATTTCGTAGGCATTAAAAATTTGTTGGACAAAATTAACCAATGTCGATATTTCTTCTTTCTAAATTTCACAAATTACTTAAACATTGTCACAAAGTTGTAATTTATGAGCAATTCGTACAAAATATGTACAGGTGGACAAAAAGTAAAAAAAAGTATTGCAGCTAATATAGGTAGCTGTGTTCCCTATATAAATAAATATTTTGCAAATCAGTCGATAAATGGCGGTGCTCTGAAGGAACAATCGTAAAAAATACAAACGTTTTGATTGATAACCTTTTTCTTTTAATGACGTGGACTAAAATCTAAATTTTAAAAATTAGAGACTTCTAGCGAATGATTGTGGTAGAAGATAGACAAAAATAGATATGTGTCGGCGTTTTGAAAATTTACATCTGCCCTTTATTTAAGAAGGATGTCAGATCGTCCCCTTTCTTTTGCACATTGTTATAGTGAATCGGGGTAATAAATTTTGTAAGCTTTACATTTTGAGAACATTTTAATTATATAACTAACTCTTCGACTTAAGCGGCGATACAGCGCACACTGGGCAAAAAGGCCAATCTAGTGGCGGAAAAATATCTTCCAAACTAAAAGTCTGATCCACAAAAAATGTACGGATGAATTATAGGGAAGGATGTAGTCTACAAGGTATGTTAAAAGTTAAGCAGCTATTTTTAGCACAATGGGCGCTATATATTGTTTCATAAGACCAATTTTTCCGATAAAATTCTTAAGTTTTCGGAAAACCCATATCTTCCAAAGTAATAGCCTGATCCACAGAATTGTATAGATAAGTTATAGCCAAGGATGTAGGTTATAAATTCTGTAAAAATTAGACAGTTATTTTTAACATTATGGGCTATATTTTGTTATATAAAACAAATTTTACCGATAAAACTATTTAGTCATCGGAAAGCTTACATATATCTTCCAAACTAATAGTCTGATCCACAAAAAACGTTTGCATGAATTATAGGAAAGGCTGTAGGCTATAAAGTTTGTAAAAAAAATAGCCAGCTACTTTTAACACAGTGGGCGCTATATGCTGTTTTATACGATAAATTTCAAAAATTTTAAATTCATAAAAAAATCCAAGTGCATTAAAATTTCAAAATGCATTAAAAATTTATCTTGAAATTGAAAACGACAACTTTATTTGTGTTTTAATTTAATAATAAGTGGTTTCGGAAGCAAATTACAACAAAATTATTTAGAAATACACACAAGTAGAAAAATTTTAAAAAGGTGTCGCATACGCAAGTTTACGCAGCTAATTTTTGGAACAATATTACTCCATAATATCTATATTAAGATTCCAGGTATACTAGGGTATATTTGTTTTTGTATTTCTATAAAGATTGTAAAAGTTTTCAATGGAATATTTTTTGTCGTTTCTGCCATTTAGAATAGCTGATATAACACTTTATCAAAAAAAAGTTGCTTTGTCCGAAAACCTCCATCATTACCGATTCAATACGCCAACATATAAGATATTAACATCAATAAAGAATTACAACCCAATTTTTCTCAATGTTTAAAATGCCATATTTTCTGAACCAACGCTTTGATGCTGCGCTTAAACTTTTTTTAAATTCAATATGTTTGTCTTATTTTTCCGCCGCTGAAATGTCTTAACAGAAAATACTACTATATGCCAGACTTCAAAGACGCCAAAGCTCAAAACTCAATTTGAGCACCAGAAATCATACAAAGCTTAAAATGTGCTTAGAGGTTGATTTCAAATTTATAACGATTTTCATATACGTTTTTAAATATTATCGCACTACAGAAATCTCTCATTATAACATAAAATACCAATTCATAAAATATTAAAGAGGGAGCATAATTTATCAAAAGATGGCAGATTTATAACGTTTTCTTTTCTAGAAAAAAATTTTGCGTTGTTTGCACTTTTCAAGGAAAATCTGCAATATAATAATTTTTCGATGAAGTGACGTTTTTAGAAATTATTGTATCATCCCTTACAAAGGTTAATTTTTGCTTTATAGGAATTCTACATTGCGATTTTTTAATATTAAGTAAAAAATACTTTTATTTTAGAAAATAAAACGCCATTACATAATTTAAAAAAAGTGGCAGGGCACTGGCAAATGCCCACTTTATTCGGCCAACGATTACACTGATTATTGTTGGTTATAAACAAATTTTGACTCGCCGAGCTTCTAAAAAAAAGTAGTCAGCTGTTTTTATAACACCACCTTGTAAAATTAATTCGCCTTGTGTAGACAACTCGATTACACTATGCCCAAGGCATATTCATTACAGGTACCACCATACTTAAAACAAATACAACACCAAAAACACATGTATTTTGTTGGTAGAAATACCCCAGAAATATGTCAAATCCATTATCTGTGAGTCGCACACATTCATAAGCTCTCACAAATTTACTAACACATGCCCGTTGTTGATAGAAAAATCCCAGACATGTGTCAAAATCTATTGTCTGTGTGACGCACCCATTCTCAAATTTACTAAAACAGCTGTTCTTGTAGTGGTACCTGTTCAATATACCTTGACTATGCCACAAAAAATGCATCTCAAAAACGAGATGTTTTTAAGCTAAAATTGGGGCTGCTGAGCACGTATATGACATTCATTTATTTTTCTTAAGAAGCGTTTTCGAGATATTTCCAAAAATCTTGATTACTTGAATTAAGCAAATTTTGCACTGCTGCATAAATATGTTTTTCCTATTTCCGTTCATATTAATACTGTGTTGATCAGATACAAATTCACAGAGCCTTTACATTTGAAAAAAAATAAATTTTTTGCGTTTTTTTAATGCACCATTTTGAAATACGCCATTAAAGCAAAAAAAGTATTAACTTTTTGTTTTGAACCATGGCCGACTTGCTAAATGCCAAAATGGATTGCAGTAATGCAAAGTCGTATGCGCTTTGTTGTTGTAAGCAGTGTCAAGTCGCATCACTGCAATGCAATATGGCGTTTGGGAACTCGGGCCATATCTTAAATAAAATGTTGTTCCCAACGTACAAAAAGTAAAATTGTTAACATTGGGCAAAAAGTTAGACATTTACAACAAATTTAGTGAAAACATCCGCATTTGAATTTTAATAAAAAAAATTTTGTATGGAGTATGAGTATAAGAAAAATGCCAGTGGCGCAGAATTAAATATTTTCTAAATATATCAACCACTTCTAGCTCTAGATTCCGATCAGTATAAAATTTGACATGGAGATATCAGAGAAGTTTTCTTATTTAATTTAAGAAGACAAGCTTCCCATATAGCTCGGGAGCTGAAGTGCAAAGTAGTGCACTTCGGTCAACCAAAATTTGTCAACGCTTGTCATTTCTCTGTTTCTCATTCGATTCCAAAAATTTGTGTCCTTACACAGAAAGAAAAACGCAGTACTAAATTTAAGTATTTTCTACTTACTTTGAGTACGAGTTAAATCAACCCCAAAATGGGATAATCATGTAAAAATCTTGAATATATAACAAAATTGATTGTTGTGTTTTATTTTAATTGTTTGTTTAAATTTTAAACAATTTTCTGTCATCCCTCGTCAAATTTGGTTTATAAATAGACCAGTTTCGGCTATGTGCGATCTTCAGTATTCTCACCGACCAACCAGACGCGACATGAACAGCAATCTATTGCCTACTCACTCTTGACAGACTGGCGTTCAAAAGAGAAATAAGAAAGTATTGGTAGTCAATTTTGTTTTTCGCATACATACGTACAATCTGCAACACTTTTTTATTTGGATAAAATGAAACAAGAACATATAATTGTTGCATCTTTCTCAAACGGCTGCCTTCAAAATATGATTTGGGCAAATTTTAACTGTCAAAATTGTCATGTATGGTTGGTCGGTGGTATTCTATTGAATACTTAATCATTTTTTGTCGTCCGTTGTTTCTTTTATAATTTGTTTGTATGCCTAACTTCCTCTCTTGATCGCGAATTTCGCCATTTTCGCGATAGAAGTGATTTTTGGCCAGTTGCTGAGTGTTTTACAGTTTACCAATTTTTAATCAATGCCAGAATTTTGTGATCTTTCCGATTTTAGCAAGCATTTGCAAATTTTCGTCATTTTCGCAATTTGCTCAGAATATTTGGCATTCCGTACATTTTTTGGGGTTTTAAATAACTTTTGAGAATGTTTCAAATTTTGCAAATTTTCGCGAACTTTCGCAAAGGAAGTGATTTTTGCCAGTAGCTGGCTTTTAAGAGTTTTATAGATTTTTAATCAATATTAAACTTTGCTATCTTTCCACTTTATCGAGCTTTTGCAAATTTTCGTAATTTTCGCGACTTTTTTCCTTTTTTCATTTTTAGTGGTTTTTAATCAAATTTTGGGATTGTTTCCAGTTTTTGCAAATTTTAGCGATATACGTAACTGATTTTTTTTAGCTTTTATCATTTTCTCTACGTCCCAGCAAAATATAAATGAATGCGTTCAAAATAAAATATTGTTTCATGGTTTCTTGAGCACTTGTTTCTTCGAATGCATTCTGAATGCCATCGTAAATAAAGCTATAGTTTTTGAACTCATTAAAAACGCATGCAATTTCACTAGGTAATATATTGCATAAAATATCCACTGAAAAATGCATGCAAAAACGGAATTAAATCATTACATTGGCACATTTTCATAAAACAAGTCTTAGCTCCAGCAAAAAATAAGAAGACAATGGGCCGTGTGAATAAAAAGGTAGCTAAAGCTAATACTAGCAAATTTGAAGTTTAAACTAGCTTTGAGGCGAATAAAAATTTCAGTTAAAGCTAGTACTTTATACTGACTAGTAGAAACTAGTTTTTCCAGCGTTAACTTAAAAAAGGTGTGAATAAAAACTAGCAAATACTTAAAATTAGCAGTTTATGCTTGGAATCTTGTAAGCATGTAATTTAGGTGCTGGAAGTTGGTATTTTGCTACTTTATTTAGCAAAAAACGTGTTATGGCTTATTTTCATTTAAATATTAATATGTCTGCATCATATTTTGCTGATTTTTAAAGGCAGATGGGATTTTTTAAATAAATGTTTATTATTCTTTGAAATATCTTTCATGTACATTTATTAAAAAAGTGGTAGCTAATAAACGATTTCTGCCAGCTGTTTTAACAGTCACATCATAGACTACTATCTGAACCAGAAAACTTACAAAAACATTACCACGATTATATGAAAGGAGTAGCAAATCTTATTGTTTCTAATTTGGCTATCTCTTTCATGCTATGGTGGTAATACATAACACATGATTATACGCTTTTTAAAATGTCAAAGTTATGGATTCTGCTTCATATTCTGTGTGTCATATTTTCCAGCTTTTGTTACCACTTCTCAGCATTAGCTATGTAGTACTAGCAAAGAGTTATTCACGCTTTTTGATGTTTATACTTTTCAGCATAGCTAGTACTGAAAAGTTAAAGCTACTGCTAGTACTTAGTATTTGTAGTATAAACTACTTTTTTATTCACTCTACCAAATAGCTCAGTGGTAAAGAGCATGTCTTAACAGTCAGAAGAGCATAGTTCGTATCCCAGCTGCGGCAATATTTGCTTTATTTTAATTTTTTTATATTTACATGAAAAAACGTCATCGAATCAGGGAACTTGCACGGGTTCAATTCATTCATTTTAATGGAGATCAATTTATTTAAATTGTCATGTAAACACATGATCTCCAATGTCACTGTGTTAAAATCATGCATGTTTCACCTAAATCGAACCACTTCGTCGTCATTCAAGCACATGATTAAACTACTTTCTTGTCACGGAAGATTTTGCTGGGGTTGATTAAGTTTACATGTTAATGCGCAGAGACGCAGAACTTTGCTTAAGTGCTTTCCAACTGATGCTTTGCCGCTCGCCATTCTTACACAAAAAATAAATGTTGAAAATAAAATTCATGAGCAACGTAAAAAATTGTTTTCCAACCCAGCAAAATCTTCCGTTACAAGAAAGTAGTTTAATCATGTGTTTGACATGTGTGTGACATTGTTGAACTGCAAAGCAACATGCGTTTAGGAAGGCAGCCACTGTTATGAAGCAAGGTAGATCAACACCAGGTAGTCGCAAGAGAATTCGACGTGGAAAATTTACATTTGGGCTGTCAAAAAAGCTGATACATTAACACTGCTGACAGGCCAAATGTGTAATTATTTACGTAAACAGATGGGCTTTTCCGGCCACCTAGTATGAATTCGCCTTCGTTATGAAGCAACGTAAAAAATATAAATTGAAAATAAAAATTATAAGCAACGTATAAATACAGATTTTACAAATAATTATTATCAACAATGAAATGAAAATATTTGTTGATTTATTGTAACTTTTTTCATTCAAAAATAATTTTAATAGTTATTTTTGGTCTCTGATTTTAATCGAACTTCCAACTGTATAAATCGTGCAATTTACGAGAGCAATAATTTATTCTTTATAAATTTTTGGAAATCACCGTGATTTGACATCTCGTGATTTACAGAACCGACCCGGTGTCTTTCAATTTCTAGTAAATCACTTAAAACATCAACCTCTTTGCGCGAAATGTTCGTAAGCGACAGTTTGTAAAAAACAATTTTTTTTATTGAAATCAAAATTTTATGAGCCTACCCATAGTTTTAAATCATTAAAATGGCAAAATTGTTGATAACTTTTCAAATACAGGCCGTAAAATTTTATCGTAAGCGACAGTTTATGAATATAAGTCATCTTTAAATACAATTAAAATTATTAGTAGAAATTTGTGATCGATTATGGCCTTGTTGGCTAGATTGCTGAAGTTCAATAAATAAAATTAAATTAAAAATTAAAACCCTTGTCCTGAAAAAATTAGTTTTTGTCGCTTACGATCATTTGGCGCAAGGGGTCGATATCTTCCCTTTTCGACCAGAGAGCGAAGCCGATCGGCTCAGCTGCAGCCGATCATTTTTATTGCATTTCAGCCGCCGCCAACTTGAGCACCAAATATCGGCTAAAATTGTTAGCCGACTGTTGTTAAACCGACTACACAAAGTAGAACAGAGGGTCAATTTTGACGTTTCCAAAATAAAAAAATCAGCTTTTTTTACTAGCGTAAATAATTGAAAAGGAACAGCTACATCATCTACGAACAAGGGAAACAAGCAAAAACAAAGACTATAAAAATGTAATTCAATGTGAAAAAGTGTTTAATTATTAAAAAAAACAGCGCAAATATAATTCTTTAATGAATTAAAAGATTAATAAAACATTTAAAGTGTGTTTGGAACGATTTTCCGTCATCCCACGTCAAATTTGGTTTGTAAACAGACCGGTTTCGGCAATGTGCCATCTTCAGTGTTCTATTGAATTCAATAGAACACTGAAGATGGCACATAGCCGAAACCGGTCTGTTTACAAACCAAATTTGACGTGGGATGACGGAAAATCGTTCCAAATTAAAAAAAACCCGTCGGAAGAAAAACACAACACTCATTTAAAGTGTGCTTATGTGATATTTTAAACTTTGTTTGTGCATGGATATGCATATGTATGTGTGTTTTGTTTGGTTGCAAAAGTAGTTGAAAGTTGCAGAAAAAGCTAGAAAATACATAAAACCTAATAAAATATTTATAAAATGTGGAATTTTAGTTTTCTTGTATATAAAATAATAAATGTATCTCTTATTATTTAAAAAATCTAAATTTTACTTCGGCAGAAAATGAGTATGAAAGCTAATATACAAAAATTGTTGTTCCCTTTTGTTAACGTACTTCGTTAGAACTACATACAATATCTTCTCTCTCGTGTCTCGTCTGGTTAGACTGTGCCGACTATCTCGGTACACGGAAAGTCTACTAATATTGAAAATTGTCGTAAGCGAAGCCGAGATTTGACAGACCATAGAGTTTAAAATCTTTCCGCCCGGCCGAAGGCCGGCAACACGTACAGTGGTCGCAAGCACGTCCCAAATCAAGAATTCCGAACGCTACTTATATTAAAAGTTGTCGTAAGCGAAGCCAATTTTTGATTCCACCTGCACGAAAGATTTTAAACTCTATGGTATGTCAAACCTCGCCTTCGTTTACGATAATTTTCTATATTAGTTAACCTTGGAATGTTTAACTTGAGATACGCTTTCGACGACTTTCCGTGTAGCTGGCCTTCGGCCGGACGGAAGGATTTTAAACTCTATGGTATGTCAAATCTCGTCTTCGCTTACGACAATTTTCAATATTATGAGCCTTCGGAATGTTTAATTTGGTACGTCCTTTCGACGACTTTCCGTGCAGCCGGCCTTCGGCCGGGCGGAAGGATTTTAAACTCCATAGTATATCAAATCTCGGTTTCGCTTACGACAATTTTTTAGATTACTTGCCTTTGGAAATGCGCTTTTGGCAGACGGAAGGACTTTAGACTCTATGTGATATGTAAAATTTTGAGCTGCGATAAATGATCATTACTGTATTATATGTTTATAAATTTTTGTTGTATCTAAGATAATTATCTAAATTACTTTGGAGAGCCATACTATAATTTTTGGCCGATGGAAAATATTGCCTTTTATTCATACTTTTATTGCAATTTAGTAAGAAACGAAGACTATTTATGCGTTTCTGTAAGTTTTCTTTTTTTTAATATAAAAATTAAATTACTATAATAAAAAAAATTTTTTTTTGTGTTTTTAATTTTGGGCGATATTTCATTTTTTTGGGCGATTTTTAATTTTTTTGTGATTTTTCATTTTTAAATTTTGGCCGATTTTTCATTTCTATTTTAGGGCGATTTTTCATGGAGCCATCAATTTTATTTTCCTTGTACTTATCTAATAGTATGTTTCCACCAACTTTAAATTACGTAGATTTAGGTACATTACTTCGAAGTGTTTCCACCGAGCTTTTGAGTGATTTGGTGTTCGAATTTTCGTAGTCAAATGATGCACTTACTTTATAAGGTGTGCGCAGCAGCTGTAATCGAATTTTTTTCAATATATAGTTTGACATTTAACATTAATTAAATATTCTTTAATGTCATTTTTTCGAAACTGTCAATTACAATTGATGACGCAGCGATGGTCTTTGTAATTTTAAAAGCAACGCAGGGTTGCATAAATAAATACAGTTCGAAAAAGAGTATTTTCGACATAATTTAAAATAAATCACCTACTTTGAGGTAATTTGGTTGTATGCGAAATGTATGGTAAATCATGCATAAATAAACATGATTTGTTCAAATCACCATGATTTGTCGAAATCATGCCGATGGAAACATACTATAATGTTGTTTTGCAAATCAGTAGTGTGATTGACACATCAACGTTTGTTTTCTAAAAATGAATTAATAGTAACTCTCAAAGAACCAGGCAATCATCACATAAATTAACACATATTTTACGAACAACCTTGAGAAATCTTTCTGAAAATAACCACGTCGAATATTTTTTTTAGATTTATGTGTTGTTTCCACAATGCAATGTTTGCTTAAAATTTATATTGAAGTCAGAGATTACAATAATATCGATATTTCAGTACTAGAACACTGCTTTCTCCAATATGACTTTACTAACTTTTACAATAGCCATGATGTGAACTTTCAGCTATACAGTTTCATGGCTTGTTTAAATCAATTACATTCTTTAATCCCCACCAGGAGATTCATGTTTTCACCGAGTGGAGAAAATTGGTTTAAATCGCCGCTGATTAGTTATCATCTTTTACTCAGAGATATGGCCTTTAGGGAGTATTTAAGGGATCGAACACCGGCAAATTGGAGGTGTTACTGTAGAGCTCGTAATAAATCGAAATCCATTATTAGGCGTGTTAAACATAGAGCACATATAAACATTTTTAAGAATACTGACACAAGAGGTATGTGGAATATAGTTCGTCGGAATGGTATACATGATTCTATGCCTATTGATGATGCTCTTGATGATCCAGATGCTCTAAATAATGAGTTCTCCAGTTACAGGTCAGTTGATTGTTTCAACCCATTTGAATTTAATTTTCCCAATAAACGATTTTCCTTTCGTAGTATTTATATTTCTGACCTATGTAATGCTTTTTACAAAATAAAGTCCAATGCCGCAGGTTATCATGACTTGCCTCTTAAGTTAGTTAATTTAATCTTCCCTTTCATTCAGCATCAACTTTTGTCTCTGATTAACAACATTATTACATATTCGCAATTCCCTACCGATTGGAAGATTGCCAAGGTTATTCCCATTAGGAAACAAAATTCTGAAGTTGATTTTAGACTGATATCTCTAGTGCCTGCGTTTGATAATGTTAGTCATGCTGTCTTAATTCGTAAACTCTGCACTTACTTTGACTTCTCATTGTCTGCCTGCAGATTAATTTTTTCGTATTTGTCTGGTCGCTCTCAGTATGTTCACTGTGGAAACCTTGATTCTGCATGCCTATCAGTTACCAGTGGTGTACCTCAGGAATCTGTTATAGGCCCCCTAGTGTTTATGCTTTATATGAATGATTTCTCTTCTTTGCTGAACGGGTTTTAATCCGAAGCCTTTCTTTTTGCAGATGACATACAACTTTTATTCACGGGTCACCTTCAACTCTCTGATGTTTTTGAATATGATGTCAATACCTTGTTGTCCAATGTATCACGCTGGATGAGAAGTAGCAATTTTCGCATTAATTCTGCAAAGACTAAGGCGATGCTTTTCAAACCTCCAAGCACTGTGATTAGTTTAACGATATCAATTGACGGTCAAGATATTGAATTTGTTGATCGTTTCAAATGTCTTGGCGTTATTCTGGACAATCAGCTTGGATTTTGCCACCATATTAGTGGGGTAATCTCTAAAATTAATTACACTATAAGAAGATTATACTCCCTGAATTTATATCTGCCTCTTTCTATTAGGAAAAGGCTGGCTCATTCTCTGTTGATGTCGAACCTTTTATATTGCATAGAAGTCTATTCTGGGTGCAGTGCTGAAGATTTCAATAGGTGCAATTTGCTTTTCCACAGAATAATACGTTTTGTGTACAAATTGAAACTATATGATCATGTTTCGAGATATGTTATCGATTTTTTGGGGTGTAGCTTTAAAAATTTCATTCAAATCAGATGGAAAAAAATAAAGTTGATGTTGATTTTTCCCTTGTTCCTTGGAATATTAATCCTGTCCAATTCTTTCTGAATATAACGCTACGAACTTTAGCCTAATAATCAATTTGGATTCACAACGCAAATACGTTCAAAATAATCATACTAATAAATAATTAGCTACTGGCTTGAGCTTTTCACATGTTTACATGTTCGTATTTACTTAAGTATAAAATCAAACCAAAAAAGTTTGTCTTGAGTAGAACAAAACTCAGAAAAATGGGAATGAAGAAATTGCACTTTAATATCAGCTTGAGAGTGATTTAATTCTCGTATTCAATTTTCACGAAAAAGTTTTATATATAAGAATTAAAATCAAATTCAATAGAGCCACCTGACAAGTGGTGATAAGCAAATACACGTGAGCACTGACGATGGAAGTGTAGCGGCTTCCGAAAGTGGCGCTACTCTGTTCTGCTGTGTACGTTGAAAAATTAACTTGATGTTGATTTTTCCCTTGTTCCTTGGAATATTAATCATGCCCAATTCTTTCTGAATATAACGTTACGAACCTTAGCCTAATAATCAATTTGGATTCACAGATTACTTACATTCTTTTATAAAGTAATGCTCACAAATTGTCCTGAATATATCCGTCAACATTTCATATTTTTGCAGACTGCTAGAAGCCCACAGCTTCTACACCCTGTTAGTAATCATCTTATATATGACAGATCTTTTCATCTGCGAGTGGCCAAGTGCTGGAACTCTTTACCACGTTCTCTAAGAGAATTTAACTTTCCTCCTAATTCATTTAGAAGTAAGCTTGTAGAATATGCTTCCATGCATAACATGTAACACAACATTATGCTCTGCTATACAGTTGAAAAGAACTATTACTAAGAACTATTACTATTTTCAGTCCCTAATGCGCAATACACTTTGTCACCTACATGTGATTATATTATCCATTTTCTTTTTATCTTTTATTTAATTTAATTTTTATAACTATTGTTACTAGTTTTCTAGTTTGTTGCCCAGATATATATGTACATGAATTTATCAAATGAAGAAAAATAAACCGATGGCAACGCTGGGAAAGTGCACTTTAATATCAGCTTGGGAGTGATTTAATTCTCGTATTCAATTTTCACGAAAAAGTTGTATATATAAGAATTAAAATCACATTCAACAGAGCCACCTGACAAGTGGGGATAAGCAAATACACGTGAGCACTGACGATGGAAGTGTAGCGGCTTCCGAAAGTGGCGCTACTCTGTTCTGCTGTGTACGTTGAAAAATTAACTTGATGTTGATTTTTCCCTTGTTCCTTGGAATATTAATCATGCCCAATTCTTTCTGAATATAATGTTACGAACCTTAGCCTAATAATCAATTTGGATTCACAGATTACTTACATTCTTTTATAAAGTAATGCTCACAAATTGTCCTGAATATATCCGTCAACATTTCATATTTTTGCAGACTGCTAGAAACCCACAGCTTCTACACCCTGTTAGTAATCATCTTATATATGACAGATCTTTTCATCTGCGAGTGGCCAAGTGCTGGAACTCTTTACCACGTTCTCTAAGAGAATTTCACTTTTCTCCTAATTCATTTAGAAGTAAGCTTGTAGAATATGCTTCCATGCATAACATGTAACACAACATTATGCTCTTCTTTACAGTTGAAAAGAACTATTACTAAGAACTATTACTATTTTCAGGTCCCTAATGCGCAATACACTTTGTCACCTACATGTGATTATATTATCCATTTTCTTTTTATCTTTTATTATTTTATTTAATTTTTATAAGTATTGTTACTAGTTTTCTAGTTTGTTGCCCAGATATATATGTACATAAATTTATCAAATTCGTTTTTTTGTTCTGAGTGCTAAATTATAGCCAAGAAAAAAATATTTATTTGCTATTTTAAATTAAATTTATCAAGCGAAAATTGTAAAATAAAAATAACATTAAAATTGATAAAGACAAATGCATCAGAATCTAAGAAAATTTTCTGTAGAAAATTTCAGCAGAATATAAGAAAAATTTCAGTAGAATTAAGCCGCCAATTATGATAGTTTAAGCTATCAAACAAACTGAGATAATCGACTATTGAAAGACAACATTCAAAGATTACATTTAATTTAATCGCTAATAATAAAAATCAACTAACATTAAAATTGATAAAGACAATTACATCAGAATCTAAGAAAATTTTATGTAGAAAATTTCAGCACAATATAAGAAAAATTTCAGTAGAATTAAACCGCCAATTATGGTAGTTTAAACTAGCAAACAAACTAAGATAATTGAAAGATTACATTTAATTTAATGGCTAATCTCTATGTAAGAGACTCAGCCTTAATATTTAAATTAGGTAGATCTGAAATTATTTCTTATGAACAATTAAGCTTTTATTTAAGAATAAAATTTATATTACAAAAAACATACATATAATATAATTTTTATTAGGTGTGTTTGAGTACTTTTCCGGTAATAGTTATAGGAGAATTTGTAAAAATCGTTTACATTTAAAAGTAAATCAAAGCAATCCAGTAAAAATTTCTAGAAATTGCAACAATATGTCAAGTACGCAAACACAGCTAATATTAAACTTTATTTAATAATTAACAGGGCATTAGAAAACTTTTTATTACTCCAAAAATATGCAGTTATTGCCAAAATATGCAAAAACATGCACTTACCACCTAAATATGCAAAAATATGCAACTAAAAATCGATGCCAAACTACTTAAAGTTTGATGATTCGCATAGAAAATTAGTCAATAACTTTTTGTCTACCACCACAAAAAACATACATTTGTATGAAAGTCCGAGCCCTGATAATTAACATTCAAAGCAAATTCAATTTGCTTTTGCTTATACCTACATATCGCTTCTGATCAACAAGAGGGCATTAACTCGAAATTGAAAATGTTTCAATAGTGGTAAAAAAATTCCATTAGAAAATATATTTAGCTTGTTTTCTTTTATTTTTTTTCAATTATTGCTATTTTTTGAGTTAATAAAATTTTTCTGAAACTTTGGGAATTATTTATTATAAATTTTGTCAACAACAGTATCAACGCAAAATATAGCCAAATTTAAGTACATACAAAAATTTTTATTATGTTTTACTTGTATAAAGGCTAAACTCAAAATAATACTTTTTATATGAAAATATGTACATGTATGATACATTTTTAATTTAACTTTTGTATTAATTCAAAATAATACTTTTTGTTGATATATAGGTAGTTACTGAAATATCATAAAAATAGTATCAACGTGGTTTTTTGGATGAAAGAGTAAAACTGAACAAGGTGAAATTTTCACGGTGAATGTACTAATGTTGTTTGTTTACTTCTTGCAAAAATTAAAAATTTCGAGGTAATACCCTCTTGTTGGTCATGTGCGATATTTATGTATGTACATAAAAACATATTTATATATGTACATAGATATGTCCGTATGTTCTCAAACCCGAGTAATTTCTAATTTGGTGTTCCGTAAACCAAACGATTTACTTCAGTAGTATGTAAAAATCAATGTAAAAATTTTGCTTTCAGACAGAAGAAAAATTACCAAAAGATTTTTAATCATTAAATTCGTAAATTTCCCAGATATTTCATTCTGTTGCTAAGAAATTTAGTTCCTTAATTTTGAACAAGAAAATTTATGGGCAATTTTACATTTACATTTATTCATTCTTTATGAAGAACCTAGCCTATAGGCCATAATCAATTTTACCAATTTAATAATTAAATAATGACGTGTGAAATGAGCTATTTATAGTGTTTTTTTAAAAGTTATTATTTAGGATACATTTTTAATTAAAATCAATAAATAAAAACAGAACTTTTAAAAACAGTGTTTTTTACTTTTTTTAATTCGATTTACTTTCGAGCAGGTTTGGTTACTCGATTTTAAAACGACTAAAGCTATGTGAATTCGGTTTAAAGAACACCTACATACATACACACAATATATGTAAAATCGTTTTAAAAACGAAAAATGTACTCGAACTGATTTTACAGAACAGGGGTTATTTAAAAAACTTAAGACTAAAGTCAATGTTATATAAAATAAACATACATTTTAATTTTTATTACGTATGTCTTGGTACTTTTCTAGTGAAATTATCCAGTGACTTAGATAAATGAAAAAAAATTTTTTTTTTGCATTTTAAATTATACCAACACAGTCGTTACAATTTATAAAGTATCCAAACACAGATATTACATATTACACTTACAATAATTAACATTCAGAGCAAAATCAATTTGCCTTTACATAATATCGTGCCATAACCGCCAAAAAAGCTTAATCGCCGAAAAGTAAATTTTACAGAAGTATTTTTAGTTATCCTTGGTTTAAATCGAAGTAGAGCCCTTATATTGGCTATATAGGATTGTAGTGGACTGCTATATGTTATGTTAATAATTTTTATAAATTTCCTATAAGACAACGCGTCTTTGTAGGGTTTAAGATATTTTAAGATATTATTTTAAAACTAGTAATTATTATCCTTAGCCAGCTGTTCTTTAACCATTTCTGGTATCCGTGCAGTTTTTGACACTAGTTTTCCTCTACTTGAAAAAGAGAATTTTAGCTTAAGCGATACTGCAGTTACAAAAAATTTAAAAAATTTAGAGTTTTAATACGTTGCCTACTTGCTTTAAGCTCGAAGTCTAATTCTTCTATCCTAAATCGTCAATTCAAATTATTCCCCTATATTTCGATATTCATTGAATATCATCTTCAGGGATTTAGTGTATTTAAAAAAACATTAAAAAACAACAATTACAAAAGACAAAAAATATTAAAAACAAACAGGTACACATGTACTTACAGAAAGAAAACATAAATACATACGTACAGAATATTCAGTATAACAGAAATAACAAAAAACAATGCTCAGCAATTCTCAGTGTTAATTTTAAAGCTCATTCTCCTTTTTGTTGGTACGTTTATTATATGCAGCATTTCCAACATATAGCGGCGTTTATAATTGTTTTCAGTTTTTAACACTCTCCCTTTCTCAAAATCAGGAAGGACTGTGTTTATTTTGTGCACAATGGATTCATGGTAGAATAATATACAGGTAGCCGCATTACTAATACAAATGTACATTTGAGGTCCGAAATGTCAAACATTAATAGAGAGTGTATGTGTGTGTTTGTATAACAGAAGCACCAAACATACGTGTTGTATTGTGTCTGCAACGTAGTTATTTCACATTAATTTTTGGTCTGATTTATGTGCCGCTAGTCTCGTCTTTAGTTTGTTTTTGGTTGTACCTATATAAACCATGTCACATTTTATCATATCGTCTCCATTACAAGGTATTTCATGTATTACGTCTGACTTTTCTAAATTAGGTATTTTATCCTTCGTCTTGCTAAATAAATTTTAGGAAGACCATATATCCTAGGAGCTATCGCTTTGTCAGTTTTTAGTGCTCGTTTTTCTATTTCATTAATAATGTTATGCCTAACAAGTTCTTTGACTAACTCATTATTCCTTCTTTGTAATGTGCTTGTAGGATTTTTCGTCAGTCTTCTGTATGTCATCATATCTCCAATAATACTTTTCATCCTTACATCATAGTCATCTTTAGTCAATGCCACCATTATTAATGAAATGGAAAAACGAACACAAAAACTGACAAAGCGATAGCCCCTAGGATATACGGTTTTCCTAAAATCCATAAGGAAGGATATCCATTAAGACCTATTTGCTCCTGCATTAATACTCCTACATACGAGCTTCGTAGGTATATCACTGGTATTTTGCGACGGCTCACTCTAGATTCAAAATATAAGGTTAAGGACTCTATAGAATTTAAGAATAGATTAAGAAACTTGACTTTAATGGACGATGAAAGATTGATTTCCTTTGATGTTGTTTTGCTGTTTCCAAGTATCCCTGTAGATTTAGCCTTAGATATTATAGATGATAGATGGGACGAAATTTCCAAACCCACAAATATGACTAAACACTTATTTTTAAAGACTATAAAATTTTGCATTAAGGACAACAGGTATTTTAGTTATAATGATAATATATGTTTACAATTGAGGGGATTACCTATGGGATCACCCGCATCGCCAATTATTGCTGACATTGTGATGGAAAGACTTTTAGACACAGTTATTGACAACTTACCTCACAAACCAAAAATTTTGACGAAGTATGTAGATGACATTTTTAGTATAGTTCGGGAAAGTGCAATTGAAGAGATTTTGACGAAGTTAAAGAGTTTTCACAGAAATATTAAGTTTACCGTAGAAAAAGAAAGGGATAATAGACTACCATATTTAGATACTTTAGTCATTAGAACAGGAAACTCATTAAAACTTGACCGGTATCAAAAACATGCGGCCTCCGGTAGGATTATTAACTTCTTTTCAAAACATCCCAAGAGAGTTATAATTAACACGGCTAACAATCTTATAAAAAGAGTGCTTAATATCAGTAACCTTCAGTATCATAACGACAATATAAAAATTATAAAAAAGATATTATTTGATAACAATTTTCCAGGACGACTTGTTGAGAAACTCATAAAAGAATACCATAAAGGCATAAGCAGGCAACCACAAACCAGATTAGAACCTGAAAGGAACTACAAGTCTCTGACGTATATACCGGATTTATCGGAAAGGATTGAAAATTCAAATATATATAATTGTGAAAACTGGAAAACGGCTCATAAGATCAGTGCTGTTAGGAATTTTTTCCCAAAAACGTCAAATTTGAGAAATAAAATCGTCAAAATCGTCATGATTTTCGAAAAATTTCGTCAGAATAAAAATCAACTGTTAAAAAAAAAAAACCAACAGTGTTTTATAAAAATAAAACTATAATTTTTATAGAAAGTAGCAATTCAACTGTTTTAGTAAAAAAAAATAAAAGCTTAATCACAAAACAATGGTATATTTAAAAATTTTATGTATTCCAATATATACAAAGTTATAAGAAATAGAAGTTTGATGTCGATATTTCCCAGTGTTTTCATTGGTTTATTTTTTTTCATTCCCATTTTTCTGATTTTTTGTTCTACTTAAGACAAACTTTGTTGGTACCCCCGTAGTGTAGTGGATAGTGTGTTAGACTATTAGCTGGGGGTCGCAGGTTCGATTCCTGCCAAGACCCTGGGTGTTTCTGCAGAAAAGCCGAAAAAGGCCTGAGCAGTATGTGTGTTCGATTTTATACTTAAGTATATATGAACATGATTACATGTGAAAAGCTCAAGCCAGTAGCAGCTAATTGTTTATTAATATGATTATTTCGAACGTATTTGCTTGTGAACCCAAATTGATTATTAGGCTAAGGCTCGTAACGTTTAATTCAGAAAGAATATGCTTAGGAACAAGGGAACAATTAACATCTACTTAGCGCCACATTCGGAAGCCACTACACTTCCATCGTCAGTACTCATGTGTATTTTGCTTAGTCTCTGTTGAATGTGATTTCAATATTTATACATATATGTATGTGCAATGTATGTATGTATATAAAACCCAAAAATATGAATTTGTTTTTATCAGATCTAGCGTTTTATATGAAATATTACCATACGTCTTCACGAGCCATCAACTTGAACATAACATGAACATGACGCCGACAGAGCAACTGCAAAAAATTCATCAACTTCTTTGTTGTGGTGAATACGTGCGATGTCCATGCTCTGCCTTTTCAATGTATTTGGTGGTAGTGCAATAGAAATGGAATATTTAACAATTTCTTTCTGCCCCTTTTCTTTCTATTAAAAACGGTGGTTGACGGCGAATCTCATGGCGAACATTGATGCTCAGCCATATGTTCGGGCATCGATGTCAGAGCATGGACGAAACATGGACATCAGCCATCTACATTAGCCATATGCGATGTCTGACATGATGTTCATACCAAGTTCATGGCTAATGTAGACCCCCAGTTAAGTAACAAGTAGTGAACTCAACAAATCGTCAAAGTGTATGGGGTACTGAACAAAAAATCGTCAATCGTCATTTAGTGAATTTGATGGAAAAAATCGTCAAAATGAGGAAAAATCATCACGCTTAACACCACTGCATAATACTAAAAATAACTTAGGAATAATATTTAGCAAGACGAAGGATAAAATACCTAATTTAGAAAAGTCAGACGTAATATATGAAATACCTTGTAATGGAGACGATATGATAAAATGTGACATGGTTTATATAGGTACAACCAAAAACAAACTAAAGACGAGACTAGCGGCACATAAAACAGAACAAAAATTAAGAACTTTTAATACCCAAAAACAGCATTAACAGCCCACTGTGCACAAAATAAACACACTCCTGATTTTGAGAAAGTGAGTGTTAAAAACTGAAAATAATTACATACGCCGCTATATGTTGGAAATGCTGCATATAATAAACGTACCAACAAATGTGGGAATGAGCATTAAAATTGACACTGAGAATTAGGCTCAAAGTTATAGATATTTAATAAATAAAGTAAAGCTATAAACACTTAAGGCCGGGGCACATAGAATCCGTCATACGTCATCCGTTGCCTTTTTCAACTGACGTTAACGGAATGACGGATAATGTTGGCACAATGAGTACTTTGTTAACGGAGAGAAAATCAGCTGTTATTTATTTATTAATTTTAATTTCTTTAATTCTTTATTTTAATTCTTATTTCTTAATTTCTTTATTTTTTTATAACAAAGCACCAATACTTTATACAATCGAATAAATTTTAATTTAAATTATTTTATTTTTGAGCGAAAAACAAACCCACAACAAAGAACAAATCAAGCAATAGTTGTCAAAGTACTCAACGTACGTTAAAAGTTAAAGGCCATGTCAGATAAAACTTTTGCTTCGCGTTGCGTTACAGATTCGCTTTGACATCTAAGATGAAATGTACATACTTATACGAAACATGTCACATAAAGCACTTTTAACGCAGCGTGAAGCGAAAAGTTCGGCAACTCTCATCTTTTTGCTTGCTTTGACAATCAGCTGGAATAATTTTCTTTTATTATATTGCCAAACGAAACATATTGCGCGTTTGAATCTGTTTTAATAAGAGGTAAATATGTATGTGGCATTTATTTATTTATAATAAATCGTAAAATAACATAATTGACTTTTATTTTTATAAAAAATATATATATAAATAGCAAAATTATCAACTACTTTTTTGGTAAACGATCAATGTGCGAGCAGAGGGCGAAGCCGATGTAAAATGGTGATCGGCGCCGGCTAAGAACAAATATAGTCGGCGGCTGCTATTAGCCGGCTAAGAGCCGAAAATTTTTCGCCGGCGGCGGCTACCCAAATTTATCGGCTAACGGTCGGCTAACAGAGTATTTCTTGCTTACTTACATACAAGCTATATTTACAACAGGTATACTCGGCCCAATTATAAATAAACTTGCCTTTCTAGACGATTTACTGCCTTATTTATAAAAATAATTTTCATAAGAAATTTTTTTCATATGTTCCAAAACCGAATTAAATATTTTTAAATGCGCATGTTAGTAAATATCCACTTTTTATTATAAAAAATCGGCTTAGCCGCTAGCCGATATTAGCCGCAATAATCGGCGGCGGCTAAGTGATTGTGAAAATCACCGGCGGCGGCTAATAGCCGGCTATTAGCCGACCGGCTTCGTGCTCTGTGCGCGAGTGCTGTCAAAGTTTTCATTGTGTCATACTCCTTTTGCTTTACACTTTTCTATCAAAGTTAGAAACGTCACGCAAAGCGACAAAGTTTTATCTGACACGGCCTTAAAAGTTGGCCAACTTTGTACTTTGCGTTGACGGAGAAGTACTGTATGTGATCAAGTTCATAAGAAAACATGTATTTTAACTTAGCTGTCAGTTGAAAAAGGCGACGTATAACGTATGACGGATTCTATGTGTCTCGGCCTTTAGACGACAGTAGGCTACCGAATACAATCTGTCAAAATTAAAATACACAGGTTTATATGAAAACGATTATTTTGACGACTTCACAGATACACGACTACACGACCACCGCTGTAGCTGTCGCCAACTTAGCCTAATTTCTATTTTGATTGGCGACAATAAACAGATTAGTGCTGCCAACATAATGAGAAATGTGAAATAAATTAGCGCTTAAATTTTTTTTGAAACTAAAGAATATACAAATTTAAAAAAAAAATAATAAAAAACACATAAGGTAATAGCCCTTTCAAAAACAAAAATGATTGTGTAATTTTTTTTCGTTGTTCTCTACTGGCTCCGGAGTTACGGGGCTTAAAACTTTTAGTTTTAATTGGTTATAACCCGTAGAATATAGAACACATATAAACGATATTGGTATCATTTCAAAGTGTTCTAAAATGCCTTTCTATTGGTACATACATTTTTAAAATTTTTTAGCCCATTGCGAGTGAAATGCAATTTTAAAATTTTATTATCTGAGTTTTCATGTAAAAATACCATTATCTTAAAAAGTGCGCGATTCAACGATACTTAAGCTTGTACACAGTTTTAAAGGCAACCTTCCTAGCTTTCATTTGGTATATACAGTATTTATCGCTTATATGCATTCCGGATTTTGCACGACTTTTTGTGCTTATAAGCGAGAAATGCATTTACAAAAACTTCCTTATATGCATCGGCAGTGCTTATAGAAAAAAATCGCTTATATGCTTCAGCGGTGCTTGTATAAAACTAAATTTCAATGAGCAAATAAAACCCCGAATTTTATTTTCAAAATAATTGATTAATATTTTCACAAGTTTTGCCACAGCAGCCTCATATTAGCTCCCTTGATTGAATGAAGCAGTTGGTTTCAAACAGACATGTAAAATTAATGTAAATTGAGATTGAACTTTTTGTTTGCGGTTGAAAATTTGCTCCACAAATTTTTTAAAAATGTACATAATATGTACGGTGCATATATGAGTATTTTTTTAATACACTTTAAAAAGATTTATACTTCTTTGCGGTGCATAAAAGCGAGAAATGCATATAATAGAAATGCAAATACGAAAAATAATTACGGTTTTTTAAATACAAATAGAAAATTGCTCTTGTTGGGATGCATATAAACGTTAAATGCAAATAACCGACGTGCATATAAGCGATAAATACTGTACTTGATAGCCGTTATCGATAAATACTTGAGCTATGGAGCTTTGAAAATAAGATTTTAAAAATAAATTAACTCATAAACTCATTTTCAAAGAGCCAAAGCTCACGTATTTTATCGATAACGGCTATCAAGTATATACGAAATGAAAACTTGGAAGGTTCTCTATAAAACTGTATAGAAGTTTAAGTATCGTTGCATCGGACACTTTTTAAGATAATGGTATTTTTACATGAAAACTCAAGTAAAATTTTAAAATTGCATTTCACTCGCAATGTGTTAAAAGATTTTCAAAATTTAAATACCAATAGAAAGGCATTTTATAGCACTTTGGAATGATACCAGTATCGTTTATATGTGTTCTATATTCTAGAGCTTATAACGTATTAAAAATAAAAGTTTTGATTCCCGTAACTACGGAGCCAAGAGATAGCGCCGAAAAAATTACACTAAAATTGCTAGGCCAAAAAAAAAAAACTCTTACCCAATGACATTTTTTTTAATTTTCAACGATTTTGGTACTCTTGACTTAAGTCATTATGATATTTTCTTTAACAGAAAATAACATCACAAGATTCAAGTATACATATATTAAAAATGCAATAACAATAAAGAGCTATAAACAATAAAATTGATTTGTTTTTAAATTGTTTCGAGATATATGTAAGTATGTTTTGAATAAGCGATTTTATTTATACATTTGATAGTAGCACCACTGAAATCTAGACATCTACAGCAAACAGCTGAAATATCAAACTTAAATGTCAGCTGTTAACGATGTAGCTGCCGCGTCCAAAATAATTAAGTAGCTGACTACACGACGACAGTTGAAGCCAACAGCATTTGTAGTCGTGTCGCTTGCTGTCGTGTAAGTGTTTACAGCTTGAAACGGGCACAGTTCAATAATTAATTTTTTAGCGATGATCAGTATAATAGTGGATGTCGATGCATGGAGACGTGCACTGCATATGCATGTATGTTGTTGTTGTATTACAACATTGTTTTTATGTATGTACATGCACATGCGTGTTTTTTGTTATTTCTGTTATACTGAATATTCTGTACGTATGTATTTATGTTTTCTTTCTGTAAGTACATGTGTACCTGTTTGTTTTTAATATTTTTTGTAATTGTTGTTTTTTTTTAATACTCTAAAGCCCTGAAGATGATATTCAATGAATATTGAAATATAGGCGAATAATTTGAATTGACGATTTAGGATAGAACAATTAGACCTCGAGCTTAAAGCAATTAGGCAACGTATTATTTATATATAAAGGTCGAATAATTTGCAAATAGTTTTATATTAAATTTAGGGTTTTGATATATCTCTTTGTCATTTTTGTACTCTCAGCATTAAGCTAATGTATAAACGAAAAAAAGGATTGGAAAGTAATAATGTAAATGTGCATGACTTTTTGTAGGGGATTTAAAAGAAAATTTAAAAAAAGGCACACTAAAAAGGAAGCAACAGGTTGCACGTTTTCTTTTCTTTTTATATATGCATATAACATGATAGATTGGTAAAGTCCAGTTGTTGTTGCACTAATAAGGCCACTTGGTATTAATACGCTTGGTTTGTAACTTTAAAAAATACTAACCAAAATTATAGTACAATCAAATACTTTTGCAAAAACAACTTAAATTTTCTTTTAGTATGATTATTTCGAACGTATTTGCTTTGTGAATCCAAATTGATTATTAGGCTAAGGCTCGTAACATTATATTCAGAAAGAATTGGGCATGATTAATATTCCAAGGAACAAGGGAAAAATTAACACCAACTTAATTTGTTCAACGTACACAGCAGAACAGAGTAGCGCCACTTTCGGAAGCCGCTACACTTCCATCGTCAGTGCTCACGTGTATTTGCTTATCACCACTTGTCAGGTGGCTCTGTTGAATGTGATTTTAATTCTTATATATACAACTTTTTCGTGAAAATTGAATACGAGAACTAAATCTCTCTCAAGCTGATATTAAAGTGCACTTTCCCAGCGTTGCCATCGGTGTATTTTTCTTCATTCCCATTTTTCTCATTTTTGTTCTACTCAATACAAACTTTTTTGGTTTGATTTTATACTTATGCTGACCTTAGACGACATGTTTTTTACATATGGCTTGTCAGGTATGTGAGACATATGTAACTTCGTATGTTTGTCAAAATTGTCAATTTACAGATGGTTTATAATTTTTGCGTTCACATGACATGTGCAATTATATCTGACATAACCTCTAAGTGTTCACAACAGCTGAGTTTTTGCACAATTTTCATATATATATATATATATATATATATATATATATATATATATATATATATATATATATATATATATATATATATATATATATATATATATATATATATATATATATATATATATATATATATATATATATATATATATATATATATATATATATATATATATATATATATATATATATATATATATATATATATATATATATATATATATATATATATATATATATATATATATATATATATATATATATATATATATATATATATATATATATATATATATATATAAAGCGCACTATGCTTTTTAATGTTTTTTCAGCCAAACCACACTTTTGTTAATTCAATACAGCTGATGTCATATGCCTTGTCAGATGAAAATAGAACACGCTCTAATTGAAAAATTTTCATATGACTTTGCTTCTGTAAATGTCATCTGACAATGTTTCATATGTTTCACACGGCATGTACAACTTTTGCAGTGGCAAATTTGACAAGTCAGATGTAAAATACATGTCGTCTAAAGTCAGCATTAAGTATATATGAGCATGTAAACATGTGAAAAGCTCAAGCCAGTAGCTAATTTTTTATTAGTATGATTATTTCGAACGTATTTGCTTTGTGAATCCAAATTGATTATTAGGCTAAGCCTCGTAATGTTATATTCAGAAAGAATTGGGCATGATTAATATTCCAAGGAACAAGGGAAAAATTAACATCAACATAATTTTTTCAAGGTACACAGCAGAACAGAGTAGCGCCACTTTCGGAAGCCGCTACACTTCCATCGTCAGTGCTCACGTGTATTTGCTTATCACCACTGGTCAGGTGGCCCTGTTGAATGTGATTTTAATTCTTATATATACAGCTTTTTCGTGAAAATTGAATACGAGAATTAAATTATTTATTCAGATGAGCCATTCTCGGAATTTTTGCCAATAAACGAAAAAACTGAAAAAAACTAAAAAATGCTTGTTTTTTGCGAATATCGGAAAAACGCGCATTAAGAAAAATAAATGAATATCATTTTCGTGTTCAGCGACCTCAAATTATCTCATAAAATGCTTTATTTTGCAAGATATGGCAAAGCCGTAGAAGTTAGAAAATTTGCTTCGTTATTTCATCTTAAGTTTGTCTGAAATCTGACCTTGTATGTATAATGAGTTATAACAGCTATAAAGAATATATAATGTTGCATCATATGATATTTCACAAATTGATCGATTTGATCTCATATTCAAAATCTTGATGCTGCGGTAGAGGTCTAAAAGTAGGTCCCAAATTTTTTTTTATTATTTTTCCCATGTATCTAAAAATAAAATGCAACCTTTTTTTGCTATACGAAATTGAATTTCGCAAAACAAATCTGACGCTCCACCCCACTGGGCATATCCAATTTTACTCGAAATGAAAATATTAATAATAGCCTAATTCACATGTCGGTTTTACACGTTTTCCGACTAATTTCTGACTGATTTCATTGGTATGTATTCGCTAAATAGTTTAGAACATATTTAGGTGGTTGTCTTCGAAAATGAAAAATTATTGCGTCCAATAAAATAATTATTTGAATTGCCACATTAGAATAATTATAAGTTTAACAAAAAATACAGTGTGTGTACATAAAAGAAACAAAAAGGAAGTTTGTTTTTTCCGAGAATTGTATAATAGGTTGTATTTATTCAACAAGTAGTTCTAGACTAAAAAATATAAAATTCAAGTTGTTCGATTGTTGCTCAAAAAAGTAAATTAACAAAAGAGACGTACCGTTAGGAATTTCATTTGCAGACAAAAGTTTATATAAAACGTTGTACATAATATTTGTATTAACAAACGAATTGAAAATAAAAGATATTTTATAACAAACAGGCCTTTAAATGAATGGATTCAAAAAATGTACAGCATAATATACAGAAAAGGAATTTAGCTATATTTTGACTTAACATACTGCCCCCATTGAAAGGCACTTTCAATTAACTTCGATGGGTAATGGAGCTATCTTGTGGACGGAGCGTCGTTAAGCCCCTTTAGCTGTTTGAAGATCGATTACTCTTACTTTTCCATCACGACCTGAAATAGTTTTGATGACACGTGCTAGGAGCCAATGTTGAGGGGGAATGTTATCTTCATGGACAATTACCATGATGCCTTCTTTTACGTTTTCACACGTCTGGAACCATTTGCATCTCTGTTGTAGAGTTAATATATAGTCACGAACCCATTGTAGCCAAAACTGTTGTTTGAGGTACGTCACCATTTGCCATCGGTTGAGATATGTGACATTTGTGTGGTTGTTTAAATTTTCATCTGGCAGTGACATCAGTGAAGAACCAATTAGCATATGAGCAGGTGTTAAGGCTTCGCCATCATTTGAATCATCTGATCTAGGTGCTAATGGCCGGGAATTTAAAATAGCTTCAACTTCGATGAAGATTGTTTGAAACTCTTCGTAGGTTAAATTGGCTCGAGACATGTTTTTTAGGAGAAGCATTTTTGTGGATTTAACGGCAGATTCCCACAGACCACCAAAGTGGGGAGACCGAGGTGGGATGAATAAGAATTTCAAGCCTGCCACTGTGCTGTAGTTCATTAGCTCCTTGACAATGGCTTCATCTAGAAAGCGTTGGTTGAATTCCTGTAGCCTGTTGTTGGCGCCAACAAAATTTGTTGCGTTATCGCAATAGAGCCTTTGAGGGATACCACGACGGCCTATAAATCTTTTAAGACATAAAAGAAAAGTATTAGTAATTCAATATGAATGGCTTTAGATGTAAAGCAAACAAAAATAGCTACGTATGTTTTATAGGGCTGTTTTCCTCTAATACGATAAGAGGTGTAGAAAGGTCCACATAAGTCGACCCCTGAGACGAGGAAGGGACGTTGAGCCTTTAAGCGATCCGCAGGAAGATCACCCATGAGTTGTTGTAGTAAACGAGGATTATACTTGAAGCAATGGACGCAATTTCGGACAACATTTCGAACAAGCTCCCTGGCGTTAATTACCCAGACTTGCAGGCGAAGAATTCCAAGAAGAGAGTTTGGACCCGCATGTAGATGTTTGCGATGAAGATACTCGATGAACATGTTGGTGAAACGGTGATCCTTTGGCAGAAGGGCAGGAAACCTTGTGTCAGACGATAATGGTGCATTTGCTAGCCGGCCACCCACACGAACGATGATTAAAGTGGTATTGCAGCACTTAATTTTGTCCAAAAATGCTGCAAGTTTTTTGGAAACTGGGCTTGAGACTTTCACCTTTGTTAAGAAGTTCGATTTGTTCGTGAAATGTTGATTGTTGAATACTGTATACTATTCTCAAAAATGCTGATTGTAGCTCATCAGATGTAACGAAAGTATTTCGCTTTTGTTTGTCAAAGACACGATGAATATAGGCGATGATGCGAAGAATTCGAAGATACGAAGAATGGCAAGAGATTAAAGAATCGATAATTGATTCGACAATGATAGTCGTTTTGAAAACAGATTTTCTCATTTCTTGATGGGGAAGTTGTAAGCTTTCAATATTACCTTTTGGCCAATTGATTTCTGGTTCTGAAAGAAAATTAGGACCTGCAAACCAAATTGTGTTCTTTAGTTCATTAGCAAGACAACCCCTTGATACTACATCTGCAGGATTTTGTTTTGAAGGCACATAGATCCAAGGAATGTTGTGAGTTAAATTTTGTATTGCTGATACTCTGTTGGCAACAAAGCAAACATAAGACGATGAATGCTTCGTAAGCCAGGTCAATACTATATTTGAGTCCGACCAGAAGAAAATTCGGTATGCAAAACGATTAAATTTATCTTTGATTCTATCCCAGGTACGACTGAGCAATGATGCGGCGCAGAGTTCTAGACGCGGCAAGGATTGTTGAACAACTGGAGCTACCTTAGACTTTCCTATAAGCAATGTTGTTCTGTATTCAGCATTATATTCAACGCGTATGTAGATGCAACATCCATATGCCAACTGAGAAGCATCTGCAAAGCCGTGGATTTCAAATTTGGATTGTGGAGAGGTACCTGCAAATCTTGGGATTTCAATTGTATTAATATAAGGGAAACTTTGCTCAATTTGATGCCAATGGTTTAACAAACGTGTATTCAATGGTGCGTCCCAATCTAATTTTTGCTTCCACATTTCCTGAATTAAAATCTTGCAAGATATTACAATTGGACTTAATAATCCAAGAACGTCAAATATTTTTGCCACAGCGGACAAAACTGATCGTTTTGTAGCAACTTCGATAACTGGTAAATCGAAACGAAAACAAAAAACGTCATCTTTAGGTTTCCAAGACATCCCAAGAGCCTTGGTGATGTAGTCATCGTTTGTTTTTAAAGGCATTTCACCATTACAAGGAGCAATCTTTGGACAGTTAGAATTCCACTTCGATAGTTGAAGACTAGCCTTTTGTAGAATTTTTACAATTTCGCACTTCTTGGCTAAGAGCTCGTCAATATCGTCTGCCCCCGTGAGGAGATCATCGACGTATAGATCTTGCTTAATGGTTTCAGACCCAATGGGGAATTCAGCCTTGTATGCATATGCCATAAACGATAAGCTACGAATTGCGAGAAAAGGTGCGGCTGAGTACCATACGTTACTGTGTTAAGCTGATATATGCGTATTGGGCGGTGTATGTTGTCTCTCCAGAGGACGAGTTGAAAATTTCTATCTTCTTCATGGACCATAAGCTGTCTGTACATTTTACAAATGTCTGCTGACAGTGCGAACTTATGAAGACGAAAACAAAGAATTGTTATAATTAGATCTTGTTGAATAGTTGGACCTACCATTAATATTTCGTTCAAAGAAATATTTGTTGATGTACGAGCCGAAGCGTCAAAAACTACTGTCAATTTGGTTGATGAACTTTGTAAACGCAAAACTGAATGATATGGTATCACATAGTGGGTTTTATTCAAAGCTTCATAGCTAACTAAAGACATATGTCCAAGAGAGATGTATTCATTCATGAAATCTGTATACATCCGTCGTAAATTGTCGTCCTTGGAAAGTCTTTTCTCTAAATATAAAAATCTTCGGCGAGCTATTTCGATTGAACTACCAAGTTGCTTTGTTGAAAATTTAAATGGTAAACGTACCTGAACCTTTCCATTGAGATCAAAGATAGTGTTTTTGACGAAATGATCTTTACATTTTTGTTCGGTGAAACCAGAGGCATGCTGATTGAATTCTTCAATTTCCCAAAAAGTTTTAAGTAGTGAATCTAGATTTTCATTTGTAGTTATAATATTGCAGGAAAGTGCTCGATGTGGATTTTGACAGTTCACGCTGCCACTGATGACCCAACCCAGAGATGTGTTTATGAGACAGGGTAGCCCATTTCCGAGAGATAATTTGCCATCCAGAAGTAAATCGAAGAAAATTTCGGAACTTATGAGCATGTCAATACGTTGGGGTAAATAAAATTGTGGATCTGCTAATTCAAGACCTTGAGGTATATTCCAGTTAGCAGTATTAATTTTCTCAGCTGGATGTTGAGATGAGATAGATTTTGTTACCGAAAAAGTTGTTGTCCATTCGACATTAGAAACACGAGATTTAATTGTGGCCGTTACCTTAAAGTTTAATTGGGTTCGAATGTTAGAAACGCCAGAAACTTCTTGAATGGATTTATGCTGTTTCAAACGAAGGCGATTCACGGCTTCTTGCGTGATTAGGTTCACTTCTGAACATGAATCTAATAAGGCTCGAATAGGTTGTAGACAGCCAAAGCAAAAATTACAGCTGTTGGAAGCAAGTTTATGCGATGACAAAGATGAATATGGTGTGAGGTGTGTTGAAACTGAATTTTCTGGTTTAGAAAAAACTGCTTGCTGCGATGACGAAAGGATGGGTGAAAAGATAATGGTTGTTGAAACGATGAATTTGAAGAGGAATTGTATTGAAACGAAGAATTCGAGGGCGACTGAGGCAGGTGCAAAGAAATATTTGTACTATTTATTGATTGAACATTTGGATTATGTAGCGATGTGTGATGCGATATTCGACAAGTTCGACAGCGAGATTTCGATGGGCATTGTGACACTATGTGACCTCTTCTAAGGCAATTTACATAACTTTGAACTTTTCGCAAAGTCGAAACGACGGGATATGGGTAGCGACAAATAACTAGAACAGCTTCCAGTTAGATGTTCTTTACTTTTGCAGTATTCGCAAAATGTATATGAAACGACTAAGGACAACCCTGGACGCTTGGAGTTTTGTATCAATTTATCACGCGATTGAAATGAATCTGCTTCTGCATTATGACTTTCCAGAAACTGACAGCGAAGACTTAGGATTGAGTAAAAATTATCCCATGATGGTAGGGACTTAAAATCTTGCTTTTCATCGTATACCTTTTTGGATTCGCCATCAATTTTTGACAAAACAATATGAATAAGTACCGCATTCATGACATCGAGCGAAGACCCTAATGAAAGCAATGAACAGCGGAGGGCCGAGACATTGTCAAGAATTGAACGCAATGCTGACGCATTTGGTTGCCTGTTATGGAAAACAGTGAATTTATATTATCGATGAACATGAGCGACTTGTTATCGTACCGCTCAATTAGGCGATCAAAAGCGATTCGATAGTTTGCTTCAACCACTTGAAAAGGTTCTATCACCGCCAATGCTGGGCCAGATAAACAATTGAGTAAGTAATTGAATTTATCAATGATGGGAATATTGCGCTCATTATGAACTAAAGTTGTGAATGTACTTAAAAATCTCGAGAACTCTGCGTACTTTCCGTCAAATTTAGGTACTTTGAGTTGAGGTAAACGATTTTGATAGGATACGTATGGTTGCGACGAATTTAAAAAGCTTTGATCAAGATCACTAGAGCTACGTTTTTTGTTCATAAGACTTACCAATGTAGACTTGGTCAAAATAAAAACTTCTTCTATATCCGATCGATTCATATCAGCTTCATCCAACTTTTCTATCTGGCTTATGTTGCGTTTCATTGTTGAGCGTTGTGATTTTAGGGATGCAAGTGTGTCCATTCTTTCGGCTTTTTCGATTTTCTCGGGTTTGTCGGTACTCATTTTTCAATAAAAGTTTGTTAAATTTACTTAACCTTGCTTTAAGGTTTTACAAATACTTAAAATCCAATAAAATATAAAGTATTTCGATGTTACAGGAACGAGGTACCAAGTTTTACAAAAAGTACCAATTAAGATTTTAAGTGCCAACACTAACTTATGTTTTAATTGAAGGCCAACACTGGTTGTTATTTACGATTGCCCATACAAATATATGCGTGAGTTAACTTGGAGACTAAATGCACTTATAAAAAACACAACTTCTTTCTTTCACTTCCAAATCAATAATCATTTTATTCATTCTTTTTCTTTAAAATGAAACTTATTTCCTAAATACAAAAGTGCTTACACAATTTAAGGTTCAATAATTTCTTATTTTATTTATTTTAAATAATTTCGCAATTATGCTTATTAGCTTAAATTCTTTGGAAATATATTACTTGTTAAAATTTATTTGCTGATTAAAGTTTTTAATAATTTAGTTTTATTTCTTGTGAATATTTAGTGTATGCTGATGCAGCTATTTAATCTAGGTGGCTTTGCTGGTGAGTCTGTTGTTGTGGTTGCAGTTGCTTCTGTAACTCCTCCCCCTTAGAGTGGAGCGATGGCCAAAAGTATTGATGGTCAGGAGCGACTGTATTTATGGTAGGGAATTCTTTTACGACATATTTTGTTTTTCTGTTGGTTATTAGAATGATAATTGTTACACTAATGACTGTAGTTATGAGACCATAGTTTATGTATCTATGTAGTTCCGTATTGTTTGATATGGATTCAATGGCTAGTTTATTTTTTAAATGGTACTCTTTAAGTATGCTCAAGCTTTCTATTGTAGATAAAGGTTTTATGTTTACTTGTGTCGGTGGGCTTAGAATAAAATCGTCCCAATGTATGTTTGGATTATCTTTGTAGGTAATTTCATTGATGATAAGGTTACAGTTTCGAAAATGTATTAATAGTTTTCCCTCAATAATATACTCTTTCGGGTCGCATGACGTTTTTATTTGCGTTGGTGGTAAATTGGTTGTTAATACAAGTACTTGTTCGAGTTGTAAGACTTTAGTTATCTGCCCGATATCGTTGAGTTTACATTTGGCTTCTAAGTTTCGTATGATTTTCCCAAAGCATGAAGACGTTTCTATTGTTTCTTGTTGTAAGCTCTCTTTGCACTAATACAGGTTTTCAATCTTTTTGCATATCTCATCGAAATACTGAATTTTATCATTATTATATATTATATAGGGTTTCATTATTATTTCTTTTGTTTTGTTAATGGGTATGGGGATTGTGTGGGAAATTGTGTATTGATCATAAGGGATGTGAGGTATAAGAATATTAAAAATAATATTTGTATTATTGTAGTAGGCTTGTAATTCCAAAAGTTCATACAAGTGTTCTATGGTACTGACTTTGACAGATTGATCTCCCAGATTATTTTCGATGTCTTTTAGCTCATCCGTATTTAAGATCATTTTTGGTACGATCCCAAGTTTGGATAGGGTCATTGCTTCGGAAATACTTGAAATGTGATTTGCTAATAAATCGATATGATAATTAATTTGATTAATAAGCCTAATTAATAAGCCTAGAATTTGACAAAATACTGTTTTGTGAATATTGTAATGACCGTACTATAATATCTTGCTCACTATTTATATAATTGGTAATATTTTCCATTCTTTCAATAATTTTAGTGTTAAGTATACTTTGGTTATTTGTGTCGATCTGTTGCTTCGATGTCAAGTTAAATATTAAATAATTAATACGAGAAGCATCATTGCTATCCATGTTTCCTGTAATGAATTTACTGCTGATCCTATACCATTAAATAATCCTCTCTTGTTGCGGTATTTGGGCGTTATTGAATTTAATTTGTTTTTGAGGTCCGTTAATTTGTGTTTCGTTGTTCCCAGAGAACCTTTGTTATAATATGAGGGTGTGAAATATTTTAGTGATTCGTCAATCTTCATGATGTTATTATAATATGGTTCGAGTTTTATAATATGTATGAGGTTAGTGTAATCTGTTATTGTTTTGGCTGTTCCTAGTTTAATTCGTAATAAACCATGAGTATCAGTCAGATTCTGTATTTTCAGTGTTTGTGAGTGCACAGTGGCTATTAATCTGAAATGGCATACATATGTAGAATTTTAAATTTTTTTTTTCAATATTTTCTTTTCTTAATCTTTGATTTGTGTAATTTTTTGTTTTGTGTAGTTAGTAATGTTACCTTGTTGTTTTTCTGTACTTTGTGCCTAGAAAATCTTGGTGTTAATTTATTTCGTCTACATTCTTTTCTGTAAATATAGTCATTTTCTTCATAATTTAATGGGTCTTGCCTATTCGTATTTAGTTTTTCTATGCGTTTTATAGTGGGTCTGGCAATCAAACACGTCTGCACGCTTTCAGTTGTGTATCAAGAATCATATATCTTTATTGTTTTCTCTTACATCTATCCTTACTTAAAACCAACATAAGGCGTTCTTACATAATTATTAGCAGGGATGCCACTACACCTCCCTTTTTTATAAAATCTTTAAAGTATAATGCGTATTTTAATATTCAAATGTGCGTATCTTAAGTTTTAAAAGACTATGGTTATAATTATGTATTTTATGCCATATAGTGGGTCTGGCAATCAAACACGTCTGCACGCTTTCAGTTGTGTATCAAGAATCATCTATCTTTATTGTTTTCTCTTACATCTATCCTTACTTAAAACTAACATAAGGCGTTCTTACATAATTATTAGCAGGGATGCCACTACACCTCCCTTTTTTTATAAAATCTTTAAAGTATAATGCGTATTTTAATATTCAAATGTGCGTATCTTAAGTTTTAAAATACTATGGTTATAATTATGTATTTTATGTCTAAATATAGATATTTATATATAGGTATTTTTTTGTTTTTTTTTTCTAAATGATATTTTTTATTATGTATGTTAATTCCTTTGAGTTTTTTTTATCTTGTATTAAAAATAAAAAACAACTTTGAATAGAATTAAGAATACTTGAACAAAATCCGTACTTCTTTTTTTTACGTTCTTCTTTTTTCCCACATTTTGACGTGAGAATTACCGCGTCTGCAAAATTCGTAGCTAAATTAAAACAAAATATTTAATCACACATGCTAAATCAAATAACTCGTCAGACGAAATTTAATACCTGTTTGGCGTTTACAGTCAGTGGGAAAATAATTTGCTTATTTAATTCACCAGCCAGACAGTTCTGAAATCCAATATCTGGGAAAATAATTAGTGCAGCAGAAGAGTGAACGGTTTCCGGCCTACTAAAAATTCTTCGTATAATTTTACGTTTTAAAAATTTTAAATATTATTAATTGTATTGTAATTTTTATTAATTATGAGACCAATTTTTTACTTTTTTTATTTTTTATTTTATTATTTGTATTTGTAAATTTTGTATTATTTGTATTTGTAATTTTTTCTTTAAATACCATAAGTTTTTCAATAAAATGCATGATTGAACCTTTATCATTCATCAAGCCAACATCGTGTCTTTCATTTTCAACAAGTCCGTTGTTCTTGTGTACCACTTGAACAACTGAATTGAACAGCTTGAATTATCCTTGTGAACTACTCGGATAATAAACCCCCAAATATCAGAATAACTTGGTGAACCACCAAGTTATCCCAGGATTATCAAGTTGAGCAAGGCAAACGAGCCTGCGCTTAACATTTTGGCGACCGTGACAGGACACCGGGTTTAGGAAAACCTAAAGTCCTTCAAGCGAACAATTCAAAACCAATATACCAGCTGCGAACCACAAACCAACAAGCAGCCTACTACAACTCTCAACTAGCCTCCCAAGGGCATCAACAAAGCAATATGGAAACCGCAGAGCAGCTTCTTCACCAACTGAAGGAGACCGGTGAGCGTATCGCCACCATTATCCGCAACTTTACCAAGGACCCAGTTATCCGCAAAACCTCAACGTACTACAAAGAACGATTGTCCCGGCTGACTACAGCCTGGACAGAATTCGACGAGGCAGACCGCTATAATCAAATCCAGTCAATGGCATCCAAATATATAGCTCTGATGGAACACGAGCTCACTTACCAAGACAACGGAGCAATCACCAAAAACCCTAATGATCCACCGTCAAATGGGGACGACCAGCCCGAAATCATTAAAAACCCCCCATCCACGAGACTACAACCTAGAAGTGGCCACGATGGTTTAATCAGCCGCTCCATAGGAAAGATGGCTGCTCTGGCTAGACAGCTAGAAGGCCTTCAGTTGCAGTCAGGTCAGGATGGGCCTTATTACGATGTTAAAAAAACACCATCACCAAACTATGGCAGCAGCTAGAACTACTTAATGATGAAGTGTTGGATAAATATCCCGATCCAGACCTCGCTGGTTATGATACAAGCAGATACATCCACCTCGAACAAGCCGCTCAGCTAGCGATCATCCAGCTTACCACGGCTAACAACAATCACCAGTCATCCACAGAGACTATGTCTAGACCATCTACCCTACCATTGCCCTCAATTACTATCTCTAAATTTGAAGGTGATTATATGAAATGGACATCATTTTCTGACTTATTTAAGAAAACTGTTCATGAGCAACCGATGTCAGACGCTCACAAAATGTTTTATCTGAAGACCAACGTTACTGGTGAAGCAGCGAAGCTTATTAATCATCTCGCTGTTACTACAGACAATTACAAAGCCGCTTGGCAGCTACTACAGGATCGGTATGATAATAAACGACTAATAGTGGCAACAGCGGTTCAGAGACTGCTAGACCAACCATCCGGTGCATCGACATTAATGGCCGTTAAGCGATTGCACGATACAACGAGGGAATGTCTGGCAGCTCTTTCTAATATGGGGCTGGAAATCTCGACATGGGATCCACTCCTAGTCCACCTTCTTGTCAAAAAGTTGGACAAAACGGTATACACTCAATATGAGCAATCGATCACCAAGCCAAAGGAAATGCAACCAGTCAGCCAGTTTCTTACCTTTCTGGAGAACTACTTCCACACTCTGGAGGCAATGGGACACAAAGAGAAGACATTTTCTCCTGCAAACAAAACATGCACGCTTACGGCCCATCCCCGCCATGAGAACCAACGATGCCTAGTTTGCAAGCAAGAATGTCACCCATTGTATAGATGCAGAGAATTCATCCAGCTAAGCCCTGCAGACAGGCTAAACTTGATACAGAAACATAAACTGTGTGTTAATTGCTTTAGTCACAATCATTTGACCAAACAGTGCACAATTTCAGGCCGCTGCCAGAAATGTAGAAAAATGCACAACACCCTGGTACACTTGGAACAAGCCCCGCAACAGAATTCAATATCCAGATAGCGTAACAAATCTAAGGGGGAAACAGAGTCAGCCAAAGAAGTAGGTACAACGAATAACTCCTCAACACAACACGCGACATCCCTAGTCAGCACACCAACAAAAGTTGAAAGCATGGCGGGAAGTTACACTAACAAACGACCATATGTTCTACTGGGAACAGCGTTGATAAAGGTCAAGGCTAATGGTTTGGAAACGGAATGCAAGGCAATCCTTGATTCAGGATCACAAGTCAATTTGATCACAGAACGATTAGTCAACCGGCTTGGACTCCCAGCAAGGACTACTTCTGTTTCAATCAACGGTATTGGAAAAAACAGTACCAAGGTTCAACACCGAGTCAACCTTACGCTACAATCTCGGATCAACAATTTTTCAACACGGCTTGAAGCATTCGTATTGCCGCAAATTATTTCCCCTCAACCCGCTCAATCGCTTATAATTGACAGGTGGTCAATCCCCAGCAACGTAGCATTAACGGACCCAACTTTCAATCGTCCAGAAAAAATCGATATTTTGTTAGGGGCGGAATATTATCATCAACTACTCACGATCGGACAAATCAAATTAGGCAAGGACCTTCCACTGCTTCAAAATACAACTTTCGGATGGATCGTATCGGGAAAGGTATCTGGTGAACAGCTCTCATCAGCAATCTGCGGAGTCTTAACTGAAGAGGATAAAATGAATACAGCTATTGAGCGATTTTGGAAACTCGAGGAGGTTGAAAGAAGAGAGCAAAATTTATCACCTTTTGATGCACAGTGCGAAGCACATTTCAATCAGCATACCACACGTGACAAAGAAGGTCGATTCATAGCACGACTGCCGTTTTGTGCTGAAACATCTTTATTAGGGTCCTCACATAGTATCGCATTCAACCGGTTCCTCGCACTAGAGCGTCGATTATCAAAAGACGCTTTATTGAAGGAACAATATGCGCTATTTATAAAAGACTACGAAACAATGGGGCACATGTCGAAAATCAATATAGACGAAGTAACGGGGCATAAATACTTTATTCCTCACCACTGCGTTTTGCGACCCGAAAGTACTACAACTAAACTCAGAGTAGTCTTCGATGCGTCAGCAAAAACATCCTCAGGAAAATCCTTAAACGATATTCTGCACACTGGACCACCACTACAAAATGATCTATTTACGGTTCTATTGCGATTTCGGCTGCCGCAGTTCGTATTCACCACAGATATCGAGAAAATGTACCGCCAAATTTATATCCACCGCAAGGACCGACAGTACCAGATAATCCTCTGGCGAAACAATGCCTCTGAGCCCATTAGTTATTTCCAATTAAATACCGTTACTTATGGTACTAGACCAGCACCATATCTGGCAATCAAATGTTTGAAGGAAATAATCCAGGATAATAAGATGCAAGCTCCATTGGCAGCCAGTTTCTTGGAAAAGAACTTTTATGTCGACGACGGGCTGGGTGGAGCTGATAGCTTGAACACAGCCCTAGAAACTCAGCGCCAGCTGCAAGACGTCCTGGCTAAGTACGGGTTCCATCTACGAAAATGGTGCGCTAGTCATGCCCAGCTGCTCCGCAACATTCCGAGTTCTGACCAAGAAGTCAGTCTTGACTTCTCAGACGAAACTGATTACACGAAAACACTTGGATTGGTATGGGTACCTAAAGATGACCTGCTTAAAATCAAGGTCAACATTCAACCAATTAAAGCCGTGACTAAAAGAACAGTCACATCAGACTTGGCGCGTATCTTTGACCCACTAGGACTACTGTCGCCAGTAGTTGCCAAAGCAAAAATGTTTATCCAGGAATTATGGACCTTGAATCTTTCATGGGACGAGGCTGTTTCTTCCGGATTAGACTCACGCTGGCGAACCTTTCGAAGCCACCTAAGTGAACTTGAAAGTTTTCAAGTGCATCGGCATATCTATAAAGGAGCTCTTCCTAGCAAGACTCAACTTCATGTTTTTACCGATGCCTCCGAAAAAGCGTATGGCGCTGCAATATATGTGAGAACAATTCTACCAAACAAAACAATAAGAGTATACTTGTTATGTGCGAAATCACGGATAACTCCGCTCAAGCAGCAAACGCTGCCTAGACTAGAACTATGTGCCGCACAATTGGGTGCTAACTTAGCTGCAAAAGTGAAACTAGACTTGGATATGAATACATCGCCTACATTCTATTGGTCCGACTCAAAAATAGTCTTATCGTGGATACATTCAAGATCTTCTTCATTTCATACATTTGTGGCAAATCGAATCGCTTCAATTCAAGAAAACACGCTACCTGAGCAATGGCGACATGTAAGTTCTAAAGCGAACCCAGCGGACATCATATCAAGAGGATTGGATCCACAACAGTTACAGCATACACCCCAATGGATGTATGGGCCATTTTTTCTTCATGGTGACGAGAAACATTGGCCTACCAGTTTTGGACTAGATCCTAATTTTCCGACCCCTGAACAGAAGCAAGGATCTTACAACTCACTCATTGCTGTCAATAGTGAAAACTTTGTGCACAGCATCAACCACCGAAATTCACTAAAAAGGCTCCAACGTATCATAGGATACATTTTAAGATTCATTAAAAACGCCAAGTCTTTCAAGCCCGAGCGACAAACCCAACAAACTTTCACACCTCTTGAACTTCACGATGCACTTGCCATTATTGTTCGAACCACCCAACTATGCACGTTCACAGAAGACATTCAGCAGCTGCAACAGAAAAGGGAACTTAAGGGATCGAGTCAAATAAAAAGCTTATCCCCATTTTTAGACGAATATAACATTCTAAGAGTCGGAGGCAGATTAGAAGCATCCACGTTATCATTCAATGCCAAACATCCAATGTTGCTTCCTTATAACGACACAGTAAGCAAACTAATATTTGAGTCGACACATAGGGAAAACAAACATTGTGTCCCTGGAGCACTTCTAGCAATCGTAAGACAACGTTTTTGGCCCATTAAAGGCAAACATTTGGCTCGGGAAACTGTGCACAAATGTGTGCAGTGTGCACGAGCGAAACCAAAACTTCTGCAGCAAATTATGGGAAACTTACCAGAAGCAAGAGTAATGCCTTTATTAATGCAGGAGTTGACTACTGTGGTCCAATCTGGGTTCACTTCAAAACCCGAGGAAAGCGACCCCAGAAGGCGTATATTGCAGTATTCTGCTGCTTTTCCACAAAGGCAGTTCATCTGGAGCTTGTAACAGACCTCACAACCGACGCCTTCATTGGAGCCCTCAAAAGGTTCATCGGCCGAAGGGGTCACTGTCAGCATCTCTACTGTGACAACGCAACAAACTTTGTGGGAGCTCGGAATCAACTAGAAGAGTTGTCAACTGCTCTTTTCGCCACAGCTGCCCAAGAAAAAATTCAACAAGAGTGTGCCAGCAAAGACATCAGCTTTCATTTCATACCTCCACGAGCCCCGCACTTCGGCGGACTATGGGAGGCTGCAGTCAAATCCGCAAAAAGGTTACTTGTTAAAGAAATGGCAAACGCGTCTCTGACCTATGAAGAAATGGAAACCGTGATAATAGAAGTCGAAGCAATCCTTAATTCGAGACCGATTGCACCGTTGCCGAATAATCCGAATGATGAGGCTGCACTGACACCAGGCCACTTTTTGATTGGTGAACCTCTTACAGCACAAGTGGATGCAACTGCCAGGTCAACTTCAACAACTCTTACAAAACGATGGGAGCTAGTATCACAAATAAAACATCAATTTTGGAAACGATGGTCGCAGGAATACCTCAGTGAACTCCAGCAGCGGAACAAGTGGCAAACCAAGGCTCAAAATTTGCAACGGGGTACCATAGTTATAATTAAAGACAACACACCAGTTATGAAATGGCGTCTGGGAAAAGTAACTGATATATACCCCGGTCCAGACGGACTCGTCAGAGCAGCTGATGTAAAAACATCTGGTGGTATCGTTAAGCGAGCAATTCACTTGCTGGCTCCTCTTCCTGTGGAGCCACCAGAAACAAATGTTAGCCATGAAACAACAGATGAGAAACCAACACGAAAAAGAGACAGTTCACCCAAGAGCAAAACCTTAAATGAATCACCCTCAAAACGTTGTACTCTAACGGCAACAGGTCTGCTAATACTCGTAACATCACTTCTCCCTTTAATCCTATGTCAACAAGTGACGTACACCCAAATAACCAGCAACCCTGGATTACATTTCGAAAATATTGGCCAAGTTAAACCTGTCATCGCTGAATGGAAGCTCCTTATTTATTTTGAACTGACACCGTTCTATAACGAATTAGAGCTTTTAAAGAATGGTACATCTGCGCTGAACAGGGCCTGCAATTACTCATCCCTTAATCATCAATGCAACGGACTTCTATCCCATTTTCAAGATCTCAGGGATGAAATGGAGCATGGTTTAGAAAATTTCATAAGAAGGAAGCGACGCGGAGCAATAGACATCGTTGGAAATATAGCAAACTCCTTGTTTGGCGTTCTAGACTCAAAATATGCAGCAGAAATGACCGATACTATTAATAGTATAAAAACCAACGAAGCCCACTTGCAGAGACTTCTGCGGAATCAAACATCGTTTCTCGACGCAACCCTCAATCTCATGAAGCAGTCTGAACAACGCACGCAAGATAACTTCGAAAAAATGAACGGTAAAATAATCAAACTACTCTACCTGACAAACAACGACAGCTACCAGCGATCGGAAGTCATTTTATCACTGAGTGTCCAGTTACTTACAATTGCTAATAATCTGCAAAAAATGCATACATCTATGATCACGTTGTTAGCGGACACTTACCATGGTCGAATTAGTCCGGTTCTACTAACCCCACAAAAATTTTCGGGTGAAGTCGATAACATAAAGGCGAACCTTCCCACAGATCTAACACTACCAGTTGCAGACATTATTCATTTATATGGTGTAGTCACCGCTCACGCAGCAATCTCAACTCAGCACATTATTTGCACCTTGTTCATTCCTCTAGCCCATCAAGGGCAATATGACCTATTTTATATTACTCCAGTACCACAGCTAATGAACGACACTTTAGTGGCTATCATACCAACAACTAAAATGATAGCTCTCAACGCTCATCGTGATGAATATTTCGCTCTAGATGATTCGAAGCTAAGTAACTGCAATAGACTTGAGCATAACATTTTCTTATGCCCACACATTCAAGCTGCATATCATCGAGGCTCTCAAATTTGTCGCTGTGAGATACATTTATTCAACAATGAATCCGACTCAAGCTGCAACATAGAGTTGATAAGCAGCAACAACGTATGGTACCAACTTTATAACAAGAACCAGTGGCTACTCGCAACTCAACAGCAACTAAAACTAAGCACAGTATGCAAGGGTGAAAGCAGTTCTCAATTTCTGAAAGGTACTGGATTGCTCACGCTTCCAGCAGGATGTGCAATTAAAACTGATGTTATTACCATATACGGGCATCGAACCATCTCATCAAACTTGCATACATCATATACAAGCAATGGGATGACATTCCTTCATCTCCAAGAAAACGTAAACAACATGACACAATCCCTGTCATATACTTCGACAATTGAAAAAATATCCCACCTGCAGAAAGAGATCAGGGCACAACGACAAGAATTTCCTCTAGCAACAACCCATAAAGTACATAGCTTAACAATTAGCTATATTGGACTGGCCTTGATTTTAGCAGTAATAGTTGCCCTGATAGCAAAACAAAGATTGACGAGAAGACGTGACCCGCTCCCCGAAGCACCACAACCGTCTCCACGATCCAACTGGAATGTTTCGTTGGAACCAACACCTTAACCCACTTCAAACTAAATTGCCGGAGATCGCACATTCCCACTTTCCAACCCCCTTGGGGCCGCAATATGTTAATTCCTTTGAGTTTTTTTTATCTTGTATTAAAAATAAAAAACAACTCTCAATAGAATTAAGAATACTTGAACAAAATCCGTACTTCTTTTTTTTACGTTCTTCTTTTTTCCCACATTTTGACGTGAGAATTACCGCGTCTGCAAAATTCGTAGCTAAATTAAAACAAAAGATTTATTCACACATGCTAAATCAAATAACTCGTCAGACGAAATTTAATACCTGTTTGGCGTTTACAGTCAGTGGGAAAATAATTTGCTTATTTAATTCACCAGCCAGACAGTTCTGAAATCCAATATCTGGGAAAATAATTAGTGCAGCAGAAGAGTGAACGGTTTCCGGCCTACTAAAAATTCTTCGTATAATTTTACGTTTTAAAAATTTTAAATATTATTAATTGTATTGTAATTTTTATTAATTATGAGACCAATTTTTTACTTTTTTTATTTTTTATTTTATTATTTGTATTTGTAAATTTTGTATTATTTGTATTTGTAATTTTTTCTTTAAATACCATAAGTTTTTCAATAAAATGCATGATTGAACCTTTATCATTCATCAAGCCAACATCGTGTCTTTCATTTTCAACAAGTCCGTTGTTCTTGTGTACCACTTGAACAACTGAATTGAACAGCTTGAATTATCCTTGTGAACTACTCGGATAATAAACCCCCAAATATCAGAATAACTTGGTGAACCACCAAGTTATCCCAGGATTATCAAGTTGAGCAAGGCAAACGAGCCTGCGCTTAGCAATGTATTTATATTCTTTTTTCGTGTAGATAGATATAATTTCAAATATGAATTGTAAAAAAAGTTTGGTAATGCACATATCGGCCGCTACTTGCATACCTTCTTTTTTTCAGTTGTTGAATCAACCAAGATGATCAGTCTTGTTTGATTCAACAAACCCTTTTATTTGGAAATATTATTCAATTATTGTTTGTTTTGTTTTTTTTTTATTACAATTTTCTTAATCGGTTTTTATGAACTGTTTTTTTTTCTTTGTTTTAACATCATATACTGTTACGTTACAATCATTAATGCTTTTTACAATGAATGGACCTTCGTAGATGCTTTTGAACTTGTCATAAGGTTGTTTCTGTAATAATACCTTTTCATTGACTGCAACGGATTTGAGTGCCTGTCAAAAAACCTTTTCCGAGTTTTAAAATACGATTGTCCTCATGATTGGCCCGATTGATTGTGTAAGCCTTGTAGTTCGAAAGTGTATTAAATTTTATATCATAATTGGAAATACATTTTAATTCATCTGTAACATTCATTATTTTCAAAACTGGTCTATCGGAGTCAACAACACATTTGCTTACGAAAACTCCATCAGAAATTTCCTGTGTATCTATAAAAATTGATTCTTTCACATTTTCCAATTTGAATATTCTAAAAACCTCACATCTAGGGGGCACTATAAGATTATTATCGGATGTGCCATGCCTTATTGGAATTTGCAGCTTATCATCGTTGTACCAAAATGATATAAACATAGATCCATAGTTAATTTTGCACCTATACGTTTTTAAGAAATCTTTTCCCAGTATCCCATCAGTTGGAATGTTAAAATTGTCATCTACGACATGAAAGATTTGTGGAATGAAATAGTCTCGAAAAATAAGATTTGTACAAATTGTACCGAGTGTTTCAATGGATTGGTTTGTGACGCCTGTTATATTAATTACGTTATTCTTATTTAAATCAGTAAAAACTTTTAAGCAGGAGACTTTAATAACTGAAATATCAGCTTGAGAGTCTACTAGGAAACTATTACATTCGGAAGTGTCAGAACATTTTAAGCTTATATAATCGGAAAAATTCAAATTTAGACTGTAAACGTGTTTTGTTGGAAGTTGTGTGTTATATTTTACAAACTCTGATTCATTTCCCCCAACATTTCCTGCTGGGGGCCCTCTGCGTTTAAATGCAGAGCCCTTACGTTGTGATTATGATTTTCCCTACGGTTATAATTATTGGTACCATTACCACGATTATTGAAATAACGGTTGTTGTTACCTGGATTACGATTGTTGCTAGCTCCACGTGAGTAATTATTACTCCGTACATAGCCATTACCACGACTGAAATTATTGCTACAAAAGGATTGGTATTAAAACGATTATTGTTGTTCGGAAAAGAATTGTTGTTAAAACGATTATTATTGTTAAAATGATTGTTGTTATTAGAGAAAGTATAACGACTGTCTCTACGAGATTGGAAAGATAGAACTTGCCTTTCGTTGGATTCGTTAGTTTGTTCGATAATTAACTTAGCTACAACGTCTTTTGGGTCTGAAAATGTCGTTGAGGCGAGAATTGATTTCACAAGGGAGGATCTGGCATTCAGTCTGCAGACGCTGACTGTTTGCTCTATGGCCATTTCATGAGCTTTAGCTTTTGTCATGCTCTCCAAAACCAATGATCTTTTCAACGAATCTGCTAACTCTTCTACTTGTTTCGTAAAATCGCAATAGTCGTTATTTCTTACATGCAACGCAGCAATTTTGCCTGCCACAACTTTCGAGTTGTCCGGTTTTAATTTTTGTTTCAAAGCCGTTTCCATTTCCATAATGTTGCTAACGTTATCAGGTAAGGCTTTACGGGCTTTGCCTTCGAGCTTCGATTTCACAAACGTTATAAAAATAGCCATCAAGTTTTCATCAGTCAATTCCTTAATCAAATTTATCTTATCTAAAAAGGATTCCAAGCCAATAGGGTTTCCATCGTAGTTCTCCCTAATTATACCAGAACACATGGTAATGAATGCCTTTTTTTTGTTCCGAAGTAGCCATGTTTATTCTATTATTATCGACACCAACTTGCCTTATGTTCAAGTTTCCCTTACTATCTTCTATGTTATGTTCCCCGTAAAAACCTAATTCATGTAATAATCCCTCATCAACAAGCGCAAATAAGTTTGTACTATGAGGCACTTTGATTCCAAAACCAAGTTTCCGAAAACATTGAATTAAAAGTTCCCTACAATGCGAAATCTTATCAGAAACGTTCTTACTGTCAATAGTTAGAGTGTCATAAAATGGTTCAGTATATACCAATATCTCGTTGTAACAATCAATGATAAGGTGTACGTATTCTTGAATTTTCCGCTTGTTATTAGAAATAGGTCTATTTTGCAGTATCCGTTTCTTCACGTTATTGAAACTATTAAAAATTTCGTCAAATTTCAATTTGTTAAATTCTGACATTTATTTCAGAACACTCATGTATTCAAAAAAAGTAAACAGTTTTATAATTAATTATATCCTTGAAAATCCATTTATTGCATTCAATAGATGCCAAAAAAAAAATAAAAATTTTATCTTTGAATTATTTTAAGGAAACAATTTCTTTAAAATAATTAGTTTTTGTTACTTTTGCTCTTACAATCAATTCAAAACATGTCCAATTTTTTTTTTGTTACAAATCACAAAAATAGATAGGCAATCTCAAATGAATTGATGAAGTTTTTATCAAATATTAGTGCATTAAAATTAATTAATCCACACCAAAATTGTTAAAAATCTCACTGGAATTAATTATATTGATTGTTAAAAAAACCAGTAAAATGAGAAAATAATTTTCCAAAACAAAAGAAAAAGTTTTTTCCCTTGTTTCATAATTCGAATAAAAACGTAAAATTATTATTTTGTATGGATTCAAAAAAAGTGACACAAAAATATTCGTTCTCATTTTCTTAAAATATGAACAATCAAAAATAATGAAAATTTAATTCTTATTTTTATTATGTATTGTTTTTCCAATTTCGGTTTCATCGTTTGTTGGGGTTACTGTATGTAACTTCCTATGAGTATTGTTATTAATATTTTGTGTTAAGTGTAAGTGCAAAAATTTGATAGTTTGTTTCGTGTTTTTGTTCCTCTTTTTTATTTTTGTTTGTTTACTTTTTTGTCCTTATTTGTATATTTTATGTACATATGTATAAATATGGTATGTTTATATATGTATAATTGTATGTTCATAGATATATGAAACTAGTTGTAAATAAATTTAGGTAATTGTATTTAGTTGTAAAGTATGTAAATAGGTATAAGTAAATAATAATGATTTTGTTCAAATTATAAATTCACCCTTCGATCGTTATTCTCGCTCTTCCTTTTTTCTGCCACTGCTTTTCCTTCAATTTGGTGAACATTATGTTGTTACTGCTCTTTATATGTTGTAGCGCTATGTTGTTGTCGTAAACTTCATGTCGTTATTGTGTTTTTTCTCAACGTTTAAGTTATGTGCATTATTAATAATTTCCCGTTATTTATAAATTTTTGTTAATTATTTTCATAACTATTTATCGGCTCACTATGTTTATTTGTTGTTCACTGCATTGCCTTTTTTTGTTTTTTTTGGTATTGCAGTTTTAACGTTTTTCTCTTTAGGTTTTATTTTATTTTGTTTACATTTATACTTTGTTCGTTAGGTTTGATTTTCACTTTTTCTACTTTCGTTTTCAATACATTTTCCCCTTTTCTTTATTTTCTCCTTTCAGTTTTTCTGTATAATTTCACCATGGTTTCGTTAAATGTAACTGTATTTTTTTCTAGCGTTATCTTGATTGCTGTTTTACGGTTTTATTTATTTGCGTTATGTGAGTTTTTATTATATTTTATCACTTTTGTTCTGCACTATTCCGATATTTTTGCCGGTTTTTCCATATTATTTGGTCGTTCGATATTTTTACCGTTAAGTGTCTATTTCTGTTGGCTAACAAATACTGTTGCATATGATTTTGTTAAATGAATAAATCGATTTGTAGTATATTATACTTTTATTACAAAACACAGAATGCTAAAGATAACACGTTTCGATAGGCTTTAATGCTGTATTAAATTGTTGGAAAGAAATTCTCATCAGAAAATCTCCCTTGATATTTTTTTGTTCTTTTCTTTTAGTGGTGATTGCATTTAAAAATACTATACAGGGGTCACACCTGTGAGCCGTTCTATTCTTTTATAGCTAAAGAAAGTAAATCATTTTTGAAATTCACTGTTTTTAAGAACTTTATCTATACACCTTATTGCCTTTTTTTATATATTTATTTTCATCGGTTTTACGCACAATATCGTATAAGAAGGACGTTTTGCTTTCGGTATTTTTACTTATTTATATAAAAGTTAAATTGAAATTTGCAGGATCGCCATATAGTGGGTCTGGCAATCAAACACGTCTGCACGCTTTCAGTTGTGTATCAAGAATCATATATCTTTATTGTTTTCTCTTACATCTATCCTTACTTAAAACTAACATAAGGCGTTCTTACATAATTATTAGCAGGGATGCCACTACAGTTTATCCGTGTCGGATTCCAATTTATTCCTGATAGATTCGAAAAGTTGCGTTTGAAATTGATTAATTTTGGAAAGATATTCGTGCTTGTTGCTAAATGTGATCTGACGGTCAAACTTATAAGTTCTTCCGTAGAATAGTTCAAAGGGTGTTCATTTTGTTGAAGAGTGAATTGAATTATTGTAAGTTATGAGAGCCTCTGTTATAATGTCGTTATGGTCCATTTCTAACTTTTTGTTTTTAATTTTTTCTACTATTAATCTGTATATTTCAGTTAAGGTTGAATGAAGTCTTTCTACGGGGGCATTACTGCTTGATTGTTGAAAAGACGTAAAATGCAAGTTAATTTGATATTTCTGGCAGAAGTCTTTAAATATGTTCGAGTTAAATTCGGTACCTTGGTCACAAACGATTTTGTTAGGAATGCCATGCATACTTAGAAAGTTTTTTAAAGATTTTATTATGCAAAGACTAATTCTCGCTGTTACGGTATATGCGGCAGCAAATTTGGAAAATTTGTCTATAATTGTTAAAATATTTTTCCTGTTAATTGAATAAATATCTATGTGTAGTATGTCTAGTGGTTTAGTAGGAGTTGGGGGTTTTTCAAATTTATTTTTTTGGAGGGTGTCTGTCATACTTCAGACTTTGGCATGAAGCACAATTGTTTATCGTTTGAGTTATTTTTGACTTCATGTACGGAAAATAGTATTCGCGTTTCAGGTGATCATGTGTCTCCTGTATTCCTCTGTGATTATTGTTTTCGTGATATTCTTGGATGATTTTATCCTGATTATCGTTTTCTTTTATGTCTTTTACTATTTCGGTACATCTAATTAAACGGAATATTTTGCTTTGTGCAAAATGTTTTGCATATACACTTTGAATTGTACGAAAAGACTCATTATCTGTAAAAATTGCTGTAGTTTTATTGGGTGCTAGATGATTTTTTAAAATGTCTACTATAATTTCTTCTGTGTAATTGGGGTATGTAAAGGTTTTTCTATGTTTATTTTTGAAAATTACTTCGAGTTTCGTACGAGGACTAGAGTTTCCTTTCATAAATAAAACTTGTAGGTTAAATTCGTTTATTGGTTTTTCTGAGATAGGTATGCCGTCGTCGCAGTTCTCTTCCGCTGAATGAATAGTGCTACCTGAAGCGGCTTGATTAGATAGTGTATCAAATGTATTTATATTTTGAATTTCTGAAGGGTATGTCTTTATTCGGCTAAGGGCGTCAGCGTTTGTATTTAACTTCCCCTTTTTGTATATAATTTCGTAGTCGTACTCCTCTAACTTCAAACTCCATCTAATTAATTTTGAGTTTGGCTCTTTGTAAGTGGTTTATGATCCGTTATGATTCTGAAACGGTGGCCGAATAAATATGGCCGGAAATATTTAGTAGCCCAAACAATTGCCAAGAGCTCTTTCTCTATTGTGGAATGGTTAATTTCTGATGTTGTGAGTGTGCGACTTGCATAGCAAATCGGTTTATCGTTTCCTATGGGACCTTGTGATAGTATGGCTCCTAATGCATAATTACTTGCATCTGTTGTGAGGTTAAATGGTTTAGTGAGATCTGGATATTGTAAGATTGGGTCATTAGTTAAGAGGCTTTTACAAATTTCAAAAGTTTCCTTATATTTGTCATCGACTATAACATTTTTATCTCTCTTTAAACATGCTGTAAATGGTTTTGTTATTCTGGCAAAGTCTTTTATGAATTTGCGGTAGTAACCTAATAAGCCCAAGAACGATTTTATTTCTTTTTGGTTTGTGGGAATCGGATAATTTTGAATAGCTGATATTTTATCAGTTAGGTTTTACTCCTTCAGTGGTCACGATATGGCCTAAAAATGCACATTCTTTATGCAGAAATTCCGATTTGTCCAATTGGACTTTAAGGTTAGCTTCTCTGAGTGCTTTAAAAACCTTTTTGATATTCTCGCTATGCTCCTGGAGAGAAGTTGAATAGACAATGATATCATCTAAATATACCAAACACACAGTTCCTATTAAATCTTTCAATACACAATCCATCACTCTTTGAAATGTAGATGGAGCGTTTTTGAGGCCAAATGGCATCCTCACGAACTCATAATGCCCCCCTTCTACTGTGAAGGCGGTTTTAGTGATGTCTCTTGAGTTCATTTCAATTTGATGAAAGCCGCTTGCCAAATCTAATGTACTAAAGTACATGCATTTACCTAATTTGTCTAATATTTCATTGATGTTTGGAATTGGGTATCTATCAGAAACCTTTTTCTCGTTAAGTTTTCTATAGTCTATTACTAAACGCCATTTACGCTTTCCACTGGCATCTGTTTTTTTTGACACTACCCATACTGGTGCGCTCCAAGGTGAATAGCTTTCACGTATAATACCTTGGTTTAACATATCAGTGATTTGTCTTTTTACTTCCGGTTTGTGGATATATGTGTATCTATAAGATTTTGTATAAATGGGAATATCGTCTTTTGTAACTATATTGTGTTTAATTTTGTTGGTAATAATTAGAAGCTGATTCTCCTGTAAAAAAATATCCTCAAATTCCTGACATATTTTTGTAATAATTTTTCGTTCCTCTGAATTTAAATGATCGATTCTAAGGTTTTCTATCAATTTAGAACTTTGGTCAAAGCAATGCTCGAAGTCAATGTTGTTAATTTCTATGAAATGAAAATCTATAAGGGGACCCACTTTAATTGGGCTTTAAATTAAAATAGTTTTGTCTATATTTGATTTGTTGTTAACTTCCACAAAGCTGTACCACTTTCTCGCTCTATATGCGCCAGCAGAAATAGTTACTTCTGGTTGAATCAATATATTGGGGACTAAAAAATCACAATTTTCGATATCTACAGGCACTTTTATGATAGCTTTTGTTCTAGGTGCTACTAAAAATTTACTGGAAGTTATGTTTGGTTTAAAAGACAAAGGAATAGTTGGATTTCTTGTTATTAGCTGTTTGTTCTCAAGGTCGATTTTTGCACTTAATTTAGCTAGTATGTCGAGTCCAAGAAGTCCGTCAAAGTAGTTATGGAACCTGAATATAAAAAAGTCTAAATTTCCTTTTTCTCGAAACTCTGTGAAAAATGGTATATTTACTTTTGTATCTAATTGATGTTTATTAAGAACGGTAGTTATTGTTATGGGTGTACATTTATCTATTTTCAATTGTTTAGTAAATTCCGGATTGATAAAGGATGCTGATGCGATGTATCTATTAAAAATCGAAGTGGACGTCCAAATGGAGAAGATATGCTTATATAGGGAAGATTTGTGCCATGTTTATTAATGTCTATGTATCCTTTCGGATCCTGGAGGCACTTAACTGAATATTTCCTACGTCTTCAATTTCGTCGCCCATATTAGGTATATAGCTAGGGACATTATAGTCTTCGGGGTCAGAGCAATTCTTCAGATCTTGGAATTCATGATCAATGTGGTGAATTTCCCTTGGAAATCTTCGAGTTTGTCCGCTACTGTTTCTATGGTGAGTGTAACCTGAGGCAGTGTCCATGGGTTCTGGTGTCTGATAGCTTGTGTTGGCATTTAATTGTGATTGTTTTAAATTGTTAAACTCGTTTTGATTCCCTGTTGCTGTGTGATAGTAAGTTTGTCTAGGCATTGATGAATTAAAGTGTTGTGTGGGTTGTGGTCTATTGAATGTCTGATTGACTGGTAACTGTGGTCTATTGTAATATATATGAGGACTGTTATTCGTGTTTTGTTGTGGTCTATGATAGTTTGTTAGCTGTGTTGTTGGAATGATTGGTTTATGATAATTAGTGTATACGTGTTTTGGACTATATTGTCTAATAGGTTCCTGCTTTCTGAAAAGATTCTTATTTTCTTGTTTAATATAAAACATGTTCTGTTCCGTGAGACAATATGAAAAAGCTGTTGCCAATGATTCCGGTCTCATAGCCCTAATTGATGATCCTAAAGGTTCTCTTAACCCGGACAAGAATGTGTTGAGGCACATTTTCGCAAACAATTCTCTTTTAGCAGTGATTATATTGGGATCTACCTCATGAATCATTAAATGATTATTTATTTTAGCCTGAATTTCTACTACTGCGCTATAAAATTCTTCTAAAGTTTTGTTATTTTGTTTTAAAAGATGCAAGTCTCTGATCAATGAGGTTTCGTTACGTTTGTCGGAGTAGTGCAAAATTAAATTATCTTTAATATCTTTCCAGCTCAAACTTGTGCTCGTAAAATTATTTTGGCAAAGGGAGTGCCATCAATGGGCGACAACACCGAAAGTATTTCCTCCACATTGTTAATGAAATCGTATAACAATCTGGGGTTACCGTCGAATTTGGGCAGGTCCTTGACAGCGTCTGGGATTCTTAAAGTTTCCAGAACATTTTTAACTGCCGAGGCTGCACCATCAGTGGGATTCATTATAATATTATTTTCACTATTTTCGTCTACACTTGTATCACTTTCCGGAATAGGTGTAAGGGTTCTTATAATGTAAGGACGGAAGCTGGGCATATGAACAAAAAAAAAATATGTTTAGAAAGATTACAGGAGGGTCTCTTAAGAATCGCTGGTCTTTGAAAACATATAAATTCGTTTGATTCGTATTATAAAACAAGTAATCTTTTTTTTCAAAAAAGGTAATTTATTTTATATATATCGAAATATTTATTTTAATTATTACTATATTCTATATTTAAGTAATCACACTTAATTATTATTACTTTTACTTTTCTTTTTTAAAATCTTCTTTTACTTATTTGACAATTTGTATATTTTAATTTTTAAATTCATTTATTTATTTTCTTTATCAATATTCGATTTTGACTTACGCAAAAATAATTGCAACCTGCATTGTAGCTTATTGGCGGTTCAAGAAAAATTTCCTTCACGATAATCCTTCGTAGTGGTAATGGTCCTGTTCCGATTTGTTGCGATAATCCTTCGCAATGTTGCTCCTTGCACACTTTATTTTTTAATTTGTACAGGAACTACTGGAACTACCCGACTGCGCCAGTTAACTTGGAGGCTAAATGCACTTATAAAAAACACAACTTCTTTCTTTCACTTCCAAATCAATAATCATTTTATTCATTCTTTTTCTTTAAAATGAAACTTATTTCCTAAATACAAAAGTGCTTACACAAATTAAGGTTCAATAATTTCTTATTTTATTTATTTTAAATAATTTCGCAATTATGCTTATTAGCTTAAATTCTTTGGAAATATATTACTTGTTAAAATTTATTTGCTGATTAAAGTTTTTAATAATTTAGTTTTATTTCTTGTGAATATTTAGTGTATGCTGATGCAGCTACATATTTAATCTAGGTGGCTTTGCTGGTGAGTCTGTTGTTGCGGTTGCAGTTGTTTCTGTAACTCATGCGTGTGTATGTTATTACAAGTAAATAAAAATTATGATGAGCCGTAGACAGAAAAGAAGAATTGTATTTATGTATTTTACTTACTTGTTTAGACGTATGTATGTGCAGCTAAAAGTATTTTTGCAAATACTTTCCGTTGATCTGTTGGTCGATGTTGCTGGTTGACGATTAAGTATGTATGTATGTGCGGTTGTAGACAAACTGCAGCAGAGGACGGCGGCTAACAAATGCAAGAGCGAAAATGTTGCGAATTAGATGATGATGTGCCTAATAAAACAGTTGACGACGATAATGATGATTGACGAGCCGATGAGATCTTGATGACGATAAAGTTTATATTTTTCTTTGGTCAGCACCAAATATATAAATGTTTTCCGTTTAGGGAACTTAACCTTTTATATTAGTTTTTGTATTTAAATGTTTCTCGTTACTTTTTATTTTTTTTTATAAATTTGTTTTGCAAAATTATTTGTTTTAAAGTTTATAATTTAAAAATTTTTTAATTTGATTTTTGGACTTGTTTAATTTAACACGGTCCTGTCACGGTCGCCAATATTTTATGTGTGTACATAAAAGAAACAAAAAAGAAGTTTGTTTTTTTCCGAGAATTGTATAATAGGTTGTATTTATGCAACAAGTAGTTCTAGACTAAAAAATATAAAATTCAAGTTGTTCGATTGTTGCTCAAAAAAGTAAATTAACAAAAGAGACGTACCGTTAGGAATCTCATTTGCAGACAAAAATTTATATAAAACTTTGTACATAATATTTGTATTAACAAACGAATTGAAAATAAAATGTATTTTATAACAAACAGGCCTTTAAATGAATGCATTCAAAAAATGTACAGCATAATATACAGAAAAGGAATTTAGCTATACTTTGACTTAACATACAGGCCAAATGATTTCTTATACTATTATGGTTTTTGACTTGGCAGTACCTTTTTTCCAATTTCTTGTAGGCAAGACAAGAACCCCGAAACTCAAACGAAAAAATAATAACGATTTACTGAATTGCATTAGTAAGTGCTTTTTGTCTATAGACATAACGTTTTATTGAGATACTGAATTGGCATTTCTTGGTATTATTGCTAAAGAAAATATTTAGAACTTAGTAAATCCTCACTATTTTTATTTTGAGTGAAAAAAACAAAAGGAAATATACCTACTAATCTTTACAGCCGCATAGGCACGAAGATCTAAACGAGCCAAGAGATGTGGGTGCCAAATGATAGCAATAGCAACAAACATGAAACTAAATTTTTGTCTAACCACTGGCTAAACTCTTCATTACGGCCATTTTCACAATGTAGGATTCAACGTTAACGTGGACTTTAATGAAAAGTTTTGTATGTCGAACTTGCCGTTAAAGTCCACGCTAACTTTTAATCATACATTGAAAAGGACCGCTAAGATATGAAAAGTTGTTTTTAGTTCAAGTTACTTATATGTAGCTCTAAATTTTTTAATTTAATAACTAGAAGAAAAAAAGAAGACACGAACCCGAAGATCGAGACAAAACTAAGGAAATAATGAAAATATATGTTCAAATGTCAAGAATGGGTATGATAATTAAGAAGAGCAGAAATTGTATCTTTTAAGTTCTTGAAAAAAAGTCCCATTAAGGTGCAAAAAGTACCTTTTAAGTTGAAGCTCAGTACCATTTCTAAATTTGTATTTTCTATCACTGATACAGGTGGTAGCATAACGTCAGCTAATTATTTTTTTCTCTGCTAGTTTTGTGCAGAAGCCACGTCCAGCGCACGTAGATTTTTGGACAAGCACAAGGTATTTTGAACAGGTACCACTACGAGAACAGCTGTTTTAGTAAATATGAGAATGTGTGCGTCACACAGACAATAGATTTTGACAAATGGCTGGGAGTTTTCTATCAACAACGGGCATGTGTTAGTAAATTTGAGAGAGCTTATGAATGTGTGCGACTCACAGTTAATGGATTTGACAAATTTCTGGGGTATTTCTACCAACAAAATACATGTGTTTTTTGGTGTTCTATTTGTTTTACTCTGCAGTTACACGTTCAAGAAATTGCTTTCAAGTTGATCACACGTATTGCTTGTTAAAACTACTTTAAATTGACGCTATGACGTAGGCTGTAAGCAACTTGATAGTCAATTTTGTTTTCAAAATGCCGTCGTCAAGGAATCAACAACGAAACAGTAAAACCCGGTTATAACGAATTCTCGGTTGTAACGATCTAAGTCTAAAGTGCCGACGTTTCGGTTGCCATTTTCATACAAAAATAATTCGTAATAGCGAATTCGTAGTTCACGAGTCCTCGTTTGTATCGAACTACGCTTATTACGAACTTGTCATAGAGCGGTTTTTTTTGCTGTTTGCACAAAGTTCGCTATAGCCGAGTCTTTCTGTAATTTACTTACAATAATAGAGATCAGCTGTTTAAATTGAACGAAAAATTGAAACAAATCTTGAAAGCAAAATTGAAATCAAGTTGGTAGTCAATTTCCAATTATGTGTGTGTGTTAGTAAAAAAGTGTGAGTGTATTGAAACTTGAAACAAAAATTGAAACAAAACTTGAACGTGTAACCTCCAAGTTAGTTATGGTGGTACCTGTAATAAATATGCCTTGGACAAGCATCATCTAGTTAACAACTACTTGTCCAGAGAGCCACGCCGATGCAAAATAGTCGGCGGCGGCGGCTGAGCCAAAAATCAGTCGGCGGCGGCTGTTAGCCGGCTGGAGCCGACTATTATTAAATAAGCATAATAGGCCAATTTTTGTCGACAAAACATGAAAAAAACTCAAAAAATGGGTTATCTAATGTACATATAAAAACCGTCATATATCCGAAAATTTGTGAGTCCATAAATCACCTGTTCTGATAGCCGTAAATGCCGAAGATAACACATTTGTGGAGACTGCCAGACCAAGATTACATTTTAAGCACTGTTCATACAAATTTTTGTTAATATTTTTTAATTTTGCACTATAAAAATAATTTTTGATAGAGAAATTGTACCGAGATAGTCGGCTTAACAACTCTTAGCCGACATAGTCGGCTAACAATTTTAGCCGAAATTAGCCGCTCAAGTCGGCGGCGGCTGAACACCAATAACAATGACCGGCTGCGGCTGAGCCGCGGCTCTGAGCCGATTGGCTTCGCTCTCTGTACTTGTCTCGCTTCCTTCACTGCACGTCTCCACGAGCAATATTTATTTCCGAACATAAGAAATAACGTCGGCAGAATAACAGCACAAATATGTTCATGTACAGGCTTATGTTCTGAGCTATAGAGCACGTATTGTGGTATTGGACATAAATTGAAAAAATTCACTGTGAATGGATCGATGTTTTTTGTCTTTATTTTAGTTTATTTCATTTTGTTTAAAACTATTTTACTTTAATTTGCTTTATTTTATTTAAAAAATAATGTATTTTCACCACTGCTACAAGTTTCTTTTGTTTAATTCACTCAAACAACAAATGCCGATAACATTTGACAGCTTATGTTCAACATTATTTCTTGAACATAAGTTTGAACAATTATGTCGCAATTTATTTGCAAATAAATGTTTCTGCGGTCCACACGTGAACATATGATGTTGGAAATAGAATTTGACAGATGAGAACATAATTATTTCCAAGTTTATTGCTCGTGGAGACCCCCAGTCAGTTCTTCCTCCAAAAAAACAATTAAAATTGACGAAGCCGATAAAATCGGCGCAGCCAATAAAGTCGGCTTCCAAATAAGCCGCCGACGCGACGATAGAATCGACGGCGGCATGAATTATGAATTTTAATCGGCGGCGCGACTTGCCGCCAGTTGCGCCGACAAGACTTGCTTCTCTGATTCCAATTACATCGTCTTTTAATTACCAAAAGTAAATTTTCTGACGCAGGGCTGTTACCAGAACCAGACTTCCTATCTTCTGTGCTATCTTTGAGTTAGACACGTCTTCTCTATGATATATATATTTTTTTAATTTTAGTGCGTTTTAGCACAAATAGAAAAAACCATGGAGTAATATGTAAACACATTCAGACTTATAAGCCGTGGCCTTTTTATCGGTGGCGGCGTTTACGGCAATGACTCGGCTTGCTCCAAGGTCACAGTTAAGGTAGATCTATAAGGTATACTTATCGGCGAATTGATACAACAACGCAACTTTGTTGGGAATTGTGCTGTCAAAAAAATTGCTTCAAATTTGATAAAGAAAAACGAAGCTAAAAATTTAATTGTCTTCATGATGTATATATTTCTTCTTTTTTAAATAACTAAAACAAAATTTTAATTAAATTATTAAAACGGGGACTTAAAATAATTTGTTGTGATCACTACACATCTATCGGCATTGGTTTTGATTAAGAAGCAGGCAGAGAATGTAAAATTAGTTAGTTTTTATTTAGATCAAGGCAGAGGAAGTAATTTTGTTGGGACTTGGCCCATAGGTTACGTTCTTAACTTGCATAAACCACCATAAAACACTGCAACCAAAGATATTTAACTTTTCTCAAATGCAAAAATAAATGAAGGTAAGATTAAGTGAAGTAAACAAAATAAGAAAAATTTTTAATGGGGTTAAGCCAACACAAGATTAAAAATTACTATCCTCTATTTAACGACATCATGCCTGCAAATAACACATGCTTATCTTCGTGGAGCATCTAGGAATCTATATTTGTTATTAAGAAACAACACGGTGGCAGATGTTGCGGAAGGTGTTGGCATCAAAGTCCAACGTTAATGCAGAAACAACGACAAAGGTGTTCTGTGCATAACATTTTTGTCATATATGTATTTTAAGGCGGCTTGTTTAGTTAAGGGATTTGCTTGCAAGTTTTTTACCCCCATCCAAAAAAGGTGTGTTATAAGTTTAAAGTGTGTCTGTCTGTTGCTTCCTAGAGCCGAAACAGCTGGACCAATTATATTACATTTTTTTGTGTTCGAATGGTGACTTGATAGAGAGTATTTTTAGCTATGCTTGAAGATATCATCTTTTTCTGTGAAACCGCAGCTCCCAAACCGATGCATCGATTTTAATATAGTTTCTTCGATTTAGGTGAAATATTCACGATTTTTACATTAGCGTGTCATGTGTTTGTGCGGAAATTTAAGAAATTGATATGCATTAAATGAATGAATTGAACCCATGCACGTTCCCTGATTCAAAGACGTTTTTTTTCGTGTAAATAGAAAACATAAAATATTGCAGCTTGGATACGAACCATGTCGTTCTGCCTTAAGACATGCTCTCTACAACTGAACTATTATCTTCTCCTTTTATGAAAATGTGTTAATTATATGCTTTAATCTCGTTTTTGCATTCCTTTTTCGGTGAATATTTTAAGGTTTAGTCTGGCAACGCTATGAATAGCACGTGAAAAAATTTTATGTCTGTGCAAAAAATTCATAAATTTCTTAAAAAGTTCAGTGAAAAATACTTTAAAGTCTAAATTTAACACTACATGCTTTAGTTGAACAAATCTATATAAAATATTTGCTCACCTTCTTGCATCTGAATAAAAATAAGAAAAAAGTAATCATTCTCGCGAGTTAATAAGTAGTTTAGTTAACATAACCTAACTTTACTTCGGATCATGGCACTCAAATGTGGTATTTGTTCTTCTAATTGTAAAAAAGCGGAGCCGATTGTCTGCGTTCTCTGCAACTCTTACCGACACACTGCCTGCATTCTGAAAGAAGCACCAACTAGTAATCAATCAGCATTGGAAAATATTGAAAAGAATAAACCTGCGTTCTCATTTGGTTGCAAATCATGTTTCAGTGCTTCATGCTTGAACCCTATGGAAGCGAAGATGGAAGCTGTTGAAAAACAACTATCTGACCTAACAAGCATAATCAAGGAGAGTGTTACATCGCAGCTTGACTTTATTAAGTCCGATCTTGCAAAAACCTTGGACAACAACAAAAAGTTTGAAAAAGAAACTAGTTCTAGAATTGTAAAGCTGGAAGGTGAAAATAATTTTCTACGGAGGCAATTTAACAGACCTGATATAATAGTCAGTGGCCTACCAGCATACCTTCAGACGCCAAATCTACTTTCTACAGCAATATCTATAGCCAAGGCATGTGAAGTGGATATTGTTGAATTCGATATCAACTCTTGTGTGTGGGTTCGTAATAAGTCAGCTGTCTTAATTAAATTTAACAACACGTTCAAAAGAGACTCAATCATAAAAAATTATAGAGCCAAATATGATTTGAAGCTAAAAGATGTATTGGAGACTGATATTGATAAAAGGATCTACCTAAATGATCATCTAACACCTTCCGAGGCTAAGCTTCACTACATTTGCCGGGGCAAGTTGAAATCCAGTGAGATTAAAAGTTACAAAATCTTGTACACTAATTCAGTAAGTGTAAAACTCACTTATCCAAACAAGGATGAGGCTACTCTAACCCTAATGGATTTGATTGTAGACCATCATGTTGGGTATAATCTGGTATTTTGATATTCTCATTACTTTTGTAAATATGTATGTATATATATATATATATACATACAAAATGTTGCTCTTATAGCTTCTTTCTTTAGGTTTTATTTAAACCGTATCATCTACTCTATTTTATTTTGTTTTTGTACTAAACACATATTAATATTAATTCACATGTAATTATTTCACTAATTTTATATTAATAATTTCAAGAATTTATCATGTATAGACATATATATATATATATATATATATATATATATATATATATATATATATATATATATATATATATATATATATATATATATATATATATATTATATAAGAACATTGTACATATCGTTGCTTTAGTTTGCAGGGGCCTTGTCTAACATACAGGAAGTTTTGAACTTTGAGACGGAAAGCGTGATAGAAAAGTGTGGGAGAGCTTATGTATGTGTTTGGTACTGTGAGAAATGTAGGATAGGATCCAGCCTACATGTTTCATAGTTCTTGAGAGATGTATATGATACTCTTTTGTACTTCTATTTTTAGGTTTTGTGTCTCAGACTTGAAGTTTGGTGTATGTTGGATGCGCCTTTTGTAGATTGAAGCAGCGATATGTTTTTGAAATTTCTTTTTCTTTTTTTTAATTATTCTTTACTTTTCTAAATTCAGCTTTATTATCTTTTTTAATTTACTTATACACATACATATGTATATATATTTATAAAACAAACTTCCATCCATTCATATTTTTATGATTATGTTATCTTTTTTATTTGTCCATCAGTTTCTTTATATTTTCATTTTCTAAACAGAAGTTTAAAGAGTAATTATGTACCCGGCAAACAGTTTAAACACGATGGCACCGACTAAATGGGTAATTACTAGGGTGATCGATTATTCGAAAACTTTCAGAAACCGGTTTTCGAATAGTTCGACTTTTTGAAATTTTAGAAAAACCGGTTACGGTTTTTAAAATTCAGAAAAAACCGGTCGACCGGTTTTTTTGTGAGAAAATTATAATGCAAAACTTTTGATTTTAATTTGCTTTAAAAAAGAGTTAACAGTTGATGTAAATACTATCCGCATAAAAACATAACTTTGAATATAAGGCCAAGTTCCTATCCAAACATTTCGGCCGTTAAAAGTACTGAGATCAAAATGAGGGTCAAGTTCTTGATAAGTATGATACCATCTAACTTCTAAGCTAACTGGGAAACACTTTCCCCATAATTCTTCCCAATATTAGAAATGAAAAAAAAAATTTTGCAAATAGCAGGTTGCCTAAAAATGAGATGGTATTGTACCTATCAAGAACTTGGTCTTCATTTTGATCTCAGTACTTTTAACGGCCAAAACTTTTTGATAGGAACTTGGCCTTATTTTCTCATTAATGTTTTTGTGCGGATCTGACATCTATTTTTTAATTCCTTGTTTGGTACAACACTATAATTTCCATCGCTATAATTTCTTAATTGCGCATTATAGTGCCCCTGATATGCGGCACGCCTTCCCATTACGTGATCACCACAGTTTTTTCTTACTAAAAAGACCTTTCCATGAGGATTTACAATCAAGATCCGAAAAATTTTTATTCCACACATATAGGGGGAGGAAGCCTAGAGCACAGATTTACATTTTTTCCTTTTCTTGTTTATTTCTTGACATTAACGCAACAAGTATTTTTTGTCTATGATGGATGTCGAACTCTATATAAAATAAAAAGCTTGATATAAATTCTAACATCACAAGGTCAATTTAATTCGCCCCTGCTACCATCTTATAAAATTAGTTCACCTTAATTGCATGCTTCAGTAAATGCTCTTGAACAAAAATACTTAGGAAAATCAACAGTAAAAGTTCATCAAGTTTTATTTTAGTAAAAACTAATAAAATATACGAATCGAAAAGTATTAGACTGCGCCGGTTTTTAATTAAAAAAAAACCGGACTATTCGACATTCGAAAAATCAACATTTTGAAAAAACCGACAACCGTATTGCGGAAAAAACCGGTTGTAAAACCGAGTCGATCACCCTAGTAATTACTTATTACTTATGTGGCTTTTACTTCGTCTACTTTCAGACCATGCAGGTCTTGTTGATTCGTGACATCACAAGCAAACACAACAGTCTCTACTAGTGGCAATGTTTACCATTTCCGATACTTTTCTGCGGGTGCCCTTATGATACCACAAAATGACAACAAAAGAAATGACAAATGTGTACTCAGCATTATTATAGTCTTACTGTTGAAATGTTTCCTACTTTTGCATGAATACACACAATGGAACGAATGTTGCGTTCTTTACATTACGAATTATAAACAGAGTTTCATGAGTCGATGGAAGTGCATATTGTTTCTCTTCCCTTCTTGAGTACAAGGTGGGTGACTAATCAGTTGGGACTTCCATCGTCTGAACGTAAACTTCTCATTTTTGGTGTACTTATGGTAATGTTTCTAACGTAACAATTTTGTCAAACATTTCTTATTTATGAACTATTAATAATTATTTATAATTTTTATTAATTTTAATGGTAGTTCAACTGTCTACCGGCTATATTACATTTCTCTATTGCCGAACAATTGTATTAACTACTAAATATTCAATTCAATGTTTTCTTTCTTAATTTCGTCAATCTCTTTTAGTAAAGTATCAATCTCAGATGAGTAATTCCTCATGGTGTTATTCAGCGGATCAATCATCTTAAGATCCTGAACGTCTTTGAAAAGGTGATCCTTAAAATTGTAGTGCTATACAGAACTCCATTCTTGATGTGATGTCAGAATAGTACGTCCTACTCTTGCTTTGCATCCAGCTCCTAGCGTTATAATCTCTTGCATCGGTAACTCAACTATCTGCTGAGTTACAGTTGAACACTCTGAAAAGCCAGGTACCCTTCTCATGAAGTTCCAGCCATACACTTTCAACCTCTCTTCTATCATAAGAACAATGATATGCATTTGTTGGCTTTAATGAAGCCAATTCACAAGAGTTGTCATTCGCATTCTCCCAAGCCCAGTTACCCTTGCACAGGTATTCATCATCATCATCATTTTGGCACTTGTTTAGCACTGATTGGGAAATAAAATTATAAGCATCTGTTTGATAGTTGTATACTAAAAACTGCTGTCGTGTAACGGCTTGAATTTTTACACCAACCATTGTTTAGAATTGGGAGCGGTAAAATACTGTATACATCGGAAGACTGTTTCTCCAATAATGGGATCTTAATTTCGATAACCAACTTCCCATCTATGAACACTCCTTTTGCTGTTATTAGCCAATATATCGATTGTAGAGTGACTTCTTTCGTTTTTCCCGGCAGACGCAATGTTGATGTTAGCTGCTCCTTAATCTTAAATACTACTTAAATAAGCAGTATTTATGATCTGGCTTATATTATTTATCTTCGCATTAATTTTTCTGAACTGCATGCTTACTTCCTCAGTGGATCTCTTTAATATGTTGATTGTTGATTCAACAACCGATGTTTGCCTTTCAACAAGATGTTTTATATTATGCTCCTTCTCTAACACTACTCGCATATTCTCTTCGAGCAATTCTCTATCTTGAGCATCCATCATTCCAAAAAGCACATGATAGAATGACCCAACAAATTCAAAAGGTGCTCTTCGCTTTCGATGTGCAAATAATTCATCGTTCACTTCTATGATATTCAGCCTTTCTTCAATACCTTTCAGCACGATGCCGCACTGATCTTCAAACTGACGCAATTCATGGCACAAGGATTCGCACTTGCCCAGCGAAACTTCTACTTGATTCACAGTTGTAAAATAGGCATCCATATCGTAATAGGCAACTAAACTCCATGACGACGCTATACGATTCATCACGCCTATCTTTTCCAAATACATTATAGTTCCGTCGCCAAGCTTTTTTATCATTTTTTCAAAATTAACTTCTCGACTTGTAGAACTAACCAGCGTCATCAACATTAATATTACTAATCAGAAGAGCTTCCAGGTATTACTCGATGATTTTAGCGGCCTGGTGATGTAACATCCCCGTGATGTCTTAAAATCCTTTTTACCATTCTTTTCTTCTATAGACTACAAAGGACAAAGCTTATGAATTGGTCGCTTCAAAATCCCACTACCTGAACTTTTCCATCTTTACCTTCATGGGTTTCTAAAACTCTACCCAATGGCCATCTCGAAGGAAATGCTGCTTCATCTTTTATTATCACTATTTGATTCGATACCAGATTATTCTTCTCACTGCGCCATTTATACCTGTTTTGCAATGTGACCTTGATTGCGTGGAAATGAATAAATAAAACAATTGGTATTAGGTTCAAAAATAAGAAGTATTCTCAATTTATTTATATTACCTTTTTTGATTTGGGTTTACAGAAGATTTGTATGCGTAGCAACGAACGAACTTTCCAATAATAATGAACAAAAAATATATCTAAATACTGTAGCGAGTGCAATGTTTAATATAAGACCGTTAGCGGTTTATTCGTTGGAATCTATGTAAAACCTCCAACACAAAGATGAAAAAAAGAGGAGTAATAAATCCCAACGAATTACCAACCAGTAAGAGCGAAAATTATATTATTTGAAATTGAACTTAAACATTGCCGGCCACCTTGCATCATCGAAGTTGTTGCAAACAAAATAACTTAAAAACAAGCAATATATACAACAATTTTGAACTTAAAGAAAACTATATTTATTTACAATTCATTTTTTTTTGTTTTTTTTTTTTTAATTTTTTTCCTTTTTTCATAAAACAATGTGAAACCAGATAAACTGGCAGAATTTCCCATAGAACAAAGTCTATGGGATGTAGTTTTCTGCAGACTACATACTGCCCCCATGCGGGTAGGGTTTTTAAAAACCAAATATTTGTTTCCTTAAAAAGGAGACTGGCCAGAAATGACCCAACCAAATATGGTGTATTGAGCCAAAGGGAACCCCGGGTTCGAATATATTCGAGGTTTCAATATATGTGGCGCAACCTCTGGGCCTATAACAAGAGCTACTCTACTTGAAATATTAAAGCTGGGGTCTGCTAATTGCATACCCGCGAAGTGCTCTTTGATGGCATTCGAAACGGTCTGTACCGGCGTATGAATTCCTTTCATCTTTTTTACCTTCACTGTTAGACCAATCTGTTGTGATGAGTCGTATATAGAGCTGACCTGCACGCACGAAATACGCTCTTTGTCCATAGAAGACACAGGCAGTTTGAGAGTCTTGACTAGACTTTCACAAATATAGCTCATAATACAACAGAGGTCTATAACAGCTCGCACAGGGATTGACTTATTAGCCACCTTCAAATAGACCTTAACTGTCGGCGAAAAGGTAATCATGTGCCGAATTGGTAAACTGGATGCTAAGGGCAATGTAATCTGTTTGGCATCTTGTGGTTGCTTCTTTTTCAAAGAGGCATGAGCGTTTGAATGCAGCATAGAATGATGCTTGCCTTTACATTTTTTACATTGGCCTTGACTCTTACACACACGAGAAACATGGTCATGCGACAAGCACCGAGAACAGTAATTGTGTAACAGGACCATGCGTAATCTCTTTTCGAATGCCATATTTTGAAAAACGCGGCAGGCCGATAGTTGATGCCGTTTGTTGCAGATTCTACAAACGACGACTGCTTTTCGCTCAATATTCGAACCCGAATTTGCCTTGACACCTGACACAGGGTCAGGATTTGACGATGACGATGGGGCTACTGGAGCCGTGACAACGGTAATGACAGCGGTGTCAGAATGCGTATCATCCTTTACGTTGGGGGCATCCGGAGCCGGTAGGTCAGACGGAGATTTTTCCATGTCCTGGACCTCAGGCGAAGAATCTTTTTCGGCAGCCTTAGCCTCCACCTCCATCACTTCCTCATAATCCTCTAATAAGGCATCTTCGAATTTTTGGGCGAGAGATTCCATGTTACTAGGAAATAATGAAGGTTAACAAAGTTTTATTTTTTTATTTAACAAGTCAATATGACCAGTTTTGTAATGGGTCGCTTAACAATTCCATTTTCTGTGCGTATGTCCGCGACGCGTACGTGATTATCACTTCCTGGATAAGTACGAATGACTCTGCCTAATTTCCAAGAAGTCGGAGAAAGTTGCTCATTCCGAATGACTACTAAATCCCCTACAACAATATCACGCTCAGGATATTTCCATTTATATCGCTTGTGTAAATTAGATAAATACTCATCTTTCCATCTGAGACAGAAATGTTGAGCAAATGCTTTAATTTTTCGATACCTATTCACTATACTAATCGGAGATTCCAAAATAGATGGCTCTGAAGGAGCTAGAATTGGAGATCCTATCAAAAAATGACCTGGAGTAAGAGCCACAGGTTCATTAGGATTATCACTCATTGGGCAGAGCGGACGAGAATTAAGGCAAGCCTCTATTCGTGCAAGGACGGTAGAAAGTTCTTCAAAAGTATATTTAGTTGATTGAACCTCTTTGCGAAAGTGAAGTTTGAAGCTTTTAACTCCCGCTTCCCACAAACCTCCCATATGGGGAGCACCAGCAGGAATGAATCGCCACGAAAGACCGTTAATTCCAAACGTAGAACACATCCTAGCTCGACTCTCAGCCAAAAATGTTTTAAATTCCCTTTCTAGTTCTCTAGAAGCCCCAACAAAATTTGTACCATTATCGGAAAATATGGTATGCGGGCAACCACGTCTCGAAACAAATCGATTAAATGCCGCTAAAAACCTATCCGTTGTCAAATCTGACGTGACCTCTAAATGAATTGCTTTAGTAGAAAAGCACACAAAAATACAAACGTATGCCTTTAGAATCTGACTTGATCTAGCTCCTGAACTTTTCATATCAAATGGACCGGCAAAGTCCACACCAGTGTTAGTAAACGGTCGATCCAAAGTAGTCCTTTCCGGAGGCAGAGCTCCCATGATTTGACTACATGAGCGTTTACGATCAAGTACACAACGTTTGCATCTATTGATAATCATTCGAACTAATGTTTTTAGCCTAGGAATCCAATACTCGATTCTTAAAATTCTAAGCATCAGCTGATTTCCACCGTGAATGGAAATTTTATGCACAAACTCAGTTAAAAGTACTGTGAATTGACAAGAGTAAGGCAACAATATAGGATGCCGTTCAGTATAAACTAATGAAGGTGATTTAGCTAACCTACCATTAAGTCGCATTACTCCTTCCTTATCTAGAAATGGATTTAAGCACAATAGAGAACTTTTTGAAGAAAGAGGTCTCTTAGCTGCAAGACACTTATACTCATCAGCAAAATGAACTTGTTGAGCGATAATTGCTAAACGCATTTTTACCTCTTTAACTTCTACTTCTGACAAAGTATGCGATGTATATGAATGACAGCCTTTGTGGACTGTATGTGTATTTTTTAAAAATCTAAATATATAGGCTGTCACTCGAAGGGCGCGATCCAACGAAGAAAATCTCTCTAAAATATCCTCATAATTTGTAAAAAGTGAGGCATGAGATTTAACAGCACGTGCCTCAAGATCTGTGTCAAGTAGAGTAAGATTTTGTAGATTCCAAGAAGATTTGTTATCACGAAGCCAATGTGGCCCTTGCCACCAAAGATCACAATGTGCTAAGACAGATGGTGCAACGCCACGACTTCCTAAATCAGCAGGATTATCTTCTGATTTCACATGGTGCCAATTATGACTACCGACAATTTCTTGAATCTTACAAACTCTGTTCGCAACAAATGTAGTCCAAGAACTGGCATCTTTTTTAAGCCAGGAAAGGACGATCGTAGAATCAGTCCAACAATAAACTTGACGAAGAGGCACGTCAATCTCACCTAGTACAGTTTTTAAAAGCTCTGATGCTAAAACAGCACCACAAAGTTCTAGACGAGGTATAGAAATCGTTTTAATGGGTGCAACCTTAGTCTTACACGTCAATAAATGGGTAAATATCTCATTATTTGGGGTTTCAATGCGAATATATATCACCCCCGCGTATTCCTTTTCCGAGGCATCAGAAAAAACATGAAGCTCAACAGAGGACTCAAGTTCATAGTGAACCCATCTAGGTATTTGTATATTGTTTACGTCGTGATAAGAGGCAACAAAGTTTTCCCATTCAGCTTTCGTTGAAGGTTTAATAGAATCATCCCAATTTATATTATCTTGCCAGACTTTTTGCATAATAATTTTTGCAACTATAATTACCGGTCCTAGCCAACCCACGGGATCAAATAGTTTTGCGATAATGGACAAAACTTCCCTTTTGGTATAGTTAGATCGCAACGTAATTGGATCCACCTTAAAATAGAACACGTCTAAATGAGCGTTCCACTGAAGTCCCAGTGTTTTGGAACTACTTGACTCAACAAAAGTCAAAAATTGATCATCGATTAAATAATCAGGGGGAAGATCCGCTAAAATTGCTTTTTTATTCGAAGTCCATTTTCGAAGTTCAAATCCTGCGGATGACAAAGCTCTTCTGAGTTGATCACGAGCGATCAACGCAGTGGTGACATCATGAGTCCCTGTTAATACGTCGTCAACGTACATACCTTTTCGTAGAATATTTGAGGCGAGGGGAAACTCAGTTTCACAATCGTCAGCCAACTGTAGCAAAGTACGAATAGCCAGATAGGGCGCACAATTGACACCGAACGTGACCGTTTGTAATTCATACTCCTTAACTTCCTCCGTAGGAGAATTTCTGAATAAGATGCGTTGAAAAGGAGTATGTGCCTTATCTAGTTTGATCTGTCGATACATTTTTGTAATGTCACAATTAAAAACGAATTTGAAAAATCTCCAACGTAGAATTAAAAGTACTAAATCAGTCTGCAGAGTTGGTCCTACATACAGACAATCATTTAGACTATTACCGTTAGAAGTCTTGTTCGAAGCATTAAAAACTACCCTTAATTTTGTAGTTTTGCTTTCTAATTTGAATACTGGATGGTGGGGTAAATAACAGGATAAAGGTGAAGAATCCTTAGTTACAGACTTCATGTGACCTAAAATTAAATATTCCCTAACCACGTCATCATACATTTCCTTAACTGAAGGCTTTCTTAATAAAGATGTCTCATTCCGTATGAATTGCGCCATAACATTGGCTTTAGACGAGCCTAAAGAAAATTTTTCAGGAAATTCTGACTTAAATGGTAAAGTCACTATATAACGTCCATCGATGTCGCGACGAGTGGTATTTTTATAATTATTTTCACAAAATAAATCGTATTGAGACATTATCTTCCGCTTCGGCGTTTCCTCTAGTTCCCAAAATCTAGTCAAATTCTGATTCAAATTGTCTTCTTCAGAAAATTCAACCCTAGTGGAATAAACTTGCAATGAAGATTGCTGTATAGGGCCCGTAATAAGCCAGCCGAATATGGTCTTTTGAGCTAATAATGACCCTAGCACATTTTTCCGAATCTCGCCCATAATTATAAGTGGATATAAATCAGCACCTAATAATAGATCAACCGGCCTACAATCGAAAAATTGAGGATCTGCTAAACGTAAATTTGGCAGAGTTTTTCTATGTTCATCATTTAGAATAAATGATGGTAAATTGCCCGAAATACTTGGTAAAACAAGTGCAGTAGTTGTCAACTGAATAGAAGAATCCAAAGGAGAGCCTATGTCAATCGAACAAATTTTCGTGGAAGTGGCAGAGACCGTTTGGTTTACACCTGAAATTTTGGCATTCGTAGAATGCGCAGAAATTTTTAAACGATTCTGTAAACATTTAGAAATAAATGAAGTTTCTGAAGCAGGATCAATAAGGGCTCGAGCTGGATACGTAGTACCCTGGTGACGTATATTCACCATTGCTGTCCCTAATAATACAGTTCGATTCTGTGCAGAATGAAATACTTGCCGATTGAAGGGGGCTGACGAACTAATTCCGCGATAGGTAGAAGGTACTTCATCCTGTCTAAGTGTGGAATTAGCTTGTTGTGAAACAACACCCGCGTTGGAAACGGTATTTGAATCTCTATTATGAACTTCTGTAGAAATTATATTTTTATGTAATAAAGTATGATGTCTTCTATTACAATTCGAACAACTATGAACGCTATTACAATCTTTAACTTCATGTGTGCGCGATAAGCAATTAACACAGCAATGAAATTTTTTGACTGTCGAATATCTTTCCGAAATTGAAAGATTTTTAAATCGCTTGCAATCTCGCAAATAATGATTAGTATTCTTGCAAAGTACACAAGAATTCGAGGACGATGTGTTAGTATAGTGAGTTTTCACCTTTTGACTTGATTTCCTTTTATCCTGTGGCGTTTCTCTTATATCACGTAGACATTCTAAAGTTTGAATCCTTTCCGTAAGAAAGGCATCCAAATCTTTCCAAGAAGATAAAACAAATTTATCTCTTATACTTTGTTCCCATAAGGTGACAGTGCAATCAGGTAATCGCTGAATACAAAGAAAAACTATAATAGGATCCCAATTTTCAGTTGAAACTTCATAAATAGACATAGCAGAAAGACAACTATTTATACCTCTTTGTAAATTCTTGAGACCCGTATAAGTTTCTTTTTCCACTGTAGGGAGACCAAAAAGTACTTTGAGCTGATCATAAGCATCCTTGAGGTTTTTCCACGCTTAGTCAAAACCTTGATTTGTAAGAGGACATTTCGAAACGATTTCTTTTGCTTCACCGCTAGTTTTTCGCAACAAATGACATAAACGCTCAATGTTACTAAGTCGTGAACTATTTATGTAAAGCGCGGTAAATAAATCCCTAAAAGTAGGCCATGAAAGATAATCACCATCAAACATGTTAACGTCGCAGGGAGGTAAGGTTAAAGCATGGCTTTCAGAATTTGTTGAAATGGCCGAAGCTGCCACATTAACTTTTTGTTCCTGTTCCAACGCCCGTTTCTTACCATTTATTTTTCCTAAACATGTGATGTATGATGTGTAAGTGGCTCTATATTTAGCAATAATTACTTCAGCATCATTATTCGTACTTTTAGAGGGTTTCACGGAATCTAAACAGTCATCGTAAATGAGCTTAACTTTCTCCCATAAAAGTCTCAATTCTTCAGCGTGAAGCTCTAGAGTATCAACTGTATGAACTTCATTATCAATGTCATTAAAACAAGCCTCGAATCCGATAAGAGCGTCCGAAGATCTAGTAAATTTAGTAAGTGCAGTAATCGACATTATGTTCTTCTTTAGAAACTTACAAGAAATGCAAAATGTTTATATGTTTATGTACACTTAAAAAAAACGCTTGCACCTTAATTTCAATGAAAATAAATAAAATTTCTATTAAATTTCAACAAATCTGTATTTAATTCAATATACGTATTAAATTAAATAAATCTTAATGAAAATAAGAATTTATATTTATTTCAAACGTATTAATAGTCAAACTGACCGACCGTAGGGTGTACTTTATAAGTTCAAGAAGAAGAATTTGCTTTGTGTGTGAATGTATGTATTATATACTTATGTATATACATATATTAATAACTATGTAGATAGTAATTAATAATATTCACAACACAATAACACCGCACTAATTTCTTGCACTTGATAATTGTTTTTTATTGTATTTAATTTATCCGAAAACAAATTAATTTAATTCAGATTATACTTTTAATGACTTTTGATATAATTTTAATTTTTCACATAAACAAACGCACCGTAGGTTTTTCACGTAGTGAAAGAAGATAAGATAAAACAAACGTAAGAAAAATGGAATTGCAAGACAATTTAAAATGCACAACTATGTACATATGTATATATATGTATGTATAAATATATACTTATATATATATGTATATGTGTGTGCTCTTTTACTTTTTACACAAATCAATTGGCAATATGTTTTAACACAATTGTTTGAATTATTCACTTTTAAAAATCCACTTTATTTTTTAAAATTCAATACATACGCACCTTTTTTCAAATAAGTTTTTATTTTTAAATGTACTTAGTGTAGTTATAAGTAGTGTACGGGTATTCCAATTTACTTTGAATTTTGCAAAGATGGCGGCCCTTTGAATAAAATTTAAAAAACTTATTAATGCTTTGTTGAATCTTTTTTTTTGTCAAATTATCCGGCTCGTGGGACCAAAATGATTGCGTGGAAATGAATAAATAAAACAATTGGTATTAGGTTCAAAAATAAGAAGTATTCTCAATTTATTTATATTACCTTTTTTGATTTGGGTTTACAGAACAAACTTTCCAATAATAATGAACAAAAAATATATCTAAATACTGTAGCGAGTGCAATGTTTAATATAAGACCGTTAGCGGTTTATTCGTTGGAATCTATGTAAAACCTCCAACACAAAGATGAAAAAAAGAGGAGTAATAAATCCCAACGAATTACCAACCAGTAAGAGCGAAAATTATATTATTTGAAATTGAACTTAAACAGACCTAATATTCATTCTTCCAACGCTGCCAGAAATCTTTCTTAATTTTCTGAACTAGTTTCCATCTATCTAGTGATCCTATGCTACGTTCATTAACAATTTGAGGATTTTCACTATTTAACTTTGGCTGATCTAACAATGTGTCAACCAAGTTGTCAAATAACGTTCTTTTGTTCTCATAGCGCCTTCTCAACATTTCTAGCATGTCATCATAATTATCTTCTGTACAATAAAAATGTGAAACCAACTTTGCAGCGTTCCCTTTTAGCAGACTTTTCAATCGCTGCATTTTTTCTGCTTTTGACAGATATCCATTTTTATGAATTAATGTATCGAAGGGGTCATAAAATGAAGACCATTCGCTACTTCCGTCTTCAAAGTAAGGAATTTTTATTTCTTGTAGTTTTGGCGGCATGAATTGTTGTTTTTCATCTTCTTTTATTTGAGCTTTAATAGTTCTAAGAGAATCAAAATATAATCCGATTGTTCTGTTGTTACTACTCTCTGCTTCTTGACTCTTTCTTACAGTATCGTTGAAGCTTTTCTGAATACTATTAAATCTGAAATCTAGTTCTTTTTCTAAGATTTCTGGGAGCTTGTTAAACTTGATAATCGATATTTCATCCTCCATGAAATTTCTAAACTCTTTTGAATTTTCAAGGAAAACACTGATCTCATAGTTACCTACTGATAGAATTTCACCGGCTATGGTGCTTTCTTCTCGTGAACCACCTTCGCTAGCTGAAACCCTTTCTTCTAATTTTCCGGCTGCTGAAATGGAGTCATCTTTTGACACATCTTCAATTTGCATACCGCGAATTTTCATTACTATTGCTTCAATTTCAGAATAATAGTCAATTTCAAAATAACTGCCATCCTTTATGCCGGCTTCCACCAACCTCTTATGATTGCTGTGAAACTCTAGCCAATAGCTGTCAACCAGTCATTTTGTTTCCACAATTTTTGTCTGCCGCATCAGTCCTGATTTAATTTTATTGATATAGGCTTCCATTGTACCTCCTATTTCTCTTTGTCTCTTCAACAACATTTTGATGGTTTCTTGATTCATTGTGAAAAGGATTTCAATTAACTTGCACTGATTCTATTAATTTTAAACTTCGGAGGACCAACTATGTTCAATATTCAAACATATATTTATTACTAACCGACTAGGAAAAATTCAGCATCCCTTAACTAATGAAATTATTTATATCTTAAGATATATTGATAAGTAACCTTAATAAACATTTCTAAATTTCTATGTTCAATTATCTTTGAACATATGTAAATCCGTATGAATTTTATGACTCGAAGGTAATAAAAGCTAATTATCGGGTATGTTCTGTATTTCATGTGGAATTATCAAAGCATTGTTGTTATAAATATTAATATACAACAACAATGCTTTGATAATTCCGCACATTCCGCACATGAAATACAGAACATACCCGATAGTTAGCTTTTATTATTTGTGGAAACAAAACGACTGGTTGACAGCTATTGGCTAGAGTTTCACAGCAATCATAAGAGGTTGGTGGAAGCCGGCATAAAGGATGGCAGTTATTTTGAAATTGACTATTGTTATATAAAATACAAAATAACGTATTTTAAGAAAATAAAATAACCTTTGTGTTGATTAACTATGATAAATTTTTTATACATCACTCTTTTAATTTTAGGCTAATAAATAAACAACGGTTTTACGTTGTCCTGTAAAGTTATGTAATTTACTTTATTGACGATGAAACAATTTTATTATTTTACAAATGTAATAGTCTTTTATTGTTTATGAATAAATGAATAAATTATACAACTAATTATAAATATGTATGTTATTTTGTAAAATTAATGAATAAAAATAAACTGTGGACACTGAAAATAAACATGCAAAATGAAAGCTATCTGCTACATTATCATTATTTTTTTGAGCGTTCTTAAAAGAAAGTTTTTTTTTTGTATATGCAATGTTCACATTTTAGGTATTTTCTTCAGTTTATTCAAATGATTTACAATTTGAATTTAATTAATCTTTTGTAGCCCATAATTCTTTGTTTCTCCTTTTGGACCCTGAGGCGCTTGTTCAAGTGGCGAACTCGGAAATGGATTCTACATTTAAAAAAGAATTGCTTCACTTTCCCGGGTAGATCAACATATATGCTTGCCTTGATCAGGTGTTGACGAAGGTTGCAGCAGTGGGAAATTCCCAAACCATTTACCCGGCTGAAAATTTCTTCCAAAAAATTTATCTTGCAAAGAAATGTATTTGATGGTTTTACAAGAGAGCCCTGCGACACCTGATCGACCCATGTGAACGAATTTTCATGACATTGATATTCTTCAAGATTTAGCTTTCGAACCATATATCCCGATATATATTCTAAAGCATCCTCTTGAAGAATGCCGATGTAATCTAAATTCGTTTCATCTGAGCCTGGGAGTACTTCCTTGTTATGACACACAGGTAAAGACTGTTCAAGATAGGATGTGCTTTGTGTTAGGATTTCGTCATTGTCTACCAAATTTGTTGCGACATCTAAGCTGAAGCTTGTAGGCTCCAACCACTCTGTTGAATCTGTCTCAACATTGCCATTGCCACTGAGATGCTCCGTATTACGTGCTAAAATTAAAATATTTACATATATTATGTATAGTATATAATATGTATTGTACATAAACATCAAATAGTAAACTATTGAAAATTTACCTAATACGTATTTCCGTAGCCTATATTTAAAATCTTGCTGAGAGGGATGGTCATTTAAACCGCCCTTGCTACGTATAGCACCAAAGAAATGCTCCGGCACATCTTGATTAAGACGACGGGTTACAATGTAAGTCATTTCGTACTTCTTAGTGTATTTGTGGAGCATTTCTAAAGCACTATTTGTTATAAGAACACCTTTTTGAAAAATTTCCAATGTCTTTTTATTTGGCACAATTGATTCGGACATAAGTTTGTTCATTTTTTTCAAGGTTTGTTGCTGGTTTTGCAAAGCAATGCCATATGGTTGCTTGGGGAAATAGAGTTCGCCTTGAAGCTATTTTATATTAAAACCACATAGCTTACCTTTCCAGGGTATCCAAAGGTGCGTATTGACTACGTCAAACCAATCGTTTACATGCTTAATAAAATCAGCCGTATTTTGTGCATTGTAAATGTCCAATCGCAAGGAATAGCATCTGCGTATTGCATTAGCAGTTGTATTTGAAAACAACTGAGCTGCCAATTTAACTTTTTGCCTTCCTAAAATGATTTAATTTATATTAAAATTATATATTTAAACATTTGTATGTGTAGTTGTTTACATACCAGTTCCTTTGACCGTAAGATGATCAGTTTGTATGTGATGGATGTGTCGTACCTATTTGTAAACTTTATCAGATCTGAAATAGTGCGGGAAGTTAGCAATGCGGGGCGTCGGCGAAAGCAAAAACCGTTTCCTGTGGATTTCCAGAATGCGGAGGCCATGGTTTTTCTAATAGGACAATAGTTTACAAAAATTATAAACGAACAAGAATTTAAAAATAGCAAATTTAATGAAATTTATATTTAAATTTATATATAAATGTGTATTAAAATTATTTTATTGTGATTTTCGTTTTATTTACCAAATATTTTAAAGGAAACAAGATCCTTAAATCGGAGTTCCTTCTGCATAGTTGAACATTTTAAAACATTTTGTATCGATGTAAGTTACATGCTTCCATATGTTGTGTGGTGCATGTCAATCCTAGCGTTTGCTGTATAATACTTACTTGGTGTCACGCCTAATTCTGTCCACAAGCTACGGTTTTTAGGGCCCCAATCACAAACAATTGCCACCACAGGGAACCCTGCTTTGGCTAACACTATAATAATTTTGAATAAAATTCCAGTGGTCATTTTGGAACCAAAATCATAAAAAATCGGCTCTTTCCATGATTTTCGAAGCCCACAAGCCATAACCACTTGAACTTCTTTAACTGGTTTCCTAACCACATCATCCACTGAGCTGTACCCGAAGGTTTCCGCTACCGACATTTCGTCAAACATTAACACACATATATTTTCTTCAATTGATATATAGGTGATTTGCCGCATAAATTCAATAGATTGCCCGAGCAAACCTGGGTTTAAATCAATCTTTTGATACCAACGCTGCAAAGTTGAGATATGAAGTAGCGGAAATCCTTTTTTATACATATGCTTGTATGCTCTTAGTCGAGCAGCTTGCAAACATATTGCATTGGAGATATCACCCCACTCCCACTCAACTCTTCCAGGAGAACTTAGCTTTCTGATTTGGCCTTCAATAAAAAAGCTGTTCAATGAGCTTATGACCAATTTTGCCTGCAAGAGTTGGCTTTTTAGCTCTTTATTTTCCTCCTTCAGTGTCTTTATTAAAGCACGGTAATTTTCATACTCTGCTGCAAAAATTACTGGACTAAAAGCATATAGTTATTAATAATAGCATAATTATTATTTGGAATTAAACAATATTACTCAGACTGCGTTGCCTGTTTGTTCCTTGTACAGTTTCCATTGTTTTTTCGCGGAATTAAAAGTTTCGGTCTCGGGCCTTAAAGTGAAAATGGAGTTGTTGGTTACGTTTTGCGGAGCGAAAATTAAATTGTTGATGGAAGTTTGTTTGTTGTTGCATTCATTTTGCGGCTGAAAAGTTTGCAACTCAGAGTGTTCTGGAACATAAGCCCAATTGTACAAATCCGTTGCACTATAATTTGTTTCTGGTATGTTGCTGTTTATACCACTATTATATTAAATTTAGCTCTAACTCGACAAAAATTACTTACCGTAACAAAAAAGATTGATTTGTATGTTGCGAATAATGTTAATCCAATAGTGTCGCATTAGGCAATAAGCGCATTTTCCGGCCACAATTTGCAATCTGCGAAGAGTTGAAGTGGTCCGCACAAATCCTCGACGTTGGTAAAAGTTTCTTTTGGCAAATTGCACTCCACTTATCCCTTTTGTCTTTGGGAACACCAAAAAATTGCACCATTTCCTGGTTGCTCCTTCTTAAAACAAAGGCAGCAACTTTTTATTTTTAAATGCTTTTATTATTTCTTTTTTCACAGCACTATCCACAGATATAATAAATTGTAAAAGTTTAACTTTATCTAATTATTTTTTCACAATTTCTTATACGAATTTAAGAAAAATGTATTTTATTTCAAAGCTCAACAGATTAATTTCTTAAAAATTTTTCAAACATAACAGAAAAAACAAATCACAAATTTGTAAACATAAACAAACACACGGCGAATTGAATACAATTTGACAGCATAATTACCGTACATATATGCTGATGCACAGAACTTATATATCGACCTTGGTCACAGTCTAACCAGACACGTTAACTTTGACAGTGGACAATTGCCCAAATCAGGTTTTTATGCGGGCAAGAGACAACAATAACGGTTTGGTGTTTCATTTTATCCAATTAAAAGTGTTGCATATTTTACATCTGAATGCGTAAAAAAACAAAAGGAAACACCAATACTTTCTTATTTCTCTTTTGTGATGCTGGCCACTTCGGCTGAGAGGGCAATATCTTCTGCCTCGTGTCGCGTCTGGTTAGACTGTGCCAAAATTCACCTTGTCTTGCTCTACAATAGTGAGTTACGAATATCAATTTTTAATATTCGGGAATACGAATACGAATATCTGAAACAACATACGCCGAATTCGAATACGAATATTCAATCTAAATGGTTAGTACCACTTAATATTTAAAATTTAATTGAAAAAAATCTACCCCTTGCATCTATAATAATAAATTGAGAAAAACTGTCGCAAACATAGGTATTTAACATTATTATGATATTCCGATGACGGAATTTGATTTTATTAACTTAGCACCTGAATGCCACTTTTTAAAATTTTTGGTGGAAAGTAAATAAGGGAAAATACGAGCTTCTTTTACCTATACCCAGGCAATATTTAGTGACACCAGGGGCGAGTGTTCCGGGCGAGCGAATGTTTAGTGGTGCGGAGCTTATTTACACACCGCGCAATAGGCTTAATGGAGAAAAACTTTAAAAGAAGATTATTGTTTTGCGTATAGACAAATTTTTTTTGTAAAAATTAATATTTTTTGTTTAATTTTCATTATTTTTTATGTATTATTTTTTGGAACGTATTCACAAAATATTCGTGAAATATTCGCTTGAATTTGGCGAATAAGAATACGAATACCATGAAAGAAGCGAATATTCGGCGATTCGAATATGAACACGAATATTCGTAACATCACTACTCTACAACACCATATATGCCAAAAATTGTCTCAAGGAGCCATTTCGGACCCGTAGGCCCGAAGTGAAAGTTTGTTTAAACATTTTTGTTCGACATAGTAACTTAACCCACAAAAACTAATCAAGCAAAACTGTAGACAAAAGCTTGGTCTACAACACCATATATGTCTAAAGTTGTCTTACAAAGCCTTTTCGGACCGGTAGGCCCAAAAGTAGTTTGTGACTCGAACTGAAAGTTTGTTTGAAAAATTTTGCTCGACATAATAGCTTTACCCGCAAAAACTAATGATGGAGAAGTGTAGGCAAAAGCTTGCTCTACAATACCATGTATGTCAAAAGTTGTCTCACGGAGCCATTTCGGACCCGTAGGCTTGCGTGACTCGAAGTGGCTTGCGTGACTCGAAGTGAAAGTTTGTTTGAAAAATTTTGTTTGACATAGTAACTTAACCTGCAAAAACTAATGATGCAAAAATGTAGATAAAAACTTGCTCTACAACACCAAATATGCCAAAGTTGTCTTACGGAGCCATTTCAGACCGGTAGACCTAAAAGTGGTTTGCGTAACTCGAAGTCAAAGTTTGTTTGAAATATTTTGTTGACATATACTACGTTTATACGCAGTGATTATTTGCAAATAAAACCGTAAAATGCTGCCAAATACTTTTTTACTGTCATGTATTATATATATATATATATATATATATATATATATATATATATATATATATATATATATATATATATATATATATATATATATATATATATATATATATATATATATATATATATATATATATATATATATATATATATATATATATATATATATATATATATATATATATATATATATATATATATATATATATATATATATATATATATATATATATATATATATATATATATATATATATATATATATATATATATATATATATATATATATATATATATATATATATATATATATATATATATATATATATATATATATTTATATATATTGTTACGAAATGAAAATGCAGATTCAAATGTAACGACACAAACTGACAACCCGATCATTATCTGCTTTATACCCCTAAATCACTGTAATAAAATCAAAACCTGGCAACCAAGTACCACAATTAAACTTGGCATCACTCGACAACTGCCAATAGAATTCAAAATAACGGAAAATGGAAGTTTCCGGAATCTTCAGGAAACGGTAGCTAGAACTTTCAAGATTAATCGAGACTGCTTAATCGCAATTACAAACAGTGACATTAAACTTAAACTGCAAGAGATGTAGACTTGATGACAGCGTAATTTGTTAAGTTGCAAGCATTAGAATATGTGTGTGTGCGAAGATAAACAAACAGAAGAATAATCTCATGCATCTACACACGCACATACATTGCACCATAGCAAGACCAAAATGATCATGCCGTACACTTAAAGATGAAAAGAGACCTGAATTACAGTACAGTTAAAGATAAAGAGAGACG
>OY101450.1:68862313-68945351 GCA_956483635.1 Panzeria rudis | reverse complement strand
TATATATATATATATATATATATATATATATATATATATATATATATATATATATATATATATATATATATATATATATATATATATATATATATATATATATATATATATATATATATATATATATATATATATATATATATATATATATATATATATATATATATATATATATATATATATATATATATATATATATATATATATATATATATATATATATATATATATATATATATATATATATATCATTTATTCATTTTACAGTAATATCGATGATATTTTTTAATAAATTTAAAATTTTATTTCAAATATATTAAATAGGCTCAGAGTTTATTGAAAATGCATAACAGTTTGTGGAAAAGATAAAACGATCAAAAAAGATCCTTAAATTATCAACCAATTATGTGTAGTTGCCATATGACTTAAGAATTTGAGTAAGAACCCCATGCATGAACTTGGCAGCACCTCGAACTTCAGTCTGCACATAAAAAATACTCATTCAATTAAGCACAAGAGAGGATTATTTTCTCCCTCTCTGAGAGAATTGAGTCGCTCCGGAAAAGGTTGTTCAAAAGTTTCTTATTTTCACCGAGATAAAATATATATTCTGGCACAGAAACGACGCAAGAATATTACTTAACTAAAGACGTTCAGACTTCCATGGCGAGGGCTTCTTATGGGCGGCGGCGTTTAAGGCAACGACTCGAGTAGTAGCGAACTGGGGTCCTGGGGGCAATTAAAAATTTTAAAATTTGGGTAATTAAAATTTGAAATTTTGAAATTTTAATTGTTAAATAAACAAAAGTGTAATTTGATACCCGTGGGAGAAAAAAAATGAAAGTACCCTGTAGGCAAAATGTTGTTAAAAAAATTGTGATGAATTATTATTGAGTTAAAGTGTTAGTGTGAAATTATATTATAGATAATGTTTTGTTTTATATGAATTTCGGATATGGGTGTATCTGTGGATGACCATAGACCCTGTATGTTTTCCGTCGCTTCGTGGGTTGTGGTTGTGTTGAGATAGTGACCTAGGAACAATTGATTGACTATAGACTAGATGGTTCTTATGGGGTGATATTGAGACATTGGGTAGTGAGTTCGGGACTTGGTAGTATTGGCTTACTATAGACAATGTGGTTCTTATGGGGTCACATTGAGACATTGTGTAGTGAGTTTGGAGCTTGAAAGTATTGGCTTAGTATAGACAATGTGGTTCTTATCGGGTGATATTGAGACATTGGGTAGTGAGTTTGGAGCTTGAAAGTATTGGCTTACTATAGACAATGTGGTTCTTATGGGGTCATATTGAGAGATTGGGTAGTGTTTTAGACTATATGTGGAAATAAATAATGTAGACAAGTTTGGTGACAACGTCACCATATATATATATATATATATATATATATATATATATATATATATATATATATATATATATATATATAGTGAGTTTGGAGCTTGAAAGTATTGGCTTACTATAGACAATGTGGTTCTTATGGGGTCATATTGAGAGATTGGGTAGTGTTTTAGATTATATGTGGAAATAAAGAGTGTGACGTTGTCACCAAACTTGTATATAAAAAAGTCGGCTTGGGTTCCTACGGGGTTTATTGTGTCGCTGTTATTATTTTTTTGTTCTTGATAATTTTTGTGATGCTTGTGTTTACATTTACTTTGTGCATGGCTGTGGGTGCGTGAATGTGTGGGGGATTGGGGGTGTGTGTGTGTGTCTGTGTGTGTATTTGTGTGTGTGTTTCTTTTTTCTTGTCTTTAGATTTGTGAAGAATGTGTGTATGTCGTTTCAAATGTCCGTCTTGTTTATTTCTTGGGATAATAATTTGAATATTTGTTCTACAGAATCATGTTTATTGCTTGGTTTATTCAGCTGCGCATTTTTTGAGAATGAGTCATCATTTGAAATGTCCGTCTGATTATTTGTTTTGCAGAATCATGTTTATGACTTTGTTTATTCAGCTGCACATTTTTTGAGAATGAGTCATCATTTGAAATGTCCGTCCACCAATTGACTGGTGGAGGGTTTGTATATTTTCAGAATGTGATTATGGAAGTGTGAGAGGGGGGTGTTAAGAATGTGGTTATGGAAGTGTTAGAGGGGGGGGTGTTAAGTTCCAATTAATATGTATGCATATACATACGTACATACAATAAGCGTTTGCTTTTTGTTTATAATATTTTTTTATGTCAAGTGGAGGTATTTGTTTTTTGCATCAAATAACCGCATGATCGTTTGGATTTGTAGCTGTGTTGCTTAGTATGACAGATGGTCTGAAAAGTTTGTTTACGTTAAATATGCATGCTTAATCTTGTTGGTGTTTTTGTTTATTCAGGTGCATGTGTTGGAGAATGAGTCATCATCCTAATTTTTGTTTGTTTGTTGGTGGGGGTTGGTTAGAGGTTGTGTTTACATAAAGAGTCTGTACATGTGGATTGACGTCTGTCTGTCAATATTAAAATCTTGCTTAATCTTGTTTATTTTTTGAGTCTGTCCATGATTTGGAGGTATGTTGTTAAAATAGTTTGAATTGTTTTTTGTAGGCGCCATGTGATGTACATATGTAGTATAAAATGTTCTCATGTATGTGACCTTCCCTATTTTTTATATGTTTATGCTAAAATCCGTTTGATTACATCTGTGTTTTATAATACTATGGACGACGAATTTTCTTTTATTTTGTTAAGCTTATCTTTGTTCTATGTATGTTAAATTCAATTTGTTTATATTTAAAGTTTTAAAATGTTTTGTTTCTATTTATTTAAGCATGTCCGTCCATTTTTGACTCAACGTCAGTCGGTTGGTGAACGGTTTGTATATTTTCATTATGTGGTTATGGAAGTGTGAGAGGGGAGGAGGAGCTGTGTTAAGTTCTACTAAATGTTCTGAGTACGCAATCGCATGGGTATGAAAATTGACAATATGTGTACATATCTGCAAATTTATTTGATGTATGCAGGTACATACATACAAACAAGTGTTTGCTCTATGTTTGTCTTAATTTTTTTCAAGTGAGAACTTTTGTTGTTTTGTTGCAAAATATTCGCATGATCGTTTGGATTTGTAGTAGTGTGTAGCTAATAAATATGCTGATATATTTTATTTGAAATTTGAAATATGTATTTTGTTTGCAGAGGTTTTTTTTATGTACAAGTGCATTTCAGTTGTTCAATATTTTGGGACCATAGTATTGATAACCAGAATTTTTGAATAGGGTTAATGAACTTCTTTATTTTAATGTAACAATTGTAGGTAGATGTTAAGCTGACATTATTATTTTATGGGGTTTTGTCTGTCCGACTATTGCTTCGTTGGTGAGACGAAAATGTCGTTATGGCACCTTCGTTTGTTTATATATTTAAGAAACAGTGTTTCGTATTGCTAGACAAAGTAATTTCAATTTCACAATACATAGTATAAATTTGATTATATGTTAAGTTTGTGTATGAGTATTACGTCATCATTTTTGTAGGTGTGTGTTGGGTTGAGTGTGTGTATACGATATATGTCTGCTGTGATCGATCTATTATCTATATAAATTTTGCTATTTTGTAGGTTGTTTATGTATGTATGTATGTATGTATGTATGTATGTATGTATGTATGTATGTATGTATGTATGTATGTATGTATATAAATTTCTTTTTGAGGTTGTACATATTAATTTGTCTTTTAAAATTTTTTTATGTATTCTTAATTCTGCTGACTTGGATATTTTTTGTTTATCATTTGAACTGTACAGATAAAGATTGTATAGTCTTGAGCTTATAGTGGTAGTTGATGTGTATATACATCACTATTTTTTATCACTTTGTGTGATTGTTTTACAAAGAGCTCTACACGAGGACCAGAAGATTAATTTTTTTGGGAGGAAGTCATGGAAGGTTTTCATGACTCAGAAAATTTATTTTAGTATTCGACGGTTATATTTTTGAGGGTGAAAGGTCTATCAATATACTTATTAATGGTTGTTGTTCTTTAATTTGAAGGCTTATACCTATACATGGAAGACAGGAACATTAATTATTTCTATCACTTTTACATCCGATATTTTTAATAATTTTAATGAGTTTATTTGATATACAAAGATATTTCTTTACATTAAATATTTTATCAAGTAGGGATTTTATAAGTTAATTTTTCTCTTGACCGCTGGAAAGTAGTAGATTGTATTAGTATGCTGTGATCGATAGATAATCTTTTTATTGATGTGTTCTATTGTTTGAGTTTTGTTTTATTTTTCTGAAGCGTGTCATTGAACGTACATATGTATGTATATTACTTAATAATACATACATTTTCTTATACTGATTTGCTAAACAAGGTTAGTTTTTATTTTTTTATTTTTTTTTATTTTTATTTTTGATGTGCAGAGTAAAGCTGGTTGTTTTAAAACACCAGCGTTTAATAAAACATTCTAAAAATATGAAAGAAGCAAGTGTTTATTATAGAGATTGTGATGATTACATGTTTGAAAAATTTTGATACAAATAAATGCAAAATCTAAGATGAAAGTAATTATTTAGGCTTTCTAGTTCAATTATTTGGATTAATGTAAATTCAAATTATTATTATGAATGAGATTCTGTAAAATCTGTTGACTAATTCCATACCGAAACTGAATATACATATACGTACTATTTTTAAAACTCATATTACTACACATATCCTTGATAATTCAATTTAATTGTATATATATTTCGGAATATTATTAATCGATATCTTTTTGAATATTATTAAATTACAGGTTGATAAGAAGTCAACTACGAAAATATTCCCATTAGATTCATGAGCTTAATTCAATACCATAATGTGATAGTCTTAATAAAAACATAAGGGGAGAACTTAAAAAAGGAAATATATAGGCCTTTATAGTATACATTTACAGATTTCGATTGTATTTAGGAATCAGTGAATATACTAAACTCAAATATTGTTAGATAACTGTAAAAGCATATTCCATTTGCTTACAGTTATCATATTAAGTATTCCTTTAATTCAACATTAGACATATGTACTATATATACAGGCATATTTAGAATATTTATAAGAGAATTTTTAAATAATAATGTATCTATGCATATTCATATTAAAGAAAATTATAGTGAACGATAAAAACGCATTACTAAACTATATTTTATAGACTAATTTCGATTTATATTATCAAGTCATCAAGTTCGAACGCACTAGAAGGTTTTTTATACGATGATGGTCGATATGATGACGTTGCTAACAAAATAACTGAATTGTTAATGAATTCTACTTAATTATATGTACAGGTATCATCTCCTCGTGTAATCATCTGAATTAGTTTCGAAGAAATTATTACTAATTAGTCATATATTAAGGATGATTATGAATATGTTGGAAAAGTATGTACTACATTCAAATGTAGTACTATGATGTAACACAGGACTTTACAAATAAATCAAATTATATAAGTTATTTAGTTGTAAACAACTTGTAAGACTATGGTATATGTTATTACCTACCATATTCCATTCTTCATTGGTTGAAGATTCATAAAATTTTAATTTAGATGATGAAAGGGAAGCTTACATCATTTACAAACATTTGGATACATATTAGATTAGACCCATAGAAATTTAATAACTTAATTGTTATTAGATTAGACTTAAAATTCCATAAAGATTACACAATGGTAAAAATGCTTTATCATTTTGTGTAGAAAACAAGAAAATTCAAAGCATGAAACAAATTAAATTAATAACGCATTTAAGTAATAAAACAAATACTAGGATCGCCGGGTGACCGAAATTCAAACGGGGATATTTCTGGGGAGCTTCAGGAATTTTGAGGATTTTCGGGTAAAAAAAATATATTGCGGACATCTATACACAAATATCTTTTTAACCATATATGTATGTTTCATTAATATTGGTGGACAATAAGATACTTAAAAGTGTACGACAAAATTGTGTAGTCTATTTATATATAAGGTGTAGCTCACTAACTTTAGAAATATCTAACAATGTATTCAACAAGGATTCATTTCAAATAAAATACATAGAACTCTTAAGTTTAACTGCTCTGAGGGAAATGTTATACCAATTGTTTTGAATGTACTTGTTGTATGACTAGTGAAAATGGGAATGGTACAAAATCTTCCTGAGTTGTAACCGGTGAAAAGAATCACATCACAAAACTAGAACAAAAATGATACGAAAATTCCTTCATTATGCAGCAGATTTTGTTCCAAATTAAAATCATTTGTTTGTAGTACAGTAATTTAACTAGGATTAAGACCCCATCACATGACAAGTAGCTTAAGTTTGGGACTATGTAGTGCAAGATTGTTTTGTTAGATGTTCTTAAGTTTCACTCAACTTAAGTTCAACTTAAGTTTAAATTCAAGCATATTTTTTTTAACATTAAACTAATTTACTTTTATTTTTGTTAAGAATGTTAGTTCGCTTTAAAACTGTTATATACTAAGCAATGGAGAATATGTTGGTATATATTGATGATGTTGTTAAAAGTATTGACTGGCTTGAATAATGATAAAAATTTTAGCGACTTTATCTTTCTTTAGAAGTAACAACACTAATTCATGTGCAATTTGCCATATTTTTGTAATGCAATTTTGAGCCGCATTTAACGCATGTTATAAGGCCATTTGACGCATATAAACGCACGTAAAATGTCGTGTTAATTCGTAGACTTCGTTGACAGGAAATTGCACAACCAAGTTTTCTTAGACTAAACGTGGAGACGATAAATTCTTTTCAATTCAACTTTTGAGCTGTTCACATCGAAACCATCCAAGAAAGTTTTTTTTATAATCCATAAAATTAAATTTAATCTCAATTGTGCTAAAGTATAAAATATACGATTTGCAGTGTTTGCTTTATTAAAATATCCTAAGAATATAAAATAAAAAGGTAAATATTAAGGTGCTTCTTCAAGTGATTAGATTTTTTTTAAAGCAAACTTAAAATAATTCCTAGATTAGAACCAAAAAGGAGTGGTGTCACTTTTTATTCTGGGGAAGTTCAGCTCCCCAAAGATAAGTTCGTTGGAATTGCGTTTTCGCTGATTGGTATATCTATTCTTGGGAGGAATTTTCATCGTGGCTCATTACATTACACCATTAGATATAAATCGCCAAAGTGCGTTTATCATATTTCCCGCCACTGTTGCTAAAATTCTTAGTAATTGGTTTTTTTAATAAGTCATAAACTCAGCAACAAAATCGATATGTAATAATTCCTCCAAAGAACAAAGTAAAGCAAAATGGTACAAATAAAAAAATCAAACCCAATAAAACCATTGAGAAATGAGCACTAACGAAATATCTAAGTAAACCTGCAAACAATTGATACACATTTTAGCGGTAAACGCATGCGAATTTATTTAATAAGAAAATAAAAAATAAAAAAAATATGTAAATCCAGTGCATAAAATTCGTAGAAAAAACAGCAATACACTTCAAAGAATCCAAAAATTTAATACACAATAAAAGTCTTCACCTTTGGCCAATAGTTCAAGATGCATGTCATCACGATGGAATCCTAACCCAATCTTCAACCGATCATTACCAACAACAACCATCCATTGTGTAAAGTGAATAAGAAAAAAAATCGTAACTATAAAGTGTAATTTTTTTATACTAAAAGGAAATTTCAACGTGCAGAACTACGCTTAAAGTATTCCAAAATATAAGAAAACTAAAATAAAATACATCCTAATATCATAAGTTTCTAATAATATGTACAGCTGTACGTAAAAAGTAAAAATTTTTTTTTAGTGTTATTTAATAAAATAACTTAACTCTAAAATGACCTTTTAATTCTATATTGTACAAAAATTCTTACACGATGAAGTTTCTTTTTAGTCCGTTAATTAAAAACCATTAAATATCATTTTATCTACTTTAATTAGTTGTAAGTATATGCCTATTAATATATGAAAAGACCCATATAACCAGACAAATTCTATATATTAATCTGTGGAAAAGAGTAGTTAATCGAATTTTAAGCAACAAGGTATCCAGCATTTGAAGAGGCCTCATCAACAGCTGCGTTATCAACATGTTTAATGGTGAGTTTTATTAAAAATTAATTTCAATTACATGATGCATATTTCGTTATTCTCATTTTTTTTATCACTAAATTAATTACTCTTAAGTAGTGAAAAAAAAGCAATAAAAAAAAAAGAAGCAAACACTTGATCCATCGCAATATGAGTGCTAACACTATCTAGTTACATACATATTTAAAGTTAAATTATCTATCTCATACTCAATTATTCACGTTTTTGCTTCTGAATCCCCTACAAAAAAAAAAATGGTTGGTCATATGACAATTAGCTTTTGTTTGAATCCTTCATTTGTCATATTTTCCAGTACTGAGTAATTTATATTATTTCAAATCCGGTTCTAATGTTACTTATGTTAATGAATCAGAGCATTATTCAGTAATACTACATTTTACATAATTAAGGCCTAGTTTTTTTTAAATATGAATTCAAGTTGAATAAATTACTAATTACTTTAATATGGATAGCTAAAATCTTTAGTGTTTTCTTACTGATGTGAAGGAAGTGCGGTAAATTAAATGTGGGATCTAGGATAATAATTCTATGCCACCTAGATCAATGGTAGGGAGGGTTAAGAGGCGATTTGCTCTCCAATTACATCTAGGAGAGTATAAAATAATATCCGATATTTGGTTGACTTTTGTTTTAGCTTTCCGTTTTGTTGATCTTAAATGGGGTTAATATTTACATCTTTTGAATAAGGATCAACACCCAGTCCATTTTATTATAGTTTTACTAGGGAGTCTATAATAATATTTGTGTGATGGAATGGTCTCTTTCTTGGTAAGGGAGATAGTAGGAACAAGAATCCCCCACCCGGCTGCTAGCTAGCTTTATCAATGGCTCCCATCCGTTCCTCTGTCTCTAGTAGAGCACAAATCGCCAAGAAAATATTACCGCTTTTAAAGCAGTAATCAACGTTATTATCGCTCTGTTCATTACATAAATTGGCGCCCAACGTGGGGCCGAGGAAACGTAAGGCACAAGGAAAATTTTGTTTAAGTTGCCGAAAATTAGTAAGGTTTCCTTTGCTCTAACCACTTCAATATTTTTTATAATTTTCTTTTTTCAAGTTCATTAACTCATGATGCTTTTGTTTTTATATGAAAGGAAAGTTGTTTCATGAATAAATTTTAGAGTCTTTAGGATTTTCAGATATTTGAGGATATAAAAGTTCGAATATATTGACCAAAGATAGCATAAAGTTCCTTTCATGTTCAAAGGAAATCTCATATAAAAATTAAAATATTCGTGGCAGTTTTGTTAAAGGAATCGTTCAGATTATTTTACTTTCTAACTAAGGTATTGACATCCTGGTATTTATTCGGATATACAATACTTTTGCTAGTTGCGATTTATTGTCCAATTATATCGGTTTTGTTTTAGCAGTAGAGAAATTAAGTATGTCAGTTTGTTTGAATGTAAAATATGGAATAATTGTTTGACAAACTTTATAGACCGGTTTGTTTTTATTATCAACCATATTTTTATATATTTATTTTTTTTTGTTAGAAAACTGCTTTGAATAACTATTGCCCATTTCTATTCACATCATAAAAGTAAGAAAACCTCCAAATCTATTGTTATATTTCGATTAAATATATTAAGGAGAATTTACGAAGTTGTAAATTTTGCTTTGAAATTGTAAGAACCGTTGTTTATTTTTTTGTTGTTAAAGTGTAAATTGAAACGTTATCTCTACCAAACGATTTCTATCTAAATTGAAGTACATTTTAATTCCGTTTATTGCCGTTAGTAAATACGTTATCTGTGGCACTTACGTATTTTTAACCAAGGTTAAGTCATCTAAAAAGTTACATTGGTTATATAGGTTTGTTAGTTATTTGTAGTTTTTCTCTATTAAATATTAGTGTTGTGTCATGATGGAGAGATCTCCTCCGCCTACACAAAGTTCAGAGCTAGTGAATGTAATTTCTGTTGACAATAGTGAGCAGAATTGCATTATCTGTAATGAAAAAATGTCCGAGGAACAAGAATGTTTAATTATTTCGGAGTGCAAGCATGCATTTCATCGCCCTTGCATAGAAACTCACTTGTCGTCCTCAACAGAATGTCCTACTTGCAAACGCCCTTGTACATTATCAGAACTTCGAAGAATAGACAATCCTGTTCAATCTGATCCTACTGAAAAAGCAAAAGCTCATAATAGAGGTAGACTTCGTGGTGCTGCAAATGCACAATCGAGACAACATTATACCAGAAGCCATACAAAAAATTTATTTTCTGATTCTCAAACTCCATCACATGATACAAGTTCTAATCTTGTGTTAATGTCTCCGATTAGAAATCCACCAAACACAAATGCTAATAATTCTGCTCATAATCGTGGTACTCGACAAAATGTTAGATCGAATTCAAATAATATTCCTCAGTATGTAGATTATGTCCATATTAATTATATGATAGAAAATACAGTTTCCAGATTATTACAAAATCTCGATTTAGGTCGATCCGTACAAGTTCCGAGACAAAATAATTCAGTTCCATCTCAATACCAGAATCCTCCTCCGATTCAAATTAATCCGGTAGATAATAGTCAAAATCATAATATACCTCCCACTAGTTCGCAACCTCCATTAAGACAAGAAGAAGTTAATCGTAATGTTGGAAACAGTTCTCGTAACAGTTCATCATTTGATGAAAATTTTGCTTTTAGATCTGATAAGATCACGTCTATAATACAGAACTGGAACATTAAATTTGACGGTTCTTCTAATGGCATAAGTGTAGATGAGTTTTTGTACCGCGTACGTAGTTTAACTCGTGAAAATTTTAATAATGACTTCACACTTATATGTAAAAATTTACATGTTCTATTGGCAGGAAAAGCGCGTGATTGGTATTGGCGCTTTCATAAGAAAGTAGATGCAGTGGAATGGAATCAATTTTGTATAGCACTCAAATATGAATACAAAGAATTCAAATCTTGTTTTGACATTCAAGAAGAAATTCGAAGTCGTAAAATGAAATCGAGTGAAACATTCGAGGCATTTTATGAATCGATATCGGTCATGCTCGATAAACTCGAGACCCCTATTCCAGAGTCTGATCTGATCGAAATTTTATCTCGAAATCTTCGTCCAGAAATTAGGCATGAACTTTTATATGTTCCAATTTATTCAATTGCTCACCTTCGAAAACTTGTTCAGATGAGAGAACATTTATTGGGTGAAGAAAATTTTCTTAAAAATATTCCTTCAAGAATAACACCCAATTTTGTAACCAGACGTCAAGTTTCAGAAGTTGAAAGCCAACAAAATATTGATTTGAATGAATCCAATATTACACAAAATTTGATTGTTGATGCTGTTCATCAGCCGTTAAAGTGCTGGAACTGCGATCAAGCAGGACATTACTGGGATGATTGCCTTGAAACCCGAAAAGTCTTTTGCTATGGTTGTGGGGAAAAAGATGTTTACAAGCCCCAATGTCAAAAATGTATCAACAAAAAATTTATTTGTTCAAAAAACGGGACTGCTCAAAATTTTTGCAGAAACCGACCCTAATAGTTAATGAACATCAAGAGAACGAATCTGATGCTATTGACTCAGAAAATAGTGAGAAAAAAATTGTTTTTAAAAATTCCAATATCCTTCACTTTTCACCTGAAAATAGTAATTCTTATAAGAAAATTCATCCAATTTATCCATATCATGTAAGACTACAAAACTATCTAAAAAAACGTAAAGAAATTTTTGAATGTAATAGTCTAACGTCTACACCGGTACGACAATCAAAACGATCTACGTTACGTTTACGTAAATACTATAGAAACCGCAAAACCTTTTCCGAATATATTTTGTCTTCTATTTGTGAAAATGCTAATGATAAACGCTATTATGCCGCTGTTAAGTTTTTATCTTTTAATGAATTAGGCCTTTTAGATACATGTGCTAATATTTCTTGCATTGGTTCAACTTTAGCATCCGTAAACTTTGCTGAATTTAAGGAATTCGTTCCGGCAAAATCATATGTTAAAACTGCCGATGGTAGTGTGCAGAAAGTACTAGGGTACTTAAATGTAGATGTTACTTTCCAAAAACTTGTTCGAAAAATTAAAATTTTAATTGTACCAACTATCACACAGAAATTAATATTAGGTTTAGATTTCTGGAAAGCATTTAATTTAGCTCCAGAAATTTTCAGAAATATTGTGTGTACTTCAGCCAACGAGAGTCCGGAAAATTTCGTCTTTAGTCTTACTGATTACAATCCTTTCACCTTTAACAAACAATCCACCTTTTTTGATGTACAAAAAGTTCCAAAATCGAATTTGGAATACCCTTTGACCGTCAGTCAGCGTCAACAGCTCGCTACTATAATAGATTTTTTTCCAAACTTTGAAAAACAGGGACTAGGACGCACAAGCTTAATAAAGAACACAATTGACGTTGGAAATTCTAAGCCAGTGAAACAACGGTTTTACCCGGTTTCACCAGCCGTTGAAAAACTAATGTCGGACGAAATTGACAGAATGTTGGCACTAGGAGTAATCGAGCATTCTTGTTCTCCGTGGAGCTCTCCAATGAGGCTTGTCGTAAAACCTAACAAAGTCCGCCTGTGTCTTGATGCCAGGAAAATCAATGAGGTAACTACCAAAGACGCGTATCCTTTACCAAATATAGAAGGTATATTTTCACGATTGCCTAAGGCCAATATAATATCCAAGTTAGACCTCAAAGATGCATATTGGCAAATCGGTCTGTCTGACGAAGCGAAATCATTGACGGCATTCACCGTTCCAGGTAGACCGTTGTATCAGTTTGTTGTTATGCCCTTCGGGCTATGCAACGCTCCTGCTACAATGTGTCGTTTAATGGACAATCTGATACCACCTGATTTGCGTCACTGTGTGTTCGGGTATTTAGACGACCTGGTCATAGTATCTGATGAATTCAGCACTCATCTATCTGTTCTGGTAAGAATTGCTGAACAATTCAAAAAAGCTAATCTAACCTTGAATGTGTCTAAGTCAAAATTTTGTGTGACTGAAGTGAATTACCTCGGGTATATTATCGGAAACGGCGGTATAAAAACCGATCCCGAAAAGGTTGAGGCAATTAAGAATTGGCCGATACCCAAAAATATTAAGCAGGTTCGGGGATTTCTCGGGTTAGCCAGTTGGTACAGAAGATTTATCAACAACTTTTCTTCTGTAGTTTTTCCAATCACTGAAGTTTTATCAACAAAAAGAAAATTTTTATGGTCGGCTGAATCACAAAAATCATTTGAGGAAGTGAAGACTCTTTTAACATCTGCTCCTATATTATCAAATCCTGATTTTAGTAAGAAATTCTATTTGCACTGTGATGCCAGTGACTATGCTATAGGCGCTGTGTTCGTACAGCATGATGACAATGGTGAAGAAAAACCTATCGCCTTTATGTCCAAGAAATTAAACACCGCTCAACGTAACTATAGTGTTACTGAACGGGAATGTTTAGCCGCACTTGAGGCCATTAAGAAATTCCGTTGCTATCTTGAACTTCAGGAATTCGAAGTTATTACTGACCATTCCTCCCTAGTCTGGCTAATGAAGCAGCAAGACCTAACAGGGCGATTAGCTAGATGGGTATGGAAACTACAGGGCTTTACCTTTTCAATAAGTCATCGAAAAGGCAAAAATAATATAGTACCTGATGCATTGTCCCGGATTCCGTGTGAAGATTTAGCAAGTTTAGAAGTTATAGAACCGGAAATAGATCTGAATTCCGTTCATTTTAATGATGAGGACTACGAATCTTTGAAGAAAAATATAACAGAGAACGCATCCCAATTACCGGATTTAAAACTCGTTGATAATTTTGTTTATATACGAACTTGCCACTATACCGGTAATGAAGATGAAGACTCAGAAGCATGGAAGCTATGGATTCCGGAAAATCTTAGGAATGCCCTTATCAGAAGGTTTCATGACTCTCCAATTGCGTCACATGGTGGTATGGTAAAAACTTTGGAATTAATTCGTCGAAAATTCTACTGGCCCGGTTTAGTTAGGGATGCACGAAAATATATACAGTTATGTGAAACGTGTAAGGCCACCAAAGCACCTAATTTTATTACGAAGCCAAATATGGGAAAACCTACTATCACGTTAAGGCCATTTCAAAGACTATACGTTGATATTTTGGGACCCTATCCACGTAGCAAGCAAGGACATATTGGTATACTAATTGTCCTTGACCATTTGACCAAGTTTCATTGGCTTTGTCCATTAAAAAAATTTACCGCTTCTGTTATTCAGGAGTTTCTTTTGAAACATGTCTTCCACATTTATGGAGTGCCGGAAGTTCTTGTAAGCGATAATGGCTCACAATTTAAGGCCAACGATTTTAATGCATTTCTGACCTCATTAGGCATACAACACACATACACCGCGTTATACTCTCCGCAATCAAACGCGTCAGAGAGAGTGAATAGGTCAATTATTTCAGGAATACGCGCATACTTAAGGAAAGATCAAACTCTCTGGGATGCAAATATAAGCTACATAAGTTGTGCCTTACGAAATGCTGTGCATCAAGCTATACAATCCTCGCCATATCACGCTGTATTCGGTCAACAAATGATTACGCATGGCAGTTCATATGAAGTACTCAAAAGAATTAAAATGTTAGATGAGCCATCCTTAAGGATAACTAAGGATGACCAGCTGCAACTTATTCGCAAGAATTTACAAATTCATATATCAAAAGCATATGAAACTAATAAAAATCAGTATAATTTAAGAGCAAGGCCAATATCATACAGCGTAGGTCAATATGTTTTCCGTAGAAATTTTGCTCAAAGCAATTTTGAAAAAAAAATTCAGTGCGAAGTTAGCACCATCATACATTAAGGCCAAAATTAAGGAAAAAAAGTTGGCAACAATTATTACATTCTAGAAGATCTTGAAGGTAAAACAATAGGCACTTATCACGCTAAAGACCTTAAGCCCAAAAAAAAAAAAAAAAAAATAAATAAATAAATAAAAATAAATAAATAAAAATAAATAAAATTTCCTTTACTCCTCATAATATTGTTACCAAACTGGTCAATATTATGCGGTTTTGTAGTGCAAGATTGTTTTGTTAGATGTTCTTAAGTTTCACTCAACTTAAGTTCAACTTAAGTTTAAATTCAAGCATATTTTTTTTAACATTAAACTAATTTACTTTTATTTTTGTTAAGAATGTTAGTTCGCTTTAAAACTGTTATATACTAAGCAATGGAGAATATGTTGGTATATATTGATGATGTTGTTAAAATTATTGACTGGCTTGAATAATGATAAAAATTTTAGCGACTTTATCTTTCTTTAGAAGTAACAACACTAATTCATGTGCAATTTGCAATATTTTTGTAATGCAATTTTGAGCCGCATTTAACGCATGTTATAAGGCCATTTGACGCATATAAACGCACGTAAAATGTCGTGTTAATTCGTAGACTTCGTTGACAGGAAATTGCTCAACCAAGTTTTCTTAGACTAAACGTGGAGACGATAAATTCTTTTCAATTCAACTTTTGAGCTGTTCACATCGAAACCATCCAAGAAAGTTTTTTTTATAATCCATAAAATTAAATTTAATCTCAATTGTGCTAAAGTATAAAATATACGATTTGCAGTGTTTGCTTTATTAAAATATCCTAAGAATATAAAATAAAAAGGTAAATATTAAGGTGCTTCTTCAAGTGATTAGATTTTTTTTTAAAGCAAACTTAAAATAATTCCTAGATTAGAACCAAAAAGGAGTGGTGTCACTTTTTATTCTGGGGAAGTTCAGCTCCCCAAAGATAAGTTCGTTGGAATTGCGTTTTCGCTGATTGGTATATCTATTCTTGGGAGGAATTTTCATCGTGGCTCATTACATTACACCATTAGATATAAATCGCCAAAGTGCGTTTATCATATTTCCCGCCACTGTTGCTAAAATTCTTAGTAATTGGTTTTTTTAATAAGTCATAAACTCAGCAACAAAATCGATATGTAATAATTCCTCCAAAGAACAAAGTAAAGCAAAATGGTACAAATAAAAAAATCAAACCCAATAAAACCATTGAGAAATGAGCACTAACGAAATATCTAAGTAAACCTGCAAACAATTGATACACATTTTAGCGGTAAGCGCATGCGAATTTATTTAATAAGAAAATAAAAAATAAAAAAAATATGTAAATCCAGTGCATAAAATTCGTAGAAAAAACAGCAATACACTTCAAAGAATCCAAAAATTTAATACACAATAAAAGTCTTCACCTTTGGCCAATAGTTCAAGATGCATGTCATCACGATGGAATCCTAACCCAATCTTCAACCGATCATTACCAACAACAACCATCCATTGTGTAAAGTGAATAAGAAAAAAAATCGTAACTATAAAGTGTAATTTTTTTATACTAAAAGGAAATTTCAACGTGCAGAACTACGCTTAAAGTATTCCAAAATATAAGAAAACTAAAATAAAATACATCCTAATATCATAAGTTTCTAATAATATGTACAGCTGTACGTAAAAAGTAAAAATTTTTTTTTAGTGTTATTTAATAAAATAACTTAACTCTAAAATGACCTTTTAATTCTATATTGTACAAAAATTCTTACACGATGAAGTTTCTTTTTAGTCCGTTAATTAAAAACCATTAAATATCATTTTATCTACTTTAATTAGTTGTAAGTATATGCCTATTAATATATGAAAAGACCCATATAACCAGACAAATTCTATATATTAATCTGTGGAAAAGAGTAGTTAATCGAATTTTAAGCAACAAGGTATCCAGCATTTGAAGAGGCCTCATCAACAGCTGCGTTATCAACATGTTTAATGGTGAGTTTTATTAAAAATTAATTTCAATTACATGATGCATATTTCGTTATTCTCATTTTTTTTATCACTAAATTAATTACTCTTAAGTAGTGAAAAAAAAGCAATAAAAAAAAAAAGAAGCAAACACTTGATCCATCGCAATATGAGTGCTAACACTATCTAGTTACATACATATTTAAAGTTAAATTATCTATCTCATACTCAATTATTCACGTTTTTGCTTCTGAATCCCCTACAAAAAAAAAAATGGTTGGTCATATGACAATTAGCTTTTGTTTGAATCCTTCATTTGTCATATTTTCCAGTACTGAGTAATTTATATTATTTCAAATCCGGTTCTAATGTTACTTATGTTAATGAATCAGAGCATTATTCAGTAATACTACATTTTACATAATTAAGGCCTAGTTTTTTTTAAATATGAATTCAAGTTGAATAAATTACTAATTACTTTAATATGGATAGCTAAAATCTTTAGTGTTTTCTTACTGATGTGAAGGAAGTGCGGTAAATTAAATGTGGGATCTAGGATAATAATTCTATGCCACCTAGATCAATGGTAGGGAGGGTTAAGAGGCCATTTGCTCTCCAATTACATCTAGGAGAGTATAAAATAATATCCGATATTTGGTTGACTTTTGTTTTAGCTTTCCGTTTTGTTGATCTTAAATGGGGTTAATATTTACATCTTTTGAATAAGGATCAACACCCAGTCCATTTTATTATAGTTTTACTAGGGAGTCTATAATAATATTTGTGTGATGGAATGGTCTCTTTCTTGGTAAGGGAGATAGTAGGAACAAGAATCCCCCCACCCGGCTGCTAGCTAGCTTTATCAATGGCTCCCATCCGTTCCTCTGTCTCTAGTAGAGCACAAATCGCCAAGAAGATATTACCATTACCGCTTTTAAAGCAGTAATCAACGTTATGATCGCTCTATTCATTACAACTAGAACCTATCACTGGGTATCTTAATTATGTCAATTGAACCCTTGGCGAACCAGTCACGTGAACTGTCTTGTGACAGGTTCTTTTCTCTCTCTAGGGTAATTGAACAGGTTAGGGAAGAATATTAGTTTCAATATCCACCATCGATTAGATAAAAATTCATTTTAGCAAAAAAATTTTATTAAAGAATGCCGTCGGAACAAAGATTTTGAAATAGTGTGTGTGTGTGTGAATGAAAGAATATAGCTAAAAGGTTGTAGCTTTAGCCCTTGTCTTACAGATCGTTTTTTATTGTTATGAAGCATATCAGGATTATTATGTATGCAGTACTCGATCTATGTTTGCTGGCTAAATTATTAGATTGATACCTAATCACGTGCCTACTACATTTACAGAGTTTTAATAATTGTCTTTGTTGTTCACCTTTTTAATAATAATAATATCCGTTAAACTTTCATTTTATTGACAATTTCAAGTAAATATATTATAAGGTGAAGAAGTAACATTGGTTTAAAAGTGATATAAAGAAACATAATTAGGTTATATCTGTTTTGAAAGCGTGTATTATTCTAATATTCTAATAAAGTTAATATATATATATATATATATATATATATATATATATATATATATATATATATATATATATATATATATATATATATATATATATATATATATATATATATATATATATATATATATATATATATATATATATATATATATATATATATATATATATATATATATATATATATATATATATATATATATATATATATATATATATATATATATATATATATATATATATATATATATATATATATATATATATATATATATATATATATATATATATATATATATATCATCAGTTCTTCTGACATCTTATACGTAAGCCCTTCTTTCAGAAAAATATTTAAATATTCTTCGATAAAGGAGGATTCAAGCACATCCTTTAACTTGAGTATCCACTCATAGAGCAGAACACCTTAGAATAGATCTGTATAGAAGTTCATTTGAGATCGATGATGATCTTTCGATTAACTCCCCAGAAAAGCATAGCATATTTAATTGATATAACTAGATCCTTTATCTAACAGTCGAGGGACCTGGAAGCTGATATATGTGTCTAATGTTAGTTAAAGTATCCAGACTGTACAGTAAAGTCTAACGAAATATAACTATATGGAGGAATTAAACACAATCTGATCCTACACAGTTCGTTCCACTTCGATGTCTAGTTGAGTCAAGCTAGATTGCTCGAGTAGCATATCTGGTATAAAAAAGTACATGCAACAACAATTAGCAGCTTCCACTCGTTTGCAAAAGCGTGCGAAGCGCTATTGTATCAAAAATATTTATATAAACAATGGTTCGGGATACATTGTAGATCATGATGAGCCTCAAATTTAACTGAATTATGTGCTTATATATGTAAATAGGCGCTAATAGCTAATATGTACGAGTATCTATAATATTTGATTTATGTGCTTATAGCACTAAAAGATCAGACATTCTAGTGAAGATATTATTATCTTGCTGTATGTGGTATATAAAATATATAAGTAAATGAACGAAAAAATATGAACAGATTTAATAAGATTTATTTGTAGAGTAAAATTATTGAAATTAATCAGTATTGAACATAATTATTTATCGTTTTGTGTCCAAAATATATGTAAATACCTTTAACACACACTTTAATAAGAAAAACCACTATCATCAATATACACTTCAGTCCAACAACTACAAACAAAGTTTATCTGAATGCTGTATCTGTTCTTCAGGCAGAAAATCGTTTCAATGATTATCTTTATTCCTAATACTAAACGAGTTAATAGAGATTATGGTAAGTCTAATTGCCATTATAGCTGTCTAACTACAAATGAGTAATTTTTTACAATATTCTCCAAAAGTTATCTATTTATTTCCTATTCTGCTTATTATAAAATTATAATAATTGAGTTAATATAATCCCAGCTCCTTTAGCTTGAAGAACCCTTTGAAGTGCATTATATATATATATATATATATATATATATATATATATATATATATATATATATATATATATATATATACAGTATTGTTCGAAACCTAAGCAACTTTTTTTGATAAAATAATTAAAGTCTTATATATTTTTTTTTTGTTCATATTTGAAAAATAACAAATTGTATTTTTATTGTACCATGTACCTACATTATAATAACAACAATAAAAATTTAATTACATTTCCTTGCAAGTAATAAGAAAACAAAAACTAAATTAACTCCATATATGACTGTTCGAAACTTAAGCAACTTTCAGTATTTTGTATGATAGCCTTTGTTTCTGATGACCGCTGCACATCGTTTTGGCATAGATTCGATCAGATTTGTTAGTATTGTGGTTGGTATTGATGCCCACTCTGATTTTAAGCAATCCATCAGCTCGTGCTTATTTCTAAAACGACGGACTCCAATCCTGCGTTTCAAAATTCCGAAAAGGTTCTCAATGGGACTCAAGTCTGGAGATTGAGCTGGCCAATTCAAGACTTGAATCCCATTAGATGATAACCAATCTTTGACCAACTTTGACGAGTGTTTGGGGTCGTTATCATGCTGAAATATCCATCGAAGTGGCATTTCCCATTCGGCATATTGAAGCATGTGGTTTTCTAAAATGTCCTTATAAATAAAACGATCGATTTTTGTCTGTATTTCAACAAAAGGGCCAACTCCACTCGCCGAAAAGCAGGTCCACACCATTACATTTCCGCCCCCATGCTTTATTGTGCCTTTACAATAACGCGGATGTAATCGCTTACCCTTCGGTCTTCGAACGTGGCATACTCCATCTGAATTAAGCAAGTTAAATTTGGACTCGTCTCTAAATAAAACTGTTCTCCATTTCGCCAATTTGCATGTGCTTTTGCAAAATCAAGTATAAAATTTAATAAAAGTAACGAAAATTAGTAAAACATGAATGTGTGAACATTTACTCAAACCTCTTTTTTAAATGCTTCTTTGCCAGTATGGGTTTCTTAGATGAAACTTGTTAATGAAACTTCTTAAATTATTTTCCAGCGATCGCTTCCTCACAGTACTCGAACAAATATTAAGACTAAGCTCATTCACAACATCTCTGGAGGAAATAAAGGGATTTTGTTTAATTAGACGCACGATTCTCCTATCTGTTCGCGGTGAAGTTTTCCTAGGGCGTCCGCCGGTATTGGCTTCTTCTATTGTTTCAGTAGCTTTGTACTTCTTAACTAATCTCGAAACTATTGATTTATTAATATCCAATATATTAGCTATAGAAATTTGAGAATGACCCTTGTTGTAAAGGTCAATAATTTTTAGCTTAAAAGCTGTACCGTAACGTGTACGCGTCATAACTTCACTTCCAACTATTTGGTGGTAAATGCACAGAAACAACCAATATTTAAATTTCTATTTGGTAAACTAAACGGTACTTAAATAACTCTTTAAAAATTGTTGTGTATTTGTTTCAAAAACATACAACAACAAAGTAGTTGCTAAAGTTTCGAACAGTCATATATGGAATTAATTTTGTTTTTGTTTTCTTATTACTTGCAAGGAAATATAATTAAATTTTTGTTGTTGTTATTATAATGTAGGTACATGGTACAATAAAAATACAAATTGTTATTTTTCAAATAAGAACAAAAAAATATATATAAGACTTTGATTATTTTATCAAAAAAAGTTGCTTAGGTTTCGAACAATACTGTATATATATATATATATATATATATATATATATATATATATATATATATATATATACATATATATATATATATATATATATATATATATATATATATATATATATATATATATATATATATATATATATATATATATATATATATATATATATATATATATATATATATATATATATATATATATATATATATATATATATATATATATATATATATATGTATACAGAAATCTCCTTTTTGAAAGTTCTTCGGCATTGAATCAATCTTTAGTGATATTACAACGAAAATCTTCTATTTGATCCGTTACCTAATAACCTGATCAGGAACGTAATAACCTGATCTGATAACCTCATCAGATACCTAATAACCTGATCAGATACCCAATAAGCTGATCTGATACCTAATAACCTGATCTGATAACCTGATCAGATACCTCAAAAAGGAGATACTTTCAAAAACGAGATTTCTGTATATGCACTTCAAAGGGTTCTTAAAGTTTGTTCATTTTTTTCAAGGTTTGTTGCTGGTTTTGCAACGCAATGCCATAGGGTTCCTTGGGTAAATAGAGTTCGCCTTGAAGCTATTTTATATTAAAACCACATAATTTACCTTTCCAGGGTGTCCAAAGGTGCGTATTGACGAGTTAACTACGTCAAACCAATCGTTTACATAATAAAATCAGCCGTATTTTGTGCATTGTAAATGTCCAATCCCAAGGAATAGCATCTGCGTATTGCATTAGCAGTTGTATTTGAAAACAACTGAGCTGCCAATTTAACTTTTTGCCTTCCTAAAATGATTTAATTTATATTAAAATTATATATTTAAACATTTGTATGTGTAGTTGTTTACATACCAGTTCCTTTGACCGTAAGATGATCAGTTTGTATGTGATGGATGTGTCGTACCTATTTGTAAACTTTATCAGATCTGAAATAGTGCGGGAAGTTAGCAACTCTTTAGGCCTGTGTCCAAGAAGTGATTCCGAATTAGTTTCAACAAATGCGGGGCGTCGGCGAAAGCAAAAACCGTTTCCTGTGGATTTCCAGGATGCGGAGACCATGGTTTTTCTAATAGGACAATAGTTTACAAAATTATAAACGAACAAGAATTTAAAAATAGCAAATTTAATGAAATTTATATAAATGTGTATTAAAATTATTTTATTGTGATTTTCGTTTTATTTACCAAATATTTTAAAGGAAACAAGATCCTTAAATCTGAGTTCCTTCTGCATAGTTGAACATTTTAAAACATTTTGTATCGATGTAAGTTACATGCTTCCATATGTTGTGTGGTGCATGTCAATCCTAGCGTTTGCTGTATAATACTTACTTGGTGTCACGCCTAATTCTGTCCACAAGCTACGGTTTTTAGGGCCCCAATCACAAACAATTGCCACCACAGGGAACCCTGCTTTGGCTAACTCTATAATAATTTTGAATAAAATTCCAGTGGTCATTTTGGAACCAAAATCATAAAAAATCGGCTCTTTCCATGATTTTCGAAGCCCACAAGCCATAGCCACTTGAACTTCTTTAACTGGTTTCCTAACCACATCATCCACTGAGATGTACCCGAAGGTTTCCGCTACCGACATTTCGTCAAACATTAACACACATATATTTTCTTCAATTGATATATAGGTCATTTGCCGCATAAATTCAATAGATTGCCCGAGCAAACCTGGGTTTAAATCAATCTTTTGATACCAACGCTGCAAAGTTGAGATATGAGGTAGCGGAAATCCTTTTTTATACATATGCTTGTATGCTCTTAGTCGAGCAGCTTGCAAACATATTGCATTGGAGATATCACCCCACTCCCACTCAACTCTTCCAGGAGAACTTAGCTTTCTGATTTGGCCTTCAATAAAAAAGCTGTTCAATGAGCTTATGACCAATTTTGCCTGCAAGAGTTGGCGTTTTAGCTCTTTATTTTCCTCCTTCAGTGTCTTTATTAAAGCACGGTAATTTTCATACTCTGCTGCAAAAATTACTGGACTAAAAGCATATAAATAGTTATTAATAATAGCATAATTATTATTTGGAATTAAACAATATTACTCAGACTGCGTTGCCTGTTCCTTGTACAGTTTCCATTGTTTTTTCGCGGAATTAAAAGTTTCGGTCTCGGGCCTTAAAGTGAAAACGGAGTTGTTGGTTACATTTTGCGGAGCGAAAATTAAATTGTTGATGGAAGTTTGTTTGTTGTTGCATTCATTTTGCGGCTGAAAAGTTTGCAACTCAGAGTGTTCTGGAACATAAGCCCAATTGTACAAATCCGTTGCACTATAATTTGTTTCTGGTACGTTGCTGTTTATACCACTATTATATTAAATTTAGCTCTAACTCGACAAAAATTACTTACCGTAACAAAAAAGATTGATTTGTATGTTGCGAAGAATGTTAATCCAATAGTGTCGCATTAGGCAATAAGCGCATTTTCCGGCCACAATTTGCAATCTGCGAAGAGTTGAAGTGGTCCGCACAAATCCTCGACGTGGGTAAAAGTTTCTTTTGGCAAATTGCACTCCACTTATCCCTTTTGTCTTTGGGAACACCAAAAAATTGCACCATTTCCTGGTTGCTCCTTCTTAAAACAAAGGCAGCAACTTTTCATTTTTAAATGCTTTTATTATTTCTTTTTTCACAGCACTATCCACAGATATTATAAATTGTAAAAGTTTAACTTTATCTAATTATTTTTTCACAATTTCTTACACAAATTTAAGAAAAATGTATTTTATTTCAAAGCTCAACAGATTAATTTCTTAAAAAATTTTTCAAACCTAACAGAAAAAACAAATCACAAATGTGTAAACATAAACAAACACACGGCGAATTGAATACAATTTGACAGCATAATTACCGTACATATATGCTGATGCACAGACCTTATATATCGACCTTGGTCACAGTCTAACCAGACACGTTAACTTTGACAGTGGACAATTGCCCAAATCAGGTTTTTATGCGGGCAAGAGACAACAATAACGTTTTGGTGTTTCATTTTATCCAATTAAAAGTGTTGCATATTTTACATCTGAATGCGTAAAAAAAACAAAAGGAAACACCAATACTTTCTTATTTCTCTTTTGTGATGCTGGCCACTTCGGCTGAGAGGGCAATATCTTCTGCCTCGTGTCGCGTCTGGTTAGACTGTGCCAAAATTCACCTTGTCTTGCTCTACAATAGTGAGTTACAAATATCAATTTTTAATATTCGGGAATACGAATACGAATATCTGAAACAACATACGCCGAATTCGAATACGAATATTCAATACGAATATTTAAAATTAAATTGAAAAAAATCTACCCCTTGCATCTATAATAATAAATTGAGAAAAACTGTCGCAAACATAGGTATTTAACATTATTATGATATTCCGATGACGGAATTTGATTTTATTAACTTAGCACCTGAATGCCACTTTTTACAATTTTTGGTGGAAAGTAAATAAGGGAAAATACGAGCTTCTTTTACCTATACCCAGGCAATATTTAGTGACACCAGGGGCGAGTGTTCCGGGCGAGCGAATGTTTAGTGGTGCGGAGCTTATTTACACACCGCGCAATAGGCTTAATGGAGAAAAACTTTAAAAGAAGATTATTGTTTTGCGTATAGACAAATTTTTTTTGTAAAAATTAATATTTTTTGTTTATTTTTCATTATTTTTTATGTATTATTTTTTGGAACGTATTCACAAAATATTCGTGAAATATTCGCTTGAATTTGGCGAATAAGAATACGAATACCATGAAAGAAGCGAATATTCGGCGACTCGAATATGAATACGAATATTCGTAACATCACTACTCTACAACACCATATATGTCAAAAATTGTCTCAAGGAGCAATTTCGGACCCGTAGGCCCAAAAGTGATGCGTGATCGAAGTGAAAGTTTGTTTGAAAAATTTTGTTTGACTAGTAACTTAACCTGCAAAAACTAATGATGCGAAAATGTAGACAAAAACTTGCTCTACAACACCAAATATGCCAAAGTTGTCTTACGGAGCCATTTCAGACCGGTAGGCCCAAAAGTGGTTGGCGTGACTTGAAGTGAAAGTTTGTTTAAACATTTTTGTTCGACATAGTAACTTAACCCACAAAAACTAATCAAGCAAAACTGTAGACAAAAGCTTGCTCTACAACACCATATACATATGTCTAAAGTTGTCTTACAGAGCCTTTTCGGACCGGTAGCCCAAAAGTAGTTTGTGACTCGAACTGAAAGTTTGTTTGAAAAATTTTGTTCGACATAATAGCTTTACCCGCAAAAACTAATTATGGAGAAATGTAGGCAAAAGCATGCTCTACAATACCATGTATGTCAAAAATTGTCTCACGGAGCCATTTCAGACCGGTAGACCTAAAAGTGGCTTGCGTGACTCGAAGTGAAAGTTTGTTTGAAAAATTTTGTTTGACATAGTAACTTAACCTGCAAAAACTAATGATGCAAAAATGTAGACAAAAGCTTGCTCCACAGCACCAAATATGCCAAAGTTGTCTTACGGAGCCATTTCAGACCGGTAGACCTAAAAGTGGTTTGCGTAACTCGAAGTCAAAGTTTGTTTGAAATATTTTGTTGACATATACTACGTTTATACGCAGTGATTATTTGCAAATAAAACCGTAAAATGCTGCCAAATACTTTTTTACTGTCATGTATTAAGTAACTGAATATTTATCTACTTATTAATATATATATATATATATATATATATATATATATATATATATATATATATATATATATATATATATATATATATATATATATATATATATATATATATATATATATATATATATATATATATATATATATATATATATATATATATATATATATATATATATATATATATATATATATATATATATATATATATATATATATATATATATATATATATATATATATATATATATATATATATATATATATATATATATATATATATATATATATATATATATATATATATATATATATATATATATATATATATATATATATATATATATATATATATATATATATGTAGGATAAAACATTACCGCACTTATTTCCGCATCAAATGAAACACTTCTTTTAGTTAAATATAGTTAGATTTAATATAATAGTGATTTATTAAAAGTTTAAGGGATAATTAAAAATAATACATGTAAACTTAGTATTAGCGTACGCAGGTCTTCACTACTCAACTTACTTCAACAAACTGTCCCGTCTTTAATTAGTCTTCTCTCTATCAACTGTCTGTTCCATTGTCGCTGTTCTGCCTTTTACTTGTCTGTCAGTATTTCGTCCTGTACTTGCTCTCTTCTTAGCCCATCAGGTAAGGTCGACTATGGTAGATACCCTACATTCGGCCCTCCTGACGGCAATACGGCTCGGATTGCCACCTTTTCATAAATTCAGCTACAGTGGTTGTCCTCATAGGGCCCTCATGATCTCCAACCTTTTCTACACCATACCTTCCGTGAGGTAACTTCTCACTAATCTTGTAAGGACCGAGGAACTTTCCCCTTAACTTCAGCCCTGTTCCAAACTGAGTCCGCTTGATGGCGACCAACTCATTAACTCCGTATTCTGCTTCAGTTTTCCGCTTACTATTGAATGTCTTGCAATTCTCTTGCTGGATCTTGGCTATGTTATCTCGAGCTTCTGAACGAATTTCTTCACGATCAGCCATTAACTCCCTTAGAGCTTCATCATCTAATGCTTCACGTAAATCGGGATAATCTGGCAACCTCATATCTACTCCGATCATCAACTTAAACGGCGAAAATTGCGTGCTTCTGAACGTTGTGGAATTTATAATACTTTGAACGCGTCGCACATGCCGATACCAATTTCTAGGATCTTCACTGCATAGTTTTGACAACATCGGAACGACTATTTTGTGAATTCGTTCCACCTGACCATTTCCACGCGGAACACCAGTGGCGATTAACAAATGCTGAATATTTTCCCCTTTACAATAATTCTCGAATGCATGGGATGTGAACGCTGCACCTCTGTCGCTAACAATTCGCGTAGGGTTTCCAAAAACTGCCGACTGCCTTTCTAAACACTCTATTACTGCTTTCGAATCTGTGGATTTCGTCGGATAGAGCCATACGAATTTGGTAAAACCATCCACTACAACAAAAATATGATTGTACATCTTCTTGGTAGTCTCCATTGGACCCACATGGTCGACATGATATGTTTTCAAAGGAATATCCTCTTTATCAATTGGCCGCAAAAACCCCTCTTTTTTACCTGATTTGGCTTCAGCGATAATGCACTCGATACAATCTCTGACTACTCTTGCGACCTTTTTTGACAACCGTGGTATATAATACTGTTTCTCGACTATTTCTTGGGTCTTAACAACACCATAGTGACCCTGCTTGTGTGCAATCTTTATAACCTCTTCCTCCATCTGAACTGGTACAACTATAAGTTCCTTAACGGGATCATTAAATAGAACACCATTCTTCAGGTAGAAGCCCTCGTAATTACCATGCTTTAATATTTCTCTTATTGTTTTCGTCCACTCATCGGCCTCTTGAGCTTCTCTCATTCGGTGGGTTAGACTGCTTTCAACGATCAGGCAACACATTCGGCTCAGTGCATCTACATGCTTCATTTTGGTGCCTGGCCTATGTTCAATTTCATAAGAAAAATCTTGTAAAAACATGGCCCATCTAGATATTCTATCTGGAACATCCCTTTTGTTCATCGTCATCTTAAATGCACTACAATCTGTCACAATTTTGAACGGTAACCCCAACAGATACACACGCCACTTTCTTAACGCTTCAATAATAGCCAGAACTTCGAGTTCATACGAATGATACCTTACCTCATAAGGTTTTGTTCTTCTACTCATAAATTGTACTGGATGTAGTTCTTGATCATCTAAGCTCTTTTGTAACAGCATAGCACCATAGCCATATTTGCTTGCGTCCGCATGGACTTCCGTTTTCGCACCTGGATCATATAATTTCAACACAGGAGCGCTCACCAAAGCTTCCTTTAGTTGCTGACACGATAGCAATACTTCTTCTGTGATCCTGAAAGGGATATTTTTTCGCAGCAAATCAGTTAATGGTTTAGCTACTACCGCATAACTCTCTATAAATTTTCGGAAATACGACGTCAAGCCTAGGAATCTTTCAACCATTTTCCGATCGGTGGGGATAGGAAAATATTTCACTGCTCTGATCTTTTCATCTGAAGGCCTTATAGAACCACCCTTTACCACATAGCCTAAAAAGTTTACTTCATCCTGTAATATTTGACACTTAGACCATTTGATTCGAAGACCATACCGTTCAGCTATATTCAACACGATTTCAAGCTTTCTCAGACCGTCTATCACATCCTTGGAGGGAATTACAATATCGTCCATATAAACGATAATAGTACCGTCACGTATCAACTCCATCAACACTGCTGTTATGAATCGCGTAAAAACTGCTGGCGAATTGCATATACCAAAGGGAACATAGAGGAATTCAAACTGCCCATTACTTGTTACAAATGACGTATATTTCCTTGACAACTTTTCCACTGGAACGTGGAAGAATCCATTCGTTAAATCTAGTGTAGAGTATACGTTAGCATTCTGCAATTTATCCAAAACCTCATCCATCAGCGGCATAGGAAAATGATCACGTACGATTTTTTGATTTATCTTTCTATAGTCGCAGCATAATCGCCTTGAGCCATCTTTTTTCGATGCCAAAACTATTGGTGACGCATACTCGGCTGTGCTTGGCTGGATTATCTTCTGCTTCAACCATTCTGAAATTTGTTCATCTACCCAACGCTGATCGGTAAATGGAATACGTCTCGGTCGTTGGTAAACTGGTATATCATCTTTCACAACAATTTTCATCTCAACTGGGCTCTTAAAATCATTACGTGGCTTATAATTTGTAATCATAGTTTTTACTTTGTCGGCAATTTTCTTCTCTAAGTGATCGAGCTTTAAATCTACTTCAGCCTTGTATTCTTCGACATTCAAACAAATGCTCTCAAATTCTTTCAATAAATAATTCTCTTCGCACGGCTTTCTAAATAATGCCTCGCCGTTCCTGATAATTACTTCAGCTTCTTTCATAAGACTGTTGCCTATCATTATGGAGTGAATAGCGTCATTCTCCCTAACGACATAAAACGTAATATCAAAAATCAACCCATCTATTTCTACCGGTGTATCGAAACGACCCATTGTACAGATAACGCTGTCACCAATGCCAAACAAATTTACTCTTTCAGGTACAAAATCGACGTCACCCAGCAGTACCAACGTATCGTTTCGCATAATGCACACATCACAACCAGTGTCAATTAGTGCTGTCAAACTTTTATCTTTTATTAAAATATCTTTGAAAATCAGATTCGGACCCTTCCGCACCATGTTTGCCTGACTTTGCTCTGACTTTACTGCTCTTGTTTCGGGTTTTCTATTCTGGCATTCGAAAGAACGATGTCCAAACTTTTGACATTTAAAACACTTCACTTGTCTCTCGGGACACTGTCTTGCCAAATGTGTAGACGCGCCGCATTTGTAGCACTTTCTGCTAGTTTCACCCGTTTTCGGACTTTCAGGTTCTACTCTCTTCTCCGTTGTCACAAACTCTTTACCTCTGTTTAGCGACCGAGGATGGAGTCTGACCTTTTCGTATACCTGAATCTGTCTTTTAAGTTCCTTTATATCGCTCGCCTGGTACAAAACGGTTTTATTATATTTAGAGTCCGGAATTCCCTCAATGAAATAATCAACTACGCTTGCCTCATCTAAATCTATTCTTTTTCCTAGCTCCATTAAGCTATACAGATACTCGAGCATTGTTTCATTGCGATTTAATCTCCGACCACGTAGCTGGCGATGCACTTCTGCTGACGAAAAATTTACACCAAATTCGCCCTTCAAACACTCCTTCAAGCTGGCCCAATTCTTTTTGCCATTTTGGATCTTAACGAACATTTTAGCAGCCCCAACCAGCAACTGTCGCCCATACACAAACATCTGAAGTGAACTCCACTGCACTATTTCGGCCATTTCGTCGAAGTCAGTAATCCACTGAATAACGTCAGGTGAATTCGTTCCGCTAAACGTAGATAGGCTATCTTCAACATCTTTAAGCGTGTACATACTTTTTGATACAGGGACTATTCCCACTTCGCTCACACTGGCACCGGCCGCATTACCTACAGCAGGACCGACTGCACTGGCGTCTTCCAAAGCGTCCAAAAAATCTAGTTCGTAGTGTTCTAACAGTCTCTTCTGTAAGTCCGCCTTAAGTCCACTCGTGCTCAAGCCAAGTCTACCCAATTCCTCCTTCAACCCAGCTACACCTAAACCCAATATTGTCTCTCTGTCCATTATTACAATCAATGCAGTTAAAATATAATAATATCAAAATATAATAATATCAAAATATAATAATATCAAAATTCAATCAATATATCAAATGAAATTTCAGTTGAATAAAATCAACCAAAAGATACTCAACTAATATCAATCCCGAATCTAGTAAAAATTCACAGACATTTAATCAAACAATTCAAAATTAAATCAAAGTATCCGCTGAATTTCAATTCAGAATTTAACAACAATTAATTAAAGAATCCAATCGTCATATAATCAAAATAATCTACTTGTTAACGTTAAAATGTTACACAATTATACTCCAAATTATGCGAAATTATAATGAATTTCTTTCTGTTTAATAATCTCTTCAAGATCCAATTCAAATTAGTCAAAAGTCTGAATCGAATTACCATAAGTCACTCTACAATATGCCAAAGCAACCAAAATATTTTTCCCTAACAATTTAAAAATAAATCAATGAACACACTACTTTACTTATCTGCTACAATTCTGCCACCGCACACGTCATCAATAATTTGTCTGCACAACACCATCAGCATTCACTTCTTTCTAGGCAAAAAATTCTGCTTACCCTTCACTAAGCTATCTGCTGTTACTCCCTTTTCTTCTTTTTCTTAAATCTCCTCTCAGCAACTCAATTTAATGATTTTCTTTTCTCGTTCAGTTTTCTTTATTTGCACCACCATACACACAGTTTATTTTCAGCTATTGTTGTTTTATATTTGTAACCACACTCAACACAACACGATCTGTTCTTTTATTGCTGCAAAAGATTTGGTTTTTTCTTCTTTCTAACGACTGTTTATCTTTAAAAAAAATAACTATGTGTTCTGTTTTCACTCAACACAACAAGTTTTTATCTTTACACACAAACTCTTTGTCTCTTCTTTTTTCTGAGCGACAACAAAAAATGTTTCACTCCACAAAGTCTACAACAATGTTTAGACTCTACACTTTTGAGTATTAAACTCACTTCTATTTCTCCACAACAACTAGACCTCTTGTCTCTTCACTTTGCAACAACAACAATGTTAAATTGATTTCTTCTCCTTCTTCTTTAACTCTAATGTCTCCTTATTTATTTCTTCTCATCATCACATTGCCGAAGCAAACACAATTTTCTGTTCTACACTTGTTTTTTTTGTGGATACACAAACACACATATTTCTTATTAGTCGTCAACTAAAGTGATTTTGGTGGTGGGTTTCCTAATGTTCTCTGTTTCTCTTCATCTCTTTTTCTCTATTTTTGTTCATTTCGTTTTTACTAGCTATTGCTATAAAAAAACATTATGATGTTGGATGATGCAATTAACTTTATCCAAACGATCACTTTTGCTTAAATTCCTTCTTTCAGTTTTAATCTGGAACTTTCTTAGCGAATTTTTTCTTTCAGTTACAACAATAGTATATATCTTGTTAGTGCAAGTATATAACATTTACACATCTATTTTTCATTCTACACAGACTCACAAAATTTACTGGTTCAGTACGGCAAATTTTTTCCAATTCTATATAATTATTTCAACTTCTGTTCAAATGTTTCACTTTTTCTTTATCATAAAAACTTTCAACCGACTATACAGACATATTTTCTATAAAACTGTTTGGATTGTTTTTCCACTAAATTGTTTGCACCTTTCAACCACTTTTATGCACTTTAAACCGGGCATCCCAATAGCGTGGGATGTTTTAACATATCGGGCGAGCCCCCATTTGTAGGATAAAACATTACCGCATCAAATGAAACACTTCTTTTAGTTAAATATAGTTAGATTTAATATAATAGTGATTTATTAAAAGTTTAAGGGATAATTAAAAATAATACATGTAAACTTAGTATTAGCGTACGCAGGTCTTCACTACTCAACTTACTTCAACAAACTGTCCCGTCTTTAATTAGTCTTCTCTCTATCAACTGTCTGTTCCATTGTCGCTGTTCTGCCTTTTACTTGTCTGTCAGTATTTCGTCCTGTACTTGCTCTCTTCTTAGCCCATCAGGTAAGGTCGACTATGGTAGATACCCTACATATATATATATATATATATATATATATATATATATATATATATATATATATATATATATATATATATATATATATATATATATATATATATATATATATATATATATATATATAAATATATATATATATATATATATATATATATATATATATATATATATATATATATATATATATATATATATATATATATATATATATATATATATATATATATATATATATATATATATATATATATGTATATATATATATATATATATATATATATATATATATATATATATATATATATATATATATATATATATATATATATATCTATTTATTATTTTTTATTAACAAACATGTGTACAGGGGGCATCACAAACTTCTTATTTGCAAATAGTGCGTTAATTAATCTCCGTGAAAATAACAAAAAAATTTTTTTTATTAAACTATTTTCTGGCATAGAACGATCAAGAATAGAATATTACGTAAGTAAACACGTTCAGACTTCCAAGCCGAGAGCTTTTTATCGGCGGCGGCGTTTAAGGCAACGACTCGGCGGCGGCTTAAATGCCGGCTCAAACCAAGGCGATTTCACTACAGGTGAACTTGTAAATACAGCTGTTAAATTTTTTTTGCATTTTCTTCATGGTCAGATGTCAAAATACACTATTTGCTTTGTGAGTTGAGTACGAACAATCATTTTACAAAAACAAAATGCTTGTGGTCTGTGTTACATGTTATACTTGTTTTATTAGTGAGATTACCTGTCCCCTTATTCCGTAATTCGCTAAAGTTAAAGCTAAATCTCGATCGCAAAAAAGCTGAACAAAAACAAAATTAAACATATTTGGTGATGACATAAGCCACTAAAATCTCGGTGGATTCAATTTTTAAGACATTGCCTAATTTAAAAATAGACGTTGTAAAATTGTATTCGTACCCAAAAATTGATAAATTGACTTTATAGATTTTTAGCGATAGAGATTTAGCTTTAGCGAGTTACAGAATAAGGAGGCTGGTATGAATTTGCCTTGGCTCGAACCAATAAATAACGCAAAAATCTTTAAAATAAGAATAAATACTTACTTTACAGCTTTTTTTAAGTAATGGTCCTTATAAAATTGTTATTAAAAATTAATTTTTTAAATATTTATGTAAATATCCAAATAAATTTAATTATTTTTGCTTGTACTTGTCCCAATAAAGCTAATGCCGACAAGTTTCGACCCTCTCAATAATCTTATAGTATGTACAACCTTATTTATTTGCGTAAGTTAAAACCGTAGAAAGTTCCTTCTTATGAAAAATTAATTTCTTTCACGCAGTTATTTCTTATTGATTTCAAATTACTTTTTTCGTAGTTAAACATATTCCGCTCTGTTCTGTAAACCGAGTCGATTTTAAAACGAGTTTTTTTTTCAAAACCGAATAATTTTTAGTTTGGTGTTCCGTAAATTGTTTGCTTTACTTCAGTAGAAGTTGAGTACAAATAAAGATTTTATGTGTTGAAAATATCTAAAAAGTTTGTTCGACATAGTAACTTAATTCGCAAAAACTAATGATGCAGAAATGTACACAAAAGCATGCTATACAACACCATATAGGTCAAAAATTGTCTCACGGAGCGATTTCGGTCCGGTAGACCCAAAAGTGGTTTGCGTGACTCCAAATGAAAGTTGGTTTGCAAAATTTTGTTTGGCATTGTAACTTAACCCGCAAAAACTAATGATGCAGAAATGTAGACAAAAGCTTGCTCTACAATACCAAATATGTCAAAAATTGTCTCATGGAGCGATTTCGGTCCGGTAGGCCCAAAAGTGGTTTGCGTGACTCCAAATGAAAGTTTGTTTGCAAAATTTGTTTGACATAGTAACTTAACCCGCAAAAACTAATGATGCAGAAATGTAGACAAAAGCTTGCTCTACAACACCATATATGTCAAAAATTGTCTCACGGAGCCATTTTGGACCGGTAGGCCCGAAAGTGGTTTGCGTGATGCGTGACTCGAAGTGAAAGTTTGTTTGAAAAATTTTGTTCGACATAGTAACTTAACCCGCAAAAACTAATGATGCAGAAATGTAGACAAATGCTTGCTCTACAACATCATATATGTCAAAAATTGTCTCACGGAGCAATTTCGAACCGGTAGGCCGAAAAGTGGTTTGCGTGACATGAAGTGAAAGTTTGTTTGGAAAATTTTGTTCGACATAGTAACTTAACCCGCAAAAACTAATAATGCAGAAATGTAGACAAAAGCTTGATTTACAACACCATATATGTCAAAAATTGTCGCACGGAGCCATTTCGGACCGGTAGGTCCAAAAGTGGTTTGCGTGACTCGAAATGAAAGTTTGTTTAAAAAATTATGTTTGACATAGTAACTTAACCCGCAAAAACTAATGATGCAAAAATGTAGACAAAAGCTTGCTCTGCAACACCATATATGTAAAAATTTTCTCACGGAGCCATTTCAGACCCGTAACCCAAAAAGTGCTTTGAGTGATTTTTATATATGCGCTATATATTGAATTTTGTAAAATAAAATATCATATAATATTATATACATATCTATATATAGATATATATACATATACATATATACATATATACATATATACATATCTATATATATATATAGATATATATATACATATACATATATACATATATATATATATATATATATATATATATATATATATATATATATATATATATATATATATATATATATATATATATATATATATATATATATATATATATATATATATATATATATATATATATATATATATATATATATATATATATATATATATATATATATATATATATATATATATATATATATATATATATATATATATATATATATATATATATATATATATATATATATATATATATATATATATATATATATATATATATATATATATATATATATATATATATATATATATATATATATATATATATATATATACATATAGATATAGATATATATATATATATATATATATATATATATATATATATATATATATATATTATATATATATATATTATATATATATATATATATATATATATATATATATATATATATATATATATATATATATATATATATATATATATATATATATATATATATATATATATATATATATATATATATATATATATATATATATATATATATATATATATATATATATTATATATATATATATATATATATATATATATATATATATATATATATATATATTTATATATATATATATATATATATATATATATTATATATATATATATATATATATATATATATATATATATATATATATATATATATATATATATATATATATATATATATATATATATATATATATATATATATATATATATATATATATATATATATATATATATATATATATATATATATATATATATATATATATATATATATATATATATATATATATATATATATATATATATATATATATATATATATATATATATATATATATATATATATATATATATATATATATATATATATATATATATATATATATATATATATATATATATATATATATATATATATATATATATATATATATATATATATATATATATATATATATATATATATATATATATATATATATATATATATATATATATATATATATATGTATAAACGGCAATGCATGCACCTCAATTTAATGCTAGTCAGAGGGTTAATCGACGTGTTAACGAAGCTCTTAGTTTTTCTATTAGAAAGGGTCAAAGGAAGTAGCATAAATAGTTCATTACGAAATAGTATTCACCAATCCATAGGACAATCCCCATATCTTATTATATTTGGTCCAAACATGATAACGCATGGTGATGATTAGTATTCACCAATCCATAGGACAATCCCCATATCTTAGTATATTTGGTCCAAACATGTAACGCATGGTGATTATTATCCGTTATTGAAACATTTGCGTTTATTGTAGGAAAGTCCTGAATTAAACAAAATGATAGATCTAGTTATATTCGTGACATTGTTGTAAATAGAATGAGAGCTTCGAACGAAAGGAACAGGAAGTATTATATTTTACGTAGCAAAAACAGAACATTTCATGTTGGTCAGACAGTAACACACCGCAAGGCTGTACAAAGTAATTTGCTTAAGCATTTTAGTGCAAAATTTGCTCCAGTTGGGATTAGTGCAAAGGTGTTGAAGAAGATTGGAAACTGTAATTATATACTCGAGGATTGCGAATCCAGACGTATCATCTACATATCATGCCAAGGATATTTGGTTATAATTTTTTTTATCCGTCCAGCACGTGTAGTTTTTTGACAAGCATTAACTAGTTATACCCTTCACCACAAAGTGGTAGGTATGTGAAAATGTGAAAAGACAAAAATCGGACTCGAACTCAGCATACATATGCAAATCTCAACCTCACCATCTATACCAGAGATGCGTAGTTAAATGACTAGTAATTTGCACTTAGATAAGCTAAACATATTTTTTGGTGCAATTACCCTTTTATATTAAGTTTGATTTTGTGTCAAATTTATTTTTCATAATTAAAAATAAATTTGTTTTAACGGTTATATTTATTTATTGTATCTTCAATAAAATTGAACTAACAATAAGTAATCAAATCTTAACTCTAAAAATGTTTAATTTTTAAGTCCAGCCAATGCCAGACAAAAATATTTGTTTCAGCGGTTGGTTCTTCGGTTGTTTACGTCTCTCGTGTTCGGCTGAGAGCAAGAGTGTCCCTCCTTCTCAGCCAAGTGTGGCCTCTAAAGTTAATGATGTTTCGGGCTAGGGGATTTCGGTGCAACTCGAGTTTTTTTTATGTATCTTGTCACGTGTTTAGAAAATACTGTCTTAACCAGCGGCACATCTAGATCTTTATGAATTCGCTTGTTTCTGACATACCATGGGCAGCGTTACCGTTGGTGCTACTAAAGTAGCAATTGGCCACTTTTTCGACTGCTTAGATACTATTTTGCTACTTTTACAAAATGCACCCAAATGTGATACTTTTTGAAATTCTTGACACTTTTTTAATACTTTTTACTAAGTGAAGAGATACTTGATGCAATTTTCCTTAAGCAGTGAATGAACTAAGTGGTGTTATATCTTTTGCAACATCAATCATGAAATGCTTTGCATTACCGTGCTTTACAAGCAAAATGTATAAAGTTTCTAATGCATTTTTTAGGGTGATTAGCAGGAACAGGGACTTCATGCACTAAAAAAAGATATCTAAAATATTGCATAAAAACGCGATATATACACTAAAACAATAAAATATGACCTTATTTTTTAAATTTTATTGAAATAAAAACATAACATTTTAATTCACTCTCATTAGGTAAATATAAATATGAGGGTACAGAATGTAATAATACAATATACCACTATTATATTAAATTTAGCTCTAACTCGACAAAAATTACTTACCGTAACAAAAAAGATTGATTTGTATGTTGCGAAGAATGTTAATCCAATAGTGTCGCATTAGGCAATAAGCGCATTTTCCGGCCACAATTTGCAATCTGCGAAGAGTTGAAGTGGTCCGCACAAATCCTCGACGTGGGTAAAAGTTTCTTTTGGCAAATTGCACTCCACTTATCCCTTTTGTCTTTGGGAACACCAAAAAATTGCACCATTTCCTGGTTGCTCCTTCTTAAAACAAAGGCAGCAACTTTTCATTTTTAAATGCTTTTATTATTTCTTTTTTCACAGCACTATCCACAGATATTATAAATTGTAAAAGTTTAACTTTATCTAATTATTTTTTCACAATTTCTTACACAAATTTAAGAAAAATGTATTTTATTTCAAAGCTCAACAGATTAATTTCTTAAAAAATTTTTCAAACCTAACAGAAAAAACAAATCACAAATGTGTAAACATAAACAAACACACGGCGAATTGAATACAATTTGACAGCATAATTACCGTACATATATGCTGATGCACAGACCTTATATATCGACCTTGGTCACAGTCTAACCAGACACGTTAACTTTGACAGTGGACAATTGCCCAAATCAGGTTTTTATGCGGGCAAGAGACAACAATAACGTTTTGGTGTTTCATTTTATCCAATTAAAAGTGTTGCATATTTTACATCTGAATGCGTAAAAAAAACAAAAGGAAACACCAATACTTTCTTATTTCTCTTTTGTGATGCTGGCCACTTCGGCTGAGAGGACAATATCTTCTGCCTCGTGTCGCGTCTGGTTAGACTGTGCCAAAATTCACCTTGTCTTGCTCTACAATAGTGAGTTACGAATATCAATTTTTAATATTCGGGAATACGAATACGAATATCTGAAACAACATACGCCGAATTCGAATACGAATATTCAATACGGAATATTTAAAATTTAATTGAAAAAAATCTACCCCTTGCATCTATAATAATAAATTGAGAAAAACTGTCGCAAACATAGGTATTTAACATTATTATGATATTCCGATGACGGAATTGATTTTATTAACTTAGCACCTGAATGCCACTTTTTAAAATTTTTGGTGGAAAGTAAATAAGGGAAAATACGAGCTTCTTTTACCTATACCCAGGCAATATTTAGTGACACCAGGGCGAGTGTTCCGGGCGAGCGAATGTTTAGTGGTGCGGAGCTTATTTACACACCGCGCAATAGGCTTAATGGAGAAAAACTTTAAAAGAAGATTATTGTTTTGCGTATAGACAAATTTTTTTTGTAAAAATTAATATTTTTTGTTTATTTTTCATTATTTTTTATGTATTATTTTTTGGAACGTATTCACATAATATTCGTGAAATATTCGCTTGAATTTGGCGAATAAGAATACGAATACCATGAAAGAAGCGAATATTCGGCAACTCGAATATGAATACGAATATTCGTAACATCACTACTCTACAACACCATATATGTCAAAAATTGTCTCAAGGAGCAATTTCGGACCCGTAGGCCCAAAAGTGATGCGTGATCGAAGTGAAAGTTTGTTTGAAAAATTTTGTTTGACTAGTAACTTAACCTGCAAAAACTAATGATGCGAAAATGTAGACAAAAACTTGCTCTACAACACCAAATATGCCAAAGTTGTCTTACGGAGCCATTTCAGACCGGTAGGCCCAAAAGTGGTTGGCGTGACTTGAAGTGAAAGTTTGTTTAAACATTTTTGTTCGACATAGTAACTTAACCCACAAAAACTAATCAAGCAAAACTGTAGACAAAAGCTTGCTCTACAACACCATATACATATGTCTAAAGTTGTCTTACAGAGCCTTTTCGGACCGGTAGCCCAAAAGTAGTTTGTGACTCGAACTGAAAGTTTGTTTGAACAATTTTGTTCGACATAATAGCTTTACCCGCAAAAACTAATTATGGAGAAATGTAGGCAAAAGCTTGCTCTACAATACCATGTATGTCAAAAATTGTCTCACGGAGCCATTTCAGACCGGTAGACCTAAAAGTGGCTTGCGTGACTCGAAGTGAAAGTTTGTTTGAAAAATTTTGTTTGACATAGTAACTTAACCTGCAAAAACTAATGATGCAAAAATGTAGACAAAAGCTTGCTCTACAGCACCAAATATGCCAAAGTTGTCTTACGGAGCCATTTCAGACCGGTAGACCTAAAAGTGGTTTGCGTAACTCGAAGTCAAAGTTTGTTTGAAATATTTTGTTGACATATACTACGTTTATACGCAGTGATTATTTGCAAATAAAACCGTAAAATGCTGCCAAATACTTTTTTACTGTCATGTATTAAGTAACTGAATATTTATCTACTTATTAATATATATATATATATATATATATATATATATATATATATATATATATATATATATATATATATATATATATATATATATATATATATATATATATATATATATATATATATATATATATATATATATATATATATATATATATATATATATATATATATATATATATATATATAATATATATATATATATATATATATATATATATATATATATATATATATATATATATATATATATATATATATATATATATATATATATATATATATATATATATATATATATATATATATATATATATATATATATATATATATATATATATATATATATATATATATATATATATATATATATATATATATATATATATATATATATATATATATATATATATATATATATATATATATATATATATATATATATATATATATATATATATATATATATATATATATACAGTTAGGGACATAACTATCTGTACACCATATATTTTTCGAATATCTCTAAAATTATCCAAATTAATAAACCAAATTAAATGCAGTTTCACTTATTATATATTTTTATTTTAATAAGTCAAAAAAAAGATACACACATTTAACACAATATTTATTAAAAAACGAAATAAGCCAAATCCATTGGGACAAAAGTATTTGTACACTTTGAATAAACCTATAAGTATTTTTTATTTTTCTTAAAATTAGTATTTTGTTGGTCCTCCTTTCGCATCAATCACTGCCTGCAGTCTTCTGGGCATCGATCGGACTAAAGTTTTTGTTTCAGCTGGAGATATTTCCTTCCAGGCCTCTTCTAAAGCAGTTTTCAGGTCATCCTTGTTCCGGGCGTTCTTTGTAGCAACTTTACGTTTTAAAATATCCCGACAGTGCTCGATCGGGTTCAGATCAGGTGATTGAGGTGGTGAATATAATTGCCATGGTGCATAATACAGCAATACTGTTGGTATCAAATGTTTTACGTCTAAAGCTGTATTTTTTTCGCCATACTTTTCCTCTGCCGTCATTTCCGAAAATATTTACTTTTGTATCATCCGTAAATAAGACCGTTTCCCAAAATGCGTCATCCTTATCTATGTGGCGCTGTGCGAACTCCATACGCAATTGTTGGTTTTTTTGGGCTAATAAGAGGTTTCTTGCGAGGTACCTTGCTTGCATATCCTCCAGAATGCAATATCCTTCCTATCGTTTTTGGATGAACAGTTGTTCCTGTTGTATTAGCAACACGTTTTCCTAATTCCGAACGAGTAACTCTTGGATTTGCTTGCACTTCTTTCTAAACCATACTCACATCCCGTCTAGAAAGTTTTCGTGGTCGTCCGGTCCTGGGTGCATTTTCAACAGAACCACTGTTTTTGTATTTGCTAACAATATATTGTGTAGAGGAATGGTGTAAATTCACTAAATTACCAATAAAACGTAGAGATTTTCCGTTTTTATGTTGTTCAATTATTAAATTTCTCATATCCACACTTAATTCCTTCTGCTTGCCCATTTTTGTACTGCTTATTGCGCAAAAATGTAAAACCAACTACATATTTTGTTATAAAAATAGCTTTACAAGAAAAATGTAACGGTACTTTAAGAAAAAATGTAAACAAGCAAAATAGCAACGTACAAATAATTGTACGAAGTATTGATATTATTAAATGTATAAATACTTTTGTCCCAATGATTTTTGTTTATTTAGTACTTTTGCAAATAGTGTATTGAATTTTATTTTTTCAAAAATTAATAAAATTAAACAATATTTAAAATGAAACTGCATTTATATTTTTTAAATATTTTACCTAATTTTAAAGATAATCGAAAAATATGTGGTGTACAGATAGTTATGTCCCTGACTGTATATATATATATATATATATATATATATATATATATATATATATATATATATATATATATATATATATATATATATATATATATATATATATATATATATATATATATATATATATATATATATATATATATATATATATATATATATATATATATATATATATATATATATATATATCTATTTATTATTTTTTATTAACAAACATGTGTACAGGGGGCATCACAAACTTCTTATTTGCAAATAGTGCGTTAATTAATCTCCGTGAAAATAACAAAAAATTTTTTTTATTAAACTATTTTCTGGCATAGAACGATCAAGAATAGAATATTACGTAAGTAAACACGTTCAGACTTCCAAGCCGAGAGCTTTTTATCGGCGGCGGCGTTTAAGGCAACGACTCGGCGGCGGCTTAAATGCCGGCTCAAACCAAGGCGATTTCACTACAGGTGAACTTGTAAATACAGCTGTTAACTTTTTTTGCATTTTCTTCATGGTCAGATGTCAAAATACACTATTTGCTTTGTGAGTTGAGTACGAACAATCATTTTACAAAAACAAAATGCTTGTGGTCTGTGTTACATGTTATACTTGTTTTATTAGTGAGATTACCTGTCCCCTTATTCCGTAATTCGCTAAAGTTAAAGCTAAATCTCGATCGCAAAAAAGCTGAACAAAAACAAAATTAAACATATTTGGTGATGACATAAGCCACTAAAATCTCGGTGGATTCAATTTTTAAGACATTGCCTAATTTAAAAATAGACGTTGTAAAATTGTATTCGTACCCAAAAATTGATAAATTGACTTTATAGATTTTTAGCGATAGAGATTTAGCTTTAGCGAGTTACAGAATAAGGAGGCTGGTATGAATTTGCCTTGGCTCGAACCAATAAATAACGCAAAAATCTTTAAAATAAGAATAAATACTTACTTTACAGCTTTTTTTAAGTAATGGTCCTTATAAAATTGTTATTAAAAATTAATTTTTTAAATATTTATGTAAATATCCAAATAAATTTAATTATTTTTGCTTGTACTTGTCCCAATAAAGCTAATGCCGACAAGTTTCGACCCTCTCAATAATCTTATAGTATGTACAACCTTATTTATTTGCGTAAGTTAAAACCGTAGAAAGTTCCTTCTTATGAAAAATTAATTTCTTTCACGCAGTTATTTCTTATTGATTTCAAATTACTTTTTTCGTAGTTAAACATATTCCGCTCTGTTCTGTAAACCGAGTCGATTTTAAAACGAGTTTTTTTTTCAAAACCGAATAATTTTTAGTTTGGTGTTCCGTAAATTGTTTGCTTTACTTCAGTAGAAGTTGAGTACAAATAAAGATTTTATGTGTTGAAAATATCTAAAAAGTTTGTTCGACATAGTAACTTAATTCGCAAAAACTACTGATGCAGAAATGTACACAAAAGCATGCTATACAACACCATATAGGTCAAAAATTGTCTCACGGAGCGATTTCGGTCCGGTAGACCCAAAAGTGGTTTGCGTGACTCCAAATGAAAGTTGGTTTGCAAAATTTTGTTTGGCATAGTAACTTAACCCGCAAAAACTAATGATGCAGAAATGTAGACAAAAGCTTGCTCTACAACACCAAATATGTCAAAAATTGTCTCATGGAGCGATTTCGGTCCGGTAGGCCCAAAAGTGGTTTGCGTGACTCCAAATGAAAGTTTGTTTGCAAAATTTGTTTGACATAGTAACTTAACCCGCAAAAACTAATGATGCAGAAATGTAGACAAAAGCTTGCTCTACAACACCATATATGTCAAAAATTGTCTCACGGAGCCATTTTGGACCGGTAGGCCCGAAAGTGGTTTGCGTGATGCGTGACTCGAAGTGAAAGTTTGTTTGAAAAATTTTGTTCGACATAGTAACTTAACCCGCAAAAACTAATGATGCAGAAATGTAGACAAATGCTTGCTCTACAACATCATATATGTCAAAAATTGTCTCACGGAGCAATTTCGAACCGGTAGGCCGAAAAGTGGTTTGCGTGACTCGAAGTGAGAGCTTGTTTGAAAAATTTTGGTCGACATAGTAATTTAGCCCGCAAAAACTAATGATGCAGAAATGTAGACAAAAGCTAGCTCTACAACACCATATATGTCAAAAATTGTCTCACGGAGCCATTTCGGACCGGTAGGCCTAAAAGTGGTTAGCGTGACATGAAGTGAAAGTTTGTTTGGAAAATTTTGTTCGACATAGTAACTTAACCCGCAAAAACTAATAATGCAGAAATGTAGACAAAAGCTTGATTTACAACACCATATATGTCAAAAATTGTCGCACGGAGCCATTTCGGACCGGTAGGTCCAAAAGTGGTTTGCGTGACTCGAAATGAAAGTTTGTTTAAAAAATTATGTTTGACATAGTAACTTAACCCGCAAAAACTAATGATGCAAAAATGTAGACAAAAGCTTGCTCTGCAACACCATATATGTAAAAATTTTCTCACGGAGCCATTTCAGACCCGTAACCCAAAAAGTGCTTTGAGTGATTTTTATATATGCGCTATATATTGAATTTTGTAAAATAAAATATCATATAATATTATATACATATGTATCTATATATATATATAGATATATATACATATACATATATACATATCTATATATATATATATAGATATATATACATATATACATATATACATATATATATATATATATATATATATATATATATATATATATATATATATATATATATACAGTTAGGGACATAACTATCTGTACACCATATATTTTTCGAATATCTCTAAAATTATCCAAATTAATAAACCAAATTAAATGCAGTTTCACTTATTATATATTTTTATTTTAATAAGTCAAAAAAAAGATACACACATTTAACACAATATTTATTAAAAAACGAAATAAGCCAAATCCATTGGGACAAAAGTATTTGTACACTTTGAATAAACCTATAAGTATTTTTTATTTTTCTTAAAATTAGTATTTTGTTGGTCCTCCTTTCGCATCAATCACTGCCTGCAGTCTTCTGGGCATCGATCGGACTAAAGTTTTTGTTTCAGCTGGAGATATTTCCTTCCAGGCCTCTTCTAAAGCAGTTTTCAGGTCATCCTTGTTCCGGGCGTTCTTTGTAGCAACTTTACGTTTTAAAATATCCCGACAGTGCTCGATCGGGTTCAGATCAGGTGATTGAGGTGGTGAATATAATTGCCATGGTGCATAATACAGCAATACTGTTGGTATCAAATGTTTTACGTCTAAAGCTGTATTTTTTTTCGCCATACTTTTCCTCTGCCGTCATTTCCGAAAATATTTACTTTTGTATCATCCGTAAATAAGACCGTTTCCCAAAATGCGTCATCCTTATCTATGTGGCGCTGTGCGAACTCCATACGCAATTGTTGGTTTTTTGGGCTAATAAGAGGTTTCTTGCGAGGTACCTTGCTTGCATATCCTCCAGAATGTAATATCCTTCCTATCGTTTTTGGATGAACAGTTGTTCCTGTTGTATTAGCAACACGTTTTCCTAATTCCGAACGAGTAACTCTTGGATTTGCTTGCACTTCTTTCAAAACCATACTCACATCCCGTCTAGAAAGTTTTCGTGGTCGTCCGGTCCTGGGTGCATTTTCAACAGAACCACTGTTTTTGTATTTGCTAACAATATATTGTGTAGAGGAATGGTGTAAATTCACTAAATTACCAATAAAACGTAGAGATTTTCCGTTTTTATGTTGTTCAATTATTAAATTTCTCATATCCACACTTAATTCCTTCTGCTTGCCCATTTTTGTATTGCTTATTGCGCAAAAATGTAAAACCAACTACATATTTTGTTATAAAAATAGCTTTACAAGAAAAATGTAACGGCACTTTAAGAAAAAATGTAAACAAGCAAAATAGCAACGTACAAATAATTGTACGAAGTATTGATATTATTAAATGTATAAATACTTTTGTCCCAATGATTTTTGTTTATTTAGTACTTTTGCAAATAGTGTATTGAATTTTATTTTTTCAAAAATTAATAAAATTAAACAATATTTAAAATGAAACTGCATTTATATTTTTTAAATATTTTACCTAATTTTAAAGATAATCGAAAAATATGTGGTGTACAGATAGTTATGTCCCTGACTGTATATATATATATATATATATATATATATATATATATATATATATATATATATATATATATATATATATATATCTATTTATTATTTTTTATTAACAAACATGTGTACAGGGGGCATCACAAACTTCTTATTTGCAAATAGTGCGTTAATTAATCTCCGTGAAAATAACAAAAAATTTTTTTTTATTAAACTATTTTCTGGCATAGAACGATCAAGAATAGAATATTACGTAAGTAAACACGTTCAGACTTCCAAGCCGAGAGCTTTTTATCGGCGGCGGCGTTTAAGGCAACGACTCGGCGGCGGCTTAAATGCCGGCTCAAACCAAGGCGATTTCACTACAGGTGAACTTGTAAATACAGCTGTTAACTTTTTTTGCATTTTCTTCATGGTCAGATGTCAAAATACACTATTTGCTTTGTGAGTTGAGTACGAACAATCATTTTACAAAAACAAAATGCTTGTGGTCTGTGTTACATGTTATACTTGTTTTATTAGTGAGATTACCTGTCCCCTTATTCCGTAATTCGCTAAAGTTAAAGCTAAATCTCGATCGCAAAAAAGCTGAACAAAAACAAAATTAAACATATTTGGTGATGACATAAGCCACTAAAATCTCGGTGGATTCAATTTTTAAGACATTGCCTAATTTAAAAATAGACGTTGTAAAATTGTATTCGTACCCAAAAATTGATAAATTGACTTTATAGATTTTTAGCGATAGAGATTTAGCTTTAGCGAGTTACAGAATAAGGAGGCTGGTATGAATTTGCCTTGGCTCGAACCAATAAATAACGCAAAAATCTTTAAAATAAGAATAAATACTTACTTTACAGCTTTTTTTAAGTAATGGTCCTTATAAAATTGTTATTAAAAATTAATTTTTTAAATATTTATGTAAATATCCAAATAAATTTAATTATTTTTGCTTGTACTTGTCCCAATAAAGCTAATGCCGACAAGTTTCGACCCTCTCAATAATCTTATAGTATGTAGAACCTTATTTATTTGCGTAAGTTAAAACCGTAGAAAGTTCCTTCTTATGAAAAATTAATTTCTTTCACGCAGTTATTTCTTATTGATTTCAAATTACTTTTTTCGTAGTTAAACATATTCCGCTCTGTTCTGTAAACCGAGTCGATTTTAAAACGAGTTTTTTTTTCAAAACCGAATAATTTTTAGTTTGGTGTTCCGTAAATTGTTTGCTTTACTTCAGTAGAAGTTGAGTACAAATAAAGATTTTATGTGTTGAAAATATCTAAAAAGTTTGTTCGACATAGTAACTTAATTCGCAAAAACTACTGATGCAGAAATGTACACAAAAGCATGCTATACAACACCATATAGGTCAAAAATTGTCTCACGGAGCGATTTCGGTCCGGTAGACCCAAAAGTGGTTTGCGTGACTCCAAATGAAAGTTGGTTTGCAAAATTTTGTTTGGCATAGTAACTTAACCCGCAAAAACTAATGATGCAGAAATGTAGACAAAAGCTTGCTCTACAACACCAAATATGTCAAAAATTGTCTCATGGAGCGATTTCGGTCCGGTAGGCCCAAAAGTGGTTTGCGTGACTCCAAATGAAAGTTTGTTTGCAAAATTTGTTTGACATAGTAACTTAACCCGCAAAAACTAATGATGCAGAAATGTAGACAAAAGCTTGCTCTACAACACCATATATGTCAAAAATTGTCTCACGGAGCCATTTTGGACCGGTAGGCCCGAAAGTGGTTTGCGTGATGCGTGACTCGAAGTGAAAGTTTGTTTGAAAAATTTTGTTCGACATAGTAACTTAACCCGCAAAAACTAATGATGCAGAAATGTAGACAAATGCTTGCTCTACAACATCATATATGTCAAAAATTGTCTCACGGAGCAATTTCGAACCGGTACGCCGAAAAGTGGTTTGCGTGACTCGAAGTGAGAGCTTGTTTGAAAAATTTTGGTCGACATAGTAATTTAGCCCGCAAAAACTAATGATGCAGAAATGTAGACAAAAGCTAGCTCTACAACACCATATATGTCAAAAATTGTCTCACGGAGCCATTTCGGACCGGTAGGCCTAAAAGTGGTTAGCGTGACATGAAGTGAAAGTTTGTTTGGAAAATTTTGTTCGACATAGTAACTTAACCCGCAAAAACTAATAATGCAGAAATGTAGACAAAAGCTTGATTTACAACACCATATATGTCAAAAATTGTCGCACGGAGCCATTTCGGACCGGTAGGTCCAAAAGTGGTTTGCGTGACTCGAAATGAAAGTTTGTTTAAAAAATTATGTTTCACATAGTAACTTAACCCGCAAAAACTAATGATGCAAAAATGTAGACAAAAGCTTGCTCTGCAACACCATATATGTAAAAATTTTCTCACGGAGCCATTTCAGACCCGTAACCCAAAAAGTGCTTTGAGTGATTTTTATATATGCGCTATATATTGAATTTTGTAAAATAAAATATCATATAATATTATATACATATCTATATATATATAGATATATATACATATACATATATACATATCTATATATATATATATAGATATATATACATATACATATATACATATATACATATATACATATATATATATATATATATATATATATATATATATATATATATATATATATATATATATATATATATATATATATATATATATATATATATATATATATATATATATATATATATATATATATATATATATATATATATATATATATATATATATATATATATATATATATATATATATATATATATATATATATATATATATATATATATATATATATATATATATATATATATATATATATATATATATATATATATATATATATATATATATATATATATATATATATATATATATATATATATATATATATATATATATATATATATATATATATATATATATATATGTATAAACGGCAATGCATGCACCTCAATTTAATGCTAGTCAGAGGGTTAATCGACGTGTTAACGAAGCTCTTAGTTTTTCTATTAGAAAGGGTCAAAGGAAGTAGCATAAATAGTTCATTACGAAATAGTATTCACCAATCCATAGGACAATCCCCATATCTTATTATATTTGGTCCAAACATGATAACGTATGGTGATGATTAGTATTCACCAATCCATATGACAATCCCCATATCTTATTATATTTGGTCCAAACATGATAACGCATGGTGATTATTATCCGTTATTGAAACATTTGCGTTTATTGTAGGAAAGTCCTGAATTAAACAAAAATGATAGATCTAGTTATATTCGTGACATTGTTGTAAATAGAATGAGAGCTTCGAACGAAAGGAACAGGAAGTATTATATTTTACGTAGCAAAAACAGAACATTTCATGTTGGTCAGACAGTAACACACCGCAAGGCTGTACAAAGTAATTTGCTTAAGCATTTTAGTGCAAAATTTGCTCCAGTTGGGATTAGTGCAAAGGTGTTGAAGAAGATTGGAAACTGTAATTATATACTCGAGGATTGCGAATCCAGACGTATCATCTACATATCATGCCAAGGATATTTGGTTATAATTTTTTTTATCCGTCCAGCACGTGTAGTTTTTTGACAAGCATTAACTAGTTATACCCTTCACCACAAAGTGGTAGGTATGTGAAAATGTGAAAAGACAAAAATCGGACTCGAACTCAGCATACATATGCAAATCTCAACCTCACCATCTATACCAGAGATGCGTAGTTAAATGACTAGTAATTTGCACTTAGATAAGCTAAACATATTTTTTGGTGCAATTACCCTTTTATATTAAGTTTGATTTTGTGTCAAATTTATTTTTCATAATTAAAAATAAATTTGTTTTAACGGTTATATTTATTTATTGTATCTTCAATAAAATTGAACTAACAATAAGTAATCAAATCTTAACTCTAAAAATGTTTAATTTTTAAGTCCAGCCAATGCCAGACAAAAATATTTGTTTCAGCGGTTGGTTCTTCGGTTGTTTACGTCTCTCGTGTTCGGCTGAGAGCAAGAGTGTCCCTCCTTCTCAGCCAAGTGTGGCCTCTAAAGTTAATGATGTTTCGGGCTAGGGGATTTCGGTGCAACTCGAGTTTTTTTTATGTATCTTGTCACGTGTTTAGAAAATACTGTCTTAACCAGCGGCACATCTAGATCTTTATGAATTCGCTTGTTTCTGACATACCATGGGCAGCGTTACCGTTGGTGCTACTAAAGTAGCAATTGGCCACTTTTTCGACTGCTTAGATACTATTTTGCTACTTTTACAAAATGCACCCAAATGTGATACTTTTTGAAATTCTTGACACTTTTTTAATACTTTTTACTAAGTGAAGAGATACTTGATGCAATTTTCCTTAAGCAGTGAATGAACTAAGTGGTGTTATATCTTTTGCAACATCAATCATGAAATGCTTTGCAATACCGTGCTTTACAAGCAAAATGTATAAAGTTTCTAATGCATTTTTTAGGGTGATTAGCAGGAACAGGGACTTCATGCACTAAAAAAAGGTATCTAAAATATTGCATAAAAACGCGATATATACACTAAAACAATAAAATATGCACTTATTTTTTAAATTTTATTGAAATAAAAACATAACATTTTAATTCACTCTCATTAGGTAAATATAAATATGAGGGTACAGAATGTAATAATACAATATAAATAGAAATTAAAAATTGTTCTTATTTATTTACATTTAAAAATAACATTTGATTTATATTTTCAACTGTACAGCTCAAATTATTTGGTCTTAAAAAGCTTTTATACATTGAAAAGGACCTTTCAGCATCTACGGATGTGATCGGCGCATATTTAAATAATTCTTATTCTCTAATGGAATATATTTCTTTAACTGAATAATCACAAGGTATGGAAGCAAAAACACCAGTTTTATTTTTTGAAATCTATTATATTTTAATAATGAGAAACGCATAATTTGCATTAACAAATACAAATAAAAATTTTTTTAACTTTCTTTATTGCTATAGCGTCTTCTTAATTGAAAGCTTCCATAACATTTTTAAATTGATCAAAGTAGCTTGCATAATAAACGACAGTCTATAGCCACGTTCCCCATCTTGTTATCGCAGGTTGAGGTGGAAGATTTATATATTTTTCTTTGATACTTTTCTTTGAGTACTACTACCCGCAATCTTGATTTGATAAGTATTTTTTCATTAAGAAGTCAAAAGTCCGATGTCTTCAAATTGATTTCTAATTTCTTCTGCAACTCTATGCATTGCATTGGACAGACAAGTGACATGAAATTGGGTAAAAATTTAAATATTTTGCAGGTTTGATGTTGCAGCAACAGTCACGTATAATAATATTTGATTTTTATTGAAATTGTCGCCTAATAACGCTATTGAGTCGTTAAAGGCTCTGGCTATCGTAGCATGATTTGCTGTTTCTAATTCTGCCACATTAAGAAGGAATTTTAGTTCACCTTTCTCTTCGTCTGCATCCAATATACCAACGTTGTTGAGCCACCATAAACTTTTTTAAAAAGATATTGATCTGCCATATATTTTACAGAAAAGCACTAGTCTATTAGTTTTAAAGACTACATTGTTTTCTGACATATACTTGTTTAAAACACTTCTGGTCGATGGTTTCCATTTTAGCTTTTTTCCTAAAATCAAACATTTATAGTAAAATTTTCATATATAACGAATTTTTCACATAATATGACACAATAATATGCATTTATAACAAAAATATGCACAAATTTGCATTTTCATTAAAATATGCAATAATAAATCATTATTTCGTAAAGATATTTCGGGTTACCATAATTCGGCTCAAGGGAAAAAACATGCATTTGCGTGAAACCCCTGTGCCTGGTGATTAGGATATGCTTAACACGAGAAAAGTAAAGAAAAAATTTTCAGTTCGGCCATTCCCAGATAACGGTACATTTGTATTAAAATTCAAAGTTATAAATTTTTATTGAATAGTCTATTCGGTTTAAAAAAAATGTAAGCCATAATGGACCGAAAGTGGATAAAAACTAAAAGTGCTATAATAAAAAAACCAAAAGGTTAACATATAAATAAAGGATTTGCTAGTAAATTGAAATGATATTGTTTTCGTTTTCTCCTTCCAGCACTCTTAGTTGTTATTCGATTTCGGTTCATTATTGCTTAAAACTTTTGAAATCGAATAATCTATTCAATAAAATTTTTTAGGTAGGAATTTTTTTATTATTTGTGGTACAGAACATCTTCCGAATAAACAACACTTGGGGAAAAACGTTAAATATTAAAAAATATATAATTTGATGCCCTATAACTCAGTCATTTTTTATCCGATCAAAGTCAACTATTCACTATTCGACGCATAATTTGGTGGGCTTTCAAATAATTTAATCAGCCTTTGACTGTGTTTAGCACATCCTAGTTACCACAGAGAAATGCACTAGAAGCGTTATACTTTCCAAAAATAAAAATTTTTAAAGTAGTATTATGTATTACGCGTTCTACAGTCGCCAAACTAGTTTTAGTACTAATTTTTTTCTTTATCTTCGCTGCTTTCTTTCAGGTCCTGAAATCTTTTGTTAGTTAGTTCTTTCCATAGTTAGTCTTATTTACTGCCAGTTTTTGTAAAATAACACGAAAATTTCGTGTTAGAATTTATGTTGAAAATAACAATAAAATCCGGTAATATGTTTTTGTTGGCAAAGTAATTTCTCCTATAAAATTTTCGTTTTATTTTACAAAAAATGGCACTTAATAACAAATTACTCACACAATGTTGACTTTTATTAATTTTTTTCCGAATTTGATCATGAGTAAGACCATCTTTAGTATAACATTTAATTTTGACCCTTTCAGCTTCAGATAAAGATTATCCTCGACCCATTTTAAATAGTTTTATCGGCTTAGAAAGATCAAAAATGTATTAAAAACCAGTGTTCGAAAATAAACCGAACGTTATTTTGTGTACTGTATACACAGGCAGAAACGATATCTATTTTTTTAGTGTTTGTGTATATTTACACAACCCGAACACAACACATAGCGATTTTTTAGCGTTTTGTTTTTTGTCAAAAAACAGTACAATTGTAGTGGTTGCGTACTACATACATTATATTTTAGCGTTTTATAGTGTTCTTTTTTCATCATATACAACTACGCACTCAAATATACATGCACGAGAGCCAAACGAATACTAATGCTAAATACACAAAATATACATTAAGAATAATGTTGTGTGCCGAACACAAAGAAATGTTCAGTTTTTCAACGAAAAACAGAACACTATTAAATGTTCTTATTTTTATATTGAGTTTGTTAAAAACAGTATTTTCGTTGGGTACAAGATCACTAACAGAAATACCGTACTTCTTTTTTAATGTATTTCCTACACAACCACTATTTGTGTTTGTGTATTACAATATTCTACCGTACAGAACTTTAAAGTACATTATATAAGGTAAATTTTCGAACACTGTTAAAAACTAACAATTCGTGGGAAAGTTATAATGTATAATATAAAATTAATCGGAAACGTATTCTAATTAGGCACTGCTCTTGGACAAAATTTGTTTTGCAGCAATTATTTGATAATGATATTCCTGTTAATTTTTTGCATAGATTTCACGAAGATCTTCATCTTCGCAAGTCCAATTTTGTTAGTAGTATGAGTAACCTGACCAGACATCCCGCTCTAGGCGGGAGTATCCCGCTTTCAAGAGTTCGATCCCGCCTAGAAATTGTATCCCGCTTTTTCGAGTTTTGACATTTATAATTCTATTTTTTTAATTAGTTCCAAAAATTTGGAAACATTTTCAATTGAATAAAAAAATATCTTTCTCCTTTTTTTAGACAGTACAACTCATTTTTAGACGTTGCTTCAAATCTCATTACTTCAAAATTTCTAATTCAAAGATATTTAGGGCCATATGCATATGCATAGCCATGAGTCTCGGCTACAATCTACAGTGCCTTCTAAATTAAAATTTTATATCAAAACTCGTCCAATTTCGTCATTTATGCTAACACCATGCCAAGTTTATGCATACGGCCGTTAATTATTTAGGATTAAGTTAATTTAATTAAATTTTTCTATTACATTACATTTATTGAGAAAGGAATTTTTAACGCATGTAATAACTGAAAAGACAAATTCTTGTCTGTATTAGCGTTGAACTATTGTTTTCGAGATCAATCACTATCTCATCAGCAGAGCTTTTGTCATACCTGCTTCCACTGTGAGGGTGGTGAAGTCAAGTAAGGCACGTAACATTAAAAGTGTTTGATTGTTCCATAAATTAAATTCAACGATCTTAACCCAGAATAATCAAAAATCTTTGGACTCAAACCCGTGCAGTTCGACTAAAATGCATAACTTCAGTTTAAGAATTTATACATTAAGATGAAAAAAAATATAATTAAGAAAAAGTCTTGAAGGCCAACGCTAGACTAATTTTGTGCCGAGTATATAAAACATAAGATTCTTAGATCCGACAAAAAATACCAAAGTTACAAGCCAGATTTTTTTTCTTACGAAATTGCTTTTGATCAAAAATATTCTTTTAACTATAAACTGAATTTGAGCAATTTTATAGGAAAGATAATTTCGGACTTTTTCACTTACTGGCTTACAATTCTTTTATTTTTGTTGGGTCTAAACGAGTTTGTGTTTCGTGTGTCCTTTAAAGCAATTTAAAAAATTTTTGTGTCATATTTTAAAAATATGTACATAAATTTATTAGGTGTGGGTTAGTTAGTTAGTTCATCAATATGCCTGCATTTCGTTGGGTGCTAATCCCAACTCATTATAGATTTTTGTTTCATCGCAACGGTTAAATTATAAATGACGATTTAAAGAAAACGTCTGAAAATTCACGTATCTACTTTTTAAATTTTATAGGAGAGAAAATTATATAAAATATGTATGTATGCACTTCAAGTTCCTGAAGTTAAGTTTCTTTTTTCGTTTTTAAATTGGTTGATTTTTATGATAAAGGTTTGAAAATTTTTACGCACATGCGCAGTAATTAAATAACAATGCGATTTTGAATTATTTATTAGTCATTTATTAGTGGTTTTGCATTTTAAGTAACGATATGGAACTGCTTGCATATATTTAAAAGAAATATAAATGTATACTCGTATTATCATAGAAATGGAGTGATATGACATAATCCCGCTTTCCACAAGAAATTTAATAAAATCCTCCTTTTTGGTCGTATTTTTCTTCAGAATCCCGCTTTTCAATCATTCTTGTCCCGCTTTTTGGAAAAACCTTCTGGTCACGTTAAGTATGAGTAATAATTTTTGATAGAACTGCCAAAAAGTACTGCTATAATGTTAAACATAATCAGATGAGCGGGAGCTTAGGTTTGCTAACCCTAATTTTATAAAAATTAAATAACATTTTTTACATCTTTCTTGTTATCAAAGCTGCCACTTTTTTTCTCAGAAATCCCCTTTTTGTGCCTCTTTTATTTTCAAAATCCCCTTTTTGTGCCCCTTTTTGAAATTTTTTTACGGTAACGCTGACCATGGGGCTGCTGTAATCGTACGGAGTATTTTATTTTGTTAACTTTGAATTTTTTCTACATTTGATGCCGAGGCAGTGCCCCATAGCTAAGTACCGCAGGTTTTAGAATGGAGTTGTATAGAAGAAGTTTACAGTCTAGGCTTAGAGTAGAGTCCAATGAGCCAATTCATTTGAGCTGCTTTTAATTTAATTTGCGTCACCTTTGCATTTATGTGGGACTTAGGTTAGGTTAGGTTAGGTTATCAGGTCGCTGGTGAAAATTATAAAGAAAGGGTTCCAGCCCACTTGGGTCCAATAATAATGGTCCCTTTGTGATACCTGTAAAGAAAAGGAAAGGGAAGAGAGAACAGGACAGTATATCAAATAGAGTGAAAGGAGAGGAGTTAATAAAGATATTAGAAGTTAGTTAGAAGAGAAGAGAGAGAGAGAGAGAGAGGTAAGGCGTACGGAGTTCCGTGCAGGAAGGGTCGTTCGTGAATTAAAAACGCCATTTGGGTAGTCAGCGAGTGAACCACCCGCTGCTCCTAATGAAGGAACTTATGTTCTTGAGTTCTATTTCTGAGAACTCGGAGAGGCTACCGAAGTGTCTTTTGCCCAGTAGGCGAAGGCGGTGGTCCTCCAGAGCTGGACAAAGGCATAAAAGGTGCATTACATTCTCTTCTTCTTCTACGTCATTACAGCTTGTGCAGTAGTCATTGTATGGGAGACCCATTCGTCTAGCGTGGGTTCCAAAGGTGCAGTGCCCCGTGACCGTGGCCATGAGTTTGCGCAGGTGTGGTTTCGTGAAATCTAGAAGTTGTTTAGTTCTGTTTGAGTCAAGGCGAGGCCATATTGTTCTCGCAGTAGAGCAAGTTGGTTCATTGTACCATCTGGTTTGAGACAACTGCAAGAAGGCAGCGTCAATTCGTCTCGAGCAAGATGAGAGTGGGAGCCCGCAGAGATTGTCAATATCGACATCCCGAAGCAAACGGACTCGTGCCCGCGTACCCATCTGAGGGTGATACCTAGATTGCTCGCCATCGTGTTAAGTGCTGTGCGGCATTCCAGGATTAGACTGGATGTGGTGTACACACCAGTGAGTGCTTTAATCGCCGGTTGACTGTCGGTTATGATCTGAACATCGGCATTTGATATCCGGTAAAACCTTAGCCAGTATATTGCTCGTTTGATGGCAGGTATTTCTGCTTGTAGGATGCTACATTTGTCCGGGAGTCTGAAAGACATTTTGATCCCGAACTCCGCGATATAGACACCCCCGCCAACTCTCGTTCCTTATTTGGAGACATCGGTGTAAATGTGTATGGCCCCGTGTATTGTTGGGGAAAAGTCCTCCGTCAAGGAGTATCGGAATTCTTTCCTGAAGGAGGGCTTCGGAGTGCAGTAGTCAATGAGATCCGGAATGTTATCAGTAGTCTCTAGAATGCTAGCATGACCCCACGGTAGATGGTTCCATGCGCCGATTGCGTTAAGCCTGATTGCTGTACGTAGTGCTTGCTTTCTGGCCAGCAGATCCACTGGTAGCCAGCACAACGCAGCGAAGAGAGCCTTTGTTGGTGTGGATCTTAGGGCACCAGTTATCATGATTGCCATTATGCGAAGAACCCTCTCTATGCGAGATCGATTGCTCGCCAAGTCCAGTGCTTTCCACCAGACAGATATGTCGTAAAAAAGTATAGGCTTTATCACTGTCTCTAATATCCAATTGACCCCTTTGGGATATATGCCCCAGGAGGGGCCAATGGCGATTCTGCAAACATAAATCGCCGTTAAGGCTTTAGCTGTTCTTGCATGAAGATTGTCTCTTCATGTTAACTTGCTGTCAAGGACTACACCTAGGTATTTGGCGTTGTCCGAAAGGGCTAGTGTGATGCCATTTAATTTTGGTAGCGTGAAAGCTGGAATTTTGTACCTTTTTGAGAAGAGAACTAATTCCATTTTGGTTGGATTGACACTTAGGCCATTCTGTGAACACCAGTCACAGATATCGCCACCGCAACATCGTCTGCGTATGCAACGGTTTTGATATACATGGGTTCCAATTTCTTAAGCAAAGCGTTTGCCGTCACATTCCACAGGAGGGGTGATAGTACTCCACCTTGCGGCGTACTTTTACGTACGTGCCTGGTGATGCGTGCTACACCCAAAGTGGATGTGATCGTTCTGCTTTGAAGCATATTCTTTATGAGTTGATATATGGATCGGTCAATCCCTAGCTCCATGAGAGCCTGGATGATTGCCGCCGAGTTAATATTGTTGAAGGCGTCTTCAATATCTATGAAGGCTACCAGTGTGAAGTTTTTATGCTCGAGTGACTTTTCTATGTATCCTACGAGCGAGTGCAAGGCCGTCTCAACTGATTTCCCCTTGGTATAGGCGTGCTGAGAGGCTGAGAGGAGAGTGATGTCGACATATGAACGTCGATCAGCCGCTCCAGTGTCTTTAGAAGGAAGGAGGTTAGGCTGATAGGTCTAAAGTCCTTCGCCTTGGAGTTCGATGCTTTACCCCCTTTCGGGATGAAGATAACATCGCAGTTTGTCCATTGGTTTGGAATATATGACCATGAAAGGCAGGCCCTGTATATGCTAATTAGCCAGGGGATAGCAAGATCTAAGTTGTGTTGCAGATCTGCAGGGACTATGCCATCCGGACCAGGTGATTTGTACGGATGGAAACTTTTAATAGCCCAGTGTAACTTGTTCACAGTGATTTCTATGGATACAGGGGACTGGCTAGTAGGAAAAGCCGCGTTTCGCGCTTCCGTGTATGGTAGACAGCCCGGAAAGTGGGTGTCAAGCAGGATGTGGGGCTTGCATCCCTGCGGAAAATTTGGTGACAAATGATCCAAAAGTACTCGTCCTATGACTTGAGAAAATGAGACTGGTACCAAAATAAAATCTTGCTTAATCTTGTTCATTTTTTGACAATGGAATTTGAATTTCATAACATTATAAAATTGTAGTGTGTGTATGTGTGTGTGCATATAGTTGCGTATGGCTACATCTACATACATACATTTGTATGTGTTGCCCTTGATTTTGTGCTGATCGTGCGAATTCTTGCTGTTGCTATGTAAATAAATTTAATCATATTTCTACATCTGGATTGATGTCTGTCCGTGTGAATATATATTTGTGTATATGAGATGTTCATAGCTTGATGTTTTTCAGAGGTTTTTTTTTTATGTACAAGTCCGTTTCAGTTGTTCAATATTTTGGGACCATAATATTGATAACCAGAATTTTTGAATAGGGTTAATGAACTTCTTTATTTTAATGTAACAATTGTAGCTAGATGTTAAGCTGACATTATTATTTTATGGGGTTTTGTCTGTCCGACTATTGCTTCGTTGGTGAGACGAAGGTGTCGTTATGGCACATTCGTTTGTTTATATATTTAAGAAACAGTGTTTCGTATTGCTAGACAAAGTAATTTCAATTTCACAATACATAGTATAAATTTGATTATATGTTAAGTTTGTGTATGAGTATTACGTCATCATTTTTGTAGGTGTGTGTTGGGTTGAGTGTGTGTATACGATATATGTCTGCTGTGATCGATCTATTATCTATATAAATTTTGCTATTTTGTAGGTTGTTTATGTATGTATGTATGTATGTATGTATATAAATTTCTTTTTGAGGTTGTACATATTAATTTGTCTTTTAAAATTTTTTTATGTATTCTTAATTCTGCTGACTTGGATATTTTTTGTTTATCATTTGAACTGTACAGATAAAGATTGTATAGTCGTGAGCTTATAGTGGTAGTTGATGTGTATATACATCACTATTTTTTTATCACTTTGTGTGATTGTTTTACAAATAGCTCTACACGAGGACCAGAAGATTAATTTTTTTGGGAGGAAGTCATGGAAGGTTTTCATGACTCAGAAAATTCATTTTAGTATTAGACGGTTATATTTTTGAGGGTGAAAGGTCTATCAATATAGTTATTACATGGTTGTTGTTCTTTAATTTGAAGGCTTATACCTATACATGGAAGACAGGAACATTAATTATTTCTATCGCTTTTACATCCGATATTTTTAATAATTTTAATGAGTTTATTTGATATACAAAGATATTTCTTTACATTAAATATTTTATCAAGTAGGGATTTTATAAGTTAATTTTTCTCTTGACCGCTGGAAAGTAGTAGATTGTATTAGTATGCTGTGATCGATAGATAATCTTTTTATTGATGTGTTCTATTGTTTGCGTTTTGTTTTATTTTTCTGAAGCGTGTCATTGAACGTACATATGTATGTATATTACTTAATAATACATACATTTTCTTATACTGATTTGCTAAACAAGGTTAGTTTTTTTTTTTTTTTTTTTTTTTATGTGCAGAGTAAAGCTGGTTGTTTCAAAACACCAGCGTTTAATAAAACATTCTAAAAATATGAAAGAAGCAAAATTAATGTAAATTCAAATTATTATTATGAATGAGATTCTGTAAAATCTGTTGACTAATTCCATACCGAAACTGAATATACAAATATGTACAATTTTTAAAACTCATATTACTACACATATCCTTGATAATTCAATTTAATTGTAGATATATTTCGGAATATTATTAATCGATATCTTTTTGAATATTATTAAATTACAGGTTGATAAGCAGTCAACTACAACAATATTCCCATTAGATTCATGAGCTTAATTCAATACCATAATGGAATAGTCTTAATAAAACCATAAGGGAGAACTTAAAAAAGCAAATATATAGGCCATTATAGTATACATTTACAGATTTCGATTGTATTTAGGAATCAGTGAATATACCAAACTCAAATATTGTTAGATAACTGTAAAAGCATATTCCATTTGCTTACAGTTATCATATTAAGTATTCCTTTAATTCAACATTAGACATATGTACTATATATACAGGCATATTTAGAATATTTATAAGAGAATTTTTAAATAATAATGTATCTATGCATATTCATATTAAAGAAAATTATAGTGAACGATAAAAACGCATTACTAAACTATATTTTATAGACTAATTCCGATTTACATTATCAAGTCATCAAGTTCGAGCACTCTAGAAGGTTTTTTATACGATGATGGTTGATATGATGAGGTTGCTAACAAAATAACTGAATTGTCAATGAATTCTACTTAATTATATGTACTTAATTATATGTAATCATCTGAATTAGTTTCGAAGAAATGATTACTAATTAGTCATATATTAAGGATGATTATGAATATGTTGGAAAAGTATGTACTACATTCAAATGTAGTACTATGATGTAACACAGGATCTTACAAATAAATCAAATTATCTAAGTTATTTAGTTGTAAACGACTTGTATGACTATGGTATATGTTATTACCTACCATATTCCATTCTTCATTGGTTGAAGATTCATAAAATTTTAATTTAGATCATGAAAGGGAAGCTTACATCATTTACAAACATTTGGATACATATTAGATTAGACCCATAGAAATTTAATATAAAACAAATACTAGGATCACCGGGTGACCGAAACTCAAACGGGGATATTTCTGGGGAGTTTCAGGAATTTTGAGGATTTTCGGGTAAAAAAAAATATATTGCGGACATCTATACACAAATATCTTTTTAACCATATATGTATGTTTCATTAATATTGGTGGACAATAAGATACTTAAAAGTGTACGACAAAATTGTGTAGTCTAACAATGTATTCAACAAGGATTCATTTCAAATTAAATACATAGAACTCTTAAGTTTAACTGCTCTGAGGGAAATGTTATAGCAATTGTTTTGAATGTACATGTTGTATGACTAGTGAAAATGGGAATGGTACAAAATCTTCCTGAGTTGTAACCGGTGAAAAGAATCACATCACAAAACTAGAACAAAAATGATACGAAAATTCCTTCATTATGCAGCAGATTTTGTTCCAAATTAAAATCATTTGTTTGTAGTACAGTAATTTAACTAGGATTAAGACCCCATCACATGACAAGTAGCTTAAGTTTGGGACTAGAACCTATCACTGGGTATCTTAATTATGTCAATTGTACCCTTGGCGAACCAGTCACGTGAACTGTCTTGTGACAGGTTCTTTTCTCTCTCTAGGGTAATTGAATAGGTTAGGGAAGAATATTAGTTTCAATATCCACCATCGATTATTAGATAAAAATTCATTTTAGCAAAAATTGTTTATTAAAGAATGCCGTCGGAAAAAAAAGTTTGAATTAGTGTGTGTGTGTGTGAATGAAAGAATATAGCTAAAAGGTTGTATGCTTTAGCCCTTGTCTTACAGATCGTTTTTTATTGTTTTGAAGCATATCAGTATTATTATGTATGCAGTACTCGATCTATGTTTGCTGGTTAAATTATTAGATTGATACCTAATCACGTGCCTACTACATTTACAGAGTTTTAATAATTGTCTTTGTTGTTCACCTTTTTAATAATAATATCCGTTAAACTTTCATTTTATTGACAATTTCAAGTAAATATATTATAAGGTGAAGAAGTAACATTGGTTTAAAAGTGATATTAAGAAACATAATTAGGTTATATCTGTTTTGAAAGCGTGTATTATTCTAATATTCTAATAAAGTTAATATATATATATATATATATATATATATATATATATATATATATATATATATATATATATATATATATATATATATATATATATATATATATATATATATATATATATATATATGTATGTATGTACGCAACTATTGTCGTGGGCATCAGTTCTTCTGACATCTTATACGTAAGCCCTTCTTTCAGAAAAATATTTAAATATTCTTCGATAAAGGTGGATTCAAGCACATCCTTTAACTTGAGTATCCACTCATAGAGCAGAACAACTTAGCATAGATCTGGATAGAAGTTCATTTGAGATCGATGATGATCTTTCGATTAATTCCCCAGAAAAGCAAAGCATATTTAATTGACATAACTTCCTTTATCTAATAGTCGAGGGACCTGAAAACTGATATATGCGTCTAATGTTAGTTAAAGTATCCAGAATGTAGAGTAAAGTCTAACGAAATATAACTATATGGAGGGATTAAACACAATCTGATCCTACACAGTTCGTTCCTCTTCGATGTCTGGTAAAAAAAAAGTACATGCAACAACAATTAGCAGCTTCCACTCGTTTGCAAAAGCGTGCGAAGCGCTATTGTATCAAAAATATTCATATAAACAATGGTTCGGGATACATTGTAGATCATGATGAGCCTCAAATTTAACTGCATTATGTGCTTATATATGTAAATAGGCGCTAATAGCTAATATGTACGAGTATCTATAATATATGATTTATGTGCTTATAGCACTATAAGATCACACATTCTAATTAAAATATTATTATTATCTTGCTGTATGTAGTATATCAAATATATAGGTAAATGAACGAAAAGATATGAACAGATTAAATAAGATTTACTTGTAGAATAAAATTATTGAAATATAATCAGTATTGAACATAATGATTTATCCTTTTTTATCCAAAATATATGTAAATACCTTTAACAAACACTTTAATAAGAAAAACCCTTATCATCAATATACACTTAAGTCCGACAACTACAAACATAGTTTATCTGAAGGCTGTATCTGTTCTTCAGACAGAAAATCGTTTCAATGATTATCTTTATTCCTAATACTAAACGAGTTAATAGAGATTATGGTAAGTCTAATTGCCATTATAGCTGTCTGATTACAAATCAGTTAATTTTATTACAATATTCTCCAAAAGTTATGTATTTATTTCCTATTCTTCTTATTATAAAATTATATTATTAGATTATGTACTAAATATGATTTTTTTTATTGTTTATATATATATATATATATATATATATATATATATATATATATATATATATATATATATATATATATATATATATATATATATATATATATATATATATATATATATATATATATATATATATATATATATATATATATATATATATATATATATATATATATATATATATATATATATATATATATATATACATATATATATATATATATATATATATATATATATACATATATATATATATATATATATATATATATATATATATATATATATATATATATATATATATATATATATATATATATATATATATATATGTATATATATATATATATATATATATATATATATATATATATATATATATATATATATATATATATATATATATATATATATATATATATATATATATATATATATATATATATATATATATATATATATATATATATATATATATATATGTATACAGAAATCTCCTTTTTGAAAGTTCTTCGGCATTGAATCAATCTTTAGTGATATTACAACGAAAATCTTCTATCTGATCCGTCCCAAAATATTGAACAACTGAACTGCACTTGTACATAAAAAAACCTCTGCAAACAAAATACATATTTCAAATTTCAAATAAAATATATCAACATATTTATTAGCTACACACAACTACAAATCCAAACGATCATGCGAATATTTTGCAACAAAAAAACACACACATAATGAAAATATACAAACCGTTCACCAACCGACTGACGTTGAGTCAAAAATGGACGGACATGCTTAAATAAATAGAAACAAAACATTTTAAAACTTTAAATATAAACAAATTGAATTTAACATACATAGAACAAAGATAAGCTTAACAAAATAAAAGAAAATTCGTCGTCCACAGTATTATAAAACACAGATGTAATCAAACGGATTTTAGCATAAACATATAAAAAATAGGGAAGGTCACATACATGAGAACATTTTATACTACATATGTACATCACATGGCGCCTACAAAAAACAATTCAAACTATTTTAACAACATACCTCCAAATCATGGACAGACTCAAAAAATAAACAAGATTAAGCAAGATTTTAATATGGACAGACAGACGTCAATCCACATGTACAGACTCTTTATGTAAACACAACCTCTAACCAACCCCCACCAACAAACAAACAAAAATTTGGATGATGACTCATTCTCCAACACATGCACCTGAATAAACAAAAACACCAACAAGATTAAGCATGCATATTTAACGTAAACAAACATTTCAGACCATCTGTCATACTAAGCAACACAGCTACAAATCCAAACGATCATGCGATTATTTGATGCAAAAAACAAATACCTCCACTTGACATAAAAAAATATTATAAACAAAAAGCAAACGCTTATTGTATGTACGTATGTAAATGCATACATATTAATTGGAACTTAACACGCCCCCTCTAACACTTCCATAACCACATTCTTAACACCCCCCCTCTCACACTTCCATAATCACATTCTGAAAATATACAAACCCTCCGCCAGTCAATTGGTGGACGGACATTTCAAATGATGACTCATTCTCAAAAAATGTGCAGCTGAATAAACAAAGTCATAAACATGATTCTGCAAAACAAATAATCAGACGGACATTTCAAATGATGACTCATTCTCAAAAAATGCGCAGCTGAATAAACCAAGCAATAAACATGATTCTGTAGAACAAATATTCAAATTATTATCCCAAGAAATAAACAAGACGGACATTTGAAACGACATACACACATTCTTCACAAATCTAAAGACAAGAAAAAAGAAACACACACACAAATACACACACAGACACACACACACACCCCCAATCCCCCACACATTCACGCACCCACAGCCATGCACAAAGTAAATGTAAACACAAGCATCACAAAAATTATCAAGAACAAAAAAATAATAACAGCGACACAATAAACCCCGTAGGAACCCAAGCCGACTTTTTTATATACAAGTTTGGTGACAACGTCACACTCTTTATTTCCACATATAATCTAAAACACTACCCAATCTCTCAATATGACCCCATAAGAACCACATTGTCTATAGTAAGCCAATACTTTCAAGCTCCAAACTCACTATATATATATATATATATATATATATATATATATATATATATATATATATATATATATATATATATATATATATATATATATATATATATATATATATATATATATATATATATATATATATATATATATATATATATATATATATATATATATATATATATATATATATATATATATATATATATATATATATATATATATATATATATATATATATATATATATATATATATATATATATATATATATATATATATATATATATATATATATATATATATATATATATATATATATATATATATATATATATATATATATATATATATATATATATATATATATATATATATATATATATATACATATATATATATATATATATATATATATATATATATATATTTCAGAAATTTCATGAAAGAAAATTTCATAGTGCGAACCGAGACTATATTATTTGATTTTTTACGTGAACTTGCCACACTTCGAAACCGAGGCCTTTCGATCGGCGGCGGCGCGAGTAATATCGATCGGCGGCAGCGGCGTTTACGGCAAGGACTCGACGGCGGCTTAAATGTCGTGTCGAACCAATAAATATCGCAAAAATCGTTAAAATATGAATAAATACTTATTTTATTTTTAACTAATAGTTTTGATAAAATTGTTATTAAAAACTAAGTTTTTAAATATTTATGTAAATAACATCGTCAGTTTACGAATTTTGCAACATATAAAATAATATTAGCTCAATTACCCTACATAGATTTAGAAGATATCTTCCTAAGAAGATATTTATACAATATCTTCCTATTATCATCTAAAAGATTACATTGTGCATGAATTCGACACTATTTTTTTCCGACAGAAGGGGCACCCGACGGGTTAACTTAATTCAAGTATGCTGATTTCAGTGGCGTTCACCGTTTTTCAATGTAAGCTCTTAAAAAAAGATATATTTAAGACTTAAAATTTCAGTGTTTGTACAATTTAAATTGGATTGGATTATATGCGAAATTGTTAAGATAATTGGAAGAAATTCGGTTCATAAGTTATTTATGTAATACAAATAAAACTAAATAAATTCTGATTAAATCGGTCCATGTTAGCATGTGAGCCAATTCAACCCGCTCGGGTCGGTGGCAGCTCGACTGCTCAAAAAAGTCGGTGGCGGCTGTTAGCCGACTTTGAGCCGATCGGCCTGTTTCTCTGGCCGCCAATTCATGTTTTGTTTTGATTTTATATTTCGGTTTTGTGCTGCCAGATATAAGCACTAGCAAATTCTAATAGGAACAGATTGGAGTCCAAACGAATATTTTCACCATTCACCAAGACAAATATTTATTGCGCTTTTTAATTTTTAAATAGTTTGCTATGCCTATAACTTGGTCACAAAAGTAGCGCGCTATGACAATACCCATTATCTCTTTAGTTTTTTATCCTCTTTCGATTCCGGGTAACGCCATGTGTGCACGAAGTCAAGTTTCGTAGCTATCAGTAGAAAACTAAAATTTAATTTTTTTACCACTTTTTAATTTTTAAAAAGGTTGCTGTGCCTATAACTAGGTCACAAAAGTGACCCGGTCTATGATGACACCCATTATCTCTTTAGTTTTTGTCCTCTTTCGATTGCGGGTAGCGCCATGTCTGCACGAAGTCTAGTTTCAAAGCTATCACTAGAAAACTAAAATTGAATTTTTTACCACTTTTTAATTTTTAAAAAGGTTGCTGTGCCTATAACTTAGTCACAAAAGTGACCCGGTCTATGATGACACCCATCACCTCTTTTGTTTTTTGTCCTCTTTCGATTGCGGGTAGCTTAATGTGTGCAGGAAGTCTAGTTTCGGAGCTATCAGTAGAGAAGTAAAATTGAATTTTTTTACCACTTTTTAATTTTCAAAAAGGTTGCTGTGCCTATAGCTTGGTCACAAAAGTGACCCGGTCTATGATGACACCCATTATCTCTTTATTTTTTTGTCCTTTTTCGATTGCGGGTAGCGTTATGTGTGCACGAAGTCTAGTTTAGGAGATATTAGTAGAAAACTAAAATTGATTTTTTTCCACTTTTTAATTTTTGAAAAGGTTGTTGTACCTATAATTTGGTCACAAAAATTAACCGGTCTATGATGACACCCATTATCGCTTTATTTTTTGTCTTCTTTTGATTGCGGGTAGCGCCATGTGTGCACGAAGTCTAGACTCGGAGCTATCAGTAGAAAACTAAAATTGAATTTTTTTCCACTTTTTAATTTTTAAAAAGGTTGCTGTGCCTATAACTTGGTCACAAAAGTGACCCGGCGTGCGGGTAGCGTTATGTGTGCACGAAGTCTAGTTTAGGAGATATTAGTAGAAAGCTAAAATTGATTTTTTTTTGCCACTTTAATTTTTGAAAAGGTTGTTGTACCTATAATTTGGTCACAAGAATTAACCGGTCTATGATAACACCCATTATCACTTTAGTTTTTTGTCTTCTTTTGATTGCGGGCAGCGCCATGTGTGCACGAAGTCTAGTTTCGGAGCTATCAGTAGAAAACTAAAATTGAATTTTTTCCACTTTTTAATTTTTAAAAAGGTTGCTGTGCCTATAACTTGGTCACAAAAGTGACCTGGTCTATGATGACACCCATTATCTCTCAGTTTTTTGTCCTCTTTCGATTGCGGGTAGCGCCATGTCTGCACGAAGTGTAGTTTCGGAGCTATCAGTAGAAAACTAAAATTGAATTTTGTTACCACTTTTTATTTTTTAAAAAGGTTGCTGTGCCTATAACTTGGTCACGAAAGTGACCCGGTCTATGATGACATCCAGTATCTCTTTACTTTTTTGTCCTCTTTCGATTGCAGGTAGCGCCATGTGTGCACGAAGTCTAGTTTTTGAGTTATTAATAGAAAACTTTTTTTAGCGCCTTTTCATTTTTATAAAAAAGTTTGGTGCGCCTATAACTTTGTTGAAAAAGTTACCCGAGCTATGAAAAAACCTATTTTTGCTGTAATTTTTTGTCCCCTTTCAATTGCGGGTAGCCCCATGTTCGCACGAAGTCTAGCTCCTGAGTTATTAAGGAAAAACCATAATTATTTACTAGTATGGCCTTTGCAAAATATCGCTGTAATATTTTAGTGACATTCATATAATTAGGTTCTAGGGCTTTTGTTGTTACACATAACGATTTATTTATTTAAAATTTAATTAAAAATCATGTTGTAACTAACGTTTTAATTTTACCAATTTTTTTTCAATCTTTGTTTACATTTTTTCTGTTTCCTGGAAAAAAAGTTGCTAAAAAGTTAGTTTTCGTATACATACAAAACAAGGTTGCCGGTGATGCCAGGTTGTTTTCTTCACTTACGTTAAGTAATATTCTTGCGTCGTTTCTGTGCCAGAAAACGACGTGAAAATAACAAACTTTTGAACTATATTTTCCGGAACGACTCAATTCTCTAAGAGAGGGACAAACTAAACCTCTCTTGCGCTCAATTGAATGAGTATTTTGTTATGTGCAGACTGAAGTTCGAGGTGCTGCCAAGTTCATGCATTGGGTTCTTACTCAAATTCTTAAGTCATATTTTTTGATCGTTTTACCTTTTCCACAAACTGTTATGCATTTTCAACAAACTCTGAGCCTATTTAATATATTTAAAATAATATATATATATATATATATATATATATATATATATATATATATATATATATATATATATATATATATATATATATATATATATATATATATATATATATATATATATATATATATATATATATATATATATATATATATATATATATATATATATATATATATATATATATATATATATATATATATATATATATATATATATATATATATATATATATATATATATATATATATATATATATATATATATATATATATACATATATATATATATATATATATATATATATATATATATATATATATATATATATATATATATATATATATATATATATATATATATATATATATATATATATATATATATATATATATATATATATATATATATATATATATATATATATTTATATGTATATATATATATATATATATATATATATATATATATATATATATATATATATATATATATTTATATATATATAGATATATATATATATATATATATATATATATATATATATATAAATATATATATATATATATATATATATATATATATATATATATATATATATATATATATATATATATATATATATATATATATATATATATATATATATATATATATATATATATATATATATATATATATATATATATATATATATATATATATATATATATATATATATATATATATATATATATATATATATATATATATATATATATATATATATATATATATATATATATATATATATATATATATATATATATATATATATATATATATATATATATATATATATATATATATATATATATAGATATATATATATATATATATATATATATATATATATATATATATATATATATATATATATATATATATTATATGATATTTTATTTTACAAAATTCAATATATAGCGCATATATAAAAATCACTCAAAGCACTTTTTGGGCTACGGGTTGAAATAGCTCCGTGAGCTTGCTCTACAAGCTTTTGTCTACATTTTTGCATCATTAGTTTTTGCGGGTTAAGTTACTATGTCAAACATAATTTTTCAAACAAACTTTCATTTCGCGTCACGCAAACCACTTTTGGACCTACCGGTCCAAAATGGCTCCGTGCGACAATTTTTGACATATATGGTGTTGTAAATCAAGCTTTTGTCTACATTTCTGCATTATTAGTTTTTGCGGGTTAAGTTACTATGTCGAACAAAATTTTCCAAACAAACTTTCACTTCATGTCACGCTAACCACTTTTAGGCCTACCGGTCCGAAATGGCTCCGTGAGACAATTTTTGACATATATGGTGTTGTAGAGCAAGCTTTTGTCTACATTTCTGCATCATTAGTTTTTGCGGGCTAAATTACTATGTCGACCAAAATTTTTCAAACAAGCTTTCACTTCGAGTCACGCAAACCACTTTTCGGCCTACCGGTTCGAAATTGCTCCGTGAGACAATTTTTGACATATATGATGTTGTAGAGCAAGCATTTGTCTACATTTCTGCATCATTAGTTTTTGCGGGTTAAGTTACTATGTCGAACAAAATTTTTCAAACAAACTTTCACTTCGAGTCACGCATCACGCAAACCACTTTCGGGCCTACCGGTCCAAAATGGCTCCGTGAGACAATTTTTGACATATATGGTGTTGTAGAGCAAGCTTTTGTCTACATTTCTGCATCATTAGTTTTTGCGGGTTAAGTTACTATGTCAAACAAAATTTTGCAAACAAACTTTCATTTGGAGTCACGCAAACCACTTTTGGGCCTACCGGACCGAAATCGCTCCATGAGACAATTTTTGACATATATGGTGTTGTAGAGCAAGCTTTTGTCTACATTTCTGCATCATTAGTTTTTGCGGGTTAAGTTACTATGCCAAACAAAATTTTGCAAACAAACTTTCATTTGGAGTCACGCAAACCACTTTTGGGCCTACCGGACCGAAATCGCTCCGTGAGACAATTTTTGACCTATTTGGTGTTGTATAGCAAGCTTTTGTGTACATTTCTGCATCATTAGTTTTTGCAGGTTAAGTTACTAGTCAAACAAAATTTTTCAAACAAACTTTCACTTCGAATCACGCATCACTTTTGGGCCTACGGGTCCGAAATTGCTACTTGAGACAATTTTTGACATATATGGTGTTGTAGAGTAGTGATGTTAAGAATATTCGTATTCATATTCGAATCGCCGAATATTCGCTTCTTTCATGGTATTCGTATTCTTATTCGCCAAATTCAAGCGAATATTTCACGAATATTTTGTGAATACGTTCCAAAAAATAATACATAAAAAATAATGAAAATTAAACAAAAAATATTAATTTTTACAAAAAAAATTTTTCTATACGCAAAACAATAATCTTCTTTTAAAGTTTTTCTCCATTAAGCCTATTGCGCGGTGTGTCATTGAACAGCTTTTTTACTGAAGGCCAAATCAGAAAGCTAAGTTCTCCTAGAAGAGTTGAGTGGGAGTGGGGTGATATCTCCAATGCAATATGTTTGCAAGCTGCTCGACTAAGAGCATACAAGCATATGTATAAAAAAGGATTTCCGCTACCTCATATCTCAACTTTGCAGCGTTGGTATCAAAAGATTGATTTAAACCCAGGTTTGCTCGGGCAATCTATTGAATTTATGCGGCAAATGACCTATATATCAATTGAAGAAAATATATGTGTGTTAATGTTTGACGAAATGTCGGTAGCGGAAACCTTCGGGTACATCTCAGTGGATGATGTGGTTAGGAAACCAGTTAAAGAAGTTCAAGTGGCTATGGCTTGTGGGCTTCGAAAATCATGGAAAGAGCCGATTTTTTATGATTTTGGTTCCAAAATGACCACTGGAATTTTATTCAAAATTATTATAGAGTTAGCCAAAGCAGGGTTCCCTGTGGTGGCAATTGTTTGTGATTGGGGCCCTAAAAACCGTAGCTTGTGGACAGAATTAGGCGTGACACCAAGTAAGTATTACACAGCAAACGCTAGGATTGACATGCACCACACAACATATGGAAGCATGTAACTTACATCGATACAAAATGTTTTAAAATGTTCAACTATGCAGAAAGAACTCAGATTTAAGGATCTTGTTTCTTTTAAAATATTTGGTAAATAAAACGAAAATCACAATAAAATAATTTTAATACACATATATAAATTTATATATAAATTTCATTAAATATGCTATTTTTAAATTCTTGTTCGTTTATAATTTTGTAAACTATTGTCCTATTAGAAAAACCATGGTCTCCGCATCCTGGAAATCCACAGGAAACGGTTTTTGCTTTCGCCGACGCCCCGCATTTGTTGAAACTAATTCGGAATCACTTCTTGGACACAGGCCTAAAGAGTTGCTAACTTCCCGCACTATTTCAGATCTGATAAAGTTTACAAATAGGTACGACACATCCATCACATACAAACTGATCATCTTACGGTCAAAGGAACTGGTATGTAAACAACTACACATACAAATGTTTAAATATATAATTTTAATATAAATTAAATCATTTTAGGAAGGCAAAAAGTTAAATTGGCAGCTCAGTTGTTTTCAAATACAACTGCTAATGCAATACGCAGATGCTATTCCTTGGGATTGAACATTTACAATGCACAAAATACGGCTGGTTTTATTAAGCATGTAAACGATTGGTTTGACGTAGTTAACTCGTCAATACGCACCTTTGGACACCCTGGAAAGGTAAATTATGTGGTTTTAATATAAAATAGCTTCAAGGCGAACTATATTTACCCAAGGAACGCTATGGCATTGTTTTGCAAAACCAGCAACAAACCTTGAAAAAAATTAACAAACTTTAAGAACCCTTTGAAGTGCATATACAGAAATCTCGTTTTTGAAAGTATCTCCTTTTTGAGATATCTGATCAGGTTATCAGATCAGGTTATTAGGTATCAGATCAGCTTATTGGGTATCTGATCAGGTTATTAGGTATCTGATGAGGTTATCAGATCAGGTTATTACGTTCCTGATCAGGTTATTAGGTAACGGATCAAATAGAAGATTTTCGTTGTAATATCACTAAAGATTGATTCAATGCCGAAGAACTTTCAAAAAGGAGATTTCTGTATACATATATATATGTATATATATATATATATATATATATATATATATATATATATATATATATATATATATATATATATATATATATAGATATATATATATATATATATATATATATATATATATATATATATATATATATATATATATATATATATATATATATATATATATATATATATATATATATAGATATATATATATATATATATATATATATATATATATATATATATATATATATATATATATATATATATATATATATATATATATATATATATATATATATATATATATATATATATATATATATATATATATATATATATATATATATATATATATATATATATATATATATATATATATATATATATATATATATATATATATATATATATATATATATATATATATATATATATATATATATATAATGCACTTCAAAGGGTTCTTCAAGCTAAAGGAGCTGGGATTATATTAACTCAATTATTATAATTTTATAATAAGCAGAATAGGAAATAAATAGATAACTTTTGGAGAATATTGTAAAAAATTACTCATTTGTAGTTAGACAGCTATAATGGCAATTAGACTTACCATAATCTCTATTAACTCGTTTAGTATTAGGAATAAAGATAATCATTGAAACGATTTTCTGCCTGAAGAACAGATACAGCATTCAGATAAACTTTGTTTGTAGTTGTTGGACTGAAGTGTATATTGATGATAGTGGTTTTTCTTATTAAAGTGTGTGTTAAAGGTATTTACATATATTTTGGACACAAAACGATAAATAATTATGTTCAATACTGATTAATTTCAATAATTTTACTCTACAAATAAATCTTATTAAATCTGTTCATATTTTTTCGTTCATTTACTTATATATTTTATATACCACATACAGCAAGATAATAATATCTTCACTAGAATGTGTGATTGATCTTTTAGTGCTATAAGCACATAAATCAAATATTATAGATACTCGTACATATTAGCTATTAGCGCCTATTTACATATATAAGCACATAATTCAGTTAAATTTGAGGCTCATCATGATCTACAATGTATCCCGAACCATTGTTTATATAAATATTTTTGATACAATAGCGCTTCGCACGCTTTTGCAAACGAGTGGAAGCTGCTAATTGTTGTTGCATGTACTTTTTTTTACCAGATATGCTACTCGAGCAATCTAGCTTGACTCAACTAGACATCGAAGAGGAACGAACTGTGTAGGATCAGATTGTGTTTAATTCCTCCATATAGTTATATTTCGTTAGACTTTACTGTACAGTCTGGATACTTTAACTAACATTAGACACATATATCAGCTTCCAGGTCCCTCGACTGTTAGATAAAGGATCTAGTTATATCAATTAAATATGCTATGCTTTTCTGGGGAGTTAATCGAAAGATCATCATCGATCTCAAATGAACTTCTATACAGATCTATTCTAAGGTGTTCTGCTCTATGAGTGGATACTCAAGTTAAAGGATGTGCTTGAAATATTAAATATTTTTCTGAAAGAAGGGCTTACGTATAAGATGTCAGAAGAATTGATGATATATATATATATATATATATATATATATATATATATATATATATATATATATATATATATATATATATATATATATATATATATATATATATATATATATATATATATATATATATATATATATATATATATATATATATATATATATATATATATATATATATATATATATATATATATATATATATATATATATATATATATATATATATATATATATATATATATATATATATATATATATATATATATATATATATATATATATATATATATATATACACGCTTTCAAAACAGATATAACCTAATTATGTTTCTTTATATCACTTTTAAACCAATGGTACTTCTTCACCTTATAATATATTTACTTGAAATTGTCAATAAAATGAAAGTTTAACGGATATTATTATTATTAAAAAGGTGAACAACAAAGACAATTATTAAAACTCTGTAAATGTAGTAGGCACGTGATTAGGTATCAATCTAATAATTTAACCAGCAAACATAGATCGAGTACTGCATACATAATAATCCTGATATGCTTCATAACAATAAAAAACGATCTGTAAGACAAGGGCTAAAGCTACAACCTTTTAGCTATATTCTTTCATTCACACACACACTATTTCAAAATCTTTGTTCCGACGGCATTCTTTAATAAAATTTTTTTGCTAAAATGAATTTTTATCTAATAATCGATGGTGGATATTGAAACTAATATTCTTCCCTAACCTGTTCAATTACCCTAGAGAGGGAAAAGAACCTGTCACAAGACAGTTCACGTGACTGGTTCGCCAAGGGTTCAATTGACATAATTAAGATACCCAGTGATAGGTTCTAGTCCCAAACTTAAGCTACTTGTCACGTGATGGGGTATTAATACTAGTTAAATTACTGTACTACAAACAAATGATTTTAATTTGGAACAAAATCTGCTATATAATGAAGGAATTTTCCTATCATTTTTGTTCTACTTTTGTGATGTGATTATTTTCACCGGTTACAACTCAGGAAGATTTTGTACCATTCCCATTTTCACTAGTCATACAACAAGTACATTCAAAACAATTGGTATAACATTTCCCTCAGAACAGTTAAACTTAAGAGTTCTATGTATTTTATTTGAAATGAATCCTTGTTGAATACATTGTTAGATATTTCTAAAGTTAGTGAGCTACACCTTATATATAAGTAGACTACACAATTTTGTCGTACACTTTTAAGTATCTTATTGTCCACCAATATTAATGAAACATACATATATGGTTAAAAAGATATTTGTGTATAGATGTCCGCAATATATTTTTTTACCCGAAAATCCTCAAAATTCCTGAAGCTCCCCAGAAATATCCCCGTTTGAATTTCGGTGACCCGGCGATCCTAGTATTTGTTTTATTACTTAAATACGTTATTAATTTAATTTGTTTCATGCTTTGAATTTTCTTGTTTTCTACACAAAATGATAAGGCATTTTGACCATTGTGTAATCTTTATGGAATTTTAAGTCTAATCTAATAACAATTAAGTTATTAAATTTCTATGGGTCTAATCTAATATGTATCCAAATGTTTGTAAATGATGTAAGCTTCCCTTTCATCATCTAAATTAAAATTTTATGAATCTTCAACCAATGAAGAATGGAATATGGTAGGTAATAACATATACGATAGTCTTACAAGTTGTTTACAACTAAATAACTTATATAATTAGATTTATTTGTAAAGTCCTGTGTTACATCATAGTATTACATTTGAATGTAGTACATACTTTTCCAACATATTCATAATCATCCTTAATATATGACTAATTAGTAATAATTTCTTCGAAACTAATTCAGATGATTACACGAGGAGATGATACCTGCACATATAATTAAGTAGAATTCATTAACAATTCAGTTATTTTGTTAGCAACGTCATCATATCGACCATCATCGTATAAAAAACCTTCTAGTGCGTTCGAACTTGATGACTTGATAATATAAATCGAAATTAGTCTATAAAATATAGTTTAGTAATGCGTTTTTATCGTTCACTATAATTTTCTTTAATATGAATATGCATAGATACATTATTATTTAAAAATTCTCTTATAAATATTCTAAATATGCCTGTATATATAGTACATATGTCTAATGTTGAATTAAAGGAATACTTAATATGATAACTGTAAGCAAATGGAATATGCTTTTACAGTTATCTAACAATATTTGAGTTTGGTATATTCACTGATTCCTAAATACAATCGAAATCTGTAAATGTATACTATAAAGGCCTATATATTTGCTTTTTTAAGTTCTCCCCTTATGTTTTTATTAAGACTATCCCATTATGGTATTGAATTAAGCTCATGAATCTAATGGGAATATTTTCGTAGTTGACTTCTTATCAACCTGTAATTTAATAATATTCAAAAAGATATCGATTAATAATATTTCGAAATATATCTACAATTAAATTGAATTATCAAGGATATGTGTAGTAATATGAGTTTTAAAAATAGTACGTATATGTATATTCAGTTTCGGTATGGAATTAGTCAACAGATTTTACAGAATCTCATTCATAATAATAATTTGAATTTACATTAATCCAAATAATTGAACTAGAAAGCCTAAATAATTACTTTCATCTTAGATTTTGCATTTATTTGTATCAAAATTTTTCAAACATGTAATCATCACAATCTCTATAATAAACACTTGCTTCTTTCATATTTTTAGAATGTTTTATTAAACGCTGGTGTTTTAAAACAACCAGCTTTACTCTGCACATCAAAAATAAAAATAAAAAAAATAAAAAAATAAAAACTAACCTTGTTTAGCAAATCAGTATAAGAAAATGTATGTATTATTAAGTAATATACATACATATGTACGTTCAATGACACGCTTCAGAAAAATAAAACAAAACTCAAACATAGAACACATCAATAAAAAGATTATCTATCGATCACAGCATACTAATACAATCTACTACTTTCCAGCGGTCAAGAGAAAAATTAACTTATAAAATCCCTACTTGATAAAATATTTAATGCAAAGAAATATCTTTGTATATCAAATAAACTCATTAAAAATATCGGATGTAAAAGTGATAGAAATAATTAATGTTCCTGTCTTCCATGTATAGGTATAAGCCTTCAAATTAAAGAACAATAACCATTAATAAGTATATTGATAGACCTTTCACCCTCAAAAATATAACCGTCGAATACTAAAATAAATTTTCTGAGTCATGAAAACCTTCCATGACTTCCTCCCAAAAAAATTAATCTTCTGGTCCTCGTGTAGAGCTCTTTGTAAAACAATCACACAAAGTGATAAAAAAATAGTGATGTATATACACATCAACTACCACTATAAGCTCAAGACTATACAATCTTTATCTGTACAGTTCAAATGATAAACAAAAAATATCCAAGTCAGCAAAATTAAGAATACATAAAAAAATTTTTAAAAGACAAATTAATATGTACAACCTCAAAAAGAAATTTATATACATACATACATACATACATACATACATACATACATACATACATACATACATACATACATACATACATACATACATACATACATACATACATACATACATACATACATACATACATACATAAACAACCTACAAAATAGCAAAATTTATATAGATAATAGATCGATCACAGCAGACATATATCGTATACACACACTCAACACAACACACACCTACAAAAATGATGACGTAATACTCATACACAAACTTAACATATAATCAAATTTATACTATGTATTTTGAAATTGAAATTACTATGTCTAGCAATACGAAACACTGTTTCTTAAATATATAAACAAACGAAGGTGCCATAACGACACCTTCGTCTCACCAACGAAGCAATAGTCGGACAGACAAAACCCCATAAAATAATAATGTCAGCTTAACATCTACCTACAATTGTTACATTAAAATAAAGAAGTTCATTAACCCTATTCAAAAATTCTGGTTATCAATACTATGGTCCCAAAATATTGAACAACTGAAATGCACTTGTACATAAAAAAAACCTCTGCAAACAAAATACATATTTCAAATTTCAAATAAAATATATCAGCATATTTATTAGCTACACACTACTACAAATCCAAACGATCATGCGAATATTTTGCAACAAAAAAACAAAAGTTCTCACTTGAAAAAAATTAAGAAAAACATAGAGCAAACACTTGTTTGTATGTACATTTTAAAACTTTAAATATAAACAAATTGAATTTAACATACATAGAACAAAGATAAGCTTAACAAAATAAAAGAAAATTCGTCGTCCACAGTATTATAAAACACAGATGTAATCAAACGGATTTTAGCATAAACATATAAAAAATAGGGAAGGTCACATACATGAGAACATTTTATACTACATATGTACATCACATGGCGCCTACAAAAAACAATTCAAACTATTTTAACAACATACCTCCAAATCATGGACAGACTCAAAAAATAAACAAGATTAAGCAAGATTTTAATATTGACAGACAGACGTCAATCCACATGTACAGACTCTTTATGTAAACACAACCTCTAACCAACCCCCACCAACAAACAAACAAAAATTAGGATGATGACTCATTCTCCAACACATGCACCTGAATAAACAAAAACACCAACAAGATTAAGCATGCATATTTAACGTAAACAAACATTTCAGACCATCTGTCATACTAAGCAACACAGCTACAAATCCAAACGATCATGCGATTATTTGATGCAAAAAACAAATACCTCCACTTGACATAAAAAAATATTATAAACAAAAAGCAAACGCTTATTGTATGTACGTATGTAAATGCATACATATTAATTGGAACTTAACACGCCCCCTCTAACACTTCCATAACCACATTCTTAACACCCCCCCTCTCACACTTCCATAATCACATTCTGAAAATATACAAACCCTCCGCCAGTCAATTGGTGGACGGACATTTCAAATGATGACTCATTCTCAAAAAATGTGCAGCTGAATAAACAAAGTCATAAACATGATTCTGCAAAACAAATAATCAGACGGACATTTCAAATGATGACTCATTCTCAAAAAATGCGCAGCTGAATAAACCAAGCAATAAACATGATTCTGTAGAACAAATATTCAAATTATTATCCCAAGAAATAAACAAGACGGACATTTGAAACGACATACACACATTCTTCACAAATCTAAAGACAAGAAAAAAGAAACACACACACAAATACACACACAGACACACACACACACCCCCAATCCCCCACACATTCACGCACCCACAACCATGCACAAAGTAAATGTAAACACAAGCATCACAAAAAATTATCAAGAACAAAAAAATAATAACAGCGACACAATAAACCCCGTAGGAACCCAAGTCGACTTTTTTATCTACAAGTTTGGTGACAACGTCACACTCTTTATTTCCACATATAATCTAAAACACTACCCAATCTCTCAATATGACCCCATAAGAACCACATTGTCTATAGTAAGCCAATACTTTCAAGCTCCAAACTCACTACCCAATGTCTCAATATCACCCCATAAGAACCACATTGTCTATACTAAGCCAATACTTTCAAGGTCCAAACTCACTACCCAATGTCTCAATATGACCCCATAAGAACCACATTGTCTATAGTAAGCCAATACTACCAAGTCCCGAACTCACTACCCAATGTCTCAATATCACCCCATAAGGACCATGTAGTCTATACTCAATCAATTGTTCCTAGGTCACTATCTCAACACAACCACAACCCACGAAGCGACGGAAAACATCCAGGGTCTATGGTAGGTATCGAACCCCACTCACCCACAGATACACCCATATCCGAAATTCATATAAAACAAAACATTATCTTTAATATAATTTCACACTAACACTTTAACTCAATAATAATTCATCACAATTTTTTTTAACAACATTTTGCCTACAGGGTACTTCAATTTTTTTTCTCCCACGGGTATCAAATTACACTTTTGTTTATTTAACAATTAAAATTTCAAATTTTAATTACCCAAATTTTAAAACTTTAATTGCCCCCAGGACCCCAGTTCCCTACTACTGACTCGGCGGCGGCTTAAATGTCGGCTCGAGCCAAGGCGATTTCACTACAGGTGAACTTGTAAATACAGCTGTTAACTTTTTTTTTGCATTTTCTTCATGGTCGGATGTCAAAATACACTATTTGCTTTGTGAGTTTTTTACAAAAACAAAATGATTGTGGTCTGTGTTACATATTGTACTTGTCTTATTAGTGAGATTACCTGTCCCCTTGTTCCGTAATTCGCTAAAGCTAAAGCTAAATCTCTATCGCAAAAAAGCTGATCAAAAACAATATTAAACATTTTTGGTGTTGGAATAAGCCACTAAAATCTCGGCGGATTGAATTTTTAAGACATTGCCTAATTTAGAAATAGACGTTGCAAAATTGTATTCATACCCAAAAATTGATAAATTGACTTTATAAATTTTTAGCGATAGAGATTTAGCCTTAGCGAGTTACAGAATAAGGAGGCTGGTATGAATTTGCCTTGGCTCGAACCAATAAATAACGCAAAAATCGTTAAAATAAGAATAAATACTTATTTTACAACTTTTTTTAAGTAATGGTCTTTATAAAATTGTTATTAAAAATTAATTTTTTAAATATTTATGTCAATATCCAAATAAATTTAATTATTTTTGCTTGTACTTGTCCCAATAAAGCTAATGCCGCCAAGTTTCTACCCTCTCAATAATCTTTTAGTATGTAGAACCTTATTTATTTGCGTAAGTTAAAACCGTAGAAAGTTCATTCTTATGAAAAACTAATTTCTTTCACGCAGTTATTTCTTATTGATTTCAAATTACTTTTTTCGTAGTTAAACATATTCCGCTCTGTGCTGTAAACCGAGTCGATTTTAAAACGAGTTATTTTTCAAAACCGAATAATTTTTAGCTTATTGTTCCATAAATTGGTCGGTTTACTTCAGTAGAAGTTGAGTACAAATAAAGATTTTATGTGTTGAAAATATCTAAGAAGTTTGTTCGACATAGTAACTTAATCCGCAAAAACTAATAATGCAGAAATGTAGACAAAAGCTTGCTCTACAACACCATATATGTCAAAAATTGTCTCACGGAGCCATTTCGGACCGGTAGGCCCAAAAGTGGTTTGCGCGACTCGAAGTGAAAGTTTGTTTGAAAATTTTTGTTTGACATAGTAACTAAACCCGCAAAAACTAATGATGCAGAAATATAGACAAAAGCTTGCTCTACAACACCATATATGTCAAAAATTGTCTCACGGAGCCATTTCGGACAGGTGGCCCAAAAGTGGTTTGCGCGACTCGAAGTGAAAGTTTGTTTGAAAATTTTTGTTCGACATAGTAACTTAACCCGCAA